>CP136063.1:296353010-297553010 GCA_032622095.1 Siphonodentalium dalli
AGTATAAAGTAAACTTTCCAACAAAAGCAACATCAGTCTGATAAAATGTGATTAAAATGCTCAATTATTTGACATTACACATATATATCCTTCATCAAATTTACACCTATAATTTTTCCCAGTCCACAATTTTATTCATATTGTTTGAGGTATATTGGGCGGACTCATCACCAGGGCGTGGACGTTGTGGTTATAAGGTTAGATACATGTATATATTGGATACAATCATTAACTAATATGAAAATTCCGACCTTTATCCAGAAAAAAACCCACCGCGGTTATAGAGCGACATTGACAGCAACACTCATAAAATACAAACAAGCAGCTGAGTTAAGTTTGTTAAAGGAACACAGTCTGGCTATATATTATCATTTTAAAACTTCAGCTGTTGCGGGGCACGTTGGTCGTTTTGGTTAAACTAACACAACTAACACCACTCTTACCTTATAACACGGGCAGTTCTTACGTTTAGTGTACCAACATAGCGCGCTCAGCACCTCCAACAAAGCTTCAAACAGAAAGGGACACCTCGGCAGGCTATAAACTTTTGTGAGAATAAAATTCTAGCATTTCTGCATTGAATCAACTGCTTTTTTGAGAAGGCAATTGAGTATCATGATTTTGATTCTCGTCATAATTATTTTAAGCCCTTTTCAGGCAACCCCACGCCGCGTGTTACAGCTCGTGGGCTCTACTCAAACTTTGTCGCGATCGGAGATGATGATTTGCTATATTTAAGATACACCATGTAACCTCATAACAACAAATCATGGAATGGAGGAGAAGATCACTCGATTTTTTATTGCAAACAATATTTTATTCTCAATAACAAATGTGTACATACATATACAATTTTAATTACAACACATATAATTATTACAAATTGTTGACATGTGTGTTCAAGCATATAAGAGATGAGAAATGGATCTGGCTGTAAGCTTTGTCAGCTTATATTTGTCAGTTCCCCATTGGATAATGACATGGGTGATAACTGCTTTATCATTAATATCTAATTGAGTTATTTTGACTGCCAATTATTAATATAGCTTCCTGTCTGCCCACCCATCAGCGCATATAGGGCCCCCACCAATCCGTTCAAGAAGACAAGGGTTACCGCCTTGTTGATAATATAGTTTGTTTTCTCTCAGTTAGTCGCAAATCTTTTTGTAAGTAGAATATATTTCAGTAATCTTGCGAAGATATCAATATTATGATCGGTAATGACTGTGATCCTTAATTAAGATCATTTAAACATGGTCTGTTGCAAATACCTTAAAAGCATTCGTTCGTTCGTGTTATGTAGTCTTTGTCAGGCCACAATGAGTACAATCGGAATTATCATGTAAGTGATTTTGGTGCAAGTGATCATTCAGATTACTGCAATCGAGACGTATTCGACAGTGGATTATTTTACTTTGCCGTGTATATGCATACTCGTAGAATTGTGGAGGTTCTGTGCAATTTTTATTCAGGAATTTTTTTAATTCGGAAACCGTTTCGCACATTTTCGCTTCGTCTGATAATTCATTCCAAAGTTTAATAGCATGTGGTATGAATAATTTTTGTAATCAAAAGCAAAAGTGAGGTGTTCAGTTATCGTGTCTGGGTATTCACTTGAAGTTGTTGAATCCCTTGGGACATAGTTATATAGATATTGTAGGGTGTGATATTCTCGTCATTTTATAGAATTGAGCAAGATTTTATTTTTTCACGCCTTTTCGATAGTTTCTGCCATCCAATTTCTACCAACAATTCATCCCTATTACAACTCCTAGTAGCCCCAGTTATTATACGTGATGCTTCATATTGTATATCTTATAACAATTGTGACTCTTCAGACGTACAATTGTCCCACACAGAGGAAGCGTGTCCCAAGACAAGGCGTATAACTGATAGATAAATTCGTTCTAATGTTCTCCTATCTAGGACATATTTATTCTTCCTAAGTATATATAATCGTTGTGAGGTTCACTCTTCCATATCTTCGATATGATTATCTTCCCGTGCCATCCTAAGAGGTGGATAATCTTCAATAATATTCTTCCGTGATACTAAGATAGACTCTGTTTTCAATGGATTACCTTTAACGCCCCAGATTTGCGACCATTTATATATTCGCTGTATATCTTTGTTAATTACATTGGCAGCAACGGTGGGGTCTTAAACGGTGACAAAAATGGAAGTATCGTCCACAAATATGCGAATATTGCTAGTTATCCCTCCCAACAATATCATTTATGTAGACCAAACAGAGCAGAGGGCCGAGTAAGGACACATGGGGGACTCCAGCTGAAACAGGCATCCAATTAGAGCTCGCCACATTGATTGTAACTCTCTGCACTCTAGATTCATGGTAATTCTCAAGAAGTTTTACATATTTCTTGTTATTCCTAATCTTTTTAATTTAAAGAGCAGTCCTCGATGCCAGACCTTATCAAAAGCTTTACTAATATCGCAAAAGACATATCTTATTTATTTCCCCTCATCTAGCGATGATATGATATAGTGATATATGTCGATTAATTGAAATACAGTACTGTCGTTGGGAGTAAACCCTGATTGCAGACGCAAATAGTATGACAGACGAATGTTTCTGTCGCGATCGTTCTTTTAGCAGCAAGCATCAAATCGATGTTTCTGTCGCGATCGTTCTTATAGCAGCAAGCATCAAATCGATGTTTCTGTCGCGATCGTTCTTATAGCAGCAAGCAAAAATCGATGTTTCTGTCGCGATCGTTCTTATAGCAGCAAGCATCAAATCGATGTTTCTGTCGCGATCGTTCTTAGAGCAGCAAGCATCAAATCGATGTTTCTGTCGCGATCGTTCTTATATCAGCAAGCATCAAATCGAGGTTTCTGTCGCGATCGTTCTTATAGCAGCAAGCATCAAATCGATCATTCTTATATCAGCAAGCATCAAATCGATGTTTCTGTCCCGATCGTTCTTATAGCAGCAAGCATCAAATCGATGTTTCTGTCGCGATCGTTCTTATAGCAGCAAGCATCAAATCGATGTTTCTGTCCCGATCGTTCTTTTAGCAGCAAGCATCAAATCGATGTTTCTGTCCCGATCGTTCTTATAGCAGCAAGCATCAAATCGATGTTTCTGTCGCGATCGTTCTTATATCAGCAAGCATCAAATCGATGTTTCTGTCGCGATCGTTCTTATAGCAGCAAGCATCAAATCGATGTTTCTGTCGCGATCGTTCTTATAGCAGCAAGCATCAAATCGATGTTTCTGTGGCGATCGTTCTTATAGCAGCAAGCATCAAATCGATGTTTCTGTCGCGATCGTTCTTATATCAGCAAGCATCAAATCGATGTTTCTGTCGCGATCGTTCTTATAGCAGCAAGCATCAAATCGATGTTTCTGTCCCGATCGTTCTTATATCAGCAAGCATCAAATCGATGTTTCTGTCGCGATCGTTCTTTTAGCAGCAAGCATCAAATCGATGTTTCTGTCGCGATCGTTCTTATAGCAGCAAGCATCAAATCGATGTTTCTGTGGCGATCGTTCTTATAGCATCAAGCATCAAATCGATGTTTCTGTCGCGATCGTTCTTATAGCATCAAGCATCAAATCGATGTTTCTGTGGCGATCGTTCTTATATCAGCAAGCATCAAATCGATGTTTCTGTCGCGATCGTTCTTATAGCATCAAGCATCAAATCGATGTTTCTGTGGCGATCGTTCTTATAGCATCAAGCATCAAATCGATGTTTCTGTGGCGATCGTTCTTATAGCATCAAGCATCAAATCGATGTTTCTGTGGCGATCGTTCTTATAGCAGCAAGCATCAAATCGATGTTTCTGTCGCGATCGTTCTTATAGCAGCAAGCATCAAATCGATGTTTCTGTCGCGATCGTTCTTATAGCAGCAAGCATCAAATCGATGTTTCTGTCGCGATCGTTCTTATAGCATCAAGCATCAAATCGATGTTTCTGTGGCGATCGTTCTTATAGCAGCAAGCATCAAATCGATGTTTCTGTCGCGATCGTTCTTATAGCAGCAAGCATCAAATCGATGTTTCTGTCGCGATCGTTCTTATAGCATCAAGCATCAAATCGATGTTTCTGTGGCGATCGTTCTTATAGCAGCAAGCATCAAATCGATGTTTCTGTCGCGATCGTTCTTATAGCAGCAAGCATCCAATCGATGTTTCTGTCGCAATCGTTCTTATAGCAGCAAGCATCAAATCGATGTTTCTGTCGCGATCGTTCTTATATCAGCAAGCATCAAATCGATGTTTCTGTGGCGATCGTTCTTATAGCAGCAAGCATCAAATCGATGTTTCTGTCGCGATCGTTCTTATAGCAGCAAGCATCCAATCGATGTTTCTGTCGCGATCGTTCTTATATCAGCAAGCATCAAATCGATGTTTCTGTCGCGATCGTTCTTATATCAGCAAGCATCAAATCGATGTTTCTGTGGCGATCGTTCTTATAGCATCAAGCATCAAATCGATGTTTCTGTCGCGATCGTTCTTATATCAGCAAGCATCAAATCAATGTTTCTGTCGCGATCGTTCTTATAGCAGCAAGCATCAAATCGATGTTTCTGTCGCGATCGTTCTTATAGCAGCAAGCATCAAATCGATGTTTCTGTCGCGATCGTTCTTATAGCAGCGAGCATCAAATCGATGTTTCTGTCGCGATCGTTCTTATAGCAGCGAGCATCAAATCGATGTTTCTGTCGCGATCGTTCTTATAGCAGCAAGCATCAAATCGATGTTTCTGTCGCGATCGTTCTTATATCAGCAAGCATCAAATCGATGTTTCTGTCCCGATCGTTCTTATATCAGCAAGCATCAAATCAATGTTTCTGTCGCGATCGTTTTTATAGCAGCAGGCATCAAATCGATGTTTCCGTTGCGATCGTTCTTATAGCAGCAAGCATCAAATCGATGTTTCTGTCGCGATCGTTCTTATATCAGCAAGCATCAAATCGATGTTTCTGTGGCGATCGTTCTTATAGCAGCAAGCATCAAATCGATGTTTCTGTCGCGATCGTTCTTATAGCAGCAGGCATCAAATCGATGTTTCTGTCGCGATCGTTCTTATATCAGCAAGCATCAAATCTATGTTTCTGTCGCGATCGTTCTTATAGCAGCAAGCATCAAATCGATGTTTCTGTCGCGATCGTTCTTATATCAGCAAGCATCAAATCGATGTTTCTGTCCCGATCGTTCTTATATCAGCAAGCATCAAATCAATGTTTCTGTCGCGATCGTTTTTATAGCAGCAGGCATCAAATCGATGTTTCCGTTGCGATCGTTCTTATAGCAGCAAGCATCAAATCGATGTTTCTGTCGCGATCGTTCTTATAGCAGCAGGCATCAAATCGATGTTTCTGTCGCGATCGTTCTTATATCAGCAAGCATCAAATCGATGTTTCTGTCGCGATCGTTCTTATATCAGCAAGCATCAAATCGATGTTTCTGTCGCGATCGTTCTTATAGCAGCAAACATCAAATCGATGTTTCTGTCGCGATCCTTCTTATAGCATCAAGCATCAAATCGATGTTTCTGTGGCGATCGTTCTTATAGCATCAAGCATCAAATCGATGTTTCTGTGGCGATCGTTCTTATAGCAGCAAGCATCAAATCGATGTTTCTGTCGCGATCGTTCTTATATCAGCAAGCATCAAATCGATGTTTCTGTGGCGATCGTTCTTATAGCATCAAGCATCAAATCGATGTTTCTGTGGCGATCGTTCTTATAGCAGCAAGCATCAAATCGATGTTTCTGTCGCGATCGTTCTTATAGCAGCAAGCATCAAATCGATGTTTCTGTCGCGATCGTTCTTATAGCAGCAAGCATCAAATCGATGTTTCTGTCGCGATCGTTCTTATAGCATCAAGCATCAAATCGATGTTTCTGTCGCGATCGTTCTTATATCAGCAAGCATCAAATCGATGTTTCTGTGGCGATCGTTCTTATAGCAGCAAGCATCAAATCGATGTTTCTGTCGCGATCGTTCTTATAGCAGCAGGCATCAAATCGATGTTTCTGTCGCGATCGTTCTTATATCAGCAAGCATCAAATCGATGTTTCTGTCGCGATCGTTCTTATATCAGCAAGCATCCAATCGATGTTTCTGTCCCGATCGTTCTTATAGCAGCAAGCATCAAATCGATGTTTCTGTCGCGATCGTTCTTATATCAGCAAGCATCAAATCGATGTTTCTGTGGCGATCGTTCTTATAGCAGCAAGCATCAAATCGATGTTTCTGTCGCGATCGTTCTTATAGCAGCAAGCATCCAATCGATGTTTCTGTCGCGATCGTTCTTATATCAGCAAGCATCAAATCGATGTTTCTGTCGCGATCGTTCTTATATCAGCAAGCATCAAATCGATGTTTCTGTGGCGATCGTTCTAATAGCATCAAGCATCAAATCGATGTTTCTGTCGCGATCGTTCTTATATCAGCAAGCATCAAATCGATGTTTCTGTCGCGATCGTTCTTATAGCAGCAAGCATCAAATCGATGTTTCTGTCGCGATCGTTCTTATAGCAGCAAGCATCAAATCGATGTTTCTGTCGCGATCGTTCTTATAGCAGCGAGCATCAAATCGATGTTTCTGTCGCGATCGTTCTTATAGCAGCGAGCATCAAATCGATGTTTCTGTCGCGATCGTTCTTATAGCAGCGAGCATCAAATCGATGTTTCTGTCGCGATCGTTCTTATAGCAGCAAGCATCAAATCGATGTTTCTGTCCCGATCGTTCTTAGAGCAGCAAGCATCAAATCGATGTTTCTGTCGCGATCGTTCTTATATCAGCAAGCATCAAATCGAGGTTTCTGTCGCGATCGTTCTTATAGCAGCAAGCATCAAATCGATCATTCTTATATCAGCAAGCATCAAATCGATGTTTCTGTCGCGATCGTTCTTATAGCAGCAAGCAACAAATCGATGTTTCTGTCGCGATCGTTCTTATATCAGCAAGCATCAAATCGATGTTTCTGTGGCGATCGTTATTATAGCAGCAAGCATCAAATCGATGTTTCTGTCGCGATCGTTCTTATAGCAGCAGGCATCAAATCGATGTTTCTGTCGCGATCGTTCTTATATCAGCAAGCATCAAATCTATGTTTCTGTCGCGATCGTTCTTATAGCAGCAAGCATCAAATCGATGTTTCTGTCGCGATCGTTCTTATATCAGCAAGCATCAAATCGATGTTTCTGTCCCGATCGTTCTTATATCAGCAAGCATCAAATCGATGTTTCTGTCGCGATCGTTCTTATAGCAGCAGGCATCAAATCGATGTTTCTGTTGCGATCGTTCTTATAGCAGCAAGCATCAAATCGATGTTTCTGTCGCGATCGTTCTTATAGCAGCAGGCATCAAATCGATGTTTCTGTCGCGATCGTTCTTATATCAGCAAGCATCAAATCGATGTTTCTGTCGCGATCGTTCTTATATCAGCAAGCATCAAATCGATGTTTCTGTCGCGATCGTTCTTATAGCAGCAAGCATCAAATCGATGTTTCTGTCCCGATCGTTCGTATATCAGCAAGCATCAAATCGATGTTTCTGTCGCGATCGTACTTTTAGCAGCAAGCATCAAATCGATGTTTCTGTCGCGATCGTTCTTATAGCAGCAAGCATCAAATCGATGTTTCTGTGGCGATCGTTCTTATAGCATCAAGCATCAAATCGATGTTTCTGTCGCGATCGTTCTTATAGCATCAAGCATCAAATCGATGTTTCTGTGGCGATCGTTCTTATATCAGCAAGCATCAAATCGATGTTTCTGTCGCGATCGTTCTTATAGCATCAAGCATCAAATCGATGTTACTGTGGCGATCGTTCTTATAGCATCAAGCATCAAATCGATGTTTCTGTGACGATCGTTCTTATAGCATCAAGCATCAAATCGATGTTTCTGTGGCGATCGTTCTTATAGCAGCAAGCATCAAATCGATGTTTCTGTCGCGATCGTTCTTATAGCAGCAAGCATCAAATCGATGTTTCTGTCGCGATCGTTCTTATAGCAGCAAGCATCAAATCGATGTTTCTGTCGCGATCGTTCTTATAGCATCAAGCATCAAATCGATGTTTCTGTGGCGATCGTTCTTATAGCAGCAAGCATCAAATCGATGTTTCTGTCGCGATCGTTCTTATAGCAGCAAGCATCAAATCGATGTTTCTGTCGCGATCGTTCTTATAGCATCAAGCATCACATCGATGTTTCTGTGGCGATCGTTCTTATAGCAGCAAGCATCAAATCGATGTTTCTGTCGCGATCGTTCTTATAGCAGCAAGCATCCAATCGATGTTTCTGTCGCGATCGTTCTTATAGCAGCAAGCATCAAATCGATGTTTCTGTCGCGATCGTTCTTATATCAGCAAGCATCAAATCGATGTTTCTGTGGCGATCGTTCTTATAGCAGCAAGCATCAAATCGATGTTTCTGTCGCGATCGTTCTTATAGCAGCAAGCATCCAATCGATGTTTCTGTCGCGATCGTTCTTATATCAGCAAGCATCAAATCGATGTTTCTGTCGCGATCGTTCTTATATCAGCAAGCATCAAATCGATGTTTCTGTGGCGATCGTTCTTATAGCATCAAGCATCAAATCGATGTTTCTGTCGCGATCGTTCTTATATCAGCAAGCATCAAATCGATGTTTCTGTCGCGATCGTTCTTATAGCAGCAAGCATCAAATCGATGTTTCTGTCGCGATCGTTCTTATAGCAGCAAGCATCAAATCGATGTTTCTGTCGCGATCGTTCTTATAGCAGCGAGCATCAAATCGATGTTTCTGTCGCGATCGTTCTTATAGCAGCGAGCATCAAATCGATCATTCTTATATCAGCAAGCATCAAATCGATGTTTCTGTCGCGATCGTTCTTATAGCAGCAAGCATCAAATCGATGTTTCTGTCGCGATCGTTCTTATATCAGCAAGCATCAAATCGATGTTTCTGTGGCGATCGTTATTATAGCAGCAAGCATCAAATCGATGTTTCTGTCGCGATCGTTCTTATAGCAGCAGGCATCAAATCGATGTTTCTGTCGCGATCGTTCTTATATCAGCAAGCATCAAATCTATGTTTCTATCGCGATCGTTCTTATAGCAGCAAGCATCAAATCGATGTTTCTGTCGCGATCGTTCTTATATCAGCAAGCATCAAATCGATGTTTCTGTCGCGATCGTTCTTATAGCAGCAGGCATCAAATCGATGTTTCTGTTGCGATCGTTCTTATAGCAGCAAGCATCAAATCGATGTTTCTGTCGCGATCGTTCTTATAGCAGCAGGCATCAAATCGATGTTTCTGTCGCGATCGTTCTTATATCAGCAAGCATCAAATCGATGTTTCTGTCGCGATCGTTCTTATATCAGCAAGCATCAAATCGATGTTTCTGTCGCGATCGTTCTTATAGCAGCAAGCATCAAATCGATGTTTCTGTCCCGATCGTTCGTATATCAGCAAGCATCAAATCGATGTTTCTGTCGCGATCGTACTTTTAGCAGCAAGCATCAAATCGATGTTTCTGTCGCGATCGTTCTTATAGCAGCAAGCATCAAATCGATGTTTCTGTGGCGATCGTTCTTATAGCATCAAGCATCAAATCGATGTTTCTGTCGCGATCGTTCTTATAGCATCAAGCATCAAATCGATGTTTCTGTGGCGATCGTTCTTATATCAGCAAGCATCAAATCGATGTTTCTGTCGCGATCGTTCTTATAGCATCAAGCATCAAATCGATGTTACTGTGGCGATCGTTCTTATAGCATCAAGCATCAAATCGATGTTTCTGTGACGATCGTTCTTATAGCATCAAGCATCAAATCGATGTTTCTGTGGCGATCGTTCTTATAGCAGCAAGCATCAAATCGATGTTTCTGTCGCGATCGTTCTTATAGCAGCAAGCATCAAATCGATGTTTCTGTCGCGATCGTTCTTATAGCAGCAAGCATCAAATCGATGTTTCTGTCGCGATCGTTCTTATAGCATCAAGCATCAAATCGATGTTTCTGTGGCGATCGTTCTTATAGCAGCAAGCATCAAATCGATGTTTCTGTCGCGATCGTTCTTATAGCAGCAAGCATCAAATCGATGTTTCTGTCGCGATCGTTCTTATAGCATCAAGCATCACATCGATGTTTCTGTGGCGATCGTTCTTATAGCAGCAAGCATCAAATCGATGTTTCTGTCGCGATCGTTCTTATAGCAGCAAGCATCCAATCGATGTTTCTGTCGCGATCGTTCTTATAGCAGCAAGCATCAAATCGATGTTTCTGTCGCGATCGTTCTTATATCAGCAAGCATCAAATCGATGTTTCTGTGGCGATCGTTCTTATAGCAGCAAGCATCAAATCGATGTTTCTGTCGCGATCGTTCTTATAGCAGCAAGCATCCAATCGATGTTTCTGTCGCGATCGTTCTTATATCAGCAAGCATCAAATCGATGTTTCTGTCGCGATCGTTCTTATATCAGCAAGCATCAAATCGATGTTTCTGTGGCGATCGTTCTTATAGCATCAAGCATCAAATCGATGTTTCTGTCGCGATCGTTCTTATATCAGCAAGCATCAAATCGATGTTTCTGTCGCGATCGTTCTTATAGCAGCAAGCATCAAATCGATGTTTCTGTCGCGATCGTTCTTATAGCAGCAAGCATCAAATCGATGTTTCTGTCGCGATCGTTCTTATAGCAGCGAGCATCAAATCGATGTTTCTGTCGCGATCGTTCTTATAGCAGCGAGCATCAAATCGATCATTCTTATATCAGCAAGCATCAAATCGATGTTTCTGTGGCGATCGTTATTATAGCAGCAAGCATCAAATCGATGTTTCTGTCGCGATCGTTCTTATAGCAGCAGGCATCAAATCGATGTTTCTGTCGCGATCGTTCTTATATCAGCAAGCATCAAATCTATGTTTCTATCGCGATCGTTCTTATAGCAGCAAGCATCAAATCGATGTTTCTGTCGCGATCGTTCTTATATCAGCAAGCATCAAATCGATGTTTCTGTCCCGATCGTTCTTATATCAGCAAGCATCAAATCGATGTTTCTGTCGCGATCGTTCTTATAGCAGCAGGCATCAAATCGATGGTTCTGTTGCGATCGTT
The DNA here is from genome assembly GCA_032622095.1 of Siphonodentalium dalli. Taxonomy (NCBI): domain Eukaryota; kingdom Metazoa; phylum Mollusca; class Scaphopoda; order Gadilida; family Siphonodentaliidae; genus Siphonodentalium; species Siphonodentalium dalli. Next base: position 296,364,097 of record CP136063.1, read on the forward strand.
CTTATAGCAGCAAGCATCAAATCGATGTTTCTGTCGCGATCGTTCTTATAGCAGCAGGCATCAAATCGATGTTTCTGTCGCGATCGTTCTTATATCAGCAAGCATCAAATCGATGTTTCTGTCGCGATCGTTCTTATATCAGCAAGCATCAAATCGATGTTTCTGTCGCGATCGTTCTTATAGCAGCAAACATCAAATCGATGTTTCTGTCGCGATCCTTCTTATAGCATCAAGCATCAAATCGATGTTTCTGTGGCGATCGTTCTTATAGCATCAAGCATCAAATCGATGTTTCTGTGGCGATCGTTCTTATAGCAGCAAGCATCAAATCGATGTTTCTGTCGCGATCGTTCTTATATCAGCAAGCATCAAATCGATGTTTCTGTGGCGATCGTTCTTATAGCAGCAAGCATCAAATCGATGTTTCTGTCGCGATCGTTCTTATAGCAGCAAGCATCAAATCGATGTTTCTGTCGCGATCGTTCTTATAGCAGCAAGCATCAAATCGATGTTTCTGTCGCGATCGTTCTTATAGCAGCAAGCATCAAATCGATGTTTCTGTCGCGATCGTTCTTATAGCAGCAAGCATCAAATCGATGTTTCTGTCGCGATCGTTCTTATATCAGCAAGCATCAAATCGATGTTTCTGTCGCGATCGTTCTTATAGCATCAAGCATCAAATCGATGTTTCTGTGGCGATCGTTCTTATAGCAGCAAGCATCAAATCGATGTTTCTGTCGCGATCGTTCTTATAGCAGCAAGCATCAAATCGATGTTTCTGTCGCGATCGTTCTTATAGCAGCAAGCATCAAATCGATGTTTCTGACCCGATCGTTCTTATAGCAGCAAGCATCAAATCGATGTTTCTGACCCGATCGTTCTTATATCAGCAAGCATCAAACCGATGTTTCTGTCCCGATCGTTCTTATATCAGCAAGCATCAAATCGATGTTTCTGTCGCGATCGTTCTTATAGCAGCAAGCATCAAATCGATGTTTCTGTCGCGATCGTTCTTATAGCTGCAAGCATCAAATCGATGTTTCTGTCGCGATCGTTCTTATAGCAGCAAGCATCAAATCGATGTTTCTGTCGCGATCGTTCTTATATCAGCAAGCATCAAATCGAGGTTTCTGTCGCGATCGTTCTTATAGCAGCAAGCATCAAATCGATCATTCTTATATCAGCAAGCATCAAATCGATGTTTCTGTCCCGATCGTTCTTATAGCAGCAAGCATCAAATCGATGTTTCTGTCGCGATCGTTCTTATAGCAGCAAGCATCAAATCGATGTTTCTGTCCCGATCGTTCTTTTAGCAGCAAGCATCAAATCGATGTTTCTGTGGCGATCGTTCTAATAGCATCAAGCATCAAATCGATGTTTCTGTCGCGATCGTTCTTATATCAGCAAGCATCAAATCGATGTTTCTGTCGCGATCGTTCTTATATCAGCAAGCATCAAATCGATGATTCTGTCGCGATCGTTCTTATAGCAGCAAGCATCAAATCGATGTTTCTGTCGCGATCGTTCTTATAGCAGCAATCATCAAATCGATGTTTCTGTGGCGATCGTTCTTATAGCAGCAAGCATCAAATCGATGTTTCTGTCGGGATCGTTCTTATATCAGCAAGCATCAAATCGATGTTTCTGTCGCGATCGTTCTTATAGCAGCAAGCATCAAATCGATGTTTCTGTCCCGATCGTTCTTATATCAGCAAGCATCAAATCGATGTTTCTGTCGCGATCGTTCTTTTAGCAGCAAGCATCAAATCGATGTTTCTGTGGCGATCGTTCTTATAGCAGCAAGCATCAAATCGATGTTTCTGTCGCGATCGTTCTTATAGCATCAAGCATCAAATCGATGTTTCTGTGGCGATCGTTCTTATATCAGCAAGCATCAAATCGATGTTTCTGTGGCGATCGTTCTTATAGCATCAAGCATCAAATCGATGTTTCTGTGGCGATCGTTCTTATAGCATCAAGCATCAAATCGATGTTTCTGTGACGATCGTTCTTATAGCATCAAGCATCAAATCGATGTTTCTGTGGCGATCGTTCTTATAGCAGCAAGCATCAAATCGATGTTTCTGTCGCGATCGTTCTTATAGCAGCAAGCATCAAATCGATGTTTCTGTCGCGATCGTTCTTATAGCAGCAAGCATCAAATCGATGTTTCTGTCGCGATCGTTCTTATAGCATCAAGCATCAAATCGATGATTCTGTGGCGATCTTTCTTATAGCAGCAAGCATCAAATCGATGTTTCTGTCGCGATCGTTCTTATAGCAGCAAGCATCAAATCGATGTTTCTGTCGCGATCGTTCTTATAGCATCAAGCATCAAATCGATGTTTCTGTGGCGATCGTTCTTATAGCAGCAAGCATCAAATCGATGTTTCTGTCGCGATCGTTCTTATAGCAGCAAGCATCCAATCGATGTTTCTGTCGCGATCGTTCTTATAGCAGCAAGCAGCAAATCGATGTTTCTGTCGCGATCGTTCTTATATCAGCAAGCATCAAATCGATGTTTCTGTGGCGATCGTTCTTATAGCAGCAAGCATCAAATCGATGTTTCTGTCGCGATCGTTCTTATAGCAGCAAGCATCCAATCGATGTTTCTGTCGCGATCGTTCTTATATCAGCAAGCATCAAATCGATGTTTCTTTCGCGATCGTTCTTATATCAGCAAGCATCAAATCGATGTTTCTGTGGCGATCGTTCTAATAGCATCAAGCATCAAATCGATGTTTCTGTCGCGATCGTTCTTATATCAGCAAGCATCAAATCGATGTTTCTGTCGCGATCGTTCTTATAGCAGCAAGCATCAAATCGATGTTTCTGTCGCGATCGTTCTTATAGCAGCAAGCATCAAATCGATGTTTCTGTCGCGATCGTTCTTATAGCAGCGAGCATCAAATCGATGTTTCTGTCGCGATCGTTCTTATAGCAGCGAGCATCAAATCGATGTTTCTGTCGCGATCGTTCTTATAGCAGCAAGCATCAAATCGATGTTTCTGTCGCGATCGTTCTTATAGCAGCAAGCATCAAATCGATGTTTCTGTCCCGATCGTTCTTAGAGCAGCAAGCATCAAATCGATGTTTCTGTCGCGATCGTTCTTATATCAGCAAGCATCAAATCGAGGTTTCTGTCGCGATCGTTCTTATATCAGCAAGCATCAAATCGATCATTCTTATATCAGCAAGCATCAAATCGATGTTTCTGTCGCGATCGTTCTTATAGCAGCAAGCATCAAATCGATGTTTCTGTCGCGATCGTTCTTATATCAGCAAGCATCAAATCGATGTTTCTGTGGCGATCGTTATTATAGCAGCAAGCATCAAATCGATGTTTCTGTCGCGATCGTTCTTATAGCAGCAGGCATCAAATCGATGTTTCTGTCGCGATCGTTCTTATATCAGCAAGCATCAAATCTATGTTTCTGTCGCGATCGTTCTTATAGCAGCAAGCATCAAATCGATGTTTCTGTCGCGATCGTTCTTATATCAGCAAGCATCAAATCGATGTTTCTGTCCCGATCGTTCTTATATCAGCAAGCATCAAATCGATGTTTCTGTCGCGATCGTTCTTATAGCAGCAGGCATCAAATCGATGTTTCTGTTGCGATCGTTCTTATAGCAGCAAGCATCAAATCGATGTTTCTGTCGCGATCGTTCTTATAGCAGCAGGCATCAAATCGATGTTTCTGTCGCGATCGTTCTTATATCAGCAAGCATCAAATGATGTTTCTGTCGCGATCGTTCTTATATCAGCAAGCATCAAATCGATGTTTCTATCGCGATCGTTCTTATAACAGCAAGCATCAAATCGATGTTTCTGTCCCGATCGTTCTTATATCAGCAAGCATCAAATCGATGTTTCTGTCGCGATCGTTCTTTTAGCAGCAAGCATCAAATCGATGTTTCTGTCGCGATCGTTCTTATAGCAGCAAGCATCAAATCGATGTTTCTGTGGCGATCGTTCTTATAGCATCAAGCATCAAATCGATGTTTCTGTCGCGATCGTTCTTATAGCATCAAGCATCAAATCGATGTTTCTGTGGCGATCGTTCTTATATCAGCAAGCATCAAATCGATGTTTCTGTCGCGATCGTTCTTATAGCATCAAGCATCAAATCGATGTTACTGTGGCGATCGTTCTTATAGCATCAAGCATCAAATCGATGTTTCTGTGACGATCGTTCTTATAGCATCAAGCATCAAATCGATGTTTCTGTGGCGATCGTTCTTATAGCAGCAAGCATCAAATCGATGTTTCTGTCGCGATCGTTCTTATAGCAGCAAGCATCAAATCGATGTTTCTGTCGCGATCGTTCTTATAGCAGCAAGCATCAAATCGATGTTTCTGTCGCGATCGTTCTTATAGCATCAAGCATCAAATCGATGTTTCTGTGGCGATCGTTCTTATAGCAGCAAGCATCAAATCGATGTTTCTGTCGCGATCGTTCTTATAGCAGCAAGCATCAAATCGATGTTTCTGTCGCGATCGTTCTTATAGCATCAAGCATCAAATCGATGTTTCTGTGGCGATCGTTCTTATAGCAGCAAGCATCAAATCGATGTTTCTGTCGCGATCGTTCTTATAGCAGCAAGCATCCAATCGATGTTTCTGTCGCGATCGTTCTTATAGCAGCAAGCATCAAATCGATGTTTCTGTCGCGATCGTTCTTATATCAGCAAGCATCAAATCGATGTTTCTGTGGCGATCGTTCTTATAGCAGCAAGCATCAAATCGATGTTTCTGTCGCGATCGTTCTTATAGCAGCAAGCATCCAATCGATGTTTCTGTCGCGATCGTTCTTATATCAGCAAGCATCAAATCGATGTTTCTGTCGCGATCGTTCTTATATCAGCAAGCATCAAATCGATGTTTCTGTGGCGATCGTTCTTATAGCATCAAGCATCAAATCGATGTTTCTGTCGCGATCGTTCTTATATCAGCAAGCATCAAATCGATGTTTCTGTCGCGATCGTTCTTATAGCAGCAAGCATCAAATCGATGTTTCTGTCGCGATCGTTCTTATAGCAGCAAGCATCAAATCGATGTTTCTGTCGCGATCGTTCTTATAGCAGCGAGCATCAAATCGATGTTTCTGTCGCGATCGTTCTTATAGCAGCGAGCATCAAATCGATGTTGCTGTCGCGATCGTTCTTATAGCAGCAAGCATCAAATCGATGTTTCTGTCGCGATCGTTCTTATAGTAGCAAGCATCAAATCGATGTTTCTGTCCCGATCGTTCTTAGAGCAGCAAGCATCAAATCGATGTTTCTGTCGCGATCGTTCTTATATCAGCAAGCATCAAATCGAGGTTTCTGTCGCGATCGTTCTTATAGCAGCAAGCATCAAATCGATCATTCTTATATCAGCAAGCATCAAATCGATGTTTCTGTCGCGATCGTTCTTATAGCAGCAAGCATCAAATCGATGTTTCTGTCGCGATCGTTCTTATATCAGCAAGCATCAAATCGATGTTTCTGTGGCGATCGTTATTATAGCAGCAAGCATCAAATCGATGTTTCTGTCGCGATCGTTCTTATAGCAGCAGGCATCAAATCGATGTTTCTGTCGCGATCGTTCTTATATCAGCAAGCATCAAATCTATGTTTCTATCGCGATCGTTCTTATAGCAGCAAGCATCAAATCAATGTTTCTGTCGCGATCGTTCTTATATCAGCAAGCATCAAATCGATGTTTCTGTCCCGATCGTTCTTATATCAGCAAGCATCAAATCGATGTTTCTGTCGCGATCGTTCTTATAGCAGCAGGCATCAAATCGATGTTTCTGTTGCGATCGTTCTTATAGCAGCAAGCATCAAATCGATGTTTCTGTCGCGATCGTTCTTATAGCAGCAGGCATCAAATCGATGTTTCTGTCGCGATCGTTCTTATATCAGCAAGCATCAAATCGATGTTTCTGTCGCGATCGTTCTTATATCAGCAAGCATCAAATCGATGTTTCTGTCGCGATCGTTCTTATAGCAGCAAACATCAAATCGATGTTTCTGTCGCGATCCTTCTTATAGCATCAAGCATCAAATCGATGTTTCTGTGGCGATCGTTCTTATAGCAGCAAGCATCAAATCGATGTTTCTGTCGCGATCGTTCTTATATCAGCAAGCATCAAATCGATGTTTCTGTGGCGATCGTTCTTATAGCAGCAAGCATCAAATCGATGTTTCTGTGGCGATCGTTCTTATAGCATCAAGCATCAAATCGATGTTTCTGTCGCGATCGTTCTTATAGCATCAAGCATCAAATCGATGTTTCTGTGGCGATCGTTCTTATATCAGCAAGCATCAAATCGATGTTTCTGTCGCGATCGTTCTTATAGCATCAAGCATCAAATCGATGTTACTGTGGCGATCGTTCTTATAGCATCAAGCATCAAATCGATGTTTCTGTGACGATCGTTCTTATAGCATCAAGCATCAAATCGATGTTTCTGTGGCGATCGTTCTTATAGCAGCAAGCATCAAATCGTTGTTTCTGTCGCGATCGTTCTTATAGCAGCAAGCATCAAATCGATGTTTCTGTCGCGATCGTTCTTATAGCAGCAAGCATCAAATCGATGTTTCTGTCGCGATCGTTCTTATAGCATCAAGCATCAAATCGATGTTTCTGTGGCGATCGTTCTTATAGCAGCAAGCATCAAATCGATGTTTCTGTCGCGATCGTTCTTATAGCAGCAAGCATCAAATCGATGTTTCTGTCGCGATCGTTCTTATAGCATCAAGCATCAAATCGATGTTTCTGTGGCGATCGTTCTTATAGCAGCAAGCATCAAATCGATGTTTCTGTCGCGATCGTTCTTATAGCAGCAAGCATCCAATCGATGTTTCTGTCGCGATCGTTCTTATAGCAGCAAGCATCAAATCGATGTTTCTGTCGCGATCGTTCTTATATCAGCAAGCATCAAATCGATGTTTCTGTGGCGATCGTTCTTATAGCAGCAAGCATCAAATCGATGTTTTTGTCGCGATCGTTCTTATAGCAGCAAGCATCCAATCGATGTTTCTGTCGCGATCGTTCTTACATCAGCAAGCATCAAATCGATGTTTCTGTCGCGATCGTTCTTATATCAGCAAGCATCAAATCGATGTTTCTGTGGCGATCGTTCTTATAGCATCAAGCATCAAATCGATGTTTCTGTCGCGATCGTTCTTATATCAGCAAGCATCAAATCGATGTTTCTGTCGCGGTCGTTCTTATAGCAGCAAGCATCAAATCGATGTTTCTGTCGCGATCGTTCTTATAGCAGCAAGCATCAAATCGATGTTTCTGTCGCGATCGTTCTTATAGCAGCGAGCATCAAATCGATGTTTCTGTCGCGATCGTTCTTATAGCAGCGAGCATCAAATCGATGTTTCTGTCGCGATCGTTCTTATAGCAGCAAGCATCAAATCGATGTTTCTGTCGCGATCGTTCTTATAGCAGCAAGCATCAAATCGATGTTTCTGTCCCGATCGTTCTTAGAGCAGCAAGCATCAAATCGATGTTTCTGTCGCGATCGTTCTTATATCAGCAAGCATCAAATCGAGGTTTCTGTCGCGATCGTTCTTATAGCAGCAAGCATCAAATCGATCATTCTTATATCAGCAAGCATCAAATCGATGTTTCTGTCGCGATCGTTCTTATAGCAGCAAGCATCAAATCGATGTTTCTGTCGCGATCGTTCTTATATCAGCAAGCATCAAATCGATGTTTCTGTGGCGATCGTTATTATAGCAGCAAGCATCAAATCGATGTTTCTGTCGCGATCGTTCTTATAGCAGCAGGCATCAAATCGATGTTTCTGTCGCGATCGTTCTTATATCAGCAAGCATTAAATCTATGTTTCTATCGCGATCGTTCTTATAGCAGCAAGCATCAAATCGATGTTTCTGTCGCGATCGTTCTTATATCAGCGAGCATCAAATCGATGTTTCTGTCCCGATCGTTCTTATATCAGCAAGCATCAAATCGATGTTTCTGTCGCGATCGTTCTTATAGCAGCAGGCATCAAATCGATGTTTCTGTTGCGATCGTTCTTATAGCAGCAAGCATCAAATCGATGTTTCTGTCGCGATCGTTCTTATAGCAGCAGGCATCAAATCGATGTTTCTGTCGCGATCGTTCTTATATCAGCAAGCATCAAATCGATGTTTCTGTCGCGATCGTTCTTATATCAGCAAGCATCAAATCGATGTTTCTGTCGCGATCGTTCTTATAGCAGCAAACATCAAATCGATGTTTCTGTCGCGATCCTTCTTATAGCATCAAGCATCAAATCGATGTTTCTGTGGCGATCGTTCTTATAGCATCAAGCATCAAATCGATGTTTCTGTGGCGATCGTTCTTATAGCAGCAAGCATCAAATCGATGTTTCTGTCGCGATCGTTCTTATATCAGCAAGCATCAAATCGATGTTTCTGTGGCGATCGTTCTTATAGCAGCAAGCATCAAATCGATGTTTCTGTCGCGATCGTTCTTATAGCAGCAAGCATCAAATCGATGTTTCTGTCGCGATCGTTCTTATAGCAGCAAGCATCAAATCGATGTTTCTGTCGCGATCGTTCTTATAGCAGCAAGCATCAAATCGATGTTTCTGTCGCGATCGTTCTTATAGCAGCAAGCATCAAATCGATGTTTCTGTCGCGATCGTTCTTATATCAGCAAGCATCAAATCGATGTTTCTGTCGCGATCGTTCTTATAGCATCAAGCATCAAATCGATGTTTCTGTGGCGATCGTTCTTATAGCAGCAAGCATCAAATCGATGTTTCTGTCGCGATCGTTCTTATAGCAGCAAGCATCAAATCGATGTTTCTGTCGCGATCGTTCTTATATCAGCAAGCATCAAATCGATGTTTCTGTCGCGATCGTTCTTATATCAGCAAGCATCAAATCGATGTTTCTGTCGCGATCGTTCTTATAGCAGCAGGCATCAAATCGATGTTTCTGTTGCGATCGTTCTTATAGCAGCAAGCATCAAATCGATGTTTCTGTCGCGATCGTTCTTATAGCAGCAGGCATCAAATCGATGTTTCTGTCGCGATCGTTCTTATATCAGCAAGCATCAAATCGATGTTTCTGTCGCGATCGTTCTTATATCAGCAAGCATCAAATCGATGTTTCTGTCGCGATCGTTCTTATAGCAGCAAGCATCAAATCGATGTTTCTGTCCCGATCATTCTTATATCAGCAAGCATCAAATCGATGTTTCTGTCGCGATCGTTCTTTTAGCAGCAAGCATCAAATCGATGTTTCTGTCGCGATCGTTCTTATAGCAGCAAGCATCAAATCGATGTTTCTGTGGCGATCGTTCTTATAGCATCAAGCATCAAATCGATGTTTCTGTCGCGATCGTTCTTATAGCATCAAGCATCAAATCGATGTTTCTGTGGCGATCGTTCTTATATCAGCAAGCATCAAATCGATGTTTCTGTCGCGATCGTTCTTATAGCATCAAGCATCAAATCGATGTTTCTGTGGCGATCGTTCTTATAGCATCAAGCATCAAATCGATGTTTCTGTGACGATCGTTCTTATAGCATCAAGCATCAAATCGATGTTTCTGTGGCGATCGTTCTTATAGCAGCAAGCATCAAATCGATGTTTCTGTCGCGATCGTTCTTATAGCAGCAAGCATCAAATCGATGTTTCTGTCGCGATCGTTCTTATAGCAGCAAGCATCAAATCGATGTTTCTGTCGCGATCGTTCTTATAGCATCAAGCATCAAATCGATGTTTCTGTGGCGATCGTTCTTATAGCAGCAAGCATCAAATCGATGTTTCTGTCGCGATCGTTCTTATAGCAGCAAGCATCAAATCGATGTTTCTGTCGCGATCGTTCTTATAGCAGCAAGCATCAAATCGATGTTTCTGTCGCGATCGTTCTTATAGCAGCAAGCATCAAATCGATGTTTCTGTCGCGATCGTTCTTATATCAGCAAGCATCAAATCGATGTTTCTGTCGCGATCGTTCTTATAGCATCAAGCATCAAATCGATGTTTCTGTGGCGATCGTTCTTATATCAGCAAGCATCAAATCGATGTTTCTGTCGCGATCGTTCTTATAGCATCAAGCATCAAATCGATGTTTCTGTGGCGATCGTTCTTATAGCAGCAAGCATCAAATCGATGTTTCTGTCGCGATCGTTCTTATAGCAGCAAGCATCAAATCGATGTTTCTGTCGCGATCGTTCTTATATCAGCAAGCATCAAATCGATGTTTCTGTCCCGATCGTTCTTATATCAGCAAGCATCAAATCGATGTTTCTGTCGCGATCGTTCTTATAGCAGCAGGCATCAAATCGATGTTTCTGTTGCGATCGTTCTTATAGCAGCAAGCATCAAATCGATGTTTCTGTCGCGATCGTTCTTATAGCAGCAGGCATCAAATCGATGTTTCTGTCGCGATCGTTCTTATATCAGCAAGCATCAAATCGATGTTTCTGTCGCGATCGTTCTTATATCAGCAAGCATCAAATCGATGTTTCTGTCGCGATCGTTCTTATAGCAGCAAGCATCAAATCGATGTTTCTGTCCCGATCATTCTTATATCAGCAAGCATCAAATCGATGTTTCTGTCGCGATCGTTCTTTTAGCAGCAAGCATCAAATCGATGTTTCTGTCGCGATCGTTCTTATAGCAGCAAGCATCAAATCGATGTTTCTGTGGCGATCGTTCTTATAGCATCAAGCATCAAATCGATGTTTCTGTCGCGATCGTTCTTATAGCATCAAGCATCAAATCGATGTTTCTGTGGCGATCGTTCTTATATCAGCAAGCATCAAATCGATGTTTCTGTCGCGATCGTTCTTATAGCATCAAGCATCAAATCGATGTTTCTGTGGCGATCGTTCTTATAGCATCAAGCATCAAATCGATGTTTCTGTGACGATCGTTCTTATAGCATCAAGCATCAAATCGATGTTTCTGTGGCGATCGTTCTTATAGCAGCAAGCATCAAATCGATGTTTCTGTCGCGATCGTTCTTATAGCAGCAAGCATCAAATCGATGTTTCTGTCGCGATCGTTCTTATATCAGCAAGCATCAAATCGATGTTTCTGTCGCGATCGTTCTTATAGCATCAAGCATCAAATCGATGTTTCTGTGGCGATCGTTCTTATATCAGCAAGCATCAAATCGATGTTTCTGTCGCGATCGTTCTTATAGCATCAAGCATCAAATCGATGTTTCTGTGGCGATCGTTCTTATAGCAGCAAGCATCAAATCGATGTTTCTGTCGCGATCGTTCTTATAGCAGCAAGCATCAAATCGATGTTTCTGTCGCGATCGTTCTTATATCAGCAAGCATCAAATCGATGTTTCTGTCCCGATCGTTCTTATATCAGCAAGCATCAAATCGATGTTTCTGTCGCGATCGTTCTTATAGCAGCAGGCATCAAATCGATGTTTCTGTTGCGATCGTTCTTATAGCAGCAAGCATCAAATCGATGTTTCTGTCGCGATCGTTCTTATAGCAGCAGGCATCAAATCGATGTTTCTGTCGCGATCGTTCTTATATCAGCAAGCATCAAATCGATGTTTCTGTCGCGATCGTTCTTATATCAGCAAGCATCAAATCGATGTTTCTGTCGCGATCGTTCTTATAGCAGCAAGCATCAAATCGATGTTTCTGTCCCGATCATTCTTATATCAGCAAGCATCAAATCGATGTTTCTGTCGCGATCGTTCTTTTAGCAGCAAGCATCAAATCGATGTTTCTGTCGCGATCGTTCTTATAGCAGCAAGCATCAAATCGATGTTTCTGTGGCGATCGTTCTTATAGCATCAAGCATCAAATCGATGTTTCTGTGGCGATCGTTCTTATATCAGCAAGCATCAAATCGATGTTTCTGTCGCGATCGTTCTTATAGCATCAAGCATCAATTCGATGTTTCTGTGGCGATCGTTCTTATAGCATCAAGCATCAAATCGATGTTTCTGTGACGATCGTTCTTATAGCATCAAGCATCAAATCGATGTTTCTGTGGCGATCGTTCTTATAGCAGCAAGCATCAAATCGATGTTTCTGTCGCGATCGTTCTTATAGCAGCAAGCATCAAATCGATGTTTCTGTCGCGATCGTTCTTATAGCAGCAAGCATCAAATCGATGTTTCTGTCGCGATCGTTCTTATAGCATCAAGCATCAAATCGATGTTTCTGTGGCGATCGTTCTTATAGCAGCAAGCATCAAATCGATGTTTCTGTCGCGATCGTTCTTATAGCAGCAAGCATCAAATCGATGTTTCTGTCGCGATCGTTCTTATAGCATCAAGCATCAAATCGATGTTTCTGTGGCGATCGTTCTTATAGCAGCAAGCATCAAATCGATGTTTCTGTCGCGATCGTTCTTATAGCAGCAAGCATCCAATCGATGTTTCTGTCGCGATCGTTCTTATAGCAGCAAGAATCAAATCGATGTTTCTGTCGCGATCGTTCTTATATCAGCAAGCATCAAATCGATGTTTCTGTGGCGATCGTTCTTATAGCAGCAAGCATCAAATCGATGTTTCTGTCGCGATCGTTCTTATAGCAGCAAGCATCCAATCGATGTTTCTGTCGCGATCGTTCTTATATCAGCAAGCATCAAATCGATGTTTCTGTCGCGATCGTTCTTATATCAGCAAGCATCAAATCGATGTTTCTGTGGCGATCGTTCTTATAGCATCAAGCATCAAATCGATGTTTCTGTCGCGATCGTTCTTATATCAGCAAGCATCAAATCGATGTTTCTGTCGCGATCGTTCTTATAGCAGCAAGCATCAAATCGATGTTTCTGTCGCGATCGTTCTTATAGCAGCAAGCATCAAATCGATGTTTCTGTCGCGATCGTTCTTATAGCAGCGAGCATCAAATCGATGTTTCTGTCGCGATCGTTCTTATAGCAGCGAGCATCAAATCGATGTTTCTGTCGCGATCGTTCTTATAGCAGCAAGCATCAAATCGATGTTTCTGTCGCGATCGTTCTTATAGCAGCAAGCATCAAATCGATGTTTCTGTCCCGATCGTTCTTAGAGCAGCAAGCATCAAATCGATGTTTCTGTCGCGATCGTTCTTATATCAGCAAGCATCAAATCGAGGTTTCTGTCGCGATCGTTCTTATAGCAGCAAGCATCAAATCGATCATTCTTATATCAGCAAGCATCAAATCGATGTTTCTGTCGCGATCGTTCTTATAGCAGCAAGCATCAAATCGATGTTTCTGTCGCGATCGTTCTTATATCAGCAAGCATCAAATCGATGTTTCTGTGGCGATCGTTATTATAGCAGCAAGCATCAAATCGATGTTTCTGTCGCGATCGTTCTTATAGCAGCAGGCATCAAATCGATGTTTCTGTCGCGATCGTTCTTATATCAGCAAGCATCAAATCTATGTTTCTATCGCGATCGTTCTTATAGCAGCAAGCATCAAATCGATGTTTCTGTCGCGATCGTTCTTATATCAGCAAGCATCAATCGATGTTTCTGTCCCGATCGTTCTTATATCAGCAAGCATCAAATCGATGTTTCTGTCGCGATCGTTCTTATAGCAGCAGGCATCAAATCGATGTTTCTGTCGCGATCGTTCTTATAGCAGCAAGCATCAAATCGATGTTTCTGTCGCGATCGTTCTTATAGCAGCAGGCATCAAATCGATGTTTCTGTCGCGATCGTTCTTATATCAGCAAGCATCAAATCGATGTTTCTGTCGCGATCGTTCTTATATCAGCAAGCATCAAATCGATGTTTCTGTCGCGATCGTTCTTATAGCAGCAAACATCAAATCGATGTTTCTGTCGCGATCCTTCTTATAGCATCAAGCATCAAATCGATGTTTCTGTGGCGATCGTTCTTATAGCATCAAGCATCAAATCGATGTTTCTGTGGCGATCGTTCTTATAGCAGCAAGCATCAAATCGATGTTTCTGTCGCGATCGTTCTTATATCAGCAAGCATCAAATCGATGTTTCTGTGGCGATCGTTCTTATAGCAGCAAGCATCAAATCGATGTTTCTGTCGCGATCGTTCTTATAGCAGCAAGCATCAAATCGATGTTTCTGTCGCGATCGTTCTTATAGCAGCAAGCATCAAATCGATGTTTCTGTCGCGATCGTTCTTATAGCAGCAAGCATCAAATCGATGTTTCTGTCGCGATCGTTCTTATAGCAGCAAGCATCAAATCGATGTTTCTGTCGCGATCGTTCTTATATCAGCAAGCATCAAATCGATGTTTCTGTGGCGATCGTTCTTATAGCAGCAAGCATCAAATCGATGTTTCAGTCGCGATCGTTCTTATAGCAGCAGGCATCAATTCGATGTTTCTGTCGCGATCGTTCTTATATCAGCAAGCATCAAATCGATGTTTCTGTCGCGATCGTTCTTATATCAGCAAGCATCAAATCGATGTTTCTGTCGCGATCGTTCTTATAGCAGCAAGCATCAAATCGATGTTTCTGTCGCAATCGTTCTTATAGCAACAAGCATCAAATCGATGTTTCTGTCGCGATCGTTCTTATATCAGCAAGCATCAAATCGATGTTTCTGTCGCGATCGTTCTTATAGCAGCAAACATCAAATCGATGTTTCTGTCGCGATCCTTCTTATATCAGCAAGCATCAAATCGATGTTTCTGTCGCGATCGTTCTTATATCAGCAGGCATCAAATCGATGTTTCTGTCGCGATCGTTCTTATAGCAGCAAGCATCAAATCGATGTTTCTGTCCCGATCGTTCTTATATCAGCAAGCATCAAAGCGATGTTTCTGTCCCGATCGTTCTTATATCAGCAAGCATCAAATCGATGTTTCTGTCCCGATCGTTCTTATAGCAGCAAGCATCCAATCGATGTTTCTGTCGCGATCGTTCTTATAGCAGCGAGCATCAAATCGATGTTTCTGTCGCGATCGTTCTTATATCAGCGAGTATCAAATCGATGTTTCTGTCGCGATCGTTCTTATAGCAGCAAGCATCAAATCGATGTTTCTGACTCGATCGTTCTTATAGCAGCAAGCATCAAATCGATGTTTCTGACCCGATCGTTCTTATATCAGCAAGCATCAAATCGATGTTTCTGTCCCGATCGTTCTTATATCAGCAAGCATCAAATCGATGTTTCTGTCGCGATCGTTCTTATAGCAGCAAGCATCAAATCGATGTTTCTGTCGCGATCGTTCTTATAGCTGCAAGCATCAAATCTATGTTTCTGTCGCGATCGTTCTTATTGCAGCAAGCATCAAATCGATGTTTCTGTCGCGATCGTTCTTACAGCAGCAAGCATCAAATCGATGTTTCTGTCGCGATCGTTCTTATAGCAGCAAGCATCAAAGCGATGTTTCTGTCGTGATCGTTCTTATAGCAGCAAGCATCAAATCGATGTTTCTGTCGCGATCGTTCTTATAGCAGCAAGCATCAAAGCGATGTTTCTGTCGAGATCGTTTTTATAGCAACAAGCATCAAATCGATGTGTCTGTCGCGATCGTTCTTATAGCAGCAAGCATCAAATCGATGTTTCTGTCGCGATCGTTCTTATAGCAGCAAGCATCAAATCGATGTTTCTGTCGCGATCGTTCTTATAGCAGCAAGCATCAAATCGATGTTTCTGTCGCGATCGTTCTTATAGCAGCAAGCATCAAATCGATGTTTCTGTCGCGATCGTTCTTATAGCAGCAAGCATCAAATCGATGTTTCTGTCGCGATCGTTCTTATAGCAGCAAGCATCAAATCGATGTTTCTGTCGCGATCGTTCTTATAGCAGCAAGCATCAAAGCGATGTTTCTGTCGCGATCGTTCTTATAGCAGCAAGCATCAAAGCGATGTTTCTGTCGCGATCGTTCTTATAGCAGCAAGCATCAAATCGATGTTTCTGTCGCGATCGTTCTTATATCAGCAAGCATCAAATCGATGTTTCTGTCGCGATCGTTCTTATAGCAGCAAGCATCAAATCGATGTTTCTGTCGCGATCGTTCTTATAGCAGCAAGAATCAAATCGATGTTTCTGTCGCGATCGTTCTTATAGCAGCGAGCATCAAATCGATGTTTCTGTCGCGATCGTTCTTATAGCAGCAAGCATCAAATCGATGTTTCTGTCGCGATCGTTCTTATAGCAGCAAGCATCAAATCGATGTTTCTGTCGCGATCGTTCTTATGGCAGCAAGCATCAAATCGATGTTTCTGTCGCGATCGTTCTTATATCAGCAAGCATCAAATCGATGTTTCTGTCGCGATCGTTCTTATAGCAGCAAGCATCAAATCGATGTTTCTGTCGCGATCGTTCTTATAGCAGCAAGCATCAAATCGATGTTTCTGTCGCGATCGTTCTTATATCAGCAAGCATCAAATCGATGTTTCTGTCGCGATCGTTCTTATAGCAGCGAGCATCAAATCGATGTTTCTGTCGCGATCGTTCTTATATCAGCAAGCATCAAATCGATGTTTTTGTCGCGATCGTTCTTATAGCAGCAAGCATCAAATCGATGTTTCTGTCGCGATCGTTCTTATAGCAGCAAGCATCAAATCGATGTTTCTGTCGCGATCGTTCTTATAGCAGCAAGCATTAAATCGATGTTTCTGTCGCGATCGTTCTTATAGCAGCATTGTTTTATAGAGCCCATATGCATAATGAGCAGGTGATGCCACAGTGTCCTGGGCCCACAAACAAGGTACCCCGCCTTGCTCACCGGAAGCTTATATTATGCTAATGATGAACAGACAGTCTGCCGTAGGAGCAGTTTTAGCCAGTCAAAAATAAAAATAGTGTAAATAAAATTGTAGAGAATCCTAAATATCATGAATTGATTACACGATGGTATACACTTACAAAGCCCATAATTTACAACTATAAATTCAACAACAGTCGTAGTCAGGTTATATTGTTTATATAAACATCGGAGGTGCCCTTGTTGTTAGCGGGAGGTATCGGAATCCATCGAGATCGGATCGGGCGCATACATTCCTATATTTTACATATTTCCGCGCCACCACACGCGTATTTTACATATTAAATATAGTATACACAAATTATGGCATCCAAGTGAGACATAAAAATCTCTCGCGGAAAACAAACGCAAACGGACGGACGGGCGGACTGACTAAACGGCAGACACTGAATGTCGGCCAAAAACGTAATCCTACATTATATATTAAATATATGTATTAGCGTCTTTTATGCGTGCAAGGAGTTGAACTGTTGGAGTCCGCAATGTTTATAACAAATAACGCTATCTAAGTATATGCATACATGTGAGTGTTTACCTGCATGTATTTTTGGGGCCTGAAGTTCCCGTCCCTGTAAAACAAGTGCGTTTATCATGTACGCATATACAAACCATAACCATTCATACTTGGGCATGAATGCTTCACTTCACACACCCGCTAAAAGATATCAACATTGACAATTAATTATCGAATAATCCACACACTATCGTGGAAGGTTATTTCGTCCCCGACCAAGGGAGGTCCCGTTGTTTGATTACCTATAATTCCCGTACAAAAATAAACAACCCACAGATGAACCACTCCTCATATATAATGCAGTAGCTTAAAAGTCTGGGAAACAAAGCTGATACATGTATTAAGCATTTTTACACGACAAGACAACATGCGTTATCACACGTGCGTATTTTCCACATTGAATATCGGTATACACATACTAATGACATCCAGGTGAGACATAAAAATATATCGCGGAAAACAGACACAAACGGACGGACGGGCGGACTGACTAAATGGCAGACATTGTTTTATGGTGCCCATATTCAGAATGAGCAATGGGTGATGCCACAGTGTCCTGGGCCCACAAACAAGGTACACTGCCTTGCTCACCGGAAGCTTACATTCCGCTAATGATGAACAGACAGTCTGCCGTCAGAGCAGTTTTAGCCAGTCAAAAATAAAAATAGTATAAATAAAATTGTAGAGAACCCTGAAACTCATGAATTGCTTACAAAGCACAACATGTGGAACTTTTAATCCCACTCGCAGTCGTGGCCAGGTTATTTTGTTTATATAATCTTCGGAGGTGCCGTTGTTGTCAGCGAGAGGTATCGGAATCCACCGAGATCGCAGCAGCCGCACGAATTATTATATTTTACAGATTCCCGCGTTATCATAATAGCCACGTTTATATCTCCGTGGCTGATATTTTAGTATTATATGCATATCACAAAATTCCCCGGACTATGTATAGGTTATATCAATCAATAATGATCTCTTGGACCGAAGAATCATAGTTGTGGTATGTCCGTCAAAATTGGGAGGTATAGAACCTGTCCGAAAATTCAAATTGGCCGCGTTCCCGTTGTATAATTGTAGCATGTCCGTCATCAATGGGAAGTAACGAACTTTTCTGAAAATGGCCGAATTCCCGCGATATCTTTCCGATGCCGCGCCGTTTGTTATGTTGCCGCCTATGCATATATCATATGGTGGCAGTAAGACAGTATAGCCTGACTATGTCACACATCGAACATACAATACAATATTTGTTAAATGTATTATAATGAAGGTGGTGCACAAATGTATGGATGTCAAAAGAAAGGGGAGGTTGTCTGCTATAGGCATGTTAAAGAAGATTCGAGGCTAAATGTGAGCGGTTTATTGGAATTTTGAAAATAGTTTTAGAACGTACCCTTCGAAATCAGAATCATTTAATGCCAAAAGTAGAATTTATAAATTTTTGAAACATTCTCCCCATGAGTTAAAAAGATGCCAAAATGTTTTGATAAGCCCATCTTCAGTTGCAGATTGCTGACTATATGCCATGCTAAGCGCATGTCATATCATGTTTCGACCACTGTTAATTGGATTTTAAGTGGTAATGTAAATACGACTTACTTCTATCTGTACAATAACTTACTTACGTGTGTGGTAAATTTACCACATTTGCTAATTATATATACATTATATTTATAATTACCTTTGATAAATTCTCTTTAAATATATCATCTTTTGGTAATTATATATATTACCTTTTTGCCAATATATATTCACTGTTTACACGAATTTAGATATAACTGCCAACTTCACTCCATACCTATATATATGTGAAGCATTGCATGTGTATTATATGTACGAACAACTGGTTGTTGAATATATAACGGATCACCATGGTGGCTGACACCATTAACATATCCAAATTATATTATTAGTGATGAACTTCCACGGTACGGGTCCAATCTCATCATCCCCCTGGAAGCTATGTTCTGTCGGTATTTAGATAAGATCGCGGGCGACGCCCGGACTCGAGCTGGCTTAGTACACATGTCTTGCAGTTAAAGGGTCGAAACATGATATGACATGCGCTTAGTGTGGCATATAGTCAGCAAACTGCAACTGAAGACTGTCTTATCAAAACATCCTGGCATCTTTTTAACTCATTGGGAGAATGTTTCAAAAATTTATAAATTCTACTTTTGGCATTAAATGATTCTGATTTTGAAGGGTACGTTCTAAAACTATTTTCAAAATTCCAATAAACCGCTCCGGGATCCAGCTTCCACCTCAAAATTCATGTCATCAGAACGAGGAGCAATTTGTCTACGAGAAATTGGGACCTTGGTCATCATCACATATAGCCTCGAATCTTCTTTAATATGCCTATAGCAGACAACCTCCCCTTTCTTTTGACATCCATACATTTGTGCAACACCTTCATTATGTGGGAAAATTATGTGACGGATAGGTTGTGAGCTATTGTTTCTTTCACTATTCTTATTTTGATGGATAGAAAGGCTTTGTGGTTCGTTACGACTGTCAGTCCGTCCTCCGTTCTGACGATACTTATGAATTAACTCATGAAATAACACGGGGATATTTGCGGATTGTACAGCGAAATGTTCCAGGTTCGACACCATAGGATAGGATAGGATATTTTATTTTAGTATACATATATCAATGCATAATACATTTAACAAATATTGTATTCTATATTCGATGAGTGGCATAGTCAGGCTATACTGTCTTACTGCCACCATATGATATATGCATTATAGGCGGCAACATAACAAACGGCGCGGCATCGGAAAGATATCGCGGGAATTCGGCCATTTTCGGAAAAGTTCGTTACTTCCCATTGATGACGGACACGCTACAATTATACAACGGGAACGCGGCCAATTTGAATTTTCGGACAGGTTCTATACCTCCCAATTTTGACGGACATACCACAACTACGATTCTTCGGTCCAAGAGATCATTATTGATTGATATAACCTATACATAGTCCGGGGAATTTTGTTATATGCATATAATACTAAAATATCAGCCACGGAGATATAAACGTGGCTGTTATGATAACGCGGTAATCTTTAAAATATAGTAATTCGTGCGGCTGCTGCGATCTCGGTGGATTCCGATACCTCTCGTTGACAACAACGGCACCTCCGAAGATTATATAAACAAAATAACCTGGCCACGACTGCGAGTGGGATTAAAAGTTGCACATGTTGTGTTTTGTAAACAATTCATGAGATTCAGGGTTCTCTACAATTTTATTTATACTATTTTTATTTTTGACTGGCTAAAACTGCTCTGACGGCAGACTGTCTGTTCATCATTAGCGGAATGTAAGCTTCCGGTGAGCAAGGCAGGGTACCTTGTTTGTGGGCCCAGGACACTGTGGCATCACCCATTGCTCATTCTGAATATGGGCACCATAAAAAAAAAAAAAAATCGATGTTTCTGTCGCGATCGTTCTTATATCAGGATCCAGACTGATGACGAATCAAATCGATTGCATTCGTCATCAGTCTGGATTGTTTATCAATTAACGGCTCATATTTAACTTTGTGATGTAATTACTTAAAGCCATATTTACTACCGTCGTGTGGTAACATGGTTCTCACCAATGTGTTACATATCCTTCCTCGCTATTTGAGACCAAAACAATAAACACCGTTGATACCAAAGATAGTTGCATTTTACTTGAAAAAATTGTCGAACCCTGAAAAGTGAATTTTTCCGATATTTGTGTCAAGTTTGTGAGAGAAAAAATCCAATATTTCAGGTGATGCCAGTGGTGACAATAGTAAAATGATCCATGGTGCATCAGACATAGACAGAACACAACGTGCATCTTAATCGAGAATATTTTATCGAATGAGTTGCGGATGGCGCAAGGATATATTTCGCGAGAGCGTTGCTCGAGCGAAATATAACTTTGCGCTGTCCACGAGTTCGATAAAAGATTCAAGATTATGATGCAAGTTGTGTTATGTATTTATTCTACACTGTTCAGTCAGATAAGTTCAATCCATGAATGTCACCTTCAGTGTTACTATAGCTACCTTTATTGTGTTTAAGTCTGACAAATAGGCAGTAATTATTGGGGGATCACCGGAAGCGAATGATCGACGTAATGTACGTCATCTTTCTTGGCGACAACGTCAACACAAATAGTTCCGGCTTGTATTCCACTAGAGGTATACACTGATATGTATTCAATGGCTGGGATTCCGTTGAATACATGTGACTCACGTAAATGGGTGTGGAATAAATGTTAGTATTCAATGTATAGAATACAGAATAGCAAAAATTGTATACATCAACGTGTGGGGCTTTCTGTCAATACAAATTTAGTATTGTCGTCATAGAGCTCATCATGCTATTTTCGTCATGAACAAATCTAACGATGATGGCCCTTGGTTTGTTTTTATTTGGTTTCCTCCCGAATCTGTGAGTTCGGCCAATTTCCCCCGTCTTGCACTCTTAATCGTTGGGGGGTCAAATGTGTGGGGCCAAGGTTTTCGGGGTCCGATCAACCCCCATGTTAGGCGATTCTTCGTATATTTTGACCAACATGTCACCCTACAATGGGTGGCGAATTTTTTACCCATCAAAGGGGGGGGGGCGATTTTATTAACCAATCAGAAAGTAGTGACCCATTTGACGTCATGACACTCTCGAGACGACTTTTCGCGAGGTAAAATGGCGGACCAATTTGTCAAAGCTACTCAAAACAAATGGGACATGGACCATCTCATCGACAAATTCTAAGGTGAGCTTATATTGTTCTTGCCATTATTGATAACTTAGTTCCCGATACTGCCCTTTAATAACCAGATATTCGTGTTGACCCTTTCGAAATTACACCACGTGGGGGCGGATCAATGTGCCCCCCCCCCCCCCCCAAGAATTTAGAGTGTGGGTTGGAACATTTGGCCCATTTCTAGAGAAACATGCACCAAATTGAAAAAGCGTAGTCCACCATAAAACCAGTCTATTGCGGACACAAATTTAATTTAGTGACTGCGTTAGTCATGTCCCTTTAAGTTGAGACACAACTGTCACTTTAAACATACATTTGAATTCCAACATTCACATATATATTTTCTGTAGTCATTATAAATTAAAACCCGAATAGGTCGAGACCAAATTGCATATTCTGCGATATGGAGAAACATGGACCAAATTGAATATATCCAACCGTAGTCCACCATAGAACCAATCTATTGCGTACACGACTTTAATTTGGCGACTACGTTAGTTATGTCCTTTTATGTTGAAACACAGCTGTTCCTTTAAACATACAGTTGGTGACTGTGTTAGTTATGTACCTTTAAGTGGAGACACAACCGTTTCTGTTCCTTTAAACATACATTTGCATTCCAACATGCAGATATATATTTTCTGTAGTCACTATAAATTGAAACCCGAATCGGTCGAGACCAAATTGCATATTCTGCGATATGGAGAAACATGCACCAAATTGAAAATATCCAACTTTAGTCCACCATAGAACCAGTCTATTGCGAACACAACTTTAATTTGGTGACTGTGTTAGTAATGTCCCTTTAAGTTGAGACACAACTGTTCCTTTAAACAAACATTTGCATTCCAACATGCACATATATTTTTTCTGTAGTCATTATAAATTAAAACCTGAATCAGTCGAGACCAAATTTCATATTCTGCGATATGGAGAAACATGCACCAAATTGAAAATATCCAACAGTAGTCCACCATGGAACCAGTCTATTGTGGACACAACTTTAATTTGGTAACTGTGTTACTTATGTCCCTTTATGTTGAGACACAACTGTTCCTTTAGACATATATTTGCATTCCATTAATAATTTAAATTTCCTGTAGTCATTATAAATTAAAACCCGAATAGGTCGATGCCAAGCTACAAATTCTGCGGGATGGAGAAACATGCAGCAAATTGAAAATATCCAACTTTAGTCCACCATGGAACCAGTCTATTGCGGACACAACTTTAATTTGGTGACTGCGATAGTAATGTCCCTTTAAGTTGAGACATAACTGTTCCTTTAAACATACATTTGCATTCCAACATGCAGATATATATTTTCTATAGACTTATAAATTACAACCCGCATCGGTCACCGCAAAGCTACGGTATAGAGTTACTTGCACCAAATTAAAAATATCCAACTGTCCACCATGGAACCAGAAAATATATATCTGCATGTTGGAATGCAAATGTATGTTTAAAGGAACAGTTGTGTCTCAACTTAAAGGGACATAAGTAACACATTCACCAAATCATTGTGTCTGCAATAGACTGGTTCCATGGTGGACAACGGTTGGATATTTTCAATTTGGTGCATGTTTTTCAATACCGCAGAATCTTTAATTTGGTCGCGTCCGATTTGGGTTGTAATTTAATATGATTACGTCAGTACGTATGGACAACCCAAAACACGTACTTCAATCTATAAAATGGTAAATGTATGTTTCATGGGAGTGCCTGTATTTCCGACCAACTTGGGGCAATACGTCAGTACGTCTCTATTCCGAAGGTTCGCTATTCCGAATATTCACTATTCTATTCCGAATATGTGAATACTAGCGTAATAGCATTTTTCATTCCTCGTGTGGGTTTTATGGGGGGTGCACATGGGGCTGCAAATTTCAATTCATTTCTGTTCAAATACGCCCAGAATAGAAAACCTTCAGAATAACGAATCTTCGGAATAACGAATCTTCGGAATAACGGACATTTGGAATAGCGAACCTTCGGAATAATGAATCTTCGGAATATGGAACCTTCGGAATAATGAACCAGATCCTGTATGAACATACCACGACACGTTCATCAATAAATGTATAAATGTTTCATGGGACTGTTTATATATATACATATAGGACTGGAGTAAAGTTGACATCAACGCGTCTTTGTTAATTTTGGTGGCCGGATTTCAACGAAATTTGGTGTGGTGACTCAGGGTGCCCTGGCAGAGTGTATAATGGCGTTAGTTTTTCTAAATTTTGAATTAAACAAATTTAAATGAATAAAAAATAAGAACCTATGTGAATATTTAGATACAATATAAACCTATTTGCACGAGAATATGTTGCAGCACCAGATATAGTGGAATGTTGGCCACAGTTAGACATGAGTCAGAGTGAGACATTGACTCTAACATTTCTCTAATTTCCAGACCAATATCAATGGGGCCAGTCCAGAGATATTAGCCATATAACACATGTTATTATATTTGTTCAAAATGCTATCATCAGGTGAAGGTTGACTCTGGCCCAGCCACCAACTTTCAAGGCAAAATCAATTAATTTAATTTTTGCAATTTCAAGGGAAAAATATGTTTATTGGATAAATTTACATATAATACTGAATACATTTTTGTGATGTGGAAAACGGGGATTTATTACATATTTCACATAGCCACATCTGATTTATTTATAGACGTTTATGTATGCTTGACTTTCATCGAGTTACACGGGTGGGGCACACTGACTCAATGGGACACAATTTCTGGCCTGTGGTAGGATCCACCTTCAGTAGATGATAGGCACTTAAAAAGGAATGACATAATTTGCCAAATGACTATTGTTTTGGGGCTGGAGTGGATAAATGGTTACGTAGCGTTTTTCCGAAGACCCATAACTCCGAAGGTCCGATTCTCCGAAGGTCAGATACTCCGACGACCCGGTTCTACGAAAGCCCATAACTCCGAATTCCCGATTCTCCGAAATCCCATAACTGCGAAGACCCATAACTCCGAAAGCCCATAACTCCAAAGGCCTATAACACCGAACGCCCATAACTCCGAAGGACTATACTCCGAAGGGCCGATTCTCCGAAGGTCCGATTCTCCGAAGATCCGATTCTCCGAAGATCATGTTTTACCGCTTATTAAATAGTGTACAGTCCAGTGGCGGGTCAATGGGGCCCTAGGGAAGACCGCCCCCAAAAAACATGTCAAATGTCATGTAAACGCAGGAAATCCCTCCTAGGCATTCAAATATTCACAGTGTTCCTGCCCAGGGGAGACCCTGGACCAACGATTGGGGGCGACCCCTCCTATGTATGCGCTCCCCAAATCAGGCCTTCGTGATATGCTTTCGGCATATCATATGCATGATATATCCCCCACATATCCCCCACATATGCTAATTAATGTGCCCCCTAAATGGGAACCCTGGCTCCGCCACTGGTGTTCACCGGGTATATTATAACGAAACGCTGCAAGAATGTCAGAGTAGCCTAACATGCACAGGGGCGACAAGTTCTTCCTCGTTCACCCCTGTACATTTTACTCTGGCGTCTCATGGGCCAACGTAACGTTATAGTATCTGGTGTATAGTCAGTAGCGGGCCAGGATTCCAATTTAGGTGGGGGGCAGTAGGAAAAGTTAGAATATTTTGATGCCCCATGAACGATTTCCGGGCGTTTACATGACATTGGACATGTTTTTGGTAGGGGCCCATATTGTCTGAAATATCAAGTAGAGGTTTAATGGGGGCAGTGGGAATTTTGGGACCCCTTGGCTTCGCCACTGGACTGTACACTATTTAGTAAACGATAATACCCCGATAAAACAAAATCTTCGGAGAATCGGACCTTCGGAGAATCGGACCTTCGGAGTTATGGGCCGTCGGAGAATCGGGCCTTCGGAGTTATAGGTCTTCGGAGAATCGGCCCTTCGGAGTTATAGGTCTTCGGAGTTATAGGTCTTCGGAGAATCGGCCCTTCGGAGTTATGGGCTTTCGGAGAATCGGATCTTCGGGGTTATGGGCCGTCGGAGAATCGGGTCTTCGGAGTTATGGGCCGTCGGAGAATCGGGTCTTCGGAGTTGTGGGCCGTCGGAGAATCGGGTCTTCGGAGTTGTGGGCCTTCGTAGTAATAGGTCTTCGGAAAACCGGTCTGACACCGGATAAATAATTTAGATCAAACAAACTAATGTCATTGTGCAATAGTGGTATGTGCGGGGCATTTCCTATACGGTTACTACTAATTATTCAAACGTGCATATATGCACGTTTACTGAATTCACCTTAAAAGACCATCGAACCACAAAAAATACTAGATCATGTCACGAATCTCTACAGTAGATATGACCGTATTATAGACCATATTACACCAATTGCAGTGTACACAAACCTGGGAACTATTTTATGTTCTGACAACGAAATGTATAACAATGAATGATCAAGAAGGGAATATATTTTCCTTTATTGTTAATACTTGTTCCTCGATAATCTACTTCACAGTAGGGGTGGTCCCAGCTCGAGATTGCTTGCTTGTTTGTGACTTTTGTTCGATTATATCGTACTCTCAGGTGTCCCATCAGTGTGATGGTCAATAATATTGATAGTGGAGACTGAAATTAATAATAGTGATGGAAATTTTATTTTATTTTACTTTAATTCTATATATGTTTCTATGCCAAATAATTTAATGATCGTTGAGAATTTTATAATTGCCCGGGAGGAATTACATTGGTGTAAGGGACGCAAAGCAAAATCAACCACAAAGTCACTTAAATCTTGCAATTTCAAAGTTAGACCTTCACATTCTATGACACACATTATTAAGGAACAGGTATTTCATAATTTATTACCTGTACTGTTTTTTCATTGTTACAAACTTCCCTATCGCAACAGCAAAAACTTTGTACTGGTGGAATATATCATTCTCGACGGGCATAGATACATAGAGATTCATGGCATGGTCTAAGAAAATGCTATCAGATTAAACATTTATATGACCATCTGCGATTGCCCCATGAATCATGTAGAACTAAAAGGTCATGGCAGTTGGAACATCTTGGCCTGGAATTATTATATTTAGCATACAGATTATTCCAATCCCAATGTGTCAGGTCGACAATAGCAAGTACGCAGGGTTATATTTAATAATTTTTCCACAAATAGCCACTAGTATATATGCTAGCCATGCTGGCCGAGCTCCCGGTTAATGCTTATAAGGTTTAAACCGAGAACACAGTGTTAAAATCATGAAATATTTAATATATGAGAATGCTGAAACAAATCACCTTTAACTTCATGACGTTATTAACCGTGCATTATTATTATAAGTATTATATTTAACTTGATCTGTCCATCACAGGAAACAGAATTTTTAGATGGAAAGTTGAAAGCATATCCTCTCACCAGTCACTGCACTCTGCACTGCAGTGTGCCGAGACCAAATGGGAGATGTTCTTCTTTTCCTTCACTCACCAAGTTAATTGACTCACTTTGTCAGTCACCAATTCACTGGGCTTCACGTGCTTGTCACATCTGTGTGTCGACTGCTCTGTAGTCTGTAACTGGCTAGAATTGTATTTTGACCCGAGTCACACTCACAGTGAGTGGGTGAGACTGAGCCAGAAGTCGTTGAAAACTAAATTTATTAATCTGTAATCACTAAATTAGTGACTAATACAATCCTAATAGTGTAGTACTAGTAGTAAATGAGTAATTTCAGTAAATTAGTCAGCTCTAAAATGTCCATTTTCTGATTTCCTTGACCTGACACTGTCAGCTATTAACAATTAAATTTAGAGAAGTAGATGGAACAATTTACCGCTTGCAACACTAACCAGTCCAGGTGAAAACATACTTAAAATTTAACAGAACAAGTCAAATCACCGTGGTGACCACAAACTAGTCCAACGTCCACAGTCAATCAACAGTCAAACGTCCACAGTCCACCCCACTGTCTCCACTGACCATCATTTTGCATTTCGTTGTTGTTGATTTTCATATGTTTTCAGTCACAGTTTCTTTACGACTGACTGAGTTTCACTTCCGCTGTTCAACCAAGTCCGGAGACTTCACACACAATCGTGACAATGTAGGCCCAATCGATTGGCTTATATCAATAACATTCAGCACGAGAACAACAACGGAGAATTTCGAATATGCAATCGCCGATAACTTCTTGCACCTAGGCGCACCCATTGTGTAACGAAAATTACGTCACCAATCGCAACGTTGCTATGGGCCAGGGGACGTAATCTCAAACTGCAACGGTTCGGAATCTGAGGAAGTTTGCCGAATGCTATGCGCCTATGTCAACTAAATCCACTTCAATCATTTAATTTTGAAAAAGGTTGATTTTGTTTTTCAAATTTAACAGGGAGGCTGGTCGAAGAAGATAAATAAATTCGTTTTGTTAATTTGTCAAGGTTATTCCAAAATGGCGGCCACCATAAAGCCCCATAGGTCGGAATCGCCCGGATGTAAAAAAAACTAATTTTGAGGTTGATAGAGTATAGAAATTAGTGACGTCACAACTATACTTGCGTCGCTTACGCAATACCGTAAAACAACCCTTTTGGGTTGTGATAATGACTGCAGACATTTTATATATGCATGTTGGATTGCACATCTATGTTTAAAGCAACAACTGTGTCTCAACTTAAAGGAACATATGTTACATAGTCACCAAACTAAAGTTGTGAATGGAATAGACTGGTTCCATGGTGGACTACGGTTGGATATTTTCAATTTTGTGCATGTTTCTCGATAACGCAGAATCTGTAATTTGGTCCTAACTGATTCGGGTTGTAAATTATAATGACTACAGAAAATAAATATCTGCATTTTGGAATGCAAACGTATGTTTAAAGGAACAGTTGTGTCTCAATTTAAAGGGACGTAAGTGACACATTCATCAAATTAAAGTTGTGTCCACAATAGACTGGTTCCATGGTGGACTGTCTGATTCGGGTTGTAATTTATAATTACTACAGAAAATAGATATCTGCATGTTAGACTAAGGTTGGATATTTTCGATTTGTTGCATGTTTCTCCATACCGCATAATCTTCAATTTGGACGCGTCCGATTCGCGTTGTAATTTATAATGACTACAGAAAATATATATCTGCATGTTGGA
Organism: Siphonodentalium dalli; assembly: GCA_032622095.1. Lineage (NCBI taxonomy): Eukaryota > Metazoa > Mollusca > Scaphopoda > Gadilida > Siphonodentaliidae > Siphonodentalium > Siphonodentalium dalli. Next base: position 296,393,183 of record CP136063.1, read on the forward strand.
ATGCAAATGTATCTTTAAAGGAACTGTTGTGTCTCAAATAAAATAAACACAAGTAACAGAGTCACCAAATTAAAGTTGTGTCCGCAATAGACTGCCATGGTTGACTGGTTGGATATTTTCAATTTGGTGCAGTTTCTGCATACTGCAGAATCTGTAATTTGATCACATCCAATTCGGGTTGTAATTTATAATGTAATTTATAATGTTGGAATGCAAATGTATGTTTAGATATTAACATATAGACCCATTATTTGCACTCAAAATCAAAATTGTTTTATTGTTGTGTGGTTCATGGTTCATGAAAAAAAATGTTTAAATGAAACTGCTGTAAGTCTTACAGTTTCAAATTTCGAGCGTAAAACAAATTTAGATAATATTTTCACACTTTCTTAATTTAGTTATTATGAATACCTTATGTGAAACAGGGGGAGAAAAAATCGCCTATAGGCTTGTTGTGTGCTGCCCTGCACAGAAATCTTTAGTAAAAGGCAAAAGATTTGTTGTGTAATGAAGAGAAACATAATCTTAAGCGATAGCAGGTCATGCCAGGGGGTCAATGCGGGAGAAGATTACTAACATGGGGTCTGGTAATTTTAAAATTCATACAGTGAGAACTGCTTATATTAGTGATTATTATTATTATTATTATTATTATTATTATTATTATAGATACATCTAGAGCGCATTATACAATAAATTAGTTTCAATGCGCTTACATTACAAATATGTGCGATAACTTAACATAATTCTCAACAGCAGTAAAGGCAATATAAATAAATAAATAAATAACAGTTTTGTTTAGCGTAAAATCCACCGAAGTGTTCTAAAACGTTTGACATGTTAAACATAAAATATAATCGCAAATATAAGACATAATTATGGATATCAACAAAAATATAGAACTATAAGTGAGATGCTACTAAGAAATACAAAAGCGCATAAAATTACAAATCGAAAAAATATTTAAAAGTTACTGGTAAATTGGGGGTAGTAACATGCTAAAAATGCTATAAGCGAAAAAAGGGGGGGGGATGGCGAACGGGTAACAAGCTAAAAATAACACGAAAAAGGGGGTAAAATGGGGAAAGATCGGGAACGAGTAAAATAGAAACGAAAAATATTGATGAGACTAAGGTGCTTAATTAGTTATCCAAACAGTATAAAAGATAGAATATTATCAACAAAGAGTATTTGCATTAGTATTTTTGTTGTTTTTGTTTTGTTTTGTTTTGTGGGTATTTTAAGATAACAATAAATATAGTTATCAAACATACATGTACACGAGTTAAGTTCAGTTGGTGTTTTCCTTGGTTGATGCGCATGACGTTAGCTTTCACCTTGTATAGCCTGGAACACCCTAGCTGACCAAGGCTACTCACTAACGCTACTGTTTTTATTTGCCTGTTGCAAATTGAAGCACAGACGGAAAAGGTGTTTCAGTTCTCGCTTGAAAGCTGAAAAAGAGTCACACCATCGAATTTTTAGCGGCAGTCTGTTCCAAACAGATGTAGCTACCTCCTGAGACGATGTTGTTATGAAGCTTTTTGACAGTTTTAATATTCTGGTTGCAGGATATAGCGCGAGTCCGAGCTCCGACGTCTCGCGCATTGACCACAAACATTTCTGATATATATGACGGATTTGCTTGGCGGATAGAGTTATAGACAGTCACTGCACATTTAAATTGAACACGGAAGCTGAAAGTCATAATGTGCTCTCTGATCAGAGTGTGTGTTGCACACTAAATAAAAAGTTGCTAAATTAACTCCAAAAGTAGTTAATTTTTACTACTTTTGGTAGTTCGTATTCATCCCGCTACCTTGGGAGGTTAATTTTACTACCTGGCGGGTAGCTAAAAAATTAAATACCTTTGGTAGTTACAATAACTACCTTCAGTGGTTGAAATAACTACCTCTTGGGGCTATTTTAACTACCCAAAGGTAGGCTAAATTTTAACTATTTTAGGTAGTGGGATGAATATGAACTACCCAGTATTTAAATTTACTACCTGCGAGTGGTTGGAATTTTTGCTACCAGCGGGTAGTTAATCTGATAACTACTATTGGTGGGAAATTATTCTACCTCGAGTGGTTGTTCTAGCTATTTTAATAGGTATTCAAAGGGGTCCAATCTAATCACTCAAAGTAGCTATTTAATCAACTTTTAGTGGATAATATTGCCTCTAAAGATATTAATGACATGTGGACCACAAAATATGACAATGGAGAAAATAATTTCAATATTTATTCAAAATAAACAAATATATATAGTTCAGAGCATTTGTGCTTTTAGCTTAAAATAAATTGCAACACAAGGCCTCTTACCAGGAATAAGTACATTAGCCTACACAAAAAAAAAACAATGTAAATTTCGTGAAAATTTGACCAAGGGAATCGTATCAGACATCAGACACTGAAACTTATTTTATTTAAATAATTGATAATGTACCCAAAAGGGTTGCAATCTGGGTCGTCAAATTTTAAAAACAGCAATAAACTGAAATGGAGTGTCATTTCGTAGATTCTGTTGAAATCACTCTTAAAGAAGCAAAATGAGCAATAAAGAGCGTTCCTTATCACATTAGAAAATATGTAGAAAAATTGCGGGTAACAATGGCTTTGACCCCCAGATGACTAAGGGGTGGGGGATTTCCAAAAATTATATAACCAATAAAGAGCGCTTCTTATCAGTTCAAAAGATATGTGTGGAAAATTGCACAAATGTTAAATAATGCATGGTTAATGTCATGGGATAGGTGCTGTGGGCATCAAATTATTGACAACTATATCACACTGTGGCAGTGTCATTTCATCGATGCTGTTGACGTCTTAAGGACGCAATAAAGAGCGTTCCTTATCACATTAGAAAATATGTAGGAAAATTGCGGGTAAAAGCCCTCAAATGAAGTGGGGGGGGGGGGGGGTGGGCAAAATAAAATAACGTGACAAATAAAGAGCGTTTTTGATCAGTTCAGAAGAAGTGGGGGAAATTGCACAAAAGTAAAATAATGCATGGTTAATATCATGTGATTGATGCTGTGGGCATCAAATATTGAAAGATGCACTACTAATCAGCAATAAAGAGCATTTATTATCCACTTAATAGATGTAACTTTATCCGGAGTTATATTGCAGCTGCTGTTTATCCCAGATACTGGGTCTTTATTCTATTCCAAACAATGTCGTATTGGGACATTTTGATCTATTTTAGAGATATTTATTTGTTCAAAGATATTTATATATAAACAGAAAAGTTCACTTTGTTGGCTTTGCAATACTAATGGGAGTGCATGAACTAATGGTTGTGTCGTTTATATGGGGTTGTGGACTACACAAGACTCTATAAACAATTCCAAAGAACATACATGTACATGTTCAAAATATTGTTTTATAACGTTAACCGACAATAAAAAAGACGTAAGCACCATTCGGACATGATATCAGTCTTCAACCCAGAGAACATTGCGGGCATGGATTAGTATCCCTTGTCACCACTGGGCGGAGCCACTCTCCCGTATCATTCATGAAGAGCATCGAAACACCAGGGGTGCTATTCACCGGCTGGGTTTATAATATAGTCCAGGTAGTTTTACGAGGCGACGCTCAATGCGAAGCTATCGGTGGACATATCGATGGGAAGACATCGCCGCGCGGTATATGATTATCCGATCAAGGCGATTGGCGTCAATCATAGATTGACCATCGGTCACATAAACATGCTGCGTGTAACAGTACACGTTTGGTTAATTTCAACAATGAGCAACCGAGGAAAATTACGTGGGGCAAAATATACCACCGACGACATGGGGGGTCTACAAAACAAAATTCAGTATATAGGGTCGGGGTGGGTGGGTGGTTCAGAGGCCGAAACAATCGTGCTTGTAAATTTACAAGTACTGACCATGTACTGTTGTTTGTAAGCATGTTAATATAATGTTTGTTGGCATATGGCTATATAGACAGCTATAGTGACTAATATAGCCTCAGATTTAGCAACCTTCTGGATTTCACAGGATCCCGTCCCACTTCACAGTGGAAAACCGTAATTTAGTAAAAAAAAATATAATATATTACCCAGTTGTATTACCCAAATAAAAGTAATAAAATAAAATAAAAACTGTATCACAAATACTACATGGAGAATACTCAATGATGACTAGATATCATTAACCCGATTGTTGCATAACATGAAATTGAAAAGGGTATCTCATAAATTTCTAATGTCTGAAATACTGTCTTGTTCTGGCGTGCAATCACATTAATTCCTTCTGGTTATTTCTCATCTTTAATGATTGCAAGTAATATTAATTTGCAACACTTATCCAAATATAACTGAATTGGTTATGATAAATGACCGTTACTGTTTATTGTTCAGACAATCCCAACTGAAGGCGACGCTATTCTCCTTGAATTTACGAACTTCATCTTGAAGCTTAAATACTGCTCAACAAGACTAAACTTAAATACTAATTGTATACTGTTATCGCCTACAAATAGATGAACTGAAATAATGTGATGCATTCAGATGCTTCGAGAAATGACATTCTTCAATGTCTTCAAAGTCAAACTAAAATCAAGAATACAATCTGACTGAGACTATACTGCAGAATCTAGTGCACAAATATACATACAAATGGTTGAGTTATAATAATGCAAAATGTGTTTACGGATGGAACCAGGTTGGTAGCTCTGGTATGCATCGACAGGCGAAACCTGTGATGTGCAGTAATATCTGCATACATCCTCCCCTATCATTCAGGTCTATCACCATACCAAACCACTTAAAAATTCGACAACCGACACTTCAACTTATATTGCAAAAAACTGTGTACGGACTGAATTTCATAAACAGGGCCCATGGATAACTCTGGTAGGCATTGGTGCTCACAATCCGTGATATTATGCATATTCGTTCCCCATTTCTGGTCCGTCACATGTCATAGAGCATCAAAATATGACAACCGACTCTTGAGTTATAACGCAAAATGTTTGTATGGACGGACGCATGGGCGGCTCGAGACGTCAACTATATACCCGCCGACTAATATCGGGGGTATAATAACCATGTATCTATGTGTATACCTAACCAAAACAATTCCCCTCCTCACCACCCCGGTGGATAAGACTAAAGAGTTCTTTGATCATGCACAAATAATTGTAGAACCCCTGACCTGTTTAGCACTATTTACTCTGGCCAGTGTTCTCTCTCAGACTAAACACGCTCGGTATATAAAGGCTATAATGCGGTCTAGGGCAATTTGTGACATACAGTGTACATACACAATGCTTTATTATTGTTGTTAGATACTGAAAAACCAGGACACATCTGGAAATAAAGTTTATTTTTCGTTTTTCTGACCTGTGATTTGCCGATTAAGCATGTTATTGCTTGAGTCTTAATTTTACACAGTTTGCACCAACAAAGGACAGTGGAATGGGATTGAAAGGCAGTTAACACAGTTATTGGAGAACGGCTGAACAAAACTCTTGAAATTTGGATAAAAACATGAGAAAAGGGGTGGGTCCCTAACATTTGGAGGAAACAATTTGCACAAATGGGGTGGTGGTTCCCTCGGGGTTGGAAAAAACGTTTTGGGCCCTCTATGTGCAATTGTTTTCCAGACCCCCCCCCCCCCACTGCCGACGAGCGTAAAACGTTTTGGGCATTGTGGAGAGAAGAATAAAAATATTAAAGAACAAAGAAACTGGCACCATTCACCAGCGCCGGAAAAATGATGCATGGAAAGAAATTTCTTTGAAAATGGCCAGGAAATATCCAAACAGAACCAAAACACAAACAAAATTCTTCTGAGACGTTATCTTCTCGGCTCTTCATTTTCACACTGTGCTAATTAAAAAACCTCATTAATATCAATGAAACTCATTCTGCAGATGTATAAACGCCAGCATGAGTCTCCACGCAATTATACCAAAAAATTATACCGCTATACATGCCGATTGTGGCCGGTGAGTGTTCATGAATTAGTCGTGAGACGGCGTCAATTGACAAGTGACAAATCTGATAGATTGGATCAATCACACCATCGACATCGTGTGTCGTTTGCGCTAAAGCGAAGATACCTTTGCGTTCAGCCGCTACCAAATAAACTACCTGGTTTATAAAATAGTCTCGCTTGGTGAATAGCACCCCAGGTGCGTGGCATCCAAAATAGTATTATAGTCTATTTCATACCATTTCAGTTGAGTAGAGTCACAACAGCCCTCGCACCTCGAATAGCCATTAGCCAAAAGATAATTTTATAATTTTGTGTAGTCCACTTGAGGTAAAACACACCACTCTAGTTGTTATATGCAGTGAAACAAATATTATTTACCAAATTGCCTTAATGTTTACAAGGAAAACATACTTTTTTGCCAACAATTGCACAGAGGCTGACGTAATTTCATTATGATATTTAAAATTTGGCAATGGATAAAAATAATACCCATATAGTTTAACTAGATACAAGGCTTATTTTCACTCGTATATATAATTCACCAAATGGGGACCTTGCTAAAGCTTGGTACCCCATTTGGCATTTGCTGAATCATACTCGCGAAAACAAACCTTGTATCTCATAAAACTGTATGGATATTCTATATTTAACCATTCAACCAACTCACCGATGCGCTGCCCGGGAGTGACAACAGTCGAACCTCTCTCCCCTTGTGTCGCTATTCTCTGGGGATGAATTACGCAGTGTACAGATTCGTTAACAAGTAAATGTATAAGGGCAATTGAACATCATCACCAATCACCATTATCAAAAGAAAACTGTTTCCACATAAATGGGGCCGACCTAACCAGCAAGCGACTCAATTGTTGTCAGTGATCTGACATCTGATAGTAGAGCGATATCTCTTGGAGATCCCAGAATTGTGGACAACAGCTGCAAACGAGGTAATTGGTCCAGGTAGAGGACACCTTTAGTACCATATTGGTCAATGACATGGTACCACACGTCATTCCGAAAATTTAACAATGACTGGCAGCCTAAATATATGACTAGATGTGTTTTAATTCATGCTAGGAACAATGATGACATAGCCATGTCGTTTTCACTAGCCATGTATATTTCACTCAAACCAATTAACCAAGCATGTGTGGGTATCGTGCTTTGCTTTTCCAGTATATACCAAAATCATCAAATAAAATCATAAATGTGACATCAGATTTCTCCCCTGATGTACCGTTATGAAACTACTGAAATGTGCCAAAATTGGGTATAAGACAAAACATTGAGTATGTGGCTCTTGGGTTTGGGAGAAAAATAATCCATGACATGGGATGTGGGCATAGAAAAATCTCATCTTCGGGACCAGCTATTGGGTCCGGACAATCGGCCGAAATATCTTGCCTCTCGGGGTGAGATCTTTCCATCCCCACACCTCAGGTCAGGATGAATAATATTATTTTTATCTCAATCTAACTTCAGCTGAACATGCACTGCGCCCATAATGTTTTGCATTCAGAATTTTTTATTTCTGGTATAGTTACAAAGAGCTTATAAAGTCAATGAAAATATCCCTGATTCTAATCAGATGTTCATGACATGCATGTGCTATCAACTGATACAGATGACAATCAGCCATGACATGAGGATAAACCTGTTGCGTCTTGTCAATACAAAAGAACGATCAAGTTTTACATGTGTATATCACCTGGATACACATGTGTATAATCAGTTATCATTAAAATTAGGCTCTCAGGCTGGAATAAGCTACACATAACAGTCCTAATGAATAATCACATGTAACTATAAGTCACATAACCGCCACTATAAATAGTTTATGCATGCAATTCCTGTTGTATAACATCAAAGCGCAGTTTTACGATTGACAGAATGTTATCTCCTGTTACTTCAATTTTGGCGAATAAGAAAAACGGGTGCTAACTGTTGAAATTCTTGGAAATACTTAATTCTATTCTCCTTGATGGCTATTATTGATAATTTCTGGACTCTTCAAATGGACACACATTAGTGTTAAATTAGTTGTAATCACAAATTTGTGAACACTGAAATAAGCATTGTGACCAGATATGACAGGAAACTTATTATGCTATTTTAGCTATGTGTCGAGAAACTCTGGAGCCGATGAAAATCGTCAATATACTGATTGGCTTCATCACTTTACTGTTAAATGTTGTGATTGACTGACATTGATGTAAAGATTCTTGGGGATAATGGAAATACCAGATATTTTCTTCATGAATCTTTAATGTATATATAGCTTGTTCAAGAGTGTAATTTAGTTAGAACTGTTGTATTTATGTAATACACACGCTTCACACATCTCGATGATACTGAAATTAATATATGAAATAATAGAAAAAAACTCTTCAAGGTGACATGCAACAGTTTTAAAGTGATCTGGGCCCCCACATCTGATCCCAAAAAGTGGAAAAGTGTAGGTTGTGTTTGTGTAACTACCACACTTTTCAGTTAGATGAGAATCCATCCCATATTTTATGAGTTCAAGGAATACTATTTCACATGCAGAATATCCGTGTCGCACAATAGGCCCATAGCCCCATAGGGGATAGCCCCAAAATTGTCTATTTGATCATATCAGATTTTGAAAACAATTTTGAGACAGTCCGTAAACTCTTCCTTTTCTGGTCAAATCGTATCATTGGCTCTGTATTCAATTAACATTATAAGATATACTTTGTAAAAGAATGAATAAATGTATCACTTGACTTTTCATTTTGCAGAAATATGCTATGTGTTGGTAGAAATCAACAGCGAAGGCTTTATCCTCAATCGGTGATGTGACACAATATGGGGAGATAGCGAGGTCATGGAGTTTTCGCTCAAAATGCGAAACATATCTCAAAACATTGAAATGTTACGCCAAACATCACTAGATAGGAGCATTTCTAAAATATCGCATCTGACCGAAGTGGCAACCAATTAAATTCATTATTTAGCCAAATGATGAAACCGGTTGCATATGTCACCTTTAACTGTAGATTAAAGATCCAAACATTTTCAACGTATTGTTCAGGTTTCTAAATCTGAGATAAAATGAACACATTGAATGCATTCAATATGTGATTACATGTTATTTTGAAAACTTTCCTGTATTAATATAAGTTTAGTTGTGGTGTATTGATGGTAACATGGCGTGACATTGACAACTTCTGGTTTATGTTCAACCGATTCACAAAGCGACAAGGTTGAACACAGGATAAAAGTGGTCAATGTCATGACATGTTACCATCAATCCACCACAATGGCGTACATGTATTTGTTCTGCCAACAGTCCTGGTGATTCACATTAATTTGGCACTTTGGCACTTATTCCGCATAATGATCAGCAGAAAATGTCTAAATCTCCTAAATCTCTCTCCAACATATGACATGAAACGGCCATCGAGAGACGATGAAGCTGTCTTGGTTTCCGTTATGCTAATGGCTCCAGACGTAAACATGGGATATGTTGCGCGACTGTCTGACCAATCAAAGATGCGGTTTCTTACTGGAAGCAGAACATTGTATGATTTTCATCCTGGTCAGCACATTAGAAAATTTCCTTCAGTATATACACATGTACATACTAGTAGATGCAACCTGTGGGTACGATGCTGAACATTTTATTCTTAGTACGAACATCAAACTCAAGCTCAGGATCATATTAGGCGTTTGCACTGATTTTCTTCTCTGTAGTTCCAAACATGTTTCCGTTATTTTGATGGCTCCAGGCGTAAACATGGGATATGCTGCGCGACTCTCCGATCAATAAAAGATGCGGTTTCTTACTGGAAGCGGAACATTGTATGAATTTCATCCTGGTCACCACGTTAGAGAATTTCCTGCTGTACATACACAGGTACATGTACATAGATGCAACCTGTGGGGATGATGCTGAACTTTTAATTCTTAGTACGAACATCGAACTACACTACCTGAAGCTCAGATCGGGATCATATTATGAATTATTCTCTGTAGTTCCAATGTAGTTCCAAACATGTTCCTGCACTGTACCTGCAAATAACGGGCCAAAAGAGATGATATAGATTAATAAAAGTGTTAAGGCCAGCGAAAAAGGGTAGGTAAGGTAGGTAAGGAATTTTTATTTTTATTTTATTTCGATATTTTTTATCCAACTGCAGAAATAACTCGACTGATGTTGCCCAGTTGAGGGTCAGCAAGATATGGATATATGACGATCCACATCATGCTGACTCCCAAATGGGGTGCACTCAGCCTGGTGTAGGCATAACCTCGTACGTGGCTGTCTTCCTGCTGACCCCGTCATAATATGTATTTTGTCAACTCCGGTTACATAAAATGCTAACCCATGCTGTGGGGAAAGTATTACTTGATTAACAGTGGAAATATACATTAAGATTAAACTAACTTCATGCTTAAGTAAGTTTTTTATTATTCACATACCACATTTTTTTTTATAAATTTTGCTATAAACTTGGTACAAAATTCATGTCACTAACTTTTTATAAGAATTTTACCAATAATACCGCCATTATACCGTACTTGTATTGTGACAACTACATCCCATTTTCTGGGGGTAGCCACCGAGCATGCCTGGTTTGTTAAAACAGTAGCTATACCCCTAACATATGTGGTGATAACATATATACATGTATATATACAGATACACACCCACCATGTCTGTTGATAGTGTTCCAGAAGTCCCAAAACGAGACATAAAGCAGGCAGGAGATCAACTCTCAGGAAATTAAAATTGCAAAATGTATGCCCATTAATCCACAACCCAGCACACACCTGGGGCTTTTGAGACAGCTGTCACTTCGTGGTCACTTTTCACAGGGATATGTTAGAAAACATGTGTTTTGCACACTAAAGATCATCAATATTTATGGCCATTAAATTTTGACTTTTTCTCAAAATATAAATAAAAAGTTTAGGGTCGGCGGGTTATTTTTAGGTTCGGTCGATGTACGGAAACATAGTATCTCTTTTTTGGACATGAGATATAATTCTCACAGAAGTTCATGGAATGATGGAAATTTCCAGTGATGGATTGAAGAGTATATATACCCTCTGTTAAGCGGATTCATGATATATCACACACGGTTCTAGGCCTTATGCCGACCCGTTATAATAAGTTTGGGTGCCCGGAGCCTGGGTTCCCAAAATTAAGTATAACCGAACCGTAATATTCAGAATTTGTCATGCTTTTGTACATTAATTTTATTTGGGAAAACGCTGAAAGATCTAATTAAATGCGAAAAAAGCATTGGACGTAACAATAAACAGTGCCATTGTAGCTATATATAACACGAGCAGGTGGACTCGACTTCGTCCGGGCTGTTTCCCCTCTGCTTTTTGGCGAATTGCGCGATTTGACCTTGAATTGTCCATTTTGAAGGTAAAGGTCAGGTGGGGTCACGATTTGACCCGTCCAAAACACTGGCCGGACAAAAGTACCCTGCAAAAGTACCCGTTGAAATCCATCTGGTTTTACCCGATTTGACATTGAATTGACCATTTTGAAGGTCAAGGTCAGGGTCACAATTTGACCCGTCCAAAACAGTGGACAAAAGTAACCCTATTGTATAAAATTTCGTTGAAATCCATCAATATTCGCGATTTGACCTTGAATTGACCCGACTTCAAGGTCAATGTTATGTCGCACGGGCAAACGAATAGGCTTACGACACTCCCCATACTAAAGTATCCCCATACACTAATTTTCATCGAAATCCCGTGATACTCGGGCGATTGACCTTGAAATGACCCGATTTTAAGGTCAAGGTCATTTCGCACGGGCAAATTAATAGGCCATGCCACTCCCCGGCCGAAAGTACCCCCACATACCAAGTTTCATCGAAATCGGTTCGGTCGTTTTCGAGTCCATCGCGAACACACAAGACAGATTTCCCAAAATATATAATAGACTAGCCGATGAGCCCGACGTTGTCCGGGCTATTCAAAAACCAAATTTCAAGTCGATAGCTCTACCCATTTCCGAGATCTGGTCTGCGCATGCGCGAAGCTGGCGTCGCACGGGCTCGCATGGGCTCAGGTCTGCGCATGCGCGAAGCTGGCATCGCACGGGCCCGGCGACCCGATAAAATTCGTATCCGGGGCAAGATACATTCACATACCAAATTTCAACAAACAAATTTCAAGTCGATAGCTCCACCCGTTTCCGAGATCTCGTCTGCGCATGCGCGAAGCTGGCGTCGAACGGGCTCGGCGACCCGATAAAATTCGTATCCGGGGCAAGATACATTCACATAGCAAATTTCAAGTCGATAGCTCCACCGTTTCCGAGATCTCGTCTGCGCATTCGCGAAGCTGGCGTCACACGGGCTCGGCGACCCGATAAAATTCGTATCCGGGGCAAGATACATTCACATAGCAAATTTCAAGTCGATAGCTCCACCCGTTTCCGAGATCTCGTCTGCGCATACGCGAAGCGGGCGCCGCACGGGCTCGCCAATACGACAACGTCCACCGCCTGGTCAAACTACACACACATACCAAGGTTCGTCCCGATCGGTCGAGAATCGTAGATTTGTATAAATGACAAACAAACAGACAAGCAGACAGACAAACAGACAGAGGTCTTCAAAATATATATGAGACTAGCCGATGAGCCCGACGTTGTCCGGGCTATTCAAAACCAAATTCAAGTCGATAGCTCTACCCAGCCCGACGTTGTCCGCGCTATTCAAAAACCAAATTTCAAGTCGATAGCTCTACCCGTTTCCGAGATCTCGTCTGCGCATGTGCGAAGCTGGCGTCGCACGGGCTCGGCGACCCGATAAAATTCGTATCCGGGGCAAGATACATTCACATAGCAAATTTCAAGTCGATAGCTCCACCCGTTTCCGAGATCTCGTCTGCGCATGCGCTGCCCGGGCGTCGCACGGGCTCGCCAATACGACAACGACGACCGCCTGGTCAATCTACACACACGTACCAAGTTTCGTCCCGATCGGTCGAGAATCGTAGATTTGTATAAATGACATACAGACATACAGACAAACAAACAAACAAACAAACAAACAGAGGTCTTCAAAATATATATGAGACTAGCCGATGAGCCCGACGTTGTCCGGGCTATTCAAAAACCAAGTTTCAAGTCGATAGCTCTACCCGTTTCCGAGATCTGGTCTGCGCGAAGCTGGCGTCGCACAGGCTCGGCGACCCGATAAAATTTGTATCCGGGGCAAGATACATTCACATAGCAAATTTCAAGTCGATAGCTCCACCCGTTTCCGATATCTCGTCTGCGCATGCGCGAAGCGGGTGCCACACGGGCTCGCCAATACGACAACGACGACCGCCTGGTCAAACTACACACACGTACCAAGTTTCGTCCCGATCGGTCGAGAATCGTAGATTTGTATAAATGACATACATACTGACAGACAGACAGAGGTCTTCAAAATACAAGAATACAGGATATAGAAAAATAATCATAAATAGGATTGAATCATCAAGTGCATAAGATCAGTTACTTGCCCAGTTGAGGGTCAGCAAGATATGGATACCGGTATATGACGATCAACATCATGCTGACTCCCAAATGGGGTGCACTCAGTCTGGTGTTGGCATAACCTCGTCCGTGGCCGTCTTCCTGCTGACCCCATCATAATATGTATTGTGTCAACTCCGGTTATGTCAACGATTAAATGTGATACGTATTATATAGCAGACATACGGTATGTGTATGTTCTACTTAATTTGACGGACCCGAGGGAGTGTGGCATGTGGTCCCGCGGGTTTCTTAAATAGACATTTATGTAAACCAAGGTTACCCTCATTTTTTAAGAAACCCGCCAGGCCAGTTAGATGAGATCCAAATAGAACGTTAAAACAGTATATTGTCGAATGTGATGGAAGGGGTGGAGTCACTGCACGGTGCATACGGGTTTGAAGTGTCACGCATATACTAAGTATCAAATCGGGATCAACAAATCTAAAACGAACTGTGCTTGCATTCAGAATTTAAGAGTTATAGTGCCATCGTTAACATGTGCAATCTGGGCAGTATGGGTTATTACAAGTCACTGACGTGGGATATGAATCGATGAATTTACTGATCATTTTTTTTTAAATTGCATCTTGTCGTGTCTTAATCACGAGGAAATATCTCTTAGCCACGAGAAGATATTTGCAAATAGTGGATAAATATGCCCAAAGTCGAGGTAGAACAAAGGAGCTAGATTTTAACAATTGAATAATTATTTAACCAATAATTATATTGATATCTGTTTGGTTTATTAAGCACAATTGTTTGAGCATTCACATACTAATATAATAGAAGTAATGTGCCACACACATATGTAAAATGATCAAGAACTTTTGACATAAAACATAGTAAATAACTCATTAAACATTGCCATTAGAAATTATTTTATGTTCTGCCCTGCCAGTGTGAACCAATTTACATCAGCGTGAATTAAATTAAATAAATTAATCAAATAAAAATGAAATTTAGAGACATTATTTATCGGAAATTTGAATCTATATATATACTCCTTAATATTACCAACTTAACTGTGAAGTTATTTTTTTAATTTTTTGTAAGTATCATTGTTAATTGATACATTGAAAGCCATTGATAATAAATCAAATTTTGGGAAAATGAACAATTTGATGATACAACTTGAGTATAATATTATGACATACTGAAAAGAATAATAAAAGATACTTTAGTAAATATGTGACAGCATTGTTTGGGTCTTGTTAATTGAGAGTACCACTTATCATAATTACGCAATGACATACAATGCGCATCAATGACATTGCAAATCAAATGGTGTTATTTCTTTGTGTGTCAAAATGACGCTGCAAGAAATTATGGCTAAATGTTGGCTGGAGGGAATAACTTTGGTCATATGTGCATTGGGTTTTGGGTTAAGAATTTGCTATCTAAAATATGACAATCTACCGACATAATAGCACAATATACTTTTAAGGCTTTTGAACATACCTCCCCAACCGCAAGTCAGCACCATTTCTGGCCATAGGACTGTGGCCATCGGGACAGTACATAAATGGTGCCCAAACATGAAACCTGGATCATTGCCTATATATCCAAAAATGTTTTTAAATTTTAATGACGATATATTCTTCGAGAATAAGTTGTATATAGTTTCCAGGGCATAAAATAATAAACATTCAATCAAAAACATGACAACATATCCGACCACTAAGCATCTGTAACTTATAATATGGGTAGAATAATACATCAATAATTATGTTTTGTAGTTACTAATTATATTGTTGAACATCATTATTCGGACAAAGTGATAGCTACACAGATATCTGTTGTCGACATAAATTCAATAGCTATTCTGACAGTACAATGTGACCACACACACTCTGAATATAAGGGAACTTAACCCTTTCATGACGGGAGCTGCGGTGGTACAGTAATGCTCTAATTAATCGACAGCAGAATTATGGGTAACGTTTCAGGATTTAGTCGGAAATATGGCTTGTTGCCATTCATCGGAAAGCTCTCAGGCATATATTTGCTCCATTGCTAGTAGACCAAGAATTTGTTGATGATTTTGGGATTTGACATGAAAGTCAGTTGTTAGTCGTTACTCAGTATTAATTGCAGAGCATTAACCCTTTCTATACTAATGTCTTTTCCCTAATCAGTTATGAAAGTATACATTGGAATTCCTTGTTATTAATCTGGAGGGGTGTTCATGAATAATCATCACATAATAACAGATAATATCAGTGCCAAAATAGTTATTTAATAGAAGGAAATGTTCAGATAATAAGTTCCAACAAACCAGATGTTGTTTATTGACCTTATTATCTGTATATTTTCTAAGGGAACTATTCATCAATGAGTATTTAGTATAAAAAGAGGTAAAGCTACCGGTGGTGTGCCTGTCCCAATGGTAAAGTATAAATGTATACTTACTGTATGAAAACTCAAAAACTTGTCTACAATCCTTTGATCATATTCTTTAAAATGCATGCAGCTTCAATTTTGGAACAACTAGGGATATAGCACATGTGTCCTTTCTCCTGGAAATAACAAAGGTCAAACATTCAAACATTTCGCACTCTTCAAATTCCCCCTTCAATTCAACACCATAGAAACTACTCTATTTTTTCATTTTCACTTCCTACTATTTCTCACTATAAATTGAAAATACTCAAACCTGATTGAATGAGGGTATGTGTTTGCCATCTTGACACAAATTCATGCCATATAATTTGATTCTTGACTGGGGAGGTAAGCATGTACCATTTGGCACCCAACTCATCTACTTATTTGTAGTTTTAAAAACTCCAAATTGTTGAAATTTTGTTGAAACATAATATGAGGAAACTACTACTAGTAGCTAGTGAATATTTAGTATAGAAGGGGCTGAATTAAAATGGTTTAAAGTATGACTATGAGGAGAATAATTATGTGTGTTGTAGTTAATGAGTGATGAGGGATGTGGCTTGTTGGGTGTGCCAATGAATTTAGTCATGAAAAGAGTAAAATCCAAGATGGCCACTGGCGACCATATTCTTTAACAAATTTCGGAAGCTATCATTCGCTCCCAACTAGAGATAATGCCCAGGAGATCCTTATGATGTTGGTGCAAAATATCTCAGATCGAAGTACTTAATACATGTGCCGATCAGTCATCGTCTATATTATTTACTCTGACAGTCAGTGTTTTAATTACAGTGGTGCCATACTGATAGGCCTGGTTCAATCTGAGGTTGATGTCGCAATCATTTTTGATTAAAAACAATAGGTTTCATTTATTCCTCCCAATACATGTGCGATATGCCCATTCAGCCCAATTGTGTCCCGTTATATACTTTGTGCTGCCATGGGCATATTTTTCAGAATGAATATATTCCACAATCCACATATGATCTTATTGTGGTCGTTTCCAAAAAACAATGAAACAATTGAATTCCACCTGCCCTACTTTCTACCATATGTTACCGGAAACAACAAAATTTTGTTTTAGGCCTATGTAGCTATACTTACAGCACATGTGGTGTCACAATAGCTTTGGCAACTTTTCGCAATTTGGGCCATGATTGTCATTTTCTTGTCATATTTTATGCTCTCAAGTCAATATTCCACCTTCTCTCTTAGAATCTTACACAGCCCCAAAACTTCAACTTAATCCTTTGAAGATACTTGTATCTTGATGGAATGAAAGAATGAAAGAATTATATAATTTTTTTTATGCAAACGACCTGTGGTCAGATGCCCGTAGCCTGTTTATATATAACTACTAGAAGGTGACCCGACTTCGTCCGGGCTTTGACCTTGAATTGTCCATTTTGAAGGTCAAGTGGGGTCACGATTTGACCAGTCCAAAACACTGCCCGGACAAAAGTACCCGACAAACGTGCCCGTCGAAATCCATCAGGTTTTACCCGACTTGACCTTTAATTGATCATTTTGAAGGTCAAGGTCAGGTGGGGTCAAACACCAACACCCCAAAAATGGTGGAAATCGGCCCAGCGGATACCGGGAAATCGGCCCAGCGGATACCGAGATACCCTATGCATCAAATTTCGTCCGTAAAAATCCGCCAGTTTAACCCGATTTGATTTCCACTCAAGTATATAAACGCGCCTCATATACACACGCTCATTAATTATCAAGTTTCAACGTAAAGTTAAATTACCATCGGTGCCCGAGATATCGCCAAGACGTCTGAAACAGTCAAATGCATCGGCCGGTTAAGCGTTAACGTGATCTAACGTTATGACCTCTAACGACGTCATAGAAGTTACGCATTGTTTTTTTATCCTGATGGAAGATAGTACCACTTCTTCTTGATAATTGAGGCAGATAACTAAAACGGATACATACGCATTATATATCGTTGGAAAGAGGAAACACGAAAGATTCGCACAGTGTCATTATTATGACTGGCATTTTATTATTCGATCTGTTTCGAATCGATTTGTAAGCACCGAACTCAAATGAAAGTCCCGTAACACAGCGTAAAAACAGATTTGACCTCGGCACGTGAAAAGTTGACATCGGATCTGAAAATCAATAGGCCTATGTTACTCCTGGCCCGAAAATACCCCCACATACCAAGTTTCATCAAAATCGGGTCGGCCGTTATCGATTTCATCGATTACACACACACACACAAACAGATCTTCCAAAATATATAATAGATGGGTATATGCCAGATTTTACCGTTAAAAATAATATGCTGTGCTTTTGACAGTGTATTTATCCATGGCGTATGTTGCTGTGGTTGGCCGTGTTATCTTATATTTTGAAGGGTTATCTTGTTTGACTGGTAATTAGTTTAGCGGTTTCTATGTTTTGTCTGGTCAGATGTTACCGGTATGTTTGAGCTTTGTCTGAAATAGAAAACACTTTTTATATTAGACTTTGCGCAACAGGAGCGCAAGGGCATCGCATGTCCAGTGTGTTTAAAGACATATTATGTACTTGTTCGGGTGCGTGAAACTGATAAGTTAGTATGCAGGTACTACACCAATTGGAGGAATGTAACATTCTACTAACATCGAAAATCTCAAGCAAATCTACCGTACCACTCTATTGAAAACATCGTCTGAACTGGGCTAAATTGTAAATATTTACTACTAGAATCGGGACGCATCTATCGGCGGTAAACTAACGAAAATGATTTCGCCATCGGCAGTCACTGCATTGAATTAGTATATAAGAATGACAGTGTTTGTTGTCAATTTAGATATAATATTTGTAAAAATAACTACTTTGAACAAGATTGTTCACCACTTCTATTTGACCACCCTACCGGAGTGTTTCACATCACTTTAAGGGCTTTTAGTGTAGTTTTGTGGTTATGAGAGCACATTCTTATTGTCCCCTTGATTTCTGTATGTTGTCTACTTAAAAAATATATCTTTTCCAATATGGGTGGCACCATGATATCTCCCAATTATATCTACCGGGCAGACTACTGCAGATCTCCCCGATGGGGATGGGGCCAACCCTCATGGACAAGCTAGGGGTTGTGGTCCCATCCTGTTTTCCAACAAAATCTAATATTGATGATTTCTCATCATCAGTGAATGCAAGACCACACCTTTGTCATGGGGTGCCAGACAGGGGCGTGATGACATGGGCTGGTTATGCAGGGGTCTTACCCCCCCCCTATAGCCAAATCTCACACAACATTTAGTTGGAAATTATACCAAAATTAGGTTTGATTTTCCAATGTTCAATTTATTAGTGACATATTTGTTTATTTTAGAACATTTGCATATATTCCTTTCATTTGCAAAACTTTGGACTCAAATGGCCATTAGTTGGCAATTTTCCAACATTTGGGTGGGTATCAGGTTGGAAATTTCCCCCAATTTGAACATCTTGAGGCCAGTCTAGATGCTAAGAATGAACAATTTTCATATTCAGAACCACCGGGCCGTCCGACCTATTTGTCTTGTGATGTTCTCAGTGGCCAGTTAAAGCTGTTAATTAATTTTTTAAAACACAATAAATTGGGGTGCGAATTTTCCTGGCATTCATCAATATCACAGACAATTAGGTGTTGTAATTTTCAGGTTCAGTTCTAAATAAATTCGCATGCTGGGCCGAACCATCCTTTTCATCCCCTGCATGGATAGTGGCCACAAGACTACTGATCCATTTAGAATATGCTACCATTTGCAGTAATGCCCTAATTAATCGACTCCGTAACCACAGCATAATTATTGGTAACTTTCAGGATTTAGTCGGAAATGTGGCTTGTTGCCATTCACCAGAAAGCTCTCCGAGAACTTTCCAATGAATGACAACAAGCCATATTTCCGACTAAATCCTGCTGTGGTTATGGAGTCCATTAATTAGGGCATTACTGTAGTAGTCTGTGATGGAAAAGTTCAGAAAAATCAAGCCCCATGGGGTTTTGCAAATTGAATTACGCAAACTTAGTTTGTGTCGTTCAAGGGGTTGGGGGGGGGGGGGCTTCAGTTGAAAGTACCAAGATGTCGACCCTCCCCACCAAACCATCTAGCCACGTTCTAAGTGCCAAATATCCCAGACTCAACCATTAGGTGCCCCTCGCTTAGTTTTTGCTTTGGGTATATGTATTCTATCCGAGAATACTCTACACCCACAGCAAAATATGGACATATATATATGTACTCTTAAAAAAAATGTTCTGTGGCGATCACACATTAAAATTGTGTAGCCAAGTAAATATAAGGTGATAATTGTGTTGTAGAAATGATACGGACAACCGATCATCAAAAAACGAAATTGTCTCAATGACTTTACTGTACAACCCTTCCATGAATGGAGCTTCTTGAAATTTTACAAAAAACCCTGTGCCAATGCATTATCTTATATATGCGAGTCTCCCATAGGGAGCGGTGACAAACATTTTCCAGACTTGTTTTTGATAATGGCAAAA
Source organism: Siphonodentalium dalli (assembly GCA_032622095.1). Taxonomy (NCBI): domain Eukaryota; kingdom Metazoa; phylum Mollusca; class Scaphopoda; order Gadilida; family Siphonodentaliidae; genus Siphonodentalium; species Siphonodentalium dalli. Next base: position 296,413,538 of record CP136063.1, read on the forward strand.
ATTCAAATGAAGCGACATTTAGAAGAAAGTTAGAAAATCAAATTGGATAATTTACTCACCCCATGTACTGGATTTACCACATACATGTATGTTCAAAATGTTAACCCAATCGGGCACATATCGTAGGAGAAACAGGGTATTATTACTTTTATATGAGATGTACTAATGGTTATATGGACTTTTATATTATTGGCAAATTTATTCATCATTTGTTTCTCGAGCCCCTTTGAGCATTGACTGAAATCTAGAAGGGGCTAATTAGTAATATGTGCCATGTGGATACATTTTGAATGGCTGACCACATAAACTCACTGTGCAATGTTATGTGATAGTTGAACATTTTTTCAAAAGTGTTGCTCAAGTTATCTCAGGCGATTTAGACTTGGTCGTTGCAATTCCAACAAATGGCATATCCCTGGTGAAAATTGGTGGTCAAAACCCAAATATTTAAACTTGACTTGTATTTTTGGGCTAGAGAGATGAAAATTTATTGCGAATTTGAACAAAAAGGGACTTACCTCGGGGGGGGGGTCGCGCACAAAAATTCCATATATAGGGCGGGGTGGGTGGGTCATTTGGACCCGGAAAAAATGCGTAAATGACAAAAAATGCAAATTTTTTCCTCCACTTAAAATCACTGTTTTTGCGCTCATGTAATCTGTTAATATCAACCATATGACACACTAGGCTATTTAAAACATACTAACCATAACTAACTACCATTTAGGGGTGTATGTATGCTGATGTATGTCAATGTTAATTTTGGAAGAATATGCTGGCCATCACTATTATTTGGTCATGATATATATAAAAGTGAAAATGCCAGTACTATTAATAATTTTAGGGGTAAATGTAAACCAGCACGTTTATGCAGCCATCACGTTTATCTGGCACTTGAGGGTACTGATCGAATTTAAATACGAGTAAGGTATAGAGAATTCTATATAGTTTTAGAGGATATGTAATGAGTCAGAAATTTATACAAAATCTACTAACCGAGTGCTTTATCAAAAAGTCGAATCAAGTGGACAAGGTCAATAATTTCATATAGAGATCCTTTTGATCACATAATCACATTTTAGCAAGGAAAAAACAATGTGGAAACAACTTTGGTTAAAAACAATTAATATTGAGTTCCTTAAGTGAACGTTCAGACGACCGCGATTCATTCGTAAGTGAAAGAATCAGGCCCGACGAGATCATGCAGTTTGTTCAGACGATTGTGATGTCGTTGTACATTATGATATCGATATCATTGCAATGAAGCAGGACTTAAAGATATTAGTCATGCAACTTCTGTTTTATCACTTACATGTACGGTAGAGCAATTACTACCACCACACATGATCGAATGTATGATCTGGTTGTTTATTATCTCATGAATGTAGTGGGTTATTATTAACCAAGCCTGAGTATAATTTGTCTGGCATTTTCAGAATGAGATTCTCATAGGGTGAATTTAGTAATGATTATTTTAAGACTGTTATACATGTAAATGTTTTCTACAGTCAATGCAATGGTTGTATTGTGTATACGCTTTATTAAAGCGTGCATATTGCGCTTTGATATAACAGATTTTTTATTTTGGCAATAGATTTGACTGCGAGCAACGATTAATATTCGATGGGCTATTATCGACCATTGGCAGCCGATTCCAATTATCGGAACATGGCTTGACAGATTGAGAATGTTGTGCAATTTTTGACCACACGACTCACAAACGGTGCCCCATATGTTTAAAGTCGAAAAAGGGGGATAACTCCACCAAAAAAGTCTGACAGACTCCATAATCGCAGGTGCTCAGGTTCCCACGGTGGTTGATGTCTCAGCCAAGTTTCACGGAAATTGATAAAAAAAACGACTGTCTGAGAAAAACTCCGGACAAATTTGTGTCCACACACGAACGATGGACAAGCTGATTTCACTATACCACCCCAACATTGTTGCAGGGGGTATAATGAGCACAATGTATTGAATACCATTAGCATCACAGTTCTCAGCAATGTTATGGTTATAATATTTGTGAGTTCATTAGAATGAACATAGCGATTAATTTCAGTGTTATGAATAGCCAAATATATACAAACAATATAAAAGTAGGAATGTACGATGGACCGCCGGCGGTTCCTAAATAAAGGAATCGAATCGGAAATTAAAAGTTTCATCAAACTACCAGATAGTGGTTTATAACAATTACAATGGACTATAGTTTTGTGTATAATGCAAAGTAAATCGTGCATATAACAAAAATTGCATGCAACGTCTCGGTCAGGGCATGATAATTGATATTTCAACTTAGATTCAACGTACAGCATGTATCAACATTCAGTGTTAGGTTTCCCACAGTAAAGGTACTCAATCCGAATTAACGCTCACGAATTACAATATCATTGGCTTCGGGGGTACAAAATATTTAACTTGAGTCGAGGAACCCACCCATCAAGGTACAGTAGGAGTAATCAGATATCGATATTTTAAATCTAGTATTTTAATTATAAGTGGCCCAGTAAACGGTCGGCGAGAAGAACTTATCTGACAAGATAACGGATGAAGATCGATAACTCTCAAATCGAGTGGCTTTTTGTGTCATTGACAACCAATAAAATTTTGTTGAAAAAAACTTTGATAAATAACAGGTTTTGGGCAATTTTATAGTTGACTGTGGTTCTAAAGCATTGTTTTGGGCAATTAATCTTTTCTGATAACTGAAATGGCATTTAAAAAATGGTGTTGTTGTTGGAATCTGATGATATGGGGACCGTCGAATCGGATTGAGTACCTTTAATTCAACATTAGATAACATCTCAATATTCAACATTAGGTTTCCAACTTTATTTCAACATTGATTCATTGTTGAACGATTGTCCAAATTTAAACTGTTAGATTTCTAACATTATTTCAATGTTGATCGAACATCACAAAACTTGACAAAAGTGAACATTAGCTTTCAAACGTAATCCCAATGTCGATTCAACGCTAAATTAATGTCCAGAATTTAAACATTAGGCTTCCAGCGTTATTTCAACGCTGAGCGAACATAAAACAAAATCAACATTAGGATTCCAATGCTATTTCAAAATCGAGTGATCGTCCCAATATTCAACATTAGTTTTCCAAAATTATCCCATTTTCAATTCAAAGTTGTTGATCATATCGAGCGAACATAACAAAAAAAAAACTTTTTTATTCCAATATTATTTTAACGTTGAGCGAATGTCAAAAAATTCAACGTTCGCTTCCCAATATTATTCCAATGTTCAAAGTTAGTTTTTCAATGTTGTCTCAAATGTATATTCTAATATTTCTATGTTCACTTCAACGAGCAAACTGGACCAATCGCCAACGTTATTTCAAATTCAACGTTGAAACAAAATTTGAGACAACCGTTTTTTACATTGGACCAACATAGGGATGTTATCTGGCCTGGTGAGGCCATTTGGCATGATTTTGGAAAACATTGGGACATAAATATTATACAGACTGGAATCAGTAGGCCCTATAGCTGATTTCACCTATTGTCGCGGATTTTTTTTACAACTAGTGGAATTATGTTTATATGATTACAGTTACCAGTAGGCTACAATGTGAACACAGAACATATAGATATATGTCAATATAGAAACAAAAGCGACATGAGCGCAAATATTACCTCTCCTTGTCACAGATTCAAATTTCAAAAATAAACTATGCGCACCATGCAGCCTGGAGATTCAATTGAATTGGGAATTTGGTGACGTCTAAATGTCGTATCAATAATTGGTAAATTCGTTACCAACTTACCGGATGTCCTGCATGTACCTAAGATTACAAATAACCATGACTTGTCGCACAGAAGTTATACATTTTACGCCTTTCAAATTTTAGTCTAGCTGGATTGACAGAAACAGTACTTTTCTCGACTCGACTGGAAAGCCGCCATTTGAATAGGTTGTCACGTGCTGTTATAGAACCGTTCCATCTCTTACCTACTCGTCCAGTAGCAAAAATAGCATATTTAAGTAGCTTATAATGCTATAAAAGTCGTTGGAATATTCTAACCACCCATATTTAGCTACTCGAGATTTAGTGTGTATTCTGTCGTATTTTAGTTTGTTGCACATCAGCCTTGTACAGTTGTTAATAAGGACATCTAGTCGTTGAATGTTATCTTGCGTAATGTTTGTCAGCAAGGAATTCAGACTGTCAACGCGTGAAATCACAAGAGATAAGATAGCGCGCTCCATGGCCTCTTTGCTTAGATGGCAGCGAACAAGCCGCAAACACCGGAGATGGAAGTAGCATGTTTTGAGCACGTTACAGACCATGGTGTCCATTGTCATATGAGTGTCAAAATGCGCTCCCAGGTTACGAATACTGGAGCACGATGAAATTGTTGTGTCTCCAAGTCGAATATTGAATTGTTCATCTTTGTTGTTATTGGTGGATAGAGACAGAGCTTGGAGAGAATATCGAGATCCCACGACAAGAAATTCTGATTTATCGTCATTTAACTTTATTAGTGTATACATTGAGATGGGCGGTTTGATTTTTACCTTAATAATTAATTTGAGTGAAACTTACGTTTTATAATTATCGTAACAAGGCGCATAGCCATGAGTGATAACAACCAATAGGACGGGATAGAGACATACACAATTGCTTCGATCATCATTTCCTAATAAAAATATGTATATCTTTAACAAAAGTACAATTCTGCTACTGGATATACAATTATTTCAATCTGTATATGGCCCGAAATTTAGAAATCCACACACTTTCTAATTCGATGAACTACAACACCACAGTTCATCTCGTTCATCACCACAGTTCATCACTTACGACTGGCCAGTTTGTCAACACGTATAAAGAGCTATTGTTCACCGCCAGTGGGGAAAGTATATTTAATTGTCTCGCATGTTTCCTGCATTTTTCATGTATTTATTAACAGTTGTCATTGTTTTCGAGCATGTAAATTGTCTCACTGTCTCATTATCTACGTAAACATCTTGCATATTATGACAGTTTAAGTTCTTAATTATCCCTGAAGATAAATATGTTTATTAAAGACCATCTCCATGAAAATTTACATCGAATAGAACACAACTGCGTCACACTTTTGTGGTGAAGACGGGTGCTTCCGTGTATGTATTTTATGTCATTTTGTGAATCTTTTCAATGAATATGCTGACTGAAAATATATGTCTATATGTATTTCATACAATTGTGTGCGTCTTTGGTCAACGTAACAACAAAACAGTCAGGAATTAATTGATTTAGTATGTTTTTGTTGTTGTTGTATTTATATGTACACAAAAACTGCATATAACTAAATGTATAACAACAGGTTAGAGGCATTGTCAGTTGTATCAGTGATTGTCAGGCGTCCGTCAGTGATTTCTACGTGTAGTTGAATTATTATACAGGGAAATCACTTCACTGCATGTAGAAACCACAGTCACCGACATTGCATTCCCCAAATCCATATCACAAATCCGCGCTTTTTGAAATGGAAACAGCTTCAACATATCCGAAGTGATTCAGATGTCATAATATGGTATGCACTTGTCTGACAAGTTCACTTCAACCACAGGGTACATGTATAGTACATATTCATACAAGTTTACCGATCGTGCACAGTCAGTGCAATTGATAAACATGTTGTCTATATCGATTGTGATGTGGGTACTTTGTGAGAAATTGCTAGATATAATATGAAGTCTCATTTTAAAAGTATTTCATTGAGAACAAAACAGTTTTCACGGATATATATATCACACATGTAACTAAAATCATGACAATATATTTTTGAGGCATTTCTCCAGATGATGTACAGTATTTTTAGCATTCGCTTATTGTTGTAGGCTCAATGAGTAATAAGGTATAAAAGTGTTTGTCGGACGTCAAATATTAACATGCAGTTGAATCATTTCACCCATAAAGCACTCAATTGAACATAAATACCACTGTCATCAGATACTAACTGACAATCTTTTCCAGACGCGGCACTCGTTTGGCTTTCCATTTCTCGAGTGGGCAATATTCCTGTGTCTCACTCAAGTGATGACAAAACAACTGTATATTGTTTTGGATTTAAATGTCAATTAATGACTCAATTTGTTTAAACAATATTTTATTTGAACAAACGAACAGAACATCACATTGACAATTTATACATACACAAACAAACAGTCATAACGGTCAATAAGATATCAGCATCTGAGAATGAATCACATTTCATTGGTGCTATTATATTACATTTGCATATTTGGAAATCGTGACAGTGTTCATCAATTTCTACATGTTTGTGTACCTCATTTCCACACAATTTTACACTTTTGTTTTTTCAGTTTATAAGGACGGTCTCTGGTGTGTATTCTCTTATGTATGACCAAGTTACCGTTGCGAGAGAATGATTTCCCGCACAAATCACACTGATATGGACAATCTCCTGTGTGGATTCTCTTATGTCTCGCCAGAACTCCCGACTGAGTGAATGTTTTATCACATTCATCACATTGATACGGGCGATCGCCGGTGTGTTTTCTCTTATGTGCTGCTAGGTTACTCCTGTCACTGAATGTTTTCTCACACAAATCACATTGATACGGGCGATCTCCGGAATGGGTTCTCTTATGTTTGGTCAGGTTACCCCTGACGTTGAATGATTTCTCACACAAATCACATTTATACGGTCTATCTCCTGTGTGTGTTCTATTATGGTTCTGCAAGTGGTTTGATCTCGGGAATGATTTTCCGCACAGATCACATTTAAAGGGATGATCTCCAGCATTGATTCTCTTATGTTCAGCCAATGGACTCAAACTGATAAGTGATTTTGTGCATATAGGACACGTATACGCAGGCAACCTCCTTTGTGGATTAATTATCTTACTGGTATGTACACTCAGATCACCGTCATGGTTGTAGGTGAAAGATTTCAAGCACACATCGCATTGATATGGGCAATCGTCTGTGTGGATTTTCTTATGTCTTGCCAGTTTGCTCGGATTAGTGAACAATTCCCCACACAAATGACACTGATGTCGTATATCTTCTGTGTGTAAGGTCTCATGAACAGTCATGTTAGCGTCTCCCATCTTCTTTCTTCTTGGCAATACAGTGTGCCTGTGTGGAATTAGGCTAATCTCATAAACTTATAAAGCGACAGTCTATATAAATCTGATCTCATTCGAATCTAACAATAACATACTGTAATTGTATATTGTAAATATATATTGTATATTAGTGATAATGACGGACCACGTATCAATCGATCTAGAAATTCGAGTTCTACCGCGAACAAAGGACCGTGGAAATATCCTGTGCTTGAATTTAATAACAGGCATTTACATATTTGGTTTCATTCAGCAGAACCAACCACAGAACGATACATGTTAACATAGCCTATACTACCGGACTGTTGCCTCAAATGTATACAGGCCGGGTGTTTATATTGTAATGTGCTCGTTATTTAGTATTATAGCACTTACTTGTCATCTGGGTTGTGTAAACGGTACATAATATTTATGGCATTGTGTTATATCGCAGGAAGGGGGCACCGTTTGACCACCCGTCATGCCCGTTCAGTTGTAAAGTGGTTGCAGTTCAGCAGATTCTCGTGAACACAGTTTAACTCAATTATAAGGAAGTTAGTACAGTTTAGGTTGTGCAAATGACTTGTAATCGATGGGCCATAAAAAATGGGCATTCAGGGAGGTAAATCCATTGGATCGACCTCCACCCAGTTCAACAATTCAAAATACAGTTCAGCCTTTCATATGGATTCCCCGAACTCAGTTTCACTCAATTATATAATAACGGTAAGTCAGGTATAGGTTCTTGCATATGTCACCTTTAACGGACGCTCATCCGTGTGGCTCGAACTGATAAATGGTTTTGTGCATATGTCACACGTATATGGACGCCCATCAGTGTGGATTTCATTATCTTCCACCACGTGGCTCGAACTGATAAATGGTTTTGTGCACATGTCACACGTATATGGACCCTCATAAGTGTGGATTTTATTATCTTCCACCACGTGGCTCGAACTGATAAATGATTTTGTGCATATGTCACACGTATATGGACGCTCATCATTGTTGGTTTTATTATGTTCCACCACGTGGCTCGAACTGATAAATGGTGTTGTACATATGTCACAAGTAGCCTATACGGGCGCTCATCGGTGTGGATTTTATAATGTTCCACCACGTGGCTCGAAATGATAAGCGGTTTTGTGCATATGTCACACGTATATGGACGCTAATCAGTGTGGGATTTATTATGTTCCACCACGTGGCTCGAACTTATAAATGGTTGCGTCCATATGTCACACGTATATGGACGCTCATCGGTGTGGATTTTATTATGTTCCACAACGCTGGCTCGAACAGATAAATGGTTTTGTGAATATGTCACACGTATATGGACGCTCATCAATGTGGATTTTATTATCTTCCACCACGTGGCTCGAACTGATAAATGGTTTTGTGCATATGCCACACGTAGCCTACACGGGCGCTCATCAGTGTGGATTGTATTATGTTCCACGACGTGGCTCGAAATGATAAATGGTTTTGTGAATATGTCACACGTATATGGACGCTAATCAGTGTGGATTTATTATGTTCCACAACGTGGATGGAACTGACAAATGTTTTTTTGTATATTTCACATGTATACGGACGTTCATCAGTGTGGATTTTATTATGTTCCACGTGGCTCGAACTGATATATGGTTTTGTGCATACGCCACACGAATATGGACGCTCATCAGTGTATTTTATTATCTTCCACCGTGTGGCTCGAACTGATAAATGATTTTGTGCATATGCCACACGTAGCCTATACGGGCGCTCATCAGTGTGGATTGTATTATGTTCCACCTGGTCGCTCGAAATGATAAATGTTTTTTTTATATGTCACACATATATCGACGCTAATCAGTGTGGATTTTATTATGTTCCACCACGTGGCTCGAAATGATAAATGGTTTTGTGAATATGTCACACGTATATGGTCGCTAATCAGTGTGGATTTTCTTATGTTCCACAACGTGGCTCGAACTAATAAATGTCTGTTTGTATATTTCACATGTATACGGACGCTCATCAGTGTGGATTTTAAAATGTTCCACCACAGGGCTCGAATTGATAAATGGTTTTGTGCATATGTCACCTGTATATGGACGCTCATCGGTGTGGATTTTATTATGTTCCACCACATGGCCCCAACTGATAAATGGTTTTGTGCATATGTCACACGTATATGGACGCTCATCAGTGTGGATTTTATTATGTTCCACCATGTGGTTCGAACTGATAAATGGTTGTGTGCATATGTCACACGTATATGGACGCTCATCAGTGTGGATTTTATTATGTTCCACCACGTGGCTCGAACTGATAAATGGTTTTGTGCGTATGTCACACGTATGCGGACGCTCATCAGTGTGGATTTTATTATGTTTCACCATGTGGTTCGAACGGATAAATGGTTATGTGCATATGTCGCACGTATATAGACGCTCATCAGTGTATATTTTATAATGTTCCACCACGTGGCTCCAACTGATAAATGGTTTTGTGCATATGTCACACGTATATGGACGCTCATCAGTGTGAATTTTATTATGTTCCGCCACGTTGCTCGAACTGATAAATGGTTTTGTGCATATGTCACACGTATATGGACGCTCATCAGTGTGGATTTATTATGTTCCACAACGTGGCTCAAACTGGTAAATGGTTTTGTGCAAATGTCACACGTATATTCCACCACGTGGTTCGAACTGATAATGGTGTGCATATTTCACACGTATACGGACGCTCATCAGTGTGTATTTTATTATGTTCCACCACGAAGCTCGAAATGATAAATGGTTTTGTGCAAATGTCACCCGTATATGGACCTAATCAGTGTGGATTTTATTATGTTCCACCATGTGGTTCGAACTGATAAATGGTTGTGTGCATATGTCACACGTATATGGACGCTCATCAGTGTGGATTTTATTATGTTCCACCACGTGGTTCGAACTGATAAATGGGTTTGTGCTTATGTCGCACGTATATGGACGGTCATCGGTGTGGATTTTATTATTCTCCACAACGTGGCTCGAACTGATAAATGCTTTTCTGTATATGTCACATGTATGCGGACGCTCATCAGTGTGGATTTTATTATGTCCCTCCACGTGGCTCGAACTGATAAATGGTTTTGTGCATATGTCACACGTACACGGATGTTCATCAGACGATGTCCGGTGCGGTTATGTTTTGTTTTGTCACAATGTCCGGTGTGGTTTATCTTATGTTTTTTCTAGCGGTTCGGACGGATAAATGATGTCGGGCATATACCACAAGTATACGTTATGATGTCCGGTGTGGTTTATCTTGTTTTGTCATACGGTTCGGGCGGATAAATGATTTCGGGCATATATCACATGTATACGTTATGATGTCCGGTGTGGTTTATCTTTTGTTTTGTCATACGATTGGGACGGATAAATGATTTCGGGTATATATCACACTAGCAGGTGGACCCGACTTCGTCCGGGCTGTTTCACCTCTGCTTTTCGGCGAATTGCGCGATTTGACCTTGAATTGTCCATTTTGAAGGTCAAGGTCAGGTGGGGTCGCGATTTGACCCGTCCAAAACACTGTCCGGACAAAAGTACCCAACAAAAGTACCCGTCGAAATCCATCCGGTTTTACCCGATTTGACCTCGAATTGATCATTTTGAAGGTCAGGTCGGGGTCACGATTTGACCCGTCCAAAACACTGAGTGCACAAAATTAACCCTATGTATCAAATTTCGTCGAAATTCCATCAAAATTCGCGATTTGACTTTGAATTGACCCAAGTTCAAGACCACGTCGCACGGGCAAATGAATAGGCTTATGAGACTCCCCATACGAAAGTATCCCTGAACACTAATTTTCATCGAAATCCCGTGATATTCGGGCGTTTGACCTTAAAATGACCCGATTTCAAGGTCAAGGTCACGTCGCACGGGCAAATTAATAGGCCTATGCCACTCATCGGCCGAAAGTACCCCCACATACCAAGTTTCATCGATATCCCGTGATATTCGGGCGCTTGACCTTGAAATGACCAGATATCAAGGTCACGTCGCATGGGCAAATTAATAGGCCCATGCCACTTCCCGGCCGAAAGTACCCCCACATACCAAGTTTCATCGAAATCGGCTCGGCCGTTTTCGAGTCCATCGCGAACACACAGAATAACAGACAGACACACACACAGATTTCCCAAAATATATAATAGATGTATACGTTATGATGTCCGGTGTGGTTTATCTTATGTTTTGTAATACAGTTCGGACGGATAAATGATTTCGTGCATATATCACATGTATACGGACGATGTCCGGTGTCGTTTATCTTATGTTTTGCCATGCAGTTCGGACGGATAAATGATTTCGGGCATATATCACATGTATAGGTTATGATGTCCGGTGTGGTTTATCTTATGTTTTGTCATACGGTTCGGACGGATAAATGATTTCGGGCATATATCACATGTATACGTTGCGATGTCCGTGTCTTATGTCTTATGTTTTGTCGTATGGTTCGGACGGATAAATGATTTCGGACATATACCACAAGTATACATTACGATGTCCAGTGTGGTTTATCTTATGTTTTTTCATACGGTTCGGACGGATAAATGATTTCGGGCATATATCACATGTATACGTTACGATGTCCGGTGTGGTTTATCTTATGTTTTTTCATACGGTTCGGACGGATAAATGATTTTGGGCATATATCACATGTATACGTTACGATGTCCGGTGTGGTTTATCATATGTTTTGTCATACGGTTCGGACGGATAAATGATTTCGGGCATATATCACATGTATACGTTACGATGTCCGGTGTGGTTTATCTTATGTTTGATCATACGGTTTGGACGGATAAATTATATATTTCGGGCATACTCTTATTTGACATTCTCCCAAAACCTAACCCAACAAACATCCTTCACGGCAAATCATATAAATTCCTATCTTTTTATTTTTACTAAAAGAGGCACATCCTATATATGTATTACTTATGTGTTTGAAATAAAAATCTAAGTCGGAATAAACCCTTGTTGCCTTGAGTTTCGACATTTCACGAAATCTTCTCTCTTTACTGCATATTATTCTCTCAATCTTTGTTAGAAACTGAGACAGAAAATTTTCATATTTTAGAATATCAGAATGGTACATAATGTTTCCACGAAGAAATAAAGCACTTTATAGTACAGGCGATATAGCCGAAAAATGGGGTCAATCCGGAGCTAATTGTAACACAAATGCTTTTTAGTTTACTATGAATATGTAATGCATTAGAATATAATTTTGTTAAAGGAAATTCCAATTGGGATAAATTTGATAAATTTGTGTATCCATGGCAACCATGGCTAATAATCGGGTATTTGGAAATTGTACATTAAAGATGGAATATCTCTTCATATAACAATTTTGAAACAGCTTCGGACAGGTGACATCAATTCATATCTAATATTTATACCCCGGTAACTTTTAACACATGTTTACAAAGAGATAATCCATCGTATCGTAATTACAAATTTCCTAAAAGTTAACATTGGTTTAAGGAAACACTTGTAATTACCGCAATGTCCACATATCCATGGTGATGTCAAGGTCACGTATAAAGGTCACTGTTTTAAAAAATCAGGAGTTTTATCATTTAGCAATCATATTTTCGACCTTCCTGGTTATGATTTATTACAAATAGCATCACCAACATTATTTTATAAACTCAGGAATTCAGGCTCCATTGGAAGGTTCATTCGAATGGATATTGATATCTGCTTTAGAAACTATAACAGAATGAAATATGTGGCGACATTGTTATGTACGACAAGACATAACTTGTGATATTTATATAGTAGATAGTTGAGACAAAAAACCACAACATTACTTGTCACAAGCAACATGTCAGTTATTGTGAACTGGTTGCAACAGAGGTTGTTGGTGCACTGGGTAGTTGAATGTCTTATATTAGTGATCACAAATTTTTTTTTGCAAAATGCCCTTTACATTTTGTTCTAGATTTTTTGTTTATATAAATGATTAGTTCTTACATGTACGTGGATATGAATATATATATTTTTCACGCCATCTGATTAATGATTTATCTGGTGACATTCTTTTTGGGTAAGCAGGAAGAAAGACAGTCCGGCAGGGCTATATTACTCCCAGCAATATACCGCATTATTTATCTTGTTATATGTTAATTCCATTGTTCTATTCATATTCTTATTGAATATAAAATTATCCTATCATATCCTGTTAATTTCTGTGTTACTGGTCCCTTTACACATATGTGCAAACTTGTCTCTTATTTATGTCCCAAATTCTGTATTTATCATTGATTAGGATTTACAATAACATATGTAACCACAAGGAGAGAACGATGAGCCTGATCACTTGATATATCGGAACCATAGTAAATATGACGATAAAGTGGAAAAAATTCACTTGGTAAATGCAAAAATGTAAATTATAAAAATATATATTGAAGTCTGTAAAAATTTCATAACTAAGAAGTACTTGGGGAAATAGATAAAAAATGGTTCTTTTGTTCATTTCTAATAGTTCTTCAATAACGAAATTTCGCACGTTGAATCCATTGTTATGTAAACAAAACTGTTACCGTGATTTGTCGCAAACATCGCCAATCGTGTAGTAAGTTTAAATATTGTACATGTAGTCGGAACATTCTACAATACAACTTTCCATATATCTTCGTTTTCGTTGACCTTTTCCAATATTTACCGTAGAGTTTTGATTAATCTTTGATATCTCATTGGACTAATTGGACTTTTATCAGTAATTTCACTGTAATAATAATGTTTACATAACAGTGGATTTGACATGAAAAATCTCATTATTGCAGAGAAATCATCCTATGTGAGAACTCTACAAAGGCTGTCATATACCATTAACTGTTTATTGCCCTAGTAGTGATATATCAGGGAGCTTGATAACTCCATAATATAATATGTATGTAAATAACATGTGTTAAACACTAAAATACATTGTATATATTGTACATTCATCAAATCAATCATCAGTTTTACAATATTAGTCTTCAATTTATAATCGAAAACTACAAATATAGTCAAAATACTACTATATAACATACTTTGTAATTATAGAGTTTTTGGCTAAATCTACCCTATTATTAAAATTATATCTATCAAACCAAAATCTGTAATAAAGGGAAAATAGGGTGCGTGTTAACATTTGGAGTTATGACCTCCCAAAAATAAAACAAACAATGACAAGAATATAAGATTACTACACGGAAGTAAAATGCACATGACAGTTAATGTGTGCAGTCAATGATTTGATTTGTTACTAATTAAATGTATGACGTAACCTACGATCTTATTGGTTCACAACTTAAATTTATGTAAGAGGTAGCCAATGAGAAACCAGAAAACAAATAATATAAGGAAATACAAAATGGCTACCTGTCGTCTCTCCGAAAAAAGATTCATTCTTTTAAGATGAATCAATCATCATAAAAGTAAGCAATCTTCCTAAGAGAGAACTCTACAAAGGTTGTCGGATACCATTAACTGCTTATTGCCAAAATATAGTAGGGAGCTTGATAAGTACCCAGTATATACATGAAAATAACATATGTTCCCAATAACTCCCCAATAGAATATATACGTAAATAACATGTTAAACACCAAAATACAAATGATATGTTGTACATTCATCAAATCGATTATCAGTATCACAATATTAGTATTCAATTTATAATCGAAAACTACAAATATAGTCAAAATACTATTACATAATATAGAAGGAATTGAAAAGTATAATATACTTTGCAATTATATGTTTTTTTGTCAAATCATCAAACCGCCTAATAGCTAATGAGGCAGAATATTCCTGAGATTGATCTCTCGTACAGAAGAGATGAAATGATGTACTTAGAAAATACATCCATATATTAGCAAGATAACAAACAGGAATAAGTAAAAAGGAAATATCAGTGCCACACAAAACATTTAAAAACGACACAAAGGTTATCACCTGTATAAAAGAAGGAAAGGTGTGAACAGCTCCGAAGAGACCCACGAGTCTCACCAGGAAAGTGTGACTCAATGTGACCAAACATAGGAAGCCTACCCAATATTTGGGGAAAAGTAAACACACGAACATTTTCTTCTATACCGGAACTTGTGGGAAAAATTTAAATGAATGAAGGAAATAAGTGACTATATCACCGAAATGCTGCAAAGACGACAGTAGCTAAATATTACCAGCAGCAATTTCAAGATTGAATGGACGCAATGTATTTGAGTTGTATTGTCAAAAAATAGTGTGATTAGTACGTATATAGGACATCTATATTGCCCGAATGGCATCACTTTTCCCCGTATGGCGACGATATTGCCTAAAAGGCATCAAAATCACCCGGAGGTCGTAATAGTTCGTAGGATATCGTTCTTGCCCGAAGGGTATCAAAATAGCCCATAGGGCGTCGGAATTGTCATAGATGCATGGCTTCAAAATTCAACTCAACAAGTTATCGGATACATGCCTGAAACTCAACAAGTTATCGGATACATGCCTGAAACTCAACAAGTTATCGGATACATGCCTGAAACTCAACAAGTTAACGGATACATGACAAGTTATCGGATACATGACAAGTTATCGGATACATGCCTGAACTCAACAAGTTATCGGATACATGCCTGAACTCAACAAGTTATCGGATACATGCCTGAACTCAACAAGTTATCGGATACATGCCTGAACTCAACAAGTTATCGGATACATGCCTGAAACTCAACAAGTTATCGGATACATGCCTGAAACTCAACAAGTTATCGGATACATGCCTGAACTCAACAAGTTATCGGATACATGCCTGAACTCAACAAGTTATCGGATACATGCCTGAACTCAACAAGTTATCGGATACATGACAAGTTATCGGATACATGACAAGTTATCGGATACATGCCTGAACTCAACAAGTTATCGGATACATGCCTGAACTCAACAAGTTATCGGATACATGCCTGAACTCAACAAGTTATCGGATACATGCCTGAACTCAACAAGTTATCGGATACATGCCTGAAACTCAACAAGTTATCGGATACATGCCTGAAACTCAACAAGTTATCGGATACATGCCTGAACTCAACAAGTTATCGGATACATGCCTGAACTCAACAAGTTATCGGATACATGCCTGAACTCAACAAGTTATCGGATACATGACAAGTTATCGGATACATGACAAGTTATCGGATACATGCCTGAACTCAACAAGTTATCGGATACATGCCTGAACTCAACAAGTTATCGGATACATGCCTGAACTCAACAAGTTATCGGATACATGCCTGAACTCAACAAGTTATCGGATACATGCCTGAACTCAACAAGTTATCGGATACATGCCTGAACTCAACAAGTTATCGGATACATGACAAGTTATCGGATACATGACAAGTTATCGGATACATGACAAGTTATCGGATACATGCCTGAACTCAACAAGTTATCGGATACATGCCTGAACTCAACAAGTTATCGGATACATGCCTGAACTCAACAAGTTATCGGATACATGCCTGAACTCAACAAGTTATCGGATACATGACAAGTTATCGGATACATGACAAGTTATCGGATACATGCCTGAACTCAACAAGTTATCGGATACATGCCTGAACTCAACAAGTTATCGGATACATGCCTGAACTCAACAAGTTATCGGATACATGCCTGAACTCAACAAGTTATCGGATACATGCCTGAACTCAACAAGTTATCGGATACATGCCTGAACTCAACAAGTTATCGGATACATGCCTGAACTCAACAAGTTATCGGATACATGCCTGAACTCAACAAGTTATCGGATACATGCCTGAAATTACATGAGACTCCGAGACAGGGATGTTCGTCGATTAAAAGTGACAAAGTCGAATCATTAGTGTGGCCAAAGAAAGTTCATATTTAAATATAGCCGATGGTAACCAATTTTGCGACTCCATGGCAAGAAGACCAAGCCGTTACAGAAAAATTCTAAATGTTATAATGTATATAATTATAAACTAAAACAAGATGGTAAAATAATAAATAATAATAAAATAATTCATTTTTTGTTAAGTAAGCATATTTTATAATATAAATGCCACTAGATGCATAGTGGCTTACAATATTTTCTAAAAGTACTTCGTTAGGAGCGAAATGCACATTATATACCTATGCTAAGTGTAGAGTCAATTAATAAATAGCGACCAGCGATGATCCTGTGAAATATAACTTAATATTGTTTGTTGTTACTACATATATGTGCAATGTATTACTTAAAGTCGCGCAAAGTTTTTCATTCGCGATTTTACAAAAACGTACAAATGAAATGTATTTCAAAAACCTGCGACTCTAGCCGTAAATTGTAATTCAACCTGCATCGATGCAATCAGTATGTTTAAATACGTTCAACTTCAATTAATTTCAGTGTAACATTTTGGAATTTATATTAACCATGTTAAGTTAGTACACTTAACGATGCATGTTCCACCGCCATAGCCGTTTCATGCTTTATTATTCTATAAGCTTGTTACAATTAATATCTGAACGATATTGGGAACGAATTATTAACATCTGCAAGTGATCTCGTTTGTAATTATCATCATTATATAGATATGTACGACTGTAAATGTAAAAATACAAAAAATACTGATCAATAGGCATGAACCTAATGCTAAATATATTACGTACCGGTATATAATACCAAGATATACCATATATATATATATATTCACTATTAAAAAACAAACAAACAAAACTCTCCATGAAGTAAAATGTGATTTTATGTGTGTGCCATCACTCGCGGTATCAACTTGATTAAAAGGTGAATATCCATATATTTGATACACGTTCGGCATATATCCATATATTTGATACACGTTCGGTATATATACATATATTTGATACACGTTCGGCATATATACATATTATTGGGTACAAACACTGTCATCCTTAAATTAGGCTATTAAGTGGTATTAGTATGACTATTATATTAGTAAAATGGCTACCTGTCGTCTATCCGAAAGACGGTTAATTTTTTTAAGATGAATCAATCATCATAAAAGTAACCAATTAATAATGATAATAAGAACAAGTGAATCTATTTTTGTATGTACCTTCAAAGTCATTGAGTCCATTTAATTTGACTCAGTATGTATCGTCACGATCCTTGCTTATTAGTTGTATGTATATCTCACACTGCTTCCGGTGATATTTACTGTAGATTGTTTATTCAGGTTAGTATTAATATCCATCATATCACAATCATATGGACGATATCACGTGTGGATTCTTTACTGGCTCGACTGATAAATATTCAACATATAGGCAGGTTTATATCTCGTGTGGAATTTCTTGTTTGTGACCTGCCTACCTTTGTGGGTAAATTGCACGATATAAATCTCTTGTGTGGGTTAAGGCAATCAGTTTAGATACCGGGATGAGTTATCTTACACGTTTTACCAAGTCATTCTAGTGAGTGAATGATTTCGCACACAGCTCGACGATATTCAGCGTTTTTTCCACACATTTTTTCGCATTGATTCATAATCCTGTGTGCATTCTCTTATCCAATCCAAGTGGCTAGAATTTATAAATGAATTTATGCATATATGACACGTATATGGACATTCATTGGCGTGGAGTCTCTAACTGGTATGTTCCACCAAATGGGTCGACAGAGCGAACGATTTCCCACACGCAACATACATTTAAGTACGATCTCCGGCGTGGTTTCTCATTCTATGTCTCGCCAGATCTCCCGACTGAGTGAATGATATATTACAGGCATCGCATTTATACGGGCGTTCGCCTGTGTGGGTTCTCTTGTGTACCGCTAGGTTACGCCTGTCGTTGAATGTTTTATCACATAAACCACAGTGATACGGGCGCTCTCCTGTGTGGATTAGCTTATGAGTCAGCAAATTGCTGGATCTCATGAATGATTTTCCGCACACATCGCATTGATGAGGACGATCTCCTGTGTGGATTTTCTTATGCGCCGCTAGGTTACATGGGTCGTTGAATGATTTCTGACATAAATCACATTGGTACGGGCGATCTCCTGTGTGAATTATCTTGTGTGTCAACAAACTGCCCGATCTCGTGAATGATTTTCCGCACATATCGCATCGATGCGGACGAACTCCGGTGTGGGTTCTCTTATGCTCAGCCAAATGACTCGAACTGACAAATGATTTTGTGCACATGTCACACTTATACGGGCGATCTCCTGTGTGGATTCTCTTGTGTACGTTCAGATCACTGTTTTGGATGAACGATTTCATGCACACGTCGCATTGATGCGGACGATCGCCTGTGTGGATTCTCGTATGTGCCGTTAGGCCTCGCCTGTCGTTGAATGATTTTTTACACGAATCACATTTATACGGGCGATCTCCTGTGTGGATTAACTTATGTCTCCCCAGAGATCCCGATTGAGAGAATGTTTTATCACATTGATCACATTGATAAGGGCGATCGCCGGTGTGTTTTCTCTTATGTACACTCATATCACTGTTTTGTATGAACGATTTCATGCACACATCGCATCGATACGCGTGATCGCCTGTGAGGTTTCTCTTGTGTATCACCATGTTTATCGGGTGATTGGACGCTTCCCCACACTGATGTCGTCTACGTGTATCCCTTGTGTGGACGGTCAAATCAAGAACAGTCGTGTTAGCGTCACCCATGGTTGTGTGTAGTTAGGTAGGCCTGTATCTCATAAAGCGACACCCATGGCTGTGTGTAGTTAGGCCTGTATCTCATAAAGCGACAGTCTATATAGCTGACCTCATACGAATCGAATTCCATAATAATACACTGTAATTATATTTCGTGGTAAGGAAGAATCATGTATCAATCGATCGAGTTTTACTCCGAACAACAGACCCCGGAAATGTTCTATGCTTGAATTAACACGTGTTTAATTTATTTGGTTTTATTTAGCAAAACCTTCCACGGAACGATATATGACAACGTAGTCTATAAGACAGATGTTGTTTGTAGGTTACAGTGAAGATTCAGATTCAATAAGATTTATTTCGTATTCAATATAATTATAATACATATATATCAACAAGACCCCACAAAAAGTATAACTTGTAAGGGCAGGGCCCTTATGCTTGTATAATGATACAGTGTTATGTGTACGTATATTGGGTGAATATAGTGCGGGTGCGTATTTACAATGTGTGTATTATTGTATAGAGATGGGCAAGAAGGGGTGGGGGCATGGGGTGGGGGGGGGGGGTCGGGTTGCGAGATGGTGATTATAGTCATTTTTGTTAGTTGTTATGCTTTATCTGGTAGCCAATATGATTATCTTGATGTCTTTATGCTGAGACCTGCGCGATCGTCTTGCAATTTTCAATAATGTGGGGAATACCAGTATTTAAGGTGATCAATGAAATATGGGTGTGAATACTGCTTGATTTGGTTGAGGAATTGGTTAAGGTTATAGACAAGTTGATTATTTTTGCACTGTTGTTCAGATGAGTGACAAATAGTAATTATTTCCCATAGGCCTCAGTGTTAACATATAATGGCCTGCAGCCCTGACTATCCAAGAATTGTGTTAAATGAGTACATGGTCCCCGGAATTGGCATCTGCGCAAAGTTTCTGCATGAAAAAAATCATATCGTCGAGCATGGAATGTACCTTTAAATTTGGGATTTATAATCGAGAGTCAGAATTGCATGAAAATAATATTGACATTTTTTACCTCACACCAAAAAAATAAAATCTAGGAACCACGTGCTTTACATAAAGTGACAACAGCGTTAATGACATGCCATCTGAAAATGACACAATCGGTCCCTGGACTCTTCACATTTGAAATTAAAATACAAAATCTCTATCCATGACTTTGTTTTCGTCTTATTAACCCTTTCCTGACCCCACCCCTGTTTACATTTGCAACACAAAATATCTTTAAATGAACACGAAAAGTCACCATGTGAGGTCCATGTCGATAAAGTAAACGATGGTAGCATATATACCCATTATTAGTGTTATAGCTGACCGATTTCTCTCTGAGAAAATATGGACGATGGTTCGCATGATAAACATGGACACGCTGGAGCTTGAATTGGGCGTACTTGACAAATTCTGAGTCCTGGTAAACGAAATTTTGGCATAAAACTGAAGTTTTGAGTGCAGCAGAATTATTCTGTGCCTACATGTATGTGCATGGAAACAGCCATATCACTCAAACACACCGCCGTGTTACACTTTTTGTCGACAAGCCACCTGAAGCAGACTAATTGGCTGTCATTTAACCCTGCACTGGTCATGTTTTACATCAAATTTTATAGACCTGCCACAGATAGCGATGCAGTTTGCTCTCATGGCTAGTCGACAAGCCTTTATTTCAGTTGTGTACTGACCCTCGATGTTCAGTGCGTGATTTGTTACCATGACATTCATTAAAGGTACACATATGGGCTCATAACGGACAAAAAGGGGAGATTTTCGAGGTGAAAATTTGAAACAAAAATTGTCCCAGATGGGTTAATATTGGCTTCTCGTTGATTACCACCGACTCAAATAATATAATATGCCACGTGCTACAAGTTCCCTAATTGTTTGTTGGTCAATATTGATAGGAAACCCACCACTGGGCCCAAATGAGAAAAATGATAATTTTTGTGCTTTAGTTTACAGTGAAGTAATTATTTCCCATAGGCCTCAGTGTTAACATATAATGGCCTGCAGCCCTGACTA
Organism: Siphonodentalium dalli; assembly: GCA_032622095.1. Classification (NCBI taxonomy): domain Eukaryota; kingdom Metazoa; phylum Mollusca; class Scaphopoda; order Gadilida; family Siphonodentaliidae; genus Siphonodentalium; species Siphonodentalium dalli. The sequence continues at coordinate 296,435,360 of CP136063.1, forward strand.
TCCACGAATTGTGATAAATGAGTACATGGTCACCAGGATTGGCATCTGCGCAAAGTTTCAGCATGAAAAAAATCATATCGTCGAGCATGGAAGGTACCTTTAAATTTGGGATTTATAATCGAGAGTCAGAATTGCATGAATTTTTTTTGGACATTTTTTACCTCACACCAAAAAAATTAAATCTAGGAACCACGTGCTTTACAGTGTGCCAATGTTTTGTTTGGAGTCTGAAATTTCAAGAGGAGTGATTGCATGTATTTTATATGTTTAAATATCGAAAGTACTATTAACCAACCAGAGCCTAGAATTTTTTTAATTCTCTCCTGCATCTTGGTCCAAAATCCGTTGGAGGGCGCTACCAATCGAATTACTTCACTGTAACCTAAAGTGTCAAAATCTGGACAATATCTTCATAATTTGTTGTGAGAATCAGTCTAAAGACGTTGAGATCAAATTAAACAAAGTTGCACAGCGAAAGTCTAGACTGACACTTTTAATGACGACACAGATTACCTGTAAACAATTTAAAAACACAATACCGGTACGCAGAACTTTAAAGTGATGTGAAACACTCCGGTAGGGAGATCAAATAGAAATTGAGAATAATCTTGCTCAAAGCATCGATCTATACGTCCATGCTCAAAGTAGCTAATTGTTACGAATAGTAATCCAAATTGACGATACACACCGTCATTCTTATATACTAATTAAATGCAATGACTCTAGATGGCGAAATCATTTGTGTTAGTTTATCGCCGATAGTTGCATCCCGAATCGAGATGTAAATAATTACAATTGGGCGTAGTTCAGACGATGTTTTCTCTGGAGTGGTATGGTCGATTTCTTTGAAATTTTCGGTGATGTTAGTAGAATGCTACATTCCTCGTGTTGGCATAGCGCCTGTGTACTAACTGATCAATTTCACGCACGCGAACAAGTCCATAACATGTCTTTAAGTACGGTTACCAAAAGTAAGAACCGTATCAGAATGGTATTCGTCCATATAAAAACAATGACGGTACCTTTTATGGAAATCTAAAATTACAAAAAATGTCCTTATTTGTTGCGAGTCATATGATATTCTGCGTCCGAGCTTCTTTGCTGAGGTTGTAGAAAGGATGTTATCATGTCATATGGACTAGTGGGAGCGGGGGGGGGGAGGCTTTTTATGATTTTATCATTCAATATGACTATGCGACTAAGAAAAACTATTAAGGATGATTTTATTCGGCAGGAGCATTGCAATTCAGATCTTTTTTGCTGAAAATTATCCAGTTTACCTCCCCCCCCCCCCAATTATTTTTAACTGAAAATCTAATGGCCAGTTACTCTCATGTTATCATTCAAATGACTATGTGACTGAGACAAACTGTCATTGATGACAATTAAGCATGTATTTTCTGTGAAAGCAATCGTTAAATGCATATCATATATACGCAGCAATTATTCGCACCTATAATAAATATTACACGTTTAATATATATATATATATATATATACATGTCGTATATCCATATCGAACCAAACGCCCCTTGGCTTATTATATCCATTTCCCTTTTTCTACTAATGTATATGTGTTTTCATTTCATGTATATTTCTGTACTGTATTCGGTATGCCAGTTCCAATCGACCTGTAATAGCATGGAGAGACCAGCTAATACAATGGACCGATTTGAAACCGTTCAGTGCGTGCATTACCTGGCTGTGGATTAAAAGTTAATCCATAGTGTCCAGCCAGGTTTGACAACAAGATCACTCAACGGTTTAATGCAGCGATCGCCAAGTGCGACTGTACCGTCGAGTGACCAGAACACAAATGGTGACATACGTAGAGTGAGACTAGTTGGGCATAATATATGTCAATAAATACTCGGAATACCGACTTTATATACTACGAAAAAACACTTTTATAATTTCACCCATGCAGAGCCCCAGACAAACATGAGCAGACGACACTCTTCTATATGCTTCTATATATATGTGGGGCTCCCTGCAGGGTAATGGATGTTTTTTTTATTTTATGTCCTAAAATTGTAAGAAACATTTATTTAAAAAAAATGATAAAAAATTGTTAGGCCAATGCATTCTCTTATATATGCGAGGCGACCTATGGTCGACTCGCATATATAAGAGAATGCATTGGCACAGGGTACAAAAATCCCGACTTGTTAGGCCAATGCATTCTCTTATATATATTTCATATAAGCGAGATCATTATCGCTACCATATCGGATCCATCCAGCCCCAAGACGCGGTTTAAGTGCTACATGTCAAATTTCTTGAGTAGCATTCCATATATGGAGTTTCGAATATTCATGTGTTTGCATATATGGAATTCACAAATATTCAAAAGCTCCATATATGGGATACTACTACAGAACTTTTACCTGTAGCACTGAATACTCGGAACGGGGCTGGACGGATCCGATCAGGTAGCGACTCAGTTATCTCGATTATTGACTCATGATTTGATGAAATATAGAGCTGGAAACCCATTCATTTCTGGAATGGGCGACCGATGTAATAATTTGTTATTCCCAAAATATCATTGTGTTTGTAATCAAGAATATAGTTTAGATAGCGGAGAGCACGACATTTAGGAGGGTGACAAAAGGAAATGTACGATCGCGGCGCGGAAAATAATCTATAGCATATATGAATATGATGCAATGAGTTAATTATCATTAAGTTTGAGTTTCTACACGGTATTTTGGAATTAACAACACAAGCATCGCACACCAATGGATAGGACTCCTTAACAACACAAGCATCGCACACCAATGGATAGGACTCCTTCTGCACATGTATAGGATTATTATCTTTTCGTCAGTTTGTCGTTTGCTCATTTTTGCTGAACACTCAGAGGACTCCAAATGAATAATATAACATTCCGATGAACACTTGTATAACTGATGGGATAATCAATTTAGTAAAGAAGTGCTATAAGGGAATGTATGATTTGGGTTACGCTAAAAATCGGATTTGGGTTACACTAAAATTCGGCTCTTATTATGTCGGAAACTACTGTTGAGATTGTGACACAAATCCGCCCTGTCTTATTAGGATGTGTTTCTATTTATCGTTCTGTGAATGGTTCTGGTGAATGAAACCACATAGCTGATATGCCCATTAATTCGAGTCGATATACCAAGTATTTTCAACAATCTCATCGTTTGTCAGCGGTAAAATTCGATCGATTGGCGCGTGATCCGTCACAGTTATGTTCATGGATTCGATTCGAATGATACCTGATCTCCCTCTCTCTCTATATATATATAGCCTAGACGATTTATAAGATAAACATTCCACACAATGGGAGACCCTGACCTGACTGTCCACGAGACCGCCCATACAGAGGATAGACAACATCAATGTGATGTGTGTATGAAATCTTTCACTGACTCGAGCAAAATGGTGAAACATAAGAGGATCCACACCGGAGATCAGCCATATCAATGCGATCTGTGTGGGAAATCGTTCAACGATAGGAGCAGCCTGACGAGACATAAGATGATATTACATAAAGGATATCGGCCGTATACATGTGATATATGCATGAACTCATTTGTCACTTCGAGCCACTTGGTTGAACACAAGAGAATCCACACAGGCGAACGTCCTTATCAGTGTAATTTGTGCAAGAAATCGTTTACTGATAATCGTGGCCTGACCAGACATCAGAGAATTCACACCGGGGATAGACCTTATGTATGTGATATATGCTGGAAATCATTTAATCAGCCGGGAGTTCTGTCGATACATAAGAGAATCCACACAGGTGATCTTCCATATCAATGCGAGTTTTGTCGGAAATCATTCTCTCGCAAATGTTCCTTGATCATACATAAGAGAATGCACACCGGAGAACGGCCGTACGCTTGTGATATATGCCCGAAATCATTTATCAGTTCGAGCCACTTGACAGTACATAAGAGAATCCACACCGGAGATCGTCCATATCGATGCGATATCTGTGACAAGTTATTCAATGTTAGGGGTAGCCTGTTAACACACAAGAGATGTCACAGTGGAGATCGCCCATATAAATGTGATATATGCAAGAACTCATTCTCTCGATCGGGAACTCTGGCGAGACATAAGAGAATTCACAAAAGAGATTAATATAATTTATTTCGTATAGCGTAAATTCATTGCAATGTTCTAAAACGCTTACAATTATATTAACACATGAAATATGGTAAACAATACATATCTGCAAGCAAGTGGAAGCAACAGCATATAAATTAGTAAAGCGTTTCTCAACCAGTTTGTCATAAAATTGCAAATTAAATAAGTAAGATCATATAATAAAAACACCAATAACATTATTAAATATTATCAACATAAAATGTATAAATTGTTCCACACAGTAGACTGAACGCTAAGTTCCACTTAGCAGACTCGAGGTCCATATATGAATTTGAAAGTAAAACAAAAAACAAAATAAACTAAACATAGTTTCGAATGAGTCAAGTACGATGCCGACTTGTTGAATATAATTCTCGAACTAAGATGTCCGTTGGCCATTTCCTTGGATTCAGTATTATGTTCTTCGCGATATAATTTGGAAAATTAACTCTGAATGACGAGTAACTCCAATGCTTTGTCGAAAGTTTCTCACAGTGAGTAACGCGAATACCAAAAACTACTCTGTATGTAGCGAATTATATCGTTTGTGGTAGTCTCCGGTGTCAATCTGGAAATGAAAATTGAGGTTTTCCGACGACGAACCATCGGTTTCAATTCCGACACACGCTGCTCTGATGTTCCAAGCACTAATCTTTTCCGCGGATATACTCCTCGATTGGGTCGATTCCGTCTTGATGGTTCAAATTCTTTCACTACCTGGGTTTGCAAAACCTGTGCATATGATGCTTTCTCCAGTGGTTTAAATAAATATATATGTGATGTAACTCGTGGCAATTCCAAACTTGGAGGTGGAGGTCATGCAACAAGGGTGTTATGTGGTAAAATTTCCTAGTGCCAGTTGCTTTGTCACAATCTTCCGTACTTGTAATGTCTCATGTTTTGTATTGTAACAATTGTTTGAACTTTCTAAATTGTATATCTCATCTTTTCATCTGTATATATGTTACACGTGTGTCTTTGTTAGCTATTCATTAATGGATGAAAAATAAAGATATATTTATAAGGCAATCTGTTGTTACGCATCTCTTAATTCTAGTCAGATTGCGGGTGTGAACGTAACAGCCCCAACTCGTGGCATAAATACAGCTGAATTGGTCACTCCCACCGGTTTCTTTTTGTAATAAATGTACCGTACCAGCAAAGACATTTAAATCCAGTTTAATTGGAGATTCGATGAACCTGGGTACCCCAGATAGCATCCCTATGTTGATCCAACGTAAAGTCAACGGTTGGCCCAACGTTGATTCAACGTTGAAATAACATTGGGATTAACGTTGGCGATTGGCCCAGTTTGCTCGTGGACGTGAAACGTAAATATACCATTGAGTCAACGTTGAATCAACGTTGAAAAACTAACGTTGAGTTTTGGGACGTTGAATCAACATTGGAATGAGTTTTGGGACGTTGAATCAACATTGGAATAATATTGGAAATCTAACATTGAATTTTTGGACGTTCGCTCAACGTTGAATCGACGTTGGGATAATATTGGAAACCTAATGTTGAATTTTTGGACGTTAACGCAACGTTAAATCAACTTTGAAATAACGTTGGAATCCTAATGTTGATTTTGTTATGTGCATTCAACGTTGAATTTAAGTTGGGATAACGTTTGAAAGCTAATGCTCACTTTTGTGATTTTCGATCAACGTTGAAATAACGTTGGAAACCTAACATTGAATTACGGGACAACATTGGAAATCTAATGGTTTAATTTTTGGATGTTCGCTCAACGTTGAATCAATGCTGAAAAAACGTTGGAAACCTAACGCTGAATTTCGGGACGTTATCTTTACGTTGAATCTACGTTGAATTGATGTTGGAAACCTAACGCTGAATTTTGATTCGTCGAATCTACGTTGAAATAACGTTGGAAACATAACGTTGAATTTCGGTGCGTTATTTTACGTTGAATTAATGTTGGAAACATAAACGCAGAATTTGTATACGTTGAAATAACGTTCGAACCCTAATGTTGAATTTCGGGACGTATCATTACGTTGAATCTACGTTGAATTAATGTTGGAAACCTAAACGCAGAATTTTTATATGTTGAATCTACGTTGAAATAACGTTGGAAACCTAACGTTTAATTTCGGAAGATATCTTAATGCTAAATCAACCGTGAATTGATGTTGGAAACCTAACTCCGAATTTTTAAACGTTGAATCTACGTTGAAATAACGTTGGGAACCTAACATTGAATTTCGGGACATTCACTCAACGTTGAATCAACGTTGAAATAACGTTGGGAATCTAGCGGTTTAATTTTTGGATGTTCGGTCAACGTTGAGTCAATGTTGAAATAACGTTGGAAACATAACGTTGAATTTTCGGGACGTTCAATAAACGTTGAAATAACGTTGGAAACCTTTTAATTATGGACGTTATCTTAACGTTGAAACAACGTTGGGATAAAGTTGGTGAGTACATTTTTCAACGTGGACGTAAACGTAGAATAAACGGTTGAGCAACGTTGATCCAACATTGGAAAACTAATGACGAAAACTTAATAACGAACCAAAGCCGGACGCTTTGGGTCGTATATAGACTATATCTGATTTTGTGACGTCACCAATTATTATCTAATACGACGCTGTTGTTTTGAATTTCGGGAGCGCGAATGTCGCACAGTAGATCGGTGGGCTTAAAGCATTAATGTCGTAATCGGTTGTCAAGAGGCCAACCCAAATCAGTCGACGTGCAACATTCTCCTATTTATATAAACGTCAGAAAGTCATTTATTTGTTTTTATTTATAAGGGAAAGTAGGTCCATAATGAATTTATAACGGGTCTAATCCGGCACTCTACTGGATCAAATCATCGACCCTAGGAAGTTTTTATATTTTTTTAAATAACCTAAAATCACCACAACTCAACGCGATCTACGTGTATCTCAAAGCTTTATTTTCCAACTGATGCACATCAGTTGATCAATACTGCATGCTTCTGTAGAGACTACCGTGCGAAAGGAAATAAGATAATATTTAATATGGATTTGATTGTTATGATAAGTCTGCATACTTATATGCATCTGATAATCCATATATATCCTATTTTCTTGAATAGAATGAAAACACATACTTATGAACAAAGCAGAAGATACATTCAGTTCCACGCGAATTCGGTCAATGATGAAACTTACACGATGACGTTGTTTGTCTTGTCGACTATCGTTGAAATCGACATGAAATGAACATCCTGAGTATCTGAAGCGTACAGCTCCACAGTACGCCAATTAATATAACGGTTATAGTTTCAGTTCCACGCACTCTCGACAACATATATAACTATTTATAATTACCCCACCAAACATGCATAAGCCTTATGCATGTGAATCTTATTTGGTGGGAATATATAAAGCGATTTTGACAAGAATTGTTTTAAACGCTACAATGCAGAAACCCTATGTGATTGTTTTAGCTTTTGTTCGTTAATTACGCTTGCATATGATCATATTATTAAATTGTAGGACGTTAATAGGCTATGGTAAATAAAGTTCACGTATAGCGTCATCCAGGATTCTAAGAATTAAAGATAGGGCCACGGTATGGGAGACTCGCATATATAAGAGAATGCATTGGCACTGTTTTTTCAAAATTTCAGGAAGTTCCAGTCATGGAATCAAAGTAGCATTACATTTTGGGACGTTCGGTCAATGATGAATCAATGTTGGAATAATGTCTTAAACCAATTGTTGAATTTTGGAATGTTCAATCAGCATTGGAATATCAAATGTTCAATTTTGAGCAGTAAATTTTACGGAAGTTCATATACTAGTATCATACTACATACATGTATATTAAAAAGCAGAAACTAGACACACAGAAACACTTCAAAGATTCATTGATAAGGAAGTTCAGCTAATAAGTTCAACAAAGAGCCAAATTTACCGGCTTCAGGATACCAACATATGAATTAATGGAAACTAACTACTCATCAACGAGTTTGTAGTTTTCAGAAGGGTTAAAAACTCATATAACATATTAGGCATCAATTCCAAGGTTGAAATTAGATCAATATGTACATGAACCATTTGATTACGGGAGAATAATGTCTTATCAGCATTGGAATACAAAATGTTCAATTTTGAGACGTAAATTTTAGGGATGTTCAGATACTAGTATCATCTATCTATTATATATTTTGGAAGATCTGTGTGTCTGTGTGTGTGTCTGTGTGTGTGTCTGTGTGTGTGTTCGCGATGAACTCAAAAACGGCCCACCCGATTTCGATGAAACTTGGTATGTGGGGGTAATTTCGGCCGGGGACGAACATAGGCCTATTAATTTGTCCGTGCGACGCCACCTTGACCTTGAAATCGGGTCATTTCAAGGTCAAACGCCCGAATATCACGGGATTTCGATGAAACTTGGTATGTGGGGGTACTTTCTTATGGCGAGTCTCATAAGCATATTCATTTGCCCGTGCGACGTGACCTTGACCTTGAAATCGGGTAACTTCAAGGTCAAATCGCCAATTTTGATGGGATTTCGACGAAATTTGATACGTGGGGTTACTTTTGTCCACTGATTGTTTTGACGGGTCCAATCGTGACCCCGACCAGAGCTTGACCTTCAAAATTATCAATTCAAGGTCAAATCGGGTAAAACCGGATGGATTTCGACGGGCACGTTTGTCGGGTACTTTTGTCCGGGCAGTGTTTTTGGACTGGTAAAATCGTGACCCCACTTGACCTTGACCTTCAAAATGGAAAATTCAAGATCAAAGCCCGGACGAAGTCGGGTCACCTTCTAGTCTCTTCTATATATTTTGAGAACTCCTTGTATTCGAGAGATAGCCCACACCCTCCGGACCTCAATGATATGATCGTGAATGAGTATTGATATACCCCACTAAACTTTGACAAACACCAGTAATGGTGTGTAGATCATTTACATATCTCTCCTATATATTTTGATACAATCTATCTAATTTACATATCTCTCTTATATATTTATGTTTGTGTGTGTGTTGTACTTCATACAAATCTACGATTCTCGACCGATCGGGACGAAACTTGGTACGTGTGTGTAGTTTGACCAGGCGGTGGTCGTTGTCGTATTGGCGACGCCCGCTTCGCGCATGCGCAGACGAGATCTCGGAAACGGGTGGAGCTATCGACTTGAAATTTGCTATGTGAATGTATCTTGTGCCGGGTACAAATATTATCGGGTCGCCGAGCCCGTGCAGCGCATGCGCAGACGAGATCTCGGAAACGGGTGGAGCTATCGACTTGAAATTTGGCATGTGAATGTATCTTGCGCCGGGTACAAATTTTCATGCGCAGACCAGATCTCGGAAACTGGTGGAGCTACCGGGTACAAATTTAAAAAATATATATAAAAATGTCATGTTTCGGACAAGCCGCCGGTGGCGGGCTAACCTGCTAGTACTATATATTTTGAGACTTCGTATATATATATGTACTTCATAGAATCGAAAACGGTTCGCTCGATTGAGTTCAAACTTCCCATCTAAATGTAAAAACACACGGGAATCGTCGTCGCGGCGTTTTGGAGAAGCTCAGAGCACGCGTTCTCCACTCTCAAAATCACCGCAAAGGCACGGCGTGGGTTAATCAAGTGATTATTTAATGAGCGTTTGTTTTTGACGCATCTCTATAAAGAGCGTCTGTTTCCCATTCAACGTTATTAGCATCTGCAGAGTTATATACGGGAACATTGAGTGCTTGCCTATGCGGGGAGATTTATTGGAGCTCTTACAACATCATTGTTATAGTATGTATGACACTTAGGTCAGGGCTTAGGGGGGGGGGTAGTTATAGGCATAATGCTTTTCAGAAATCCCGGTTACAAACCAACACTCACAATTTCGTATTTACGCAAACGTTATCGCTCGAAATTTATTCCCTGCGAGCACGGATGGCGCGCTTTGTTTTTACAGTATATACCTTTGGTATATACCGAAATCATCCCAGATAATCACGAATATAGCATCAGATTTCTCCCCAGATATACCGTTATAAAGCTACTGGAATCTGCCAATCTATACTATATATTTTGAGACTACGTATATATATATGTGTGTATGTATGTACTTCATAGAATCCAAAACGCGTGTAAAGATTGAGCTAAAACTTCCTATGTAAGTGTCAAATTCCACCGACACGACCGTGGTCGTGGTTTAGAGAAGCTCAGAGCACCCGTTCTCCAATGATGGCGCGCTTTGTTTTTACAGTATATACCTTTGGTATATACCGAAATCATCCCAGATAATCACGAATATAGCATCAGATTTCTCCCCAGATATACCGTTATAAAGCTACTGGAATCTGCCAATCTACTATATAATTTGAGACTTATATATATATATATATATATATGTATGTGTGTATATATATATATATATATATATATATATATATATATATATGTATGTGTGTATATATGTGGGTACTTCATAGAATCGAAAACGCGTGTAGGAACGGGCATCCTCACGGCAATGTCGGCTTATAAGACATCTTTACTACACATGACAGCCGATGGACAATTGGTCTCTATATATGTACCAAAATTACGCCGCGTTGGTGGCTGGGAAATTCCAGGGAATGCCGATTGAGCTCAAACTTGCTACCTACGGGAAGTGTCATATATATGAGTGTGTCCTTTATAGACTCGAACCGATTGAGCTCAAACTTGCTAAATATTGACTGGGAAATTCCAGGGAATGCCGATTGAGCTCAAACTTGCTACCTACGGGAAGTGTCATATATATGTGTATGTCCTTTATAGACTCGAACCGATTGAGCTCAAACTTGCTAAATACGGGAAGTGTCATGGACGGGTTCATTGAAAAAAAAAAATCGGGTAAAATTGAAAAACAAAATTAAAAAGGCACAATTAACTCCTTGAAAACCCAAAACAAATCGGGTAAAATTTGTAAAAACCAAAAATTCAATTAAAAAATTAAAAAGGCACAATTAACTCATTGAAAAACTAAATAATTAACTCATTGAAAAACCAAAAATTAAATTAAAATTGTCATGTTTCTGACTATTGCCGAAATTTGCTGCAAATGCAGCACAAGTGTCTCGGAACCTGTTGCAATTGCTTTTTCGAACAAAGCCAAGGGACGAATGCCGCCAGTGGCGGGCTAACCTGCTAGTCTCATATATATTTTGAAGACCTCTGTCTGTCTGTCTGTCTGTTTGTCTGTCTGTCTGTCCTTAATACAAATTTTGGAAGATGTCTGTGTGTGTTCGCGATGGACTCGAAAACGGCCGAACCGATTTCGATGAAACTTCGTTTGTGGGTGTATTTTCGGCCGGGAACTGGCATAGGCCTATTAATTTGCCCGTGCGACGTGACCTTGACATTGAAATCGGGTCATTTCAAGATCAAACGCTCGAATATCACGGGATTTCGATGAAACTTGGTATGTGGGGCTACATTCGTATGGGGAGTCTCATACGCATATTCATTTGCCCGTGCGACGTGACATATACCTTGAAATCGGGTAACTTCAAGGTCAAATCGCCAATTTTGATGGGATTTCGACGAAATTTGATACGTGGGGTTCCTTTTGTCCACTGATTGTTTTGGACGGGTCATATCGTGACCCCGACCTGACCTTGACCTTCAAAATGATAAATTCAAGGTCAAATCGGGTAAAACCGGATGGCTTTCGACGGGCACGTTTGTCGGGTACATTTGTCCGGGTAGTGTTTTGGACTGGTCAAATCGTGACCCCACTTGACCTTGACATTCAAAATGGACAATTCAAGGTCAAAGCCCGGACGATTTCGATGAAACTTGGTACGCGGGGGGTATTTTCGGCCGGGGAGTGACATAGGCCTATTAATATGCCCGTGCGACGTGACCTTGAAATCGGGTAATTTCAAGGTCAAACGCCCGAATATCACGGTATTTCGATGAAACTTGGTATGTGGGGATACCTTCGGCCGGGGAGTGGCATAAACCTATTAATTTGCCCGTGCGAAGTGACCTTGACCTTGAAATCGGGTCATTTCAAGGTCAAACGCCCGAATATCACGGGATTTCGATGAAACTTGGTATGTGTGGGTACTTTCGGACGGGGAGTGTCATAAGCCTATTCATTTGCCCGTGCGACGTGACATTGACCTTGAAATCGGTCAATCCAAGGTCAAACCGCGAATTTTGATGGGATTTCGACGAAATTTGATACGTGGGGTTACTTTTGTCCACTGATTGTTTTGGGCGGGTCGAGTCGTGACCCGACCTGACTTTGACCTTCAAAATGATCAATTCGAGGTCAAATCGGGTAAAACCGGATGGATTTCGACGGGTACTTTTGTCGGATACTTTTTTTCGGGCAGTGTTTTGGACCGGTCAAATTGTGACCCCACCTGACCTTGGCCTTGACCTTGACATTCAAAATGGACAATTCAAGGTCAAAGCCCGGACGAAGTCGGGTCACCTTCTAGTCTATTATATATTTTGGAAGATATGTGTGTCTGTGTGTGTCTGTAATCGATGGACTCGAATACGGCCGAGCCGATTTCGATGAAACTTGGTATGTGGTGGTATTTTCGGCCGGGGAGTGACATAGGCCTATTAATTTAACCGTGCGACGTGACCTTGACCTTGAAATCTGGTCATTTCAAGGTTAAACGCCCGAATATAACGGGATTTCGATGAAACTTGGTATGTGGGGTAACTTCGGCCGGGGAGTGGCATAAATCTATTAACTTGCCCGTGCGACGTGACCTTGATCTTGAAATCGGGTCATTTCAAGGTCAAACGCCCGAATATCACGGGATTTCGATGAAACTTGGTATGTGTGGGTACTTTCGTATGCGGAGTCTCAGAGGCATATTCATTTGCCCGTGCGACGTGACCTTGACCTTGAAATCGGGTCAATTCAAGGTCAAATCGCCAATTTTTATGGGTTTTCGACGAAATTTTATACATAGGGTTACTTTTGTCCACTGAGTGTTTGGACGGGTCAAATCGTTACCCCGACCTGACCTTGACCTTCAAAATGATCAATTCAATGTCAACTCGGGAAAAACCGGATGGATTTCGACGGGCACGTTTGTCGGGTACTTTTGTCCGGGCAGTGTTTTGGACGGGTCAAATCGTTACCCCAACTGACCTTGACCTTCAAAATGGTCAATTCAAGGTCAAAGCCCGGACGAAGTCGGGTCACCTTCTAGTCTAATATATATTTTGGGACTTCTGTTTGTCTGTCTGTCTGTTTGTGTGTTAGCTATGGCCGGGAAAACTGCCAGACGGATTTTGACGAAATTTGATACCTAGGGGTAATTTTTTCCAGGAAATGTTTTGGACGGGTCAAATCGTGACATCGACCTGACCTTGACCTTTAAAAATGTCAATTCAAGGTCAAATCTGGTAAAACGGGGCGGATTTCGACGAAATTTGATACCTAGATTTACTTTTGTCCGGGGGGTGTTTTGGACGAGTCAAATCGTGACTCCGATCAGACCTTGACCTTCAAAATGGTCAAGGTCAAATCGTTACCCCGACTTGACCTTGACCTTCAAAAAGAACAACTCAAGGCCAAATCTGGTAAAACGGGCGGATTTCGGCGAAATTTGATACCAAGAGGTACTTTTGTCCGGGGGGTGTTTTGGACGAGTCAAATCGTGACTCCGATCAGACCTTGACCTTCAAAATGGTCAATTCAAGGTCAAATCGGGTAAAACCGGACGGATTTCGACGCGTCAAATCGCGAATTTTGACGGGATTTCGACGAAATTTGATACATATGGTTATTTGTGTCCATGGAGTGTTTTTGACTGGTAAAATCGTGACCCCCGATGTGACCTTGACCTTCAAAATGGTCATTTCAAGGTAAAATCGGGTAAAATCGGACGGATTTCGACGGGTTCTTTTGTAGGGTACTTTTGTCCAGGGAGTGTTTTGGACGGGTCAAATCGTGACCCCGACCTGACCTTGACCTTCAAAATTGTCAATTCAAGGTCAAATCGCGCAATTCGCCGAAAAGCAGAGGGGAAACAACCCGGACGAAGTCGGGTCCACCAGCTAGTACTATATACATCCACATGTATAGTATGAAGCAGAAACTGGACATACGGAAACACTTCAAAGATTCATTGATACTCTCAATAATAGTGTCAACACGATTATTAATTTTTGCGAAAATTCACAACGATCGCTGTTATTTGGCTTTGAGACAAAGGGAGAAATTGCCATCACTATTATTAATTTCAGACTAAATCCACACCAATCAGTATTATTAGGCCATCACGATTATTAGGTCCCTGAGAGTAGGGCAGTTCAGCTAATAAGTTCAACAAACAGTCAACAGTTACCGGCTTCAGAAGCACCATTAAATGAATTAATGGAAATCAAGTAACTAAGTACAGCATCAACGAGTTCTTAGTTCTCAGAAGTTTAAAATCTCATATAAAAGTTTAGGTATCAATTGAAACTTTAGCCACATTCGAGGGATGAAAATAGGTCAATGAGTACATTAACGTTTTCGTGACAGGAGCTGCGCTGCTGCAGCATTAAAGATCCGGTGCCAGTGCATTCTCTTATAGATGTGAGTATCCCATTAGAAGCATCTCATATACATGTTAATGTATTTATATGAGAATGCACTGGCTTACAAGTTCAAGGTAAATATTGTAAGGTCAATGTATTATCTTATATATGAGACTCACATTTATAAGAGAATGCACTGGCACAGGGTTATCGCAAAATTTCAAAAACATCCAGTCATGGAAGGGTTAAAGTATATGGACTCTATATCAAATTATACTCTAAAAGACATAATGGAAGCTACATAATTTTTACAATAATGTTTTCAACTTCTGCATTTATAGCCGCTATTACGGTACTACTAATAGTACCATTTATAACATGATAATTGTAAACATAAACACAATTTAATGTTATCATTTAATTTTAAACTGAACATTTAAACGAGTAGCTTCAAAGCATGTTGGGATTATTTGCATGGTAGAATGATCAGAACTAAACAAAATTATTCTATAATTAAAAGGATATTATATTTTATTGCTTTAAAAAAATAATTTCAATGTATTTAATGACAGAGTCATATCCTCTGTTCCATATTTAGTGGAATTTAGGCAGCAGTAGTCCCATATAGTTTTTTTCAGAGTATTGTCTGAATTTCTCTCAGTAGTTCATTCACAGTGACTGGAATAATCTGTTTAAGCACAAATAATTATTAAACGTGAATTTGGCCTCCCATAAATATGTGTTTGTTGTCTGTTCAATAGTTGCATCAATCAAATAAAAGGAATAGACAAATGAATTTAGTGAATATTAATACTAATTTATGGACTCATTTTGGTTAACATCTAACAAATCCAGATGTAAAATCATCTAACATCTAACAAATCCAGGATTTGAACGAATTAACATACTTATCGGACAACTTTATTTACTTAACTTTTTATTGACAGTTAGGTATCTAAGTCAAGTCGAGCCGGGGCCTTAAATTATCCAGTTCACCAGTGGATATACCCATGTTCAACCAGCCAAATCATATGCATGCAACTATATATGCTCGTTTCGTTGGCATACCGTTGTTATACCGTCTGTTGAGTTACCGTTAGTTTTTCAACGTTAAACCAACATTTAAGTAACGTCGTGGAAATTACGTTGGAAAAACAAGGTTGAAATAACGATGGAAAAATGTTAGAAATCTAAACGTTGAATAACCGTTGTGAATAAACATTCAACCTACGTTGATTCAACGCAGTGAAAACTAACCAACGTAAACTCAACGGAAACGAACGTAGAATCAAAGGAGCGTTGCTATCTGGGACCTTTATCACGACTTTCAGAACCTGGGTACCTTTATCACAAAAACCAGTGAGAGTGACCAATTCAGCGTTAATATGGTTACCCATTTCTAAATTGCAATAAAAAAGATCACCGAGCTCTTGACACGTGCTGCCGCGGGTAATTAATTCAACTCTAGGGGAATCCAGGTGAGGAAACTGACGTCGGGGATCCACTATAACAGTGGGATGTTTGTGAGCAATCATTCACAATTTCATTTCACGCTTCCGGTCACCCAGGGGATGAACGCGCCAGAGATAGCTAGTCGCTAATCCTCTGAGTGACCGTTTATTGTTTTTGTCGGGCTTGGCTGACCATAGTGATTTAATCCCCAGCCAAGTCCACAGCGTGCTGAACGGCTTTCAGTCTACCCATTGTATTAGCTGGTCTATCTATATATATATGTCAATACGGGTAGACTGGACGTGGTTTTGAATTTCCTGGAAGTACCGACCGGACTCCACCGGTCCGGGGCTGCCGGGACCACAGGCAAGAAGCGTAAGAAGACCCCTTCACGATGCCATCAGGAGGGCCGAGTGGAAACGGGGAACTGAGAGACGCCCAGCTCCCTCCCACTTGGCCTCCGGGACAGAAGATCGGCCTTCTGAATGTGCCACCACCACCAGCAGGTGCAGGGACGCCGAAGTCATCCCGGACGTCCCTGCCGTCGACGTGGACAGCGGAAATGGGGACACCGACGCCACACCGGACGTCCCCGTCGCTGTCTTCGTTGTGGAGATGGCAACACCACTCGGCCAGTCTCCACCAGGGGCGGAATCTACCACCTCCGTTCCTGTGACGCCGACATACATTGAGAGGCCGGCGTCGCCTACAGAAGATGAAGCAGCCAGAGCCAAATTCCTGAAAATAATGGAAGACTATCACCGAGACAAAGAAGAATTCAAAGAACAACAACGGCTTAGATTAAATTAGATTTCGAAAAGGCTTTCGACTCTGTATCATGGTCATTCATACATGAGTGCTTAGATTTTTTCAATTTCGGTGATTCAATCAAGTCTTGGATATCCATTTTCTGCAAAAATATATCCTCTTCAATTCTCATAAACGGGCCTATTTCCCAAAGTTTCAATCTATTCAGAGACTGTCGGCAGGGTGATCCTATTTCACCTTATATTTTTTTAATTTGTGCAGAAATTCTAGGTATCCTAATGAGACAAAACACTAAAATTAAAGGAATAATCCTTGGCGGTTTAGAATATAAAATAACACAGTACGCAGACGACACAACGCTGATCCTCGATGGCAGTCAGGAAAGTCTACTAGAATCGTATACTACATTAGACAAATTCGCCTCGGTGTCAGGACTGAATATCAACAACAGTAAATGTCATGCATCGTGGATTGGGGCTCTGAAGGGAAATACACACAAGATATGCCCTGAACTACATGTACAATTCACCAACTCCTTTACTCTATTAGGGATCAAATTTAATACCAACCTTGATAACCTATTGGATAACTATGCATCAAAGCTATCCGATATCAAGGCCCTGATAAAATCATGGGGGCATAGGCTATTGACTCCTTTGGGTAGAATCACGGTAATAAAATCTCTTATGCTGCCAAAAATAACCCACCTATTTCAGTCTCTTCCCAACCCGACACCATCATTTTTTTTAATTAGAAACGGCTGAAGTAACACCCACTTGTAGATTTACCAATAGACGAAGATCCCCTCTTTCTTGCATATGGCGGCCAATACTTAAAACAATATTCTGCCCGCATCCAGAATCCTTTCTGGAGAGATGTCCTTATCGCCTGGTCTGAGCTATTGATAGCAGGAAAAGAGACCCTGCCCTTACTGTCTTCAATTTTATGGAATAATGAACATTTTTAAATAAATGGTTCGACACTGAATCTACGGACATGAACTCATTTTCGTTAACGATCTTTTCCAGACTGATGGCACATCTCACACTATACAGTTGTTGCCCGATGTCGAGGGAGACATTGAGATTTGTCACCCGCTCGAGAACGGAATGTCTCCCGATGAGCACAGCTCCGAGGGAGACATTCCGTTCTCGAGCGGGCGACAAATCTCGATGTCTCCCGAGAAGAAGGGCAAAAACTGTTTTGTTATCCGATTATACCACAGAAAAAAATCATTGCCATCCACACGCACGATGCTGCACTGAGTCACGAGTGCTTTCTTTCCCGATTATGTATATTTTCAGTAACTACTTATCGTTCTGTTCCAGAAACGATAGTCAAGCCGTTAAGCGTTTGATGATCAGCGTTTATATACGATCATTTTGGTGGTTAAATCGTCAATATCGGTCCGTGCAATGTAAACCAATAAGGCATACTAAGTATGTTATCACCTTCTGCAATGTGGAATATATTCAATGTCGGCTTGCGCGCGGAAATTACTAGCGATGTTCATTTCATAACGGTCTTCCCCGAAAGCTATTGGGAAGTTGTCGATTTCATTAATGTAAATTCATATGTGTCAGTGCTCCCAAGTACATGGCGATCCTCACACAAAATACTTCTATGACCACATTGCAGACATCGCGGAGCGGTCTGATATCATGGATAAGCGAACAGTACAATTCATTCGCGACAAACGTATGCATTACGTTGTCTACCAGCAAACGTTTATAACCATCCAACCTGAAGGGATCCACTCTTTCAATCTTGCACCGAGATGTTTCGATGTAAAAAGTACATAATAACGCTTGTCCGATAAAAGTATCAACTTAAAAGTTCGAATATTAGTGCTAAATATATGCAAATTAGCAAACACCACAACTGGTGTGTTTTGCGAATCCGTGGGGTATATAAAATCTATGATTTTTAGTACATTATAGTGATGTGAAATAGACAAAAAAAGTGCCAAAACCCTCAAACAACCGAATAATCCCCTGATGGCACACATCCCCCTAAGAAATTACACATTATGATTACGCAATGTGAAAGGTGGGCGCAAATTTTACAACTGTCTAGTGTCGAGAAACAAGAAACTTGGCGTTTGCTCGAAATGGGAATCCAAACTAGGGGAGTACAATATTCCGTGGGATATTTGCTTCAGGGCTCCATTCCTGTCCACGTCTGACACTAAATTATACTTGCTTCAATTTCGTATAAACTGTAGAATTTTAGCCACCAATAAATTTCTAAAAATGGCCAAGTTTAGACAAGACGATCTTTACAATCGATGTCAAACACAAGAAACGATATGCCACATATTTTGGGAATGTCCGCATGTTCAATCATTCCTAGACAAGCTTTCCAAATGGACAATATCAAACAATTTCGTCATTCCTTTAACAAAAAAGACATTGACGCTTGGAAACATGAGCAAGCGAACAGATAAGATTACAAGTTATTTAATTTTGATTATTAAAAACTATATTTACAAAACAAAATTTACAACGGACCAACTATCTATGAATGCTTTAATTGCAGAACTCAACTTTAGGTATAATTGCGAAAATACAATGCATACTGCAGACTTGAACGCAATATGTTCGATACCAAGTGGCATCTAATGAAACGAGCACTTGAACACGAAACACGATAAGAGACAACACTTTAAAGCCCGATCGAATGTATATCACAATATTATATTGGTAGAATAGAAATCGAAACATCGCCAGTCACTGACCGATTTTTCGTAAACAACGAAATAATTTGTCGGCAATAAATTACTTGCACACAAGAACAATGGGTAACAACTCTATTAATATAGCCCCCACCCCCACCCCGGCATCGAGGCTGTATCTTCTGTTTTGACATATCCTGACTGTTCGCAGCGGTGTGTCGTGGATCGTGCCCAATCTTCCATATTTGATATATTCATATTATATGGCCATGTCACATTAGATGATGACACCAGGTGCGAATGAAGAGTGTGAGACGATAGTATGCAAAATGCCCATACGCACACTGCAGTCATATGTGTATGCTTAATGCAAGTGTATTTGGTTACGTCCCCCCCCACCAACAGGCCCATTCATCAGTGTTTGAATGCACAGCTTTATTAAAAATGACCTCATATATATAAGGTAATAAACATTTAAAAAAAAAAGATTGCTCACCAAACTGTACAATTATTGGGGATAGAAAGTGCGATTGAACAGAACACGAGGTTTATTCTAACGAAAGAGAGAAAAGTGGTCTTACATATTAGTGACCTTATAAGAACGTACAGGTTATGAGAACAAAGCGTGACTAGTCACAACGTCCTCCCGGTCAGCATGATTAGGCTTGGGATTGAACTATGGCGCGAATTCTTTCAGATGCACACTCGGCTGCAGCTCTCCTCGGTCGACTGTCATTAATTTCACCAGGAATGATACTTTTGTCATGGGGATGAGCTGAATTATCCAAGATGGCCATAACGTAAGAGTATACGGCTGTTGCTTCAAAGTCTTGAGTTGTTGTTGTTGTTAAGGTTATAGTTTCAACTAACGAGTCGGACATCAACCATTCAGGTCCATTTATCCACATGGTGTACGTTTTGAGCTGCTGTGTCGAGATTCCTCTTGTCAGTAAATCTGCTGGGTTTAACTCAGACGGACAGTATTTCCAATTGTCAACATTTGTAGAGGACTGTATTTCTTGAACACGATTGGTCAGTTTCTTGTTGGTTCCGATCCATCCTAGTGCGGCAGTACTGTCAGTCCAGAACTGAAGTTTCAGATCGGACATTGTAGTGACAAGCGCGTTATATGTGTTGAATGATTCAGGTTTCTTCGATAGTCGTCGGACCATAGATCGCGTTCTGTTGTAAGCGATTCCAATGTTCGATGGTAACTCGTCATGGTGGGTTAACCAGGGCGGTTTAGCGAAGTAGCGACAATCTTTGTATGTGAGTGAGTGCTCGGGGTACTCCTCCGCGAATATTTGTGTCGGTGTCACCAGGGCCGACGCCCAGTGTATCTAAATCCCAAAATCGCTTTAAATCGCATCCGTGTGGTTTGGCTAGTACAAGCATCATTGTCGTATTCTCTTCACTTGTCGAATTTTGCATTTTCGATGGTCCGCATAGTAATAGTAGGTATCCAACTTTTGACTTTACAGCTATTGGGCCATCTTCGGTTTTGATGAAATGATCTTCAACGAAATTGTAGTAAAAGTCGCTTCTGATTAGTATGGATACTTCGAATGAATCATACGGGTAGTCAATAGGGTGAGCCAATGGAAGATTCGTCAGTTCAGGCATGTTACATCTGGATCTCTTTTCAACTAGAACGGGTTGCGTTATAGTTGGAACCACTAGTGCTTGTACAGGTATGAATGAATTATCACAGTTTATGTTGACTGTGACAACATCGAGTTGGCGACATATTGTGTTGTCTGATCCAAAAGTGGAAATGTTGAGGTTCTCCTTATTGTGAGGTCGTAAGCCAAGTTCGCTTACCAGTTTTGAATTGATGAACGTGCGTTTTGAGCCATCGTCAAATAATAAATGACCAGTTGAATGGGTAACACAATTCTCATCATAAACGTTGGCTACTGCGATTTTGAGATATACTTGTTTTCTCGAGACAGTATCTGTTGTACACTGAAAAAAAAAACTTAGTCAAAAGTAACTAAGTTACCTTAGTCAGAACCCCTGTCTCAAAACTAACTAACTTAGCTTAGTCAGAAATGACTAAGGTTGCCCTTAGTCATTTCTGACTAAGGCCTTGAAATAACTAAGGCTTGACTAAGTCATCACTGTATCCATTAGTACATTTAATTGGGCCTAATTATTGGGGGTATCATAGCCCTGCAGCCTCAGCTGAACATCGCAACTGCAGATTAAAATAACTGAAAATAATGACTTACAGGTATCAACATAAATTTTATTAACTATTGAAACAATTAGACAATATAAACAATGTTTTATCTTGAAAGAAAATTATTCATCACAGAATACTAGTATGCATTGGTAATACATTCAATATCTGACCAGTCGATAATTGTTTCAAATTGAAACAAAAATTAATGCTTAATACATTAAAATGATAACGAACGACCAACATAGAAGATTAAATTGGAGGAAATGAAGAGTTTTTTTAGAAGAAAAATTATATGATAAATATCTTCACCACTATGTGTGGAACTGAGCGCTTGTATCAAGCCACGGTGGAGTTTCCGACACACATCGTGACTTGCCTTCAGGCTCGTCACAATAATTTCCGGAACACCGCCTTGGCTTGATACAAGCGTGCATATCCACACAGGAATAGCACTTGGTGAATACCTCTATTTAACAATGTGCCAATACGGGTACATATAACTCTTAAGGCTATCAGAACGGTTTGATTATTTATTTACAACAAAGTCAATAATGTTCAATCATCGGCATCTGGGTTTCTCTTCCTGTCGTCTGCTTGGTTTAGGGTTTTCTTCCGTCTTCATAGGATGGGTGTGTCTGTTTGTCTTCTACTCGGTTGAGTTCCGGTTGAGTTTATCTTCCTGTCGTCTGCTCTTCTTCTTCCGTCGGCGCATCAGTGGGACGTTGTTAGAAATACAAGAGCATAATGTTTACCTTGTATTTTCGTCCATTGCTCCACACTGCTCTTCTACGCGTCCGAGGCTTCTTGGTACTCGCTGTGTGGTCAGATAGAACTGGTTATCGGTGTCGGCTTTCTTCTTACTAAATACACAGAGGGCGTTAATGACGGCCCGGTGCATCTTCACGGCGAATCGGTTCCAGGCGTACCTAGGGTAATCGGGCGATCGTCATCTCCCTATGCGTCCTATAGACTCTTCTCCTTATCCATCACGCTGCGTTAGGTTTCGGTAGCTTTTCTAGGCGAGACATCTGGTCTCGCTAATCCTCAAGATCGTTCTGTTTACTCCCCAAATCATTTCCCTATGTATGTGTCGGGGATGGTTATTGCATGGACGTCCGCTAATTCGTTTTGGTGCCCAGTATTTTGCGATCTAGATGTGGTCAACAGCGGCGCTGATATGTGTGGTAATCGAGCGCCCCTCTGACTTAGAGATTGCCTGTCTTCTTCCCGGGTTGAAAGTTATGTCCCTGGGGTTGTCTTGGCACATTACTCCTTCACTTTTTCGATTTAAAGTTGATCTTGAAATCGCAAGTCCAATTCGTCGCTGCGCAGCAGGTCGATGATTCGTCGAAGTGTTTCGCAACAGCGGCATCGGCGATGGATAGCTGGTTCGATGTCGGCCGTCTCCGTGTAGATCGGGTCGTCTAAGTAGGCAATGGCGTAATCACCCATCCCACATAACACCTGGGCCATCAGCTGGGAGAAAACCCCTCCAGCGTTCCGGAGCCCAAAAGGCATGGAGTTGAATTCAAAGAGACCTCGGTGGCAAGCGAATGCCGTCTTTTGCTTGTCCTCCTCTGCGACCTGGCACTGCCAATAGCCACTTTTAAGATCGATAGCGGTGAAGAATTTAGACTTTCCAAGAAGTGCCAAAATATCGTCGATAACCGGAAGTGGGTATGACATAGGCTTGGTTATGGAATTTAATTGTCTGAAGTCGACGCAAAATCGTTTCGTGCCGTCGCGCTTGTCAACCATGACAATAGGCGCCGAATACGGGCTCGAAATCGGCCTGATAATGTCTGCTTCGAGCATATCATTTATGGCAGTGTCAACCGACGGTCGTTTATTCAAAGGGGTGCGATACGGGCGAAGTTTTATCGGAGGGTGGTTTCCCGTGTCAATATGCATCTTGACTGTGCTCGTCTGCGTCAGCTCAGTGTCCTTGTCGGCAAAAATGTCCGAGTTGGACTTCAACAATTTTATCAGTGTCTCTCGGTATTTCTCGGGGCATGAAACTTCGGTTAAATTTAATCTTTTCTCGACGGTAGCGCGCGCTGACCTAGAGTTGTCTACCCTGTTACGGTCGGCGCGCCCGGGACCATAGCCATTGTCGCGGTAATTACGGGTTGTCGGGGACTGGGAGCTTTGCGACAAAGAGTTGATTTCATGATTGGTTTCGGGGTCACACACGATCGTTTTGCCGATCACACTGCCCCGCCGTAGGCGAAACGTTTTGTTAGTGTTATTGACGAGTAATACCGGGACCTTGTTCCTCTTGCCCACCCCAGAAATGGAGCTGCCGATTTCCAGACCGGGTTCTGACGCAAGGTAGCCTTTCTCGATTTGGGCCACCTCTACTAATGTCGACTTGCGAAGAGAAGCTAAGTTTTTTGATTTTCCCATACATAAAGTTGATGTTTGGGGCTTTAAGCTAACCTTGCTGGTCAATCTCAGCAGGGAAGCTATGTGCGCGTCCGATTCCAATGGGACGTACACGTCACTGACCTTGAGGCATCCCAGGTCATAATATAGTCTGACCCCCCGAGAGGTCAACCAGTCCCTCCCTAAGATCATATTCCGGGTCATCTCATTCACCACATAAAATTTGTGGGTTAATTTTAGTTTCGCCATTCTGAAGGTTAGTTCCACGCTACCAAGTACGCCCAGTGACTTCCCATTCACGGAGCTAAGGTTGATGTGTTCCCTAGTTAGTTTTGGTCGGAACTGTAATGCGTCATAGACGCGTTTGTGAATCAATGATACTTCCGCTCCACTATCCACTAATGAGCGATATTTGTTTTTACCTATTCTAACTGAACACGAGCTGGGGTTCCCCACAATGTTGATACTAAATTTCCTCTCACATGTGGCCTCAATGAGAGGATTCCTTAGTTTTTTGCGTATGTGGGCGGGGTCATTAGTCGTGGTGGTTCGTTTAATGTCGGATATCTCCTGCTGTGACGCGGTGTATCATGGGATAGGTCACGTGATCGGTTCGGCTGATCTCGGCGGATTCCCCTAGGTGGCGTTACTGGCGCGTTCCATTGCTTTTGCTTCGAATCTCCGGATTTAGAGGGGCAATTTCTAGCCAAGTGATTACCTTCGCAAACCCAGCAAGATACGTGCCTTCGGTTTTGTGGTCTTAAAAGGGCAGTCGCGAGCGAAATGGTCACCTTGACACGTCCAACATTCGACTGTTCGTGGTTTAACCACCGCTTCGACATGCACCTGTCTCGGGCGTGATCGGTGTTCTCGGGTCGTGTGGTTATCGCTTGCGCATATATCGCAGGTTGCTCTCGCGTTTTTGTTTCTGAAACTATCGATTTCCATTGCTTCCGGTTCGTTTTCGTTGTAATTTTCGCGGCCCGTTCGTAGGTTGAATACCCGTCAGATCCCCATTTCCCGCATGGCGATTTCGGCTGCCAATTTTAGTGTCTTCGGCGCATCTCTGATCAACTTCATTTTCAAACTGTCGCTTCTTAAAGCGTCAATATAAAACCCTACGAGTTGGCCTTCAACAGCGTTGATCCCACCGGTTTGATCTCGGTATGCCACCGTCGCGATCTCCAAAATTCGTTCGGCAAGCATATGTAAATTTTCGTTTTGTTTTTGCTTGATTTTTCTTAGCATCGAAAAGGCGAATTGATTGTCATTTATCTCGGCAAATCGACTAGATAATTCTGTTTTTGTGTCTTGCCACGTGGCGTTAGGATTCGTGGCCAAATATCTTTGTAAAAAATCTGAAACGGGGCCCGTGGCACTCTGGAATGCCATATAGGGCTTCTTTGCTTCGTTAGCGCCGGTTAGGATCGCGCATTTTTCTATCGACTTGACCCACCCGTGGTATTTCGTGGGGTCCCCGTCAAATGACGTCACTACCTGTGTCACCGTAGTCATGGCCATTGCAGCAATTTGAGAATTGATAGACTCTGTTAATGGGGCGAGAACACCAATTGATTGTTGGGTAGCCATTATGATAATAAACAATTAGACTCACGTTTTGCGAATTTTCCCACACTGTTTCTGTTCACACTGTTCCTCTTCTGGCTTCACGTTGTGTCTGCGATTAGCGTTGAGATCCTGCTCACGGCACCAGTTAAGAGATATGTGCCAATACGGGTACATATAACTCTTAATGCTATCAGAACGGTTTGATTATTTATTTACAACAAAGTCAATAATGTTCAATCATCGGCATCTGGGTTTCTCTTCCTGTCGTCTGCTTGGTTTAGGGTTTTCTTCCGTCTTCATAGGTTGGGTGTGTCTGCTTGTCTTCTACTCGGTTGAGTTCCGGTTGAGTTTATCTTCCTGTCGTCTGCTCTTTTTCTTCCGTCGGCGCATCAGTGGGACGTTGTTAGAAATACAAGAGCATAATGTTTACCTTGTATTTTCGTCCATTGCTCCACACTGCTCTTCTACGCGTCCGAGGCTTCTTGGTACTCGCTGTGTGGTCAGATAGAACTGGTTATCGGTGTCGGCTTTCTTCTTACTAAATACACAGAGGGCGTTAATGACGGCCCGGTGCATCTTCACGGCGAATCGGTTCCAGGCGTACCTGGGGTAATCGGGCGATCGTCATCTCCCTATGCGTCCTATAGACTCTTCTCCTTATCCATCACGCTGCGTTAGGTTTCGGTAGCTTTTCTAGGCGAGACATCTGGTCTCGCTAATCCTCAAGATCGTTCTGTTTACTCCCCAAATCATTTCCCTATGTATGTGTCGAGGATGGTTATGCATGGACGTCCGCTAATTCGTTTTGGTGCCCAGTATTTTGCGATCTAGATGTGGTCAACAGCGGCGCTGATATGTGTGGTAATCGAGCGCCCCTCTGACTTAGAGATTGCCTGTCTTCTTCCCGGGTTGAAAGTTATGTCCCTGGGGTTGTCTTGGCACAAACAAATGAATGTTTGTTTTCAGAAATGCATGCAATTATGAACGCTTTGTTGCGGTCACATTTTGAGTGAATCGCGGAAACAAACCTCGCAATATTTGATTTAAATGTCACAATTTTGAGCGCAAAGTGTCACCATATTAAGCGCAAATATTGCAATAATATCACAAGTGACATGCTTATAAGTGTTTCCACTTGCGAAAATAGCATGCTTAATATACCACTTCTTTTGACTGGTACTGTACTACTGTATATATCAACAACAGCTACCGGTATTTGGGATTGGTCCCTTCAAGACAACAGCAGATCCAATAAACATGTAACTGTGCGCAATGACTTGGCAACAATGTTCTCATGTAGTCGCACATTTTCCATGAAATATCAGTGAAGCAGCCGAAGATAGTTTGATAAGAACATCCAACCAATAACAGTGTACTCCTGGTAAATTGTCGTGATGCCGGTAACTTGACGATAACATGGCGAATAATGACAATGTCTCATATCCACACATTTCAATGAACAATGATGGACACAGATGAATTGGCCGGGGTCATTGTAAAGTTGGAATTGTAGATACATGTATGTGATCATCCATCACTACACGGCATCAGTTTCATTGTTTTTGGTGTTTTGTTGACGTTGGAGCTCTGTGAATTACACTGGTGCGCACGCCGCATATCCTCTCTTGTAATTGTACATGCATGTCAATGTGCTCTGAAAGAATCAGATTCTGAACAAGTACTGTCAACTGCATTTTCGCCATTCTAATATTAATAGCTGCTCGTTGAGTCGTTGTTATTATTGTCACTATTGCTTGACATCGAAGCTTCAGCCTTGTGTTCATCTGAATGAAGTCAGACCATTGATTCGATTGAATGGATCATGTCATGATTCATCGATTAATTGGCAAGCATCACTGCTCTCGATGAATTTAGTGGAAATTGTCAATGATTAATAAGCCTTTTTTTCGCAGAATTTAAACTTGTGCGGTTATCAAAGGAACCGAAATCAGACCGTCTTTAACAACTGTCCGCAATCGAACCAAACCAAGCCGGAATGAACTTCAACTTGGGGTAGTCGTCCACAATGCCACAGCGAAAAACGTTCACCACACGGTATGTACTGTACAGTACTGTGTACGGAACATGTAACATTGAAGGAGTCATCAGGCACAAATCTAATTTTGGCAGCAAATATATCAAGCGCCGTTCTTTCACATGTAGAATAAAGATTCAAGCTATTATTGACAAATTGTCCACTTGTTGAAAGCAGCTGAATAATAAATTAGTTCAACAATACACGATGAACGGTTTCGCAGATTATTTTCCTAACTTCTCTTTTATCCTGGTTTATCCGCTCTCCAAATACGCCATGGTTGTTATTTATGTAATATGTCGTCTCTTTTAGTTCTTTCGACGCCAATATCACGTCTAAATCACTCTGATTTTAGTGATTTTTCCGAATTAAAAATGTCAGCCAAAAAATGGCGTGACAATAATTGCGTTAAATTTACGTACTCGTCCATAGACGTACCGACCCGATTAACACAGAATGAATGCGATATAAGCCGATATTATATACATATTAAATGTCAGCAGAGTAAGATTCAGTCATACTGTATGGAGTCATTGCCGTATATAATATGTCGCCGATAAGTATACCATTGAGTTTTGACGGCATGACTGAATCAAGAAAATATTAACCTTAGTAACTAAGGTGTAACTAAGGTCACACTTAGTTACTTTTGGCTACGTTAGTCAAAAATAAATAAGTTACGGGTTGACTAAGGCTATGACTAAGTTGTTTTTTTTCAGTGTAGCAACTACTGCGTCCGTCGCTGGTGTCTTATTGGTTTCTGTTCGTGGAACGACTGGTGATGCACTATGGCGATGAATGCTAGTATGATGTTTCGCTTGGCAAACAATGCACCGTCTCACAGATCGACATGCGTTTACTTTGTGTTTTCCCAAACAGTTAAAACATAGATTCGCGTTCATTATGAAATCAATGCGTGCTTGTATATCTTTGACAGATGTGCAATCGGACGGAAAGTGTGGACCTTTGCAGTAAGTACACGATCGAATGGGACCAAGTGTCGTAGGTTTAGACGTAGAAGTGACGAGAGACGTGATACTACCATCCGTAACTGAAGTTTCACTGTATAAAGGTGATCGGTAGGGTTGTGGTTTTGGTTGGCAATACTCTAAGACGACACTTCTATCTGTAGATTTTCTCTGAAATCTTTAAGTTTCCATGCTTTATTTCCATGTGCCCTTGCCATGTTTTTTTTCAAATCCATTGGAAGTTTGTCCCACAGCATTGGGAGAAGCATAGTCTCGTACGTGTTTTCGGGGCTTGAGAGTGCCTGTAACGTGCGAACGGCCGATTCGAGTTGATCAGAAAATCGTCTGATTGAAGATGTATCGTCTGTAGGATGTGGAAGTTCAACGAGCTGCTTCATATACGCATCAATAATTTTGTGAGGTTGTCCGAAACGTCCTTTAAGCAATTCGATTGCGATGGGGTAATTTATGCCAGTCAGGGGAAGTCCATCGATGCACGAACTTGCATCTGCAGTTAGTGAGTTTTTTAAGTATGTGAATTTGTCGATATCGGCAAGTTGAGGACAAGAGTTCACGGATGAGTCAAAAATTTCCCAGAAAGTTGGCCATTTCAACAAATCACCAGCAAATTTTGGAAGATCTGTTTTCGGCAGTTGCACATTTCCATTTTGGCGATTTGTCCTCCCTGTCGATTTCGGTAGTTTCAATTTTGAGTGTCAATGCGTTCAGGGCAATTTCGGCTTCATTTATTCTTTTGTTGAGCCCACATAAATATTCATCACCCTCGATGATAGTACTCTCGAAATTGTCGTCACCTTCGTCAAGGAGATCTACTATACCCGCTTCTAAGTTCTGAATGGCGTCCATTTTCTTTTTCAAATTGGCCAATATCAACGTCGTTTCGACCGAATTGGCTTGCGATAAAGCTTCTTCGATCTGTTTCAGCATTTTCGAAGTTTGCCCTCGATGGGCTCACCGTATACGTAGCTGCTTGTCCATCTCTAACACGATTCGAGGGACCAAATATTGGGGATAGAAAGTGCGATTGAACAGAACACGAGGTTTATTCTAACGAAAGAGAGAAAAGTGGTCTTACATATTAGTGACCTTATAAGAACGTACAGGTTATGAGAACAAAGCGTGAATAGTCACAACAACAATATTGAAATCACAACGCAAAGAGAGGACAACATAATTTGTGTATGTGTCGGTGGTTTCAAAGTGAACTAATTTCCTTTACTACCAACGGGGGGAATTATGTTCAAGCATTGTATACACTTCGGTTACACAATTTGTGTAACGCGCACATGCGTTTATGGTATACATACATGTCGTGGGTAGAAACGTATTATTATTGGATATATTCAATACACAATTTGTGTCGCGCTCCTGAGCATTCGAGGATGTTCGTATTCTCACAGCAAGAGGGTAATGTCCATTGGAGTGGGCTTTAGTCGTCTATGATAAATACAACCCTCGTGAAGAATAGTTTTTATTGTATTTGAAATTCCCATTTCGTATAGCACGTATAGGTTATATACATTCATGTAACATCAGTGATCATGTGTGCAACTGTACATGCATGCGATTTTATGTGTATTATAATGTTCCTACATTGAGCCAATTTCAAACATGTTCTTTAAGCGCAATGTCCGCCATCGGCTGGATATGAACGCATTGATTGAGTATTATCGTCACACCATTGCAAGAAATATAGTATCTTCATAAAATAACGCAAAATTTGTCAACTACATGTAGCCTCAGTACTAATATTGTTCGCCAATATGCTGTTCTGGAAGCTTCACTTTTTAGACGTCTGATATTTTATTACACGCTTGTTCATAGAAGTACATGGAAACGTACCCATACGCATCTCGTTGACGTAAACTGACGTACATGACGTTCACCTCAACCATGCAACTGGAACTATTTAAATAAAAGAATCATCACACATGACAAACACGCCCTGTATGAGCCTAAATAAACCTTCTAATCCTGTATGTTTAAGGCACGGATTCTAGGACGCGAAGCGTGTAATAAACACGGAACGACACGATGTCTAAATGGGTTTGTCGAAACGGCACGAGTGCTGTCGTGGAAGGATAGAACGAGAGGCGCTTGCGCCTCGAGTTCTATCCTTCCGCGACAGCACGAGTCGTTCTGTGTATCTATTGTCCATATGTAGTTTACTGTAGTTGGTATGATGTAATCATACCATGTGTGTATGGTGCACATGTTATTGTTCCAGCTTTTACGCACAATCACACCTTTTTGCGTTACTCTGACAGGCATTTTGTGCTTCTGATTGAAAATGAAAATTTGTCATGATAGTCGTTATGGGTTTCACTGCTATCAACACCACGCAACTAATGAGTTATTTCGGTGTATGCCAGCCTAGCTATTAATCTGATACGCTCTTGTGGTCATTTTGTTACATTCTTGCGATGTTTTGAAATATCCTCTTCCAACCACATTCCAAATTCCTAATATACTGCTTCCGACCAGAGATGTATATTCGCGTTTGTCGAATAGGAATATAATATAACCATACGCTAGCGTAATTAACGAACCACAGCTAAATAAAACACATGCATAAGTTAGGATATACCCGCGTCTTTTTAATCCTAAAAATAACTTCATAGATGCGTATTCCCATCAAATAAGATTAACTTAGGACTTATATCGTGGTGTGATTATCATATATAACACTCCATACATGCACAAGGGTTCATCGACAAAGTGGGTTCTATTATATATATTTATTTTTGTTACGATAGTACCCCAGTAGGATTCCTACATGCCTACTATTCTTTTCTATTTATAGTAACAAACTCATTTCGTGAAATCGGGTTGCTGCCTGAAGATACGTGATGATACAGGGCCCAGTTGGAGCCATTTCAGGAACGATAACTCTATCCGAAGTACACGACCTACATTATCTGCAGTACTCCTGTTGACTCCAGTATATACAGTTTGACCTATATTCTCCGCCCACACATTGCATCATGGTCTATTTGTATACCGGTTGGGCATGTCCAAAAAAAACTTCAAAAATTTCAAAAACTTCAAAAATTTCAAAAATTTCAAAAACTTCAAAAAATTCTAAAACTTCAAAAACTTCAAAAACTTCAAAAACTTCAACAACTTCAAAAAATTCTAAAATTTCACAAATTAACAAAAAATTAAAAAATAAAACAAAATTCAGGATTTAGTCAAAAATATGGCTTGTTGCCATTCATCGGAAAGCTATGGGGGTACGGTGGTGAGCGCCACCGAAAAAAGCAAGTGAACGAGGGAAAAAAAGAGAAAAATAACATGACATGTGGTACATACTACAATTTATTATATTAACTATTCACTGTCACTTTCGTCCGAATTGTCATCACTTTCGTCAGATGTGTCATTTGTTTCGTCCATGAACTTTTCTAGCAATGGTCTGTACTTTAATATTGACATTTTCACTGCATCACGATCTTCAAAACCATTCTTCATATATTTGTCCACTTTATCCATGACACTGTTGTGAAGAGTCCCATTGCGCAGCCACATATTCTTTATTATTGTCCAAGCATTAACATTCATAAATAGCCTCATGCCTTCAGTTTTAAGATCTGTACTTTTAAGGTCCTTGTCAGCTTGTACTTTTGCCTCTTTTTCTGTCGAGCCATTTTCCATATACGTTTCCACGTTATCACTCCATGCTTCTTGTGCTTTATCTCTACTCTCATCACACAACTGTTGAAGTATTCATCTTCATTCGATTTAATTTTCTTATTCTGACTATCATCCGTGTCCTCAGTTAATTTTCGTTGTAACTTATTTTCTTGACACCAGTTTTTTACGTGTCTCTGGACATAATGCTGATCTTCGAACAAAAGCCCGCAGTCATTACAAGGTCTTCTCGAATGCCTATGTTTTTATGGTTTTCTTTATTAATTTCATTTATCTCACCAGGTGTCCTTATGTCCTTAGTAGAGCCATTATGTTGACCCTGGGGCACAATATAATTATATGTCATGCCCTCCCGTTGACCAGGGAGATCTCTGTCATCATATGTCATCTCATTCCGTTGATCCGGGCTATTGTTGTCATCACATTTCACCACATTCTGTTCATCTGGGTGCTCGCTGTCCTTATGGAGATTATATTTCATGCCATTCCATTCACCCATATGTTGGTTCGTGTCCTCTTTTAGCACATTCTGTCGCAGCCGTAATGTGTCCGGGGTTGCGGCTTTTAAATCTACCAGTAGGTAACCGTACGGTTCACTCGTCGCTTCCGAAAACTCTCGCATCACACGTTGAGGGCATTCAGGATACATCTGTCTTGATAATGTTGAAATTAAACCCTTGTCAATTGGGTTATTGAACAATACCAATTATTGACAATTTCATCGTTGCGTCGAATCTTTGTTGTAGTAGAAATTCTGGTTCAAACTTATCAAAGATAAGTTCAAATGGTGACTTCCTTCGGAATGTAAATCATTAACTCTCTGGTCTTTTGATGAAGTTTGCATCAAGTCATCGAGTACAACTAGATTTTTATACTGGGGGTTGATAAGAGAATCCAAGTTTGCTGGTGTTCCCCGTATAAAGTTGACCTGAGGTGTGACGGTATACTTTATGTCATCATATAGGGGCTGCCGGCGGCGTTGACGTGTGCGTTACTAGGATTGACCCCGCAGTTTATAAGGGTATACGTCTTGGATGGTAATTTGGCGCCTATAAAAATTACTACTTCAGAGAACACTTTGAACTTTAGCCAGAATGGGGACTCCGTACTATTATGACTTTGATCTTAATACATAAGTACCCTATGATGACTCGAAAGACCTACCCAAGACTGAAGCGAAACCTGGAAAACTTATAAGGAAACCCGGCGCTAAGAAGATAAAAGTTAAAGAGATAAAAGGATGAAGAGCGAAGAAGACAAACATTGGAAAAGTTAAAAAGGAAACTCCAAACGACATATTCACTGAACTAAAAAGAGTAATTTACCTAAATTTTCGAAGGCTATTAAAAGGCCGGTGGAACAAACGCCGCCGCCGCCGGCAAACGCCGCCAGCAAACGCCGCCGCCGCAATGACGTCAATACAGGACAGATTTGAGGTTATAAGGAACATTTGTATAAAGGAAAGCCATATACCCCCGATATATTTTAGTCAAGTATAAATGAAGCACCAGTGTTCAATTTGCTCTAGTGAGTATGGGCGGATCCATGATTTGGAAAGACATGTACAATCTAACCACACTGAGTTTGTCAACCTACAACCACGACAGCAGCAGCAGCACCAACAAACAGCAACAGCAACAAGCAGAAGCATCAGCCACAACGACAGCAACAGCCATTACAACAACACCAGTTACTACAACACCATCAGGGAAAACAGCAACAAAGCGACATAACATCCTGCTTTGATGATCCAATGGCCAATATACATGAATATTTTGTCTTCAAGCATCCATTCACGGCATGCGTAAGTGGACCGACATCTAGCGGGAAGACGTACTTCGTGAAAACCTTGCTACAAAAGTCTGCCTCAAAAATATCACCCGCACCTGACAGAATAATATGGTTTTATAAATATTGGCAGCCCCTATATGATGACATAAAGTATACCGTCACACATCAGGTCAACTTTATACGGGGAATACCAGCAAACTTGGATTCTCTTATCAACCCCCAGTATAAAAATCTAGTTGTACTCGATGACTTGATGCAAACTACATCAAAAGACCAGAGAGTTAATGATTTACATTCCGAAGGAAGTCACCATTTGAACTTATCTTTGATAAGTTTGAACCAGAATTTCTACTACAACAAAGATCCGACGCAACGATGAAATTGTCAATATTTGGTACTGTTCAATAACCCAATTGACAAGGGTTTAATTTCAACATTATCAAGACAGATGTATCCTGAATGCCCTCAACGTATGATGCGAGAGTTTTCGGAAGCGACGAGTGAACCGTACGGTTACCTACTGGTGGATTTAAAAGCCATAACCCCGAACACATTACGGCTGCGACAGAATGTGCTAAAAGAGGACACGAACCAACATATGGGTGAATGGAATGGCATGAAATATAATCTCCATAAGGACAGCGAGCACCCAGATGAACAGAATGTGGTGAAATGTGATGACAACAATAGCCCGGATCAACGGAATGAGATGAAATATGATGACAGAGATCGCCCTGGTCAACAGGGGGCATGACATATAATTATATTGTGCCCCAGGGTCAACATAATGGCTATACTAAGGACACCTGGTGAGATCAATGAAATTAATAAAGAAAACCATAAAAACATAGGCATTCGAGAAGACGTGTCGTACCCTTGCAATGACTGCGGGCTTTTGTTCGATGATCAGCATGATGTCCAGAGACACGTAAAAAACTGGTGTCAAGAAAATAAGTTAAAATGAAAATTAACTGAGGACACGGATGGTAGTCAGAATAAGAAAATTAAATCGAATGAAGATGAATACTTCAAAAGTTTGTGTGATGAGAGTAGAGATAAAGCACAAGAAGCATGGAGTGATAACGTGGAAACGTATATGGAAAATGGCTCGACAGAAAAAGAGGCAAAAGTACAAGCTGACAAGGACCTTAAAAGTACAGATCTTAAAACTGAAGGCATGAGGCTATTTATGAATGTTTATGCTTGGACAATAACAAAGAATATGTGGCTGCGCAATGGGACTCTGCACAACAGTGTCATGGATAAAGTGGACAAATATATGAAGAATGGTTTTTAAGATCATGATGCAGTGAAAATGTCAATATTAAAGTACAGACCATTGCTAGAAAAGTTCATGGACGAAACAAATGACACATCTGACGAAAGTGATGACAATTCGGACGAAAGTGACAGTGAATAGTTAATATAATAAATTGTAGTATGTACCACATGTCATGTTATTTTTCTCTTTTTTTCCCTCGCTCACTTGCTTTTTTCGGTGGCGCTCACCACCGTACCCCCATAGCTTTCCGATGAATGGCAACAAGCCATATTTTTGACTGAATTTTGTTTAATTTATGAAGTTTTTTAAAATTTGTGAAATTTTGGAAGTTTTATAAGTTTTTGAAATTTTTGAAATTTTTGAAATTTTTGAAGTTTTTGAAATTTTTGAAGTTTTTGAAGTTTTTGAAATTTTTGAACTTTTTGAAGTTTTTGAATTTTTTTGGACATGCCCAACCGGTATACAAATAGACCATGATGCAATGCGTGGGCGGAGAATATAGGTCAAACTGTATATACTGGAGTCAACAGGAGTACTGCAGAGAATGTAGGTCGTGTACTTCGGATAGAGTTATCGCTCCTGAAATGGCCCCAACTGGGCCCTGTATCATCATATACGGCCAATCTTAAACTATACCTTGTGCGATATTTGTTGCAATATCGGTATATCATTATATTTATTGGTGAATTGCAATGATCTTACAAATGTCCGATCATATCAAGCCAATGCATTTAATAGTTTGTCCGTTTAGTTGGCAAGCAGCCAGTCCTAATTTTGTAATACCATGCAGTGTACGCTATTTATAATTTTCTCGTTAACTTCTAAACTTTCACCAAAATATTTTTGCTAATGACGTATTTATAGAAATGAATGCACGAATCACGAAGAGATGCTGTTAGATGTAACTAATAACATAGTTATGCTCCCCTGCCATCGTCAAAAGATTGACGTAAATTGTAAAATCTGAGACCGATTTCCAAAATTCAAGGTAAATAAACATTTAACAAAATCAGACTCAGAAATTGTGTGAGAATTGGCATAAATGTTCGATATAATATAATAAATAATGAATGTATTGTCGTTGACTATGCCAAAATAGTGGTCATTGGGTCAACGACAAGACATTCATTATTTATTATATTATATCGAACATTGGTGCCAATTCTCACAGAATATCTGTGTCTGATTTTGTCACATTTTTATTTACCGTGAATTTTTTTAATCGGTCTCAGATTTTACAATTTACGGCATTCTTTTGACGATGGCACCTTTGGCACGAGTTCATAACTATTGTTATTAGTTACATCTAAAAGCATCTCTTCATGATTCATGTATTTATATTTACAAATATGTCATTAGCAAAGACATTTTGGTGAACTTTTAGAAAACGGAAAGGAAGTTATAAAAAACGTCTACTGGCATTACAAAAATAGGACTGGTCTCTTGCCAACTAAACCGACAAACTAATAAGTACATTGGATAGCTATGTTCGGATATTTGTAAGATCATTACAATTCACCAATAAAGCTAATGATATACCGATATTGCAACAATTATCGTACAAGCTATAGTTTCAGATTAGCCGTATCTTCAGGCGGCATTCCGATTTCTCGAAATGAGTTTGTTACTATAAATAGAAAAATAATAGTAGGCATGTAGGAATCCTAGCTGCTGGGTACTATCGTAAAATATTTGATCTCACGTGACTATCTAAGCCTTATCCACGCTTGTGATTGGTTGATTGACATTCACTAATATCGATAGTGTTGTCCACGAAGCCATAGTGGGCCTCCTAAATTTTAGCACACCCACTATCGCTTGGAAAATCCAGAAATCTATTTTTAGCATGCCCACTATTCCGGGGAGGTAATTTGAAAGTCATCTCCACCTCGCTGCAAAAGGTCAACACTTTTTTATCCGAAATGTCTTTGTAATCGACAACTAGAGCACAATAAATGATCGTAAGCAATTTCTTTATGTTATTTGTGATGTTTTATCCATGTTTGGTGTGGCGATTTATCATGTTCCTTTCTCCGCTGATCACAATATCGCTTTGATATTTTTGTCTATTTCCTTAGTTCGCGCTACTAAATTTTCTGAACGAATCTTCAGTTTGTTTTCGGTAAAAAAAAAGAAGATATGTTTTGAACTGATGTCATTGTTTAATAACAACACCAACAACAACGACGTCTGCTTTCCATTGTTAATAATTCCTGAGGAAGAAAATTTAAGATTTGCCCAACTAGAAGCCCGGCAATTTATTGAAGAAAATTTGACAAGCAAAATAAAAAAAGAAACAACAAAACTTTGCATTGAAAATATTGAAATCGTTCTGCAATGAAAAGGAAATACATGGGAATATAGATGATTGTGAATTGTTTGACATTATGGGCCGTGCAATATTTATATAATAGTATAGCAGTGTGCAGCCAATCAGAATGCGAGAAATGCACGTGAGATATAATATCGTAAAACAGTATAGCAGTGTGCTACCAACCAGAATGCGTGAGATATAATACGTGAGATATAATATAGCAATTTAGGTCAATCATATCATACATCAAGTCATGTGAGAAATCAGAGATACAAACAATGCAAACAGACTACTAACTCACAGACTCAGACTTAAAACCTAAATAAAAAAACTTTTAAAAGCCATTCATTTTGAGCAAATTGTTTTAAAATATAAACTACCAACATCAAACTGAAAGTATTCAAAAGTCAAGACTGTTTGTTGTTGTCTAGAGGGGGTATTTTACTGAAATTAACCATTATACTATTGACGCTGCATGTGTGCGCAATCCAAGTTAGATGTGTACTATACTAATAAACTTGTCGATTTCATCATGTCGATTTCATTCATAAAAAATGTCATCATGTCCATTTCAACGAAACTCGACGAGCAACGTCATCATGTAGCTTTCAACATCGACCGAATTTGCGATAACCTGAATGTATCTTCTGCTTTGTTCATAAGTATGTGTTTCTTGTCGATTCATGAAAATAGAAGGATATCTGAGGATTATCAGATTCACGTATGTACTCGGTAATATTATGATAATTTAAACGCGATATAATAACGTTTGCTTGCATCACGAATTTCGATTTCGATTCCAGTATTGTCCCCAGCCCAGCCAGAGTGATTTAGATTTTCCAATTGCACGCGACATTTATATTTTAGGTCACTCCATTGCAAATATTTGACAGTCCATAATGGTATAATTATGTTCTCAATAAAATGTAAACCGCGGCTACGAATGAACTTCACTGTGCATAATTTCGATAGTAACTCTCCTCGATTTGGAACGCCAGCCATTGAAAGACGCACACGTTTATTTCAGATTACGACATTAATGCTTTAAGCCCACCGATCTACTGTGCGACAAACAGTTTTAGAAACGGTGTTAGTGCCGATCACAAACCCTGTGTACCCTTCAGCGACTGTGTTACCACAAAATCATTGCCGAATGTATCAAAACTGCCTTTAAAGAAATGTACTATATGCACAAAACCCTCGAATGCAGAACGAAAACCCAGAAAAGTCACATTAACAAACCTCGCATTTCGTAATAATCCACTGGAGTCAAAACACAATTAACTAGTCTGGTCGTCCTACAGGATCAGGACATTTGATTTATGACCAGTGATTTTCGACACCAA
The DNA here is from genome assembly GCA_032622095.1 of Siphonodentalium dalli. NCBI lineage: Eukaryota > Metazoa > Mollusca > Scaphopoda > Gadilida > Siphonodentaliidae > Siphonodentalium > Siphonodentalium dalli. The sequence continues at coordinate 296,474,426 of CP136063.1, forward strand.
AGTTTACGGAGTTTCCATTTAAATATTCAGGGATGTGCAGATATCCGCAAGACTGCAACTTCAAACAAAAACCCATAATTTCATTGATTTATTGTCTTTCTAAGTACGCTGTCTCTCATATATACCTATCACTATAATTTCCACCGAAAATGGGAAGTTAATATAAGCTAGACTTGAAATTGTTCTATCTAAAGCATCCCTCGGTAAGGACGATCCCAAATTATCAACATCTGCAAAAATTGCGATACACGTGGGGGATTCCCCTCGCCAGTGCGCGGAGTGGTAGAATCTATTAATTTTAGGAGTACAGCCTGTCCTCAATACGGATTTAAATCATCTTCACGACCACGGTGATCACCAAAACGCTTAAAATTGAACACTATATAGACATAAGTTATAAATAAAACAAAGGTTATATATCAAGAGAACAAAACTCGTTAAACGACCTCGGTATAGTCAATAAACATCCCTCCTTCATAATAAACCCGTCCTTTCTACATTCGCCGACGTTTTCAACATGCGGGAGTTGACAACTGTGTTACTGTGTCACACACCGAATCGGTCATAAATGAATGTGAAGAAATGGCCTTCTCTCAGGTTTTATGCTTGTGTCAATATATTGCGGGGTTGGGGGGGGGGGGGTGACGCGCGGTGGATGGGTCATGGTCGGATTTGGATAGTAGTGGGAAGGTGTTGGATTTGCGCGGCGATTCGAATATTGTAGCTGCTATGCACTGAGCTGCTAATACCTTATTTGCGTGATATTTATCAATTGTATGGCCAATTGAAGCAAATATACATTAATCGGTGCACATGTACTGGTATGAAGGACTGGCATGTCACCACAAACTCAGGCTCGTCTTTCAAATGGGTGGCAGCTACAATGTCCGAGGCGTCGTGCGGGTCTGGCATTGTCTCGTGGTTGTTTTGGTCTGATTGTGATCTGTCTGCCGCGCGTTGCCCCCCCCCCCCCCCGCCCAACCGCAAACTATAAAGTAAACATTGTTCTTATAACTCCCCTCGATTACAGATCATATAGGATTGCACAACACTTGTATTATTAAGCACTGTTAAAATAATATTATTCATAATCATTCCGACTGATATATAGTTGCCTCATTCCACCCACGATGACGCACACGTCTACGTCAAAACGTGTGTCAACACCTACATTTACTATTCTACTCACATATGTTCTTGTTTATATTTGCACCGACTGTAAACTGTACGTTTTGTGGCAATGGCAGTGGCGGGAAACCCACTCTGGAATTATCATTTTACATAGGTCCCTATTGGAATCACATGACATTAACCCTTTGAACACAATTTCCCATGGGAGTTGAACTAACTACGTGGAGAATAACAATAGGGACCTTCCAATTTTCTAGACGAAACGGTTCACAGAAAACGCCATCGCTCCCCAAATGTCGTATCATTAAACTCGCTTTCGGGATTAGCTCAATTAGATTAATATTACTATTAACAACACTCTTGGTATGCAGCGGTTCCCTAGAATTGAACCCCGGCCCTGATAATGGCCAGGTCCACTCAGACAATCACTCCGTCTCTATTTTCCACTTGAACATACGAAGTATCCGAAATAAACTGTTTAAAATATTCGATGAAATCGACGACCATGATATATTATGTTTCACCGAAACCCACATTGACGCAACATTTCCAACAACGAACATACAGCTAGAAGGGTTCTCTGATCCAGTAAGACATGACGGTTCGAGCTACGGGGGAGGTATTGCCGTTTATTTCGCAAATCACCTGATCTTCGAACGTATGCCCTCTCTCGAATTCGATGACTCAGTCCTGTGGTTCAAACTGAGGTGCAGATCTTCAAACTATCTTTTATGTGTGTCATATCGCTCTGACCAATTCTGTCACGAGCGATACTGGGAACTACTTGATCAGTCTATAGCGGATGCACTAGATCTTAATATACCCATGGTTGTAACTGGTGACTTTAATTCTAATGCCTTGGACCCATCCTCAAAAATCAATGAAATAATTTCCTACTATAGCCTTCGGGACATCATTAAAACTCCAACCAGAGTTACATCGACAACATCGACCCCATCATAGTGAACAGCACTGTCACATCATGTGAATCAGAAGTGATTGACTTCGGCAGATCTATCTCAGATCACTATGCGGTAATAGCATATTTGAAATACGAGTATAGCAGTAATGGTCCATTTTCTCGATTGGTCAGAAACTACGAAAAAGGCAATTATGAACAAGCAATGGAACTCATCCGCGACCCAGAATGGTTACGCTCAATTGAAATAGCCCCAAATATTGACACAGCGACTGAAATTTTTACCTCGAAATTCCTTGAAATTATGGATCAAACTGTTCCTCAATCTAAAATATTGATCAGGCCCAAAGACAAACATTGGTTCACATCAGAATTACGATCGATGATTCGAAGAAGAGACAGGCTACGTAAGATTGCGATAAAATCCAAAAAGGACATAGACTGGGCGAAATTCAAAAAAGTTCGAAACACGGTCAACAATATGAAAAAGTACGCAAGGGCCCAATACGAGGAACATCTCCAGAATACTGTCAAAGACCAACCTTCCCCAAAATATTTTTGGCATAGCATCAACGAATTTATGCAAAACAAACATAAAGACGCTATCCCCCCTCTCATTGATTATGATGGCAATCTTGAAACTGACGATCAAACCAAAGCATCGATGCTTAATAATGCCTTCATTGCTAACTCATTCCTCGACGATTCCTCTTGCAATCTACCGGTGTTCACACAAAAATGTAATGATACGATAACTGAAATTGCTTTCACTCTCGACGACATCACTTCGGCAATTGCGAGTATGAAACCAAACAAAGCGTCAGGCCATGACGGCATCACAGTTAGAATGCTGCAGAAAACAAGCCCAGCTATTTCCATACCTCTCAGAATTCTATTTAAGAAATCTCTTGAATCGTGCGCATTTCCTAATAAATGGAAACAAGCAAATGTCATTCCTATTTATAAGAAAAACGACAGATCCAACTGCAAAAACTATCGCCCAATATCTCTACTTCCATGCGTCAGCAAGCTCTTGGAGAAAATAGTACTGAAATATTTATCCGCTTATTTCAGTAAGAACAATATACTATTCCAATACCAATCAGGATTTGTATCAGGCCACAGCACCACTTTTCAGCTACTTGAGATATACCACACCCTGTGCCAGGCACTCGATGAGAAGTTAAATACGTCTGCAATTTTCTGCGATATTTCCAAAGCATTTGAGAGAGTCTGGCACAGGGGGTTGTTATTCAAGTTGGAGCAAAACGGAGTGACCGGGAATATACACAAATGGATACACAGTTATCTCTCTAATAGATCACAGTGCGTTCAAATAGGAATTACATTCTCTGACTATCAGACGATATCGGCAGGTGTTCCACAAGGATCTATCCTCGGACCCTTTCTATTTTTGACTTACATTAACGACCTCGCAACAACGATCCAATCACTCACTCGAATGTACGCGGATGATACTTGCTTCTTTACTGCCCAAACATCACCCGATGATTGTGCTCGCGAACTCTATGATGACCTTGAAAGAGTGAATCGGTGGTCAAAACAATGGATGGTAACCTTTAATGCAGAAAAAACAAAGTCTATGGTATATTCACTGACCCCCTCTGACGATTCCCTCGATTTAGATCTCGACAACGATGCGATTCAACAAGTAACTCTTCACACCCATCTTGGCGTTTCTATCCAATCAAATCTACATTGGGACACCCAAATAAATACTATTTGCAAAAGAGTTGCCAGTAGATTGTCACAACTCAGGAAGATCAAATTCCAAGTAAACCGACAGACGATCGAGATAATGTTCAAAACATATATACTCCCAATAATGGAATATGGTGACATAATTTGGGATAACGCCCCTGACTGCTTACTCCAAAAGCTCGACCGTCTATATATCGACGGTGGTAGAATAATAACTGGCCTGACCCGATCTGCCTCAGAAGCGAGAGTACTGGGTGAACTTGGATGGCCTCCCCTCAACGAAAGACGTAAATTACATAAAACGCGCATGTGGCATAAAATATTGGACAATAAGGCCCCTCCCTTCATAACGAAACTTTTGCCTCTTACCGTTGGGGAATCATGTAGATACCCAATTAGAAATCCGTTACGATACGTCAACTACTCCACGAACACAACTCACTTTAAATCAAGTTTCCTCCCAACTATGATTGCTGAATGGAATGTATCGTGCAAAATAACAACTGATGCAAAAAAACTCACAGACCCCACATCAGAACCAACTAAGGACGAAATACTTGCTAATATGTATAATAATTTACGCATAGAAGAGACATCAATAAGACCCCCTTCTTACTACAATGTCGGGCGGAGAACATCAAATATTTTGCAATGTAGGCTCCGAAACAACTGCAGCGATCTCAACTTCGATAAATTTAAAAATTACATATCCTCAAGCCCGTGTTGCTCCTGCGGTAACCAATGTGAAGACGCAAGCCATTTTTTCTTCGAATGTCCTTTCTACACAGAAGCAAGGAACCGTATGTGGACACGACTAGATGAGCATAAAGTGGTCATCACCAGTATTAAAGATATTCTCTTTGGCATACCCGAAATTAGCGACACCTTGAACAGGCGATTATTCGAGACAGTACAATCATTCATTATTTTCACAGACCGATTTCAGTAATCATTATTCCATTGACTCCGCCCACTGCCACTGCCACAGCCACAACTACAACCTACATGTGTTTGATTGGGAGCCGGTTCCCCTATGTATACATAGCCGATCACATGGGACACCGTCTCCCACACAAATAACAACAAAACTTTCATTCCAGCAAAACCAAAACCATCGACTTGAATTCATCAGCAGCTGAACGCCAGGGGAGAGGAGCTTCACTAAGTTTCGTAACTTGTGCTCCGATCCCCTGTGCACCCACAACATCATCCATATATTCTGTTTATAAATTATTCCATGTATTTGTGGGTCACAATAAATATGTTCAAACAAATCAAACTTCAGCACATTTTCCAAAACCTGTGTACCCTTCAGCACTTTTTTTTAGGTAAGAGTGACCGCTTCAGCTATAGTATAGTACCGTGTCTCCGCCGCAGTGCTCACCCAGCGTCAAGAAAAGAAATAAATTGGTTAAATTCATTAAAGATATTCCCGTTCCCCTCTCGACAAGGTATAACTATTTTCACTTTGATGCTGGTACTAGTAGTTTATAACCATGAATAGTCGATCAAGAGTACCCGGAAGGAGATCTGCCTAATTTATACTAGAAATTACGATTGGGGTCCATTCATTCGACGAACCCAGGAAATATAGCCTTATGTGGATCTTATTTGTAGGGAATACCAGGGATTCTATAAACTGATTTTGATAAAAAGAACAAAAAAGCCACAGCTAATCTCGTGTGAGTGGTTTTGCTTTGGTTCGTTAATTACGCTAGCGTATGATAATATTATTTACAAGATTATTGAGGATCGGACTCTGTCTTGAGTGTTCATTTCTTCAATCTGCCTGCTTCAGTGAGCATGAACAAATTCTCATTTCTTTTTGGAACGACCACGTATGTACCGATCGCATTGGCATGTCCCTCAACTCAGATATATATGCATGGATGCATAGTGGTTGGAGGTCTCACCACTGTACAACGTAGGCAATTTTTCAAGGGCTGGAAGTGTCATGCATGACCCAACATCGGTTGGAAATTTTAGTCAGAAAGTGGTTTGAATTATTCGATATATTTATATTTTAACCATGCAGTATTTAGAGTGGAATTAATTGTTTTAGACCAAAAGTCGAATGTTCCTACTTCCAGCTGATTGTTTGGACTTGAACCCAAGGAGGCTATGGGTGAAATGGAATTTCTCGGACTTGGACTGAACAAAACTCATCGGTAGTCAATCCACGAACGCACGTGTATTATCTTCACAACGATACCATGCCAGGTTGTATCTGCCATTTTCTGGCAGATTATTTTCAGGCTGGCCCATGTGAACGCACCATTACAAGAGGCCATACTTCAACGTAGTTATGCTATCTTGGTATGGTGCACATCCCCAGGTGTTTGTATACCCAGGTGAATTGGAACAAATTATATACGGAAACCGGGTTGCATGGTAGCACACAGGCATATATGAGAATGGCGGCCAACTTGGATTTCAAAATGACTGGAAATGACAACGAACCAGTTCTCCTAATGACAACGAACCAGTTCTCCTAATGACAACGAACCAGTTCTCCTAATGACAACGAACCAGTTCTCCTAATGACAACGAACCAGTTCTCCTAACCAAAAGAAAACCAATCACTAACCATTCCGCTATCAACATTTGAAGTTAAAATGAAGGTATATGCACACAACCCCGGACCAGGAGACTACACTATACTATTTATGTGATATTTATGATTGGTATAAGAACAAAATATGACTATAGTTAATATTCTTTCTGTTTAACGGTTTCAATGGGTGTGGCTATTTTAATAGCAATGCCCACTGCGAATGCCATCCGTGCTTTAAGTTCGGACAGCAAATATCCCCCGCTTAAACAACGAACATACCACAATGTCACGTCATACAGATAAATCCGTTCCATAAGTCGTTCGATGGGCATGAATAACTTGGATTGAAAACAGATGGAATTTTAGTGTCGAATAATCTACTTTTAACTTCTCTACTAATGTAAGCGAATACAACATAATTCAAATGTCAATTATGTATACATTCATCAAATTTTAAGCATAATATTTACAAAATCCTTTATTTATTATATATATATACATATAATATTTGACTCCCCCCACCTCCCCACCATGAAGCATACTTATTTGTCAACCACTGATTTGATAACAGTAGTATATATCAAGCTGTGTCAGCCCCAAGCGAGGTTCAACCGTTCAACCAATGTTTACATAACACGTTGCTTTGTTGTGTTGTTAAAGGGGGTATTTAAATTTAAAGGTAGACAATGGGTTTAAAGGGACAACAATTGAATTTAAATGGATGCTATTGAAATGTATTTAAAGGGAAAGATAGAAGAATGAATCGGGTCATTGAATTTAATGAGTGTGTTGAATGGGTTGTAATTGATAGAGTATACAAGAATGAATCGGGTCATTGAAACTGTTTCGAACGAGATCGGGTCAGTGATTTATCTAGCGGGAGGTATAATTGACAGACAGATATATAAGAATTTGCTTTGTGCGAACGCATAGTTGAATCTTGCATGGGATAAGAAATTGATGTAATTGATAGAGTATACAATACGGGCATAATTGGAATGATATGTGGAAGCAACCGATCAGTAAGTATTAGTCAAATGCACGAGTTTTATATATGTGACTATTTGGCAAGATCAGTCTTCATCAGATGACAGTGGGTACGAAGCGGACGATGGCGAATGAATACAGCGAAAAGAAAAAAACTTGGGATTCTTTTGAACCCCCAACTATCAATTAATATGAGTTATATTCCATAATCCATCTGTTGATTTAGTTGGTTAGGACTCCAAGCAGATATTTCGTCCCAGATCGAGCAAGTCGTGGGTTCAAACAGAGTGATAGTAGTCGACAAGTTTGAACATAATCTCTGGGCGCCGCTGGTTTACATATATCACGTGGTTTCCGCCACCAAGGTAGAGTTTATCCATGTAGCAGAAGGTGATCGTATATGATCGAAAACGGGTATAAATATTATATAGTATAGGTTACATATTCGGGTAGATGGTTTGACTGCATAAGCCCTAGACTCCTCAACCTCAGCCACCAGGGGTGAGAGGTCACGTCGCGGTGTGTTATCACTAATGGAATAGGATATCGGGGTGATAAACGATCGCGTTAACCCTATTGCGTATCGCCTACAATATGAAAGAAAATAGGGGGCGTGTACTTGGGTGGAGGTTATGCGGATATCGCAGATAAGAAGATACCGTTGATATATATTGGTACTATAAAAGGAATATATAACGCTGTTATATTACGAACACCAATATTAGATGGAACAATGAAGACAAATAAACAGTATAGTGTATCAACATTTGCTTTATTCGACACCAACAATAATAGGTTTATTACAGTTAATCATCGATTGTCATCGTCGTCGCTTGGGGCTGACACAGCTTGATATATACTACTGATAACCATACATATTTGTCATAAAAATCCATATTTATTTTACAAATGAATTTTGGGTATCGTTTGAACGTGTATGACGATACATTGAATTCACGATGAATCGTTGCAGCCCTGGTATGCAGTTCTATTCCCATTCAAGTGTTATTTGTGTGTGACACTTGATACAAATAATTTCTTCTACTCATCTCCAACAATGCACACACATTTGACAATAATAATCTACTTATTTGTCAGAAAAACTTAAAACTATACAAATGTTGCAGATATATCAACGGTTGTGAATAGAGAGTCTATAATTTTCGTATGGATATCGCTGAAAATTATTAACATCTATGGCCTAACGCCAAATGACAACCAACCATTAACACTATATGGCAATGCGTAGAACTATTTATAAATTAATGCGGACGCAGCGAGTCTAAACATTCAGGTTAGAAATATATACATGTATGTGAATGGAATTACATGCAGATAGCAGAATATCCAAAAGTGTGGACAAGAATGCTATCAAATCTTGTTTAACACAATAATGTTGTGAAAATAATTATTTTACATGCTTGAAGATCGTTGCGTAACACCCACTGCCTGGTGATAATGTTTCATACCGAGGCGCGTCTTATGTATTTTTGGCGGGGTTGACATGCGCAGATAATAAAAACATACTTATGTGAAAACCAGGTATATGTGTCAGAACACCGGCTGCATTTCGAAGTCACTCAGTATAAAGTCATTTAACGAAACCATTATCAACGTGAAATCGGAAATTTCCATCACATCTCCATCAAAATAAAAAAAACATCATCCAATGAAGTTGTAGAATCTGACCAGTTTAACATCATTCACCTCTTGGGTGGTCGGGGAAGAATTAGCACTGGAATAGGTGAACACATCTGTTGAACACCACACGAGACTCCAAAGTCTGATAATTTTAACAGGACAGTTGACGATGAGTTTGTTTCTTCTGCCAGAGGAACATACACCAAAGACAATTCTACCTGACATGAATCTGTCCACTGGGCATGTGATAAGAGCACGTGTGTAACGAGTCGATGTCGCAGAGGGTTCATCTTTTGGAAATCGTTCATCTTACACGGTGTTATCTGTGTTTGTCCATCCGGGTATTTGATCTGAACAGCTAAGTTTCCAATATTTGAAATATTTTCAATTGTCGCATCTACAGTCACAGCCGTCGTTAGACCTGCAGAAAATTTTACTGGATTGTCTATCACTCCAGATGGCTCATGAACAGTGATTGTTCTCCGGCGGATTTTATTCTTGACTGGGAAAGCACACGGTTTCATGAAATTGATGGAATATTGGAGGATTCTGTTAAACACTTCTGGCGTATAAGTCTCCAAGCTGATGATCTCAGATAGAAGGTAGAATGTAAATTTGTCTGGACCACATTCTGATGACAATATGAACCTTTGTATGTCCTTGAGAAATGTGATGAAGGACTTCATTACTTTCTTGTCAACACATGTTTGTGACCTCATCAAGCAGCTAGAAAGGTAAAAGGTCAAAGCCTTCAGTTGTGTTTGATGAACCATGGCTAATTCTGAATTACTCAGACCAAGAAACTTTGTCATCAGCTCCGCACAGTTGGTTAGCACCTTTTTAACTGTGGTGAGTAAGTGGTCACTTGTAATGGATGTGTTCATAAATGACTGGCATTCTGATTGAAGCTTGGTGAGAAGATGTTGACTCTCCAGGAACAGACAGACACATTCCGAGGATGCTGAGAGTTTGTTGTCAACCTTAGAAATCCTTCTTAAGTCCCTAACAATGACCTCAAGCAGCTGTTGCAAGGTTTCTGTATCTAGAGTGTCAATCTTATCCAGCTTGAGTATCGCCTGGTGCAGGAAGTTACAAGACTCATGTTTAACTGCGGTATCACTCCCGGTCATGTTCACCTTATATGGAGCCTGTAGTGGTGGAGTAATGTCTGACATCGTATTACGCAAGTACGTGTAGTGTCTCCATGTGTGCTCCTTGAACATTGGTAGCATTGTTGGACACATCACTGCTGCATTAAACAGCAACGTTAGAACACTTATATAAGACGGATCATCCATATCTGGCTCTGGTGTGTCAAAATATGGATGCAGACATAACAGGTCAGGAGTCAAGGTCAGGGTGAGCTCAGGATGATGCTGCCCAATGTTCTTCATGCATTTCCAAATAGAAGATCTGTCCTGTTGATATCTTCTCATGTTATCCAGCAGGGCTAATACTGTCTGATTGAGGCAATCCTTTGTGGCCAGTTTCATATCACCTAACATATTCCTCAGGGCTTCTCTGGTTGTGTGTGAGAAATCCTGAAGAACACCAAGGATAATTTCCAGTTGATCTTCTCGTAACTCAACATGTTGGCTAATCTTCCGTAGGCTATTTACAGCATTAAGTCTGACGCTCTCGATCTCATCATTGAACATGTCGATGATACTGTCCTGTGAAAGCATTGCAAATGCAGCGGACTGAGATGCAAGTTCACACAGGGAATCTAAGGCTGCATTTCTAACTTCATAGAACTCATCCTCAAGTCCATGCACAAAAGCCCCACATGCTCCCACACTGATCAGCTTAACACTGTCAATATCCACTTCCTCTTTAGGTTTGTCATCAGCCCATTTTTGTCCAGTCGACCATTCTCCAGACATGTAGTGCTCTTTTGCTCTCTCATGTGCACTAGTCTTTCTCCTCATATTAGACATAAGTTTCTTGTCAAGTGTCTGCTCAAGAAATCTGGGGCTGACTTGGTGAAGCGAACCCAACAGTCCAGCTGCTTCTATGCGTACAATCATGGATATATCAGTGACCATATTGCAGATCTTCGCAAATCCATCATCTACAAGGCGAACATCCTCATCACTGTCTGACAGCTTGACTAAGCTGTCCGGATAAAGGTGACTTAGTACCCAGACGAGTTTGACAGCTCTGAGGCGGACAGCTTCATAATCGTCTGTCATCATTTTACATGCCTGGTTGTACACATCCTGATCTAGTTCAAGGCCCCGTTGATGCAAATGCAGCAATGCTTGCATTGCACTGCTTCTGACACGAGGATCAAAGTCGTTGATGCGGCTACAAAGAATTCGCTGTAGTGAGAGATTATTTTCCTTTATTTTACGCTCGCTCTCTGGTTTATGGTCTGGTGTCCCAAGCGAACCTATAACCTCTACGCATTGGCTTCTCACCAGGTGATGGGAATCTGTCATATGCTGTTTGGCAATCTCAATGATTCTGTTATGTAGGTTAGCATGAAGCGGTAGTGTCTGTCCAACTTGAAGAGCTGTATTTATCAACTGAGCTAACACTTTATGTGATTGTTCAGCTTTAATAAGGTCGATTATTTCATCTGCCAATGTACCGGCATTGAATTCTGGAATACGAGCGATCTGGGCCAGTAAAGATGCTATCTTTATCCGAACAAGACTCTCTTTCTCCCGTTCATAGTGATCAAGTAGTTGCTTGGATACTGTTGAAGCATTTTCAGCATCAAGTGGGAATCGCTCCTCCAAAATTAGTAGAGAAGAGAGAACTTGGTGAGAAGTAGTGGCTTCTTGTAAGTTGATGTTAACGTCTTCAATGCTTGGTCGCCTTACCAGTCTCAGTCGCTTTACTGGTTCATTCTGTTCCAGAATAACTTGGCTGTACTCAGCAAGAGCTCTCTTTTTTAAATGAGCTGCCATTGATTCGGGGTAAAATTTAACGACACGAATCTAAAACTAAATATTTGGTCTCCTGCATCGTCAACCTTTATTGAACTATTCATCACTTGTGATGCGGGACACACTAAAAGTTGTAGTCCGGATCCGAATTCGAGCTAGGTAAAAGTGGAGTTGGTAATTTCAATTTCGTTTATTGTCGTTGATATAATGACAATAATGTTGATTTTTGGTTTGTGATAAGCTATGCCATTTACACATGATAGAAATTTAAAAGATAATTTGTAAGCCATATTTTTCAACTTTTATCGACAGTTTTCGTTCTGCAGCCCACTAAAAATAATAAATATGAACTGAAGAAACCTGTCAGGCTTCTATCAATTAATATTGAATTTATATTCCAATATTTTATTGGGACCGTTTATTTGTCTATTTTAGAACAGACCATTCGGGTGATACCATATTGCGATATAGAGCATTAGGCTTTTCCTATAGCTACGTACAGAACGTCAAATGTCCCAGATTGATTGCCTGTATTGTTTTATTACATAGTTATACGCGATAATGAATATATTTATCTGTGACAATATTACGCAATAAAAGTTCTGGTCTCTGTTAACAGTAACTACTTTTAGTGTAAACAATATTTAATTTTCGAACACAACATTCAAATTGACATAATTTTACAACACATGTTCAAAAATGGGGATAAGACAACAAGCCTGAAAGGCTTTTATCAAGTCTGAGAAAGTTACCCTTGGTATCAGTATAGTACACCGTATAATAGATACCATATAGGGTAAATTTAACAGACGGGGATAACATGTTAAATCCGAAATAATATTGTTCTAGGAGGGGATAGAGTGCAGGAGGAAGAACGTTTGTCAAGTTAATTGGTCTTGTATACCATACATCAGCCAAAATGAAAGAGGGGAGTGAAGCGAAGTACCGTATATCATTTTAGTTACACAACTTTGATATTTATAACATTCTTTTTAAGAAGCGTGGAAAATTAAAAATCAAATCGAAACGCATCGCGGCCTGCGTGGGGGAAATGCGAAAAAAACATAGTCAACCTACATGTATTGTTAATAAATATTAAAAGCATTTCCGGACAGAAGTCTTTGATTCAGATCTAATATTTTATACCCCGGTAACTATATAATACATTTTTACAAAGAGGTAATACACATTTAAATGTGTGGTCAGTCTTACAAACATGGTCCGGTGAATACGAATCAACACCCCAGGTCGATCACCGGATCTCATTAGATAACTTCCATTGGTCGAGGGCTGATTGGCGTGTACGCGGTTTACATAATGAGCCCCAAAGCAATATAACAACAGCTCCGTATCCACCAAATCGCACACGACCCACACACACAACAAATGCATTAATTCATTAAATATACTTATTATTTAAATATTACGAAAGCCAGCGACAGAGTGATATGAGAATGCTCCCGGCGGCCGGCTCCGCCGTATAGACAATATATGTCCAGGTTAAACAGGACATATTGTATTTTCAGTTAACCGGGTAGTATTAGTTTTAGACTTGCTACGCAGACTTGTCAATGTGACTTTCCTATAATAAACTATGAAATAAGCATTCACGTTCACCGCAGGCTGATATGGCTGCATAACTGTTCATAACTTATAAGAATCCTATAAATATCAGAGAATTTACAATTGCCGAAAATATTTCAGAAGGGTTTCGAACTAGGACCGGATAAGGAAGGGTGTTATTTACAATTAGGCAAAAAGAATGTTAAAGTATGCGTACCTTGAATATTTTCGAGGTTATTTTGGTAAAACACCTTTCACGAACAGGTATGTCAAAGTTAACACCAAACAGCATACTTCAGTTGGTTCGACCTGTTGTTTATGACGATAATTATGATGATGATGGCGATGATGACGATGACGACGCTCATGCTGACTCATAATGATTACGATGATCGCGATGGTGAAGATGATGATGGTGACGAGGAAGACGATACTGATGATGCTGATGATGATCACGATGACGATGACACGCATGGTGATGTTGATGACGGCGACGACGACGATAATGACGTCAATGATGTTGACGACGAGAATGACGACGTATGCAAAGACTACTATTTTTGTAAATACCAGCCACGAGTGTAACCATGGTAACTATGTTCATAAACTCTTATTTCATATATATTCATGATTGAGTTATTACTTTTGACCGCAATACAAAATTCAGCAAACTGAATGAACACCGAAGTATTTATGCAAAACGTATTTTAATTGCAAATTAAATTCAATTAGTATACAAATTAGCAAACACTACAGTTCGCGATTGTCACGAACTGGGGTTTATTAAAGGAGTGTTTTCATTGAGTTATATCAGGGAATCTCGGCACGTTCAGTGTTTCCATTGAATTATTAGGAAATCTCGACACGTTCAGTACATGCAGTTCTCTATACTTACTTGTTTCGGAATATTCAAGCAGTCTGCGGTTAGTTTGTGTCTGCGGTTTGTTTATGGCTGCGGTTCGTTTATGGCTGCGGTTCGTCCGGCGATTTCTTGGGTCAATCTGTTAATAGACCAATCAACATATTGATTCAATTTAATTCATAAGTCTATGAACACATTGGCTCGGGTGTTGGTGGTGGTGGTGGGGGTGCCTATCGTAAAGTTACGTTACGAAAAAAGTGGAAGCAATATCGAGTGTATGTAAATATATTGTGGTAATCACTATAACTCAGATACTTAAACCTCTGTGTAGAGAAGTCTTCGGTATTCTATAAATTTACACCGCGGTCGCTACATAGACACATGTTGTTCAACGAAATCATGTTTGAACACCACGTTTCAGTTAACCAGGAATCCAATAACTGAATAGGCCTACCAGGTGCTCAACTGATGGACTATGTCTGTCATCGTCCAACACCAGTATCCGTTCTACGAAACCACATTTTGACATGCGACTTTAACCGGACAAAGGAACTTGGTTTTATGATTGCTTTTTGATCTTGTCGACTGTAACGAAGTGTATGTCGTATATTGCCATTAGCATCACATACTTTAGGCATATAATCGCCCCATGGCATGTCTCAAGTGCCTTGTAATTACTTCTGTGAATAGGAACGCCATGTGTATTTAATTTGTATTTGTTCGAATGCGTTGTCATCGTCACTGTGTTGCAGAAAACAGTCATGGCTCTGTGCATTGGCGATGCAGACGCGCAGACATTGAGCAAATCTGCTCCGTCGTTGGAACAAAGGAAAGAACACACAGAAGATGGTCTACAGACTCCACACGAGTGCGGTATATGCGGTGAATTATTCAGACATTCTGGGAATCTGAATTCACATATGAGAGGTCACACCGGCGATAGTCCATTCGAGTGTGGTATATGCGGAAAAGTATTCACGCAACGAAGCAATCTGAAGGTGCATATGATAATTCACACGGGCGATCGCCCATATACGTGTGAAGTGTGTGATAAATCTTACACCGACTTAAGTGCGCTGAATAAACACAAGATGATCCACACAGGAGATCGTCCACACGGGTGTGATATATGTGGGAAAACATTTACACAATTTGGTTCTCTGACTAGACACGTGACAATCCACATGAGAGGGCAGACACTCCAATGCGATATATGTGATGAATTATTTGACAAGAACAGTCAATTGATGGCACATAAAAGAATTCACGCATTAGAACGTTCGTATTCGTGTGATATCTGCCGGAAATCTTACACTCAGGCTAATCTTCTGATGATTCATAAGAAAATACATACAGGGAATCGACGACCATATGAATGTGAGATATGCGATAAAGCCTTTACGACTTCGGCACATCTGACTGTTCATGTGAGAACACACACTGGAGAGCGTCCATATCCGTGTGACGTGTGTGATAAATCGTTCATTGACTTGAGTGCCCTGAAAAAACACAAGAGACTTCACACTGGAGATCGATCATATAAATGCAAGATATGTGACAAAGCATTCATTCATTCGGGATCTCTGACCATACATACGAGGGTACACACGGGGGAGCGCCCTTATCCGTGCGACGTGTGTGAAAAATCGTTTATGGACTCTAGTGGTCTGAAAAAACACAAGATGATCCACATAGGCGATTCCCTCTATAATTGTGATGTAAACGGGAAATCGTTTAATGATTTAATTCAAGCCACCAATGACAAGCGGGTATGCAATGAGGATGGTGAGAAATCTGTCGACAAATCTCCGAATCTGGCAGCTAACACGAAAACAAATATTGGGAATGGATCATATGAATGTGATATATGTAGTAAATCATTTACACATTTACGAAGTCTGAATGCACACACGATAATCCACACCGGAGATCATTTGCACCAGTGCGACTTATGTGAGAAATCATATAAAACGTCAAGCCAGCTCGCCGTTCATAACAGAATTCACACGAGAGAGCGCCCGTATGAATGCGATGTATGTGTGAAATCATTTTCACAGATAAGCAACTTGAGAACCCACATGAAAATCCATACGAGAGAGCGTCCTCATCACTGCGATCTATGTGAGAAATCATTTAGGGTGCCAGGCCAACTCGCCGATCATAAAAGAGTCCACACAGGAGATCCCTTGCATCACTGCGATCGGTGTGACAAATCATTTAGTACAGAAAGCCAACTCTCCCTTCATAAGAGAATCCACACAGGTGATCGTCCGTATCAGTGCGACATATGTGTGAGAACATTTTCTCAGATTAGTAACCTGAGAACTCACAAGAAAATCCACTTTTGAACTTGACCATAGGAATATGACATGTTCAGTAGAGCTTTTATTCGACGAATGCATGTATGTATTATTATTTTTGTATGTACATTGATAAACCTCCTTTTTTTGCAAAGTAAGGCAAAGCGAATTATTTGGTTTACGAACATTCTTTACCGCAAATAAACCCCTCTTGAAAGTGTACATGAGAAGAATCGAGGTATCAATGTGTTGGATTTATTTATGTTTATTCGCACAACATGATAGTCAAGACCAGTGTGGGGTTCGTAGACCAGCTAATATAATTGCTGTTGCCTAAATGTGTATATATTTACTAGTATCTGAGTGAATGGTGCTGTTATTCATTTATTTTGGACTTGCCTTCTGTAGTTTCTTTCTTTTTCTGCTGTAATCTTTTGTGCAGTATGGCAGCTAAGTGGCAAACAGCACACAATAATGGAATTTTGCCTGATTGAGAGTGTGAAGTAATGAACAGTTTGTCTGACCAACCAATCGTGTGGTCTACAGATTCAAAATGGGCACCATTTTTTTTCTAATAAGGCCGGGGTTTTGAGCTCATATATATGATATATATATACGATATATCAAACAATTTTTTTATCTTTGTCACACGAGTTTAACCTCAATAACATCTCAGTGATAAAGTCGAGCATAATATCGAAAATTAAAATCACTGTCCAGTATTCATCGAATTTGTTTTCTGATTTTATACTCAAAATTTTAAAAAAAAAGAGTGAAAACTGGGAGAAATGCTCTCGTTGTAATACTATTATGAAATTTGGCATGGCTGATCGGTGTTATGTACTGAACAATGTTTTGTGACGAACCCGGCCCAAGACTGCGATGCGAGCGTCATTTACATCTTATAGCCAAGACTGCGATGCGAGCGTCATTTACATCTTATAGCCAAGACTGCGATGTGAGCGTCATTTACATCTTATAGCCAAGACTGCGATGCGAGCGTAATTTACATATTATAGCCAAGACTGCGATGCGAGCGTCATTTACATCTTATAGCCAAGACTGCGATGCGAGCGTCGCAATTTCTGAGTAAATGTGACCCGCCATATCAAATCCAGTCGTAAGTCGGGATTTTTTTTACCCTGTGCCAATGCATTCTCTTATATATGCGAGTCGACCATAGGTCGCCTCGCATATATAAGAGAATGCATTGGCCTAACAATTTTTTATCATTTTTTTAAAATAAATGTTTCTTACAATTTTTACGACATAAAATAAAAAACATCCATTACCCTGCAGGGAGCCCCACACATATATAGAAGCACATAGAAGAGTGTCGTCTGCCCATGTTTGTCTGGGGCTCTGTATGGCTGAAATTATAAAATTGTTAAAGAATACAAGAAAACATTATTAAGATTGTAAAAAATTGTTAGGCCAATGCATTCTCTTATATATGCGAGGCTACCTATGGTCGACTCGCATATAAAAGAGAATGCATTGGCACAGGGTAAAAAAATCCCGACTTACGACTGGATTTGATATGGCGGGTCACAAATGGCGCCAGCATATCCATCCATATTCATACGTTCTTTTTGCGTGCTTTGTATGATGCGACTTGAGTCTTGTTATATAATAGGCCTACATCATGATTTATAATTTTTTGCTAAATATATTGGATTTGAAGTAGCTATTCTGTTCACCTCGAATGAACTTGCGTAACAATGCTGATGGATTCCAAATCAATTGACTTCGTCTGTCCCCGTCGTGGAAAAAGCCGAAAACACTCGAGTTTATTATACGTGCTGATCGTGTCGCTCAATTAGAACAAATACCATTCTTGCGATTGACGCTTTGGACGCATCGCTCGCACTGGGTCGCTTGCGACGCCGTGTGAATACATCAGTGATATTATGTTTGTCCTAATTGACCGTCGACACTGAAGTCGCATCGCTGGCTGAATACACAGTGATATTATGTTTGTCCTAATTGACCGTCGACACTGAAGTCGCATCGCTGGCTGAATACCTCAGTGATATTATGTTTGTCCTAATTGACCGTCGACACTGAAGTCGCATCGCTGGCACTGGGTCGCCGTGTGAATACCTCAGTGATATTATGTTTGTCCTAATAGACCGTCGACACTGAAGTCGCATCGCTGGCACTGGGTCGCCGTGTGAATACCTCAGTGATATTATGTTTGTCCTAATAGACCGTCGACACTGAAGTCGCATCGCTGGCTGAATATCTCAGTGATATTATGTTTGTCCTAATAGACCGTCGACACTGAAGTCGCATCGCTGGCACTGGGTCGCCGTGTGAATACCTCAGTGATATTATGTTTGTCCTAATAGACCGTCGACACTGAAGTCGCATCGCTGGCTGAATATCTCAGTGATATTATGTTTGTCCTAATAGACCGTCGACACTGAAGTCGCATCGCTGGCACTGGGTCGCCGTGTGAATACCTCAGTGATATTATGTTTGTCCTAATAGACCGTCGACACTGAAGTCGCATCGCTGGCTGAATATCTCAGTGATATTATGTTTGTCCTAATTGACCGTCGACACTGAAGTCGCATCGCTGGCACTGGGTCGCCGTGTGAATACCTCAGTGATATTATGTTTGTCCTAATAGACCGTCGACACTGAAGTCGCATCGCTGGCTGAATACCTCAGTGATATTATGTTTGTCCTAATAGACCGTCGACACTGAAGTCGCATCGCTGGCTGAATATCTCAGTGATATTATGTTTGTCCTAATTGACCGTCGACACTGAAGTCGCATCGCTGGCATTGGGTCGCCGTCTGAACAGGCCTTAAGATGTAAGATATCTCTTTTAAAATACTTATCCGATATGCGACATGTGGGTTGCACATCGCAAGTTGAGAGAACAATAGAATGGCAACATAAGTGTCTCTTCGTCATAGAGCCGTTTGTCAGTTCCAGTTCTTTATTCCACATGAACAATTCATTCGTACTAGAAAAACAAAATCTCAGATGTCAGAGGATAGGATAGGATAGATTCGTATGGACTGACACAACACGTCACAACTACTACACATGAATCCTGGACATATTCTAGACCTCATCATCACCAGATGTTCAGACGACTTTTCCATAACCCCACCAACCGTGACAACTAAACTCTCAGATCATTCCTTTGTGGACTGCACAATCAGCACTCTCAGACCGAAGTTGACAAAGAAAACTGTGACTTTCCGCAACGACATCAATATTGAGAAATTCGACAGTGACATCAAAGAATCAGATCTGCATAAACAACAATGGACTGATTTAAATAGACTTGTGTCTTGTTACAACAACACGTTATCCCAGCTGCTAGACCAACATGCACCAACTAAGACCAAAACAATAGTCGTGCGTCCAACGCTACCCTGGTTCAACGACAACCTGAAAGTACTCAAAGCCGACCGGAGAAAAAAGGAGAGGACCCGAGGCACGTCTGCAGAACATGAAAGATCGTACTGTGATGCCCGAAACAAGTTCTCCAATCAACTAAAGGAAGCCCGGAAGTCACACTACACCGACTCGATCAACAAGTGCGAAGGTGACACCAGGCAACTTTTCAAAGTTGTGAAAAAGATGTGTGAGGAGAAACCGAATGAGACACTACCACCGCATGATGACGAAGGACAATTGGCGGAGCAGTTTGGTGAATTCTTTTCTGAAAAGATAGAACTTATCCAAAAGAAGATTGACAACATCACCGTGAAAGCGCCTTGTGTCGACAAAGAGGAAGCCACGGAAACGTTCACAACATTCGACGATCTCGACCTTGACGACGTCGTTAAAATCATCAAACGCTCTTCAAATGCATCTTGTGAACTCGATCCTATACCTACAACGCTACTCAAGAAATGTGACTCCCTGATACCTATCATCACCCAGTTGATAAACCTATCATTAAGCCAAGGACATATTCACAGTAGCTGGAAAACAGCCATAGTTCACCCTCTTCTCAAGAAATCCGGTGCTGACCTTGTTTTCAAGAACTTCCGAATTGTCAGCAACCTATCCTTCATTTCTAAATTGTGTGAAAAGGCAGTGATAGACCAACTCATTCGGCACAGCGAACAACATGCACCTCTTCCAATAAACACTTCTGCTTTCCGTCAACACTATTCAACTGAAATGATATTCTCTGCAGCATGGAAACAAGAAAGGTCACTCTGCTTGTGCTACTAGATTTTAGCGCTGCTTTCGACACCGTCCGCCATGATATTCTTCTAGATACTCTACAATCTGACTTTGGTGTTCGCGGCACTGCAGCTATCTGGTTGAAATCTTACCTCACGAACCGATCACAGCAAATATCCATTAATGGCTCAAAGTCTACAACTTTCCCCATCGAGTGCGGAGTTCCACAAGGAAGTTGTCTTTGAACCGTGCTGTTCTTATTCTACATTTCGAAATTATTCTCAGTTGTTGAAAGTCACCTTCCCGATGTTCACGGCTATGCAGATGATACACAAATCTACTTTTCATTTCGACCGACAGAGAGAGGCGAAACTAAAGCACGTCAAATTGTGGAGAACTGTATTGTGGACATTAGAGCGTGGATGATTACCAACCGACTCATGATAAATGACGATAAAACTGAATTCATAATCATTGGTTCTCGACAACAACTTCAGAAAGTCAACATCAGTTCAATTCATGTGGGAGACGCCGACATACCAACAAAGGACACTGTTCGTTTTATTTTGACACAAACATGACAATGGATAACCATATCTCTAATATGTGTAAGAAGGCGTTCAGAGGTTTATACAAAATCCGACAAATTAGACAATACCTCGATGTAGACTCAACTAAGACATTGGTCCATGCTTTTGTCACGTCACACTTAGATTACTGTAATTCTTTACTGTATGGACTACCGGATTACCAGTGTGATCGCCTGCAAAAAGTGCTAAATGCTGCGGCGCGAGTTGTATCATACACAACTCGGCATGAACATATAACTCCAGTTCTCAAGCAATTACACTGGCTGTCAGTGGAGTATCGAATCATGTTCAAAATTATTTTGCTTGTATTCAAATCTCGTAATAACATGTCACCATTGTATATACAGGATATGATCAAAGACAGAAATGTGTGTACATATGGATTACGATCTGATAGCAGTATGCTTTTGTACATTCCTTTCAACAAACAGAAAACGTTTGGCGATAGGGCATTTTCATTTGCAGGTCCACATCTATGGAATAGCATTCCACCTCACTTGAAAATATTCACTGATTTAAATAAGTTTAAGACCGGCCTCAAAACATATCTCTTTGGTGTAGCATTTAATTCCTAGATATATGTGCATGTACATGTATTATGCTGATTAGGCAATGAGCTCTATGTAATGTAAAGCGCCGTTGAATATGTACTCATAATATTGAGCGCTATACAAATTAATTATTGTATTGTATTGTATAGGATAATTTTATTTACAATACACAAACATATAACTATAATAATTCAGTATATTGCTGGGGGAACATAGCCCTGCCGGGCTGTCTTCCTGTTTCCCCCATAACAAATATCATTATACAAATAATTTATCAGATAGCGTGAGTATTATTCATATTCATATCCACGTACACGTACAGACTAATCGTATATATAACAAATAATATAAGACAAAATGTTCAGGCATTTAATCTCTCCCCGGAGACGTTACGTTCTTGTCACATGTTATAAGGTATGAGAAGTTTCTGCATGTCTTAGTTTCAAACGAAGATTGAGAGAATAGTATTCAGATTATAGAGAATTTCTCATGATGAAATCTCAGAACACAAGCTCATCACGATGTATCATCCGACTCAGAATTATTATTTCATACACATAGATTCATAGGATTCTGGGGAGAGATTATGCATCTTTTATAGTAACAATAAAAATAAATATGAATTCATATGATTCGCCGGAGGGCATTTTGTAAATGCAAATGATGCTAAGCGCTCTCTCGAATAAAGCCCACACAAAGCGACTTATTATAGGTGCCACACCCGATGCCCAACTGTGACTTATTATAGGTGCCATTTTGTCTCTCAAATATAGTAATTGGTGGACTTCCAGCAATACTAGTTTCACGCCCAAAATATATTAAAACACACCCGATGCCAAACTGTGATGTTACGTGGTTACCGCGACAAAATTATTTCCCATAAACAACTAAGTGGATTGTCGTTCTATCATTAAATTATTCTCCATAAACAACTAAGTGGATTGTCGTTCTATCATTAAATTATTATCCATAGACAACTAAGTGGATTGTCGTTCTATCATTAAATTATTCTCCATAAACAACTAAGTGGATTGTAGTTCTATCATTAAATTATTCTCCATAAATAACTAAGTGGATTGTCGTGATCAGCACATGCCCCATGTCGATTTCCAATTAATATTGTGTGCAGTCAATTGTGCTATAATTCGGTCAGAACATGCTATAAGTCGATCAGGACATGCTTATAAGTCGGTCAGGACATGCTATAAGTCGGTCAGGACATGCTATAAGTCGGCCAGAGCATGCGAATCCTTATTCGGGAACATAGCTACGTCATGTTCGCCGGTCTAGTTTCGAACTCGCCTCAATTCTTGAGCAGGGACTACGATATGTACACAGTTTTGCTAAAACAATATATAGAAAATTTTAATTGTTCAAAAATAAATATTTATGTTTAGATTGAAATCCTATATCAATTTAACAAAACACTGGGTTTTTTAAATTAAAATTAAATTCGATCAAATTTTAGAATAACCAACGCCTTCGGGAGACTTTATTCAGTGTCGAAGGGGACTGCTACCCCTTTATGCACTAGGGCCTATGGCACCATTGTGCACTTCGCGCACATTTGGTTCAACAATTTCAAAGTTTACAAATTTTGAATTAAAAAAAATCATTAAAATATTTGTTTCAATTGTCAACGATTTTCATGACAAAGTTAACCTGATAATCCATAGGGGCTATCGCCCATACGAGTGTGTATTGTAACCGATGGAATTTAGTGAGTCCCGTTTCGTGACAAAAGAATCCACACCGGCAATCGACCACACGAGCGTGACGTGGGTCGTATAGCTTTCAGTCATACAAACACACAAGAGAATCCACACAGTCGATCGCCCATACAAGTGTGACGTGTACCAGAAGGCATTTAGTGAGTCCGGTTCCCTGCCTAAGCATATGAGAACACATATAGGTGATCAATCATACGAGTATGTAAGATTGTTTCCAGTCAGTCTGACAACCCACACTGGTGAACGCCATTACAAGTGCGACGTTTGTCAGAAGAAGTTCGACGTGACATTGAGTCAGACAAGATTCATGAGAATCCACCGGATGTGTGTCTGAAGACGTTCTTATGTGATGTATTAGTTTCAACCGAAAATATTTGGTATATTTGGCCTCATTTTGGAAGGCGATATTAATTGCATATTCATACCCTCGAAATTAGGTGACTGAAAAGACGCGTTATTGACAGCAGAAAATGTTTAGTTTATTAGATTCGTCTCTGGAAGGCGACAAATTTCAACCATTGAAATTATGTCACATAACCGAAGTATAAAAACAACCTCAAGCGTGGTCAGCTACTGCGAAAACAGGGGCCAGTAATGTGTTATGTGGAAATCGTTGGATTTTCATGTCCTCTGATGATTGAGTATATAAAATAACGGATTCGATGGCATTATGTCGCTATACAAGGAAACGTTAAACTTTCAAGTCTCAATGTTCGTGGTGCCAAAATGTACAGCCTCCTTTCAAAATTTATACAACACAATATACGAATACAAATAATTTGATTGTCAATTTTCAGGCACAGCAATATAAAATGAAACGCATAACACACTTATAGTAGAGGCTCTTATGTCCATTTTTTGGCTCCCGTGTGCATTTTGTGAAGAAATATAGCCACTATGCTCATGATGTTGCTTGATATCTGGGGCACCAGAAAACAAATGTTAGACACCTGGGGGTCGCGACTGGGTGGTTTTATGACGTCATCAAGATGGCCGCCATCCAGCATTTCAGAGTAGGCACTGAATCAGTTTGATTAATAGCTAGTAGTGAATTTATGGTAGGAAATATAATATTTCTCTACTATTGTGATACTATGATAACAGGCTTCACTTTGACAGAAAAATTGACCACATTTAACGAAGATGGCCGCCAAAATGGCGACCGAAGTTCGGGAAAATAATGAATTTTCACACATTTCTCTTAAAACATTCACGGTTGTTTGAAATCTGTGGCTAATAGCAACTTAATTTTAAATACATGTGAACACCTAACCATTTGGACATGATAATATGTCATAGTTTGGGTCTTATTCCTACAAAATGTCGTCAAAATGTAAATTCATAAATATGCTATGAAATTTTACCAAATATCGATTTTGTAATTCAAGCCAAGTGTTACCCAGAAAATAGCTGATTTTGATGACAAACATTTGCAACAGGTTTAAACATATAGATTGCCATATAATTACAACCAAAAAAGTGCATCTGTATTCAAGATGGCGACCAAAATGGTTGCCAAAATTGATAAATCACTAAAATTTGTCAAATTTTCTTTGATATCACTCCTAATGTGCGATTTAGTTAATATAGGTGAATATATTTGCTCCGTGTTGGCGTAATAACATGGAGATATGAAACAATATGATTAGTTTGTGAACAATGGCTGTTTATACTCAAGAATTCGAGAGAATGAAACGACGAAAATGAGATGAAATCATCAAAATGGCAACCATGAACAATTTCAGAGTTGGCTTTGAGTCTGGGAGGAAAATTTAGATAGTGAAATGATAATGTTTCGCGACCAATAATACCATTGGATCACACTTCCTCTTGGCGGTGCAATTTGGACCTAAAAATCCAAGATGGCTCCCAAAACGGCGACCGAAATTATAATAATTGATGATTTTCCACACTCGCCTCTTAAATTATTCACAGCGGTTTGAAATCGGTGGCTACTAGCAACCTTATTTTGAATGAATTATACTATCTAATCATTCGACAACCATGATATGTGTATACTAAGTCCAAATATAAGAATAGGAGCTAATATTTGTGTGATTCGTTCTTATTAATATACATATACGAAAACACAGGGTATACTTTTGTGAAACTGAATTTTTTTACAATTGCTCGTCCTTGAATAACATCTAGTTCATATTGTGTGTGCATCAGGGGATTATATGACAGTAATTGCTTTGTCGCAAACTACCAAACGAGAGCGTTCAGATGTGAGCTATATCTGTCTTCTGCGAAGAAGAATAGCATCGGCGGATTTCTACCAGACCTCTGCTTATTACATGCGATATATAGCGACTAGAGATAAATTATGTTCAGGTTCGTACCAAAACAGAAACTGTTGTGGAGCTCTGGACAGCTCTGGTTAACTCACTGACTCCAGACCCAAGATTTGCGAAAGCGTGGCTGATTTTGATCGAGCTAGGGTAGGAAGATAGCCTCATATAATGAGTTCAATTGGTATACATGTGTATTTGAGTTCCACAGAGATAGTTTTCTGGATATCGCATATACTACAAGTTCGTTCCGTGTATGATCCCCATCTTCATGCGCAGAACGTATGCACTTATGTCATATTTATCACATGTGTTATCGAAGTTCTTTCATGCTTGCGTTATGTCTCATCAAAATGTCATACAAGAAACATATTCACACCAAATTTTCTTTAAATACCTGCATTTCTGTAATTGTATCGGCTATCGGCAATGTTCCAGATAAAATTGATAATAATTTTCGCACCAATGCACAGTTCGACTTGGCTGTAGTGGCAATTCAACTCACCGACATGTTGGGGTACATGTATTATTATTGGGTGGAAAGTTTGTAGTATTCTTTCCAGATGTTTTATACAGGAACATTTGATATCCCACTACAATGTAATCAGGTCTGCAGAAAACTCAGGTCGTTAAACGTTGTAATATTATACCTTCCTGAGCAATAGTTGAAGAATATTTCAGTTATGGACTCTTCAAATAGCTAACAATCCACAATATTCTCTCAATTCAAGAATAACATTGTTATCTATTACTTCCAACTTTTGCGCAGTATCTATATTCCAAGCTTGTTATTGGCCTACTTGTGGATCCGACTATTATGGTTGTACGGTTTGCCAGCAAATTCTATAAACTACATTTATTCGATGGACAATTAAAGGATTTCGTTCGAGATTGCGGGGTTTCTGTGATTCGAAGATATTTACTTTCTGTGAACTAACAGTTGATGTATAATGCTAATGAATGTCCCCATGTCGACGTTTTGCAAGAAATCTTAATAAACGTTCCATTAAATTATCTTGATGACCCGTCACTGTATTCATTAGTTCGATTCAGCATCATATGGCATGGACCAAAGATTAACTTCTGGTGTTTCGATGAGGTATTTCATCACTAAATATCCAGGCACTAGGCATAGGCATTTTGATTTCACGATATTGTTCATTGACAACCAGGAAGAAGTTGAGGTGCCGTTATTGTCACTTGCTGGACTCGACATGGAGAATGACAAACCTTAGGCTATTTTTGCCCGATACTGATGTTTTGACATATTCTAAAATAAACTGACAAGCATTAACTCGGTTACGTGCACAGTTCTGTTAGACTACATCGAAGTGAATATGCAATGTATTTGCTATGAGGTCAGCGGCCGTATTGACATTTATTTATTAAATCTGTAACCGAAAGAAACATTCTATATGGAGTCTCTGATATGCAGTTGGAGAGTTTTGTGGTGAGCTCTGTTAGCTTGCGAGATGAGTTTTTAATTCAACTGTAGTTGCTGTGGTGAGTTGGTTGTAGTTAGGCTACCATCAATGTGACCATCTATTGGACGAAGTAACAAGGGTGGTACATGTGCTGACTCACGTCTTGAGAAGTGTGACAATGTCTCAACCATTCAAACGAATTTCGGGTGATGAAACACAGATATGCCAAAAACAAGAAACTGAACAATGCAATATCCCCTTATTGTATCTTATTAGACACAACTGTTTCATAATTAGATACGAAATAATGTTTGCACTAACATGTAATGCCTGTGTATTTCTAAGTTGAGCAATTATATTTCCCGGTGGCAGTATGATAGCAATGCAACTTCGACTTCGATGAAGTCAAGGTGTGATATTTTTCCTGAATCTTCTAAATTTTTGTGGCCGGGCGAAATCAACGTGGTCAACAATTAATCAAGAATAGGCAACGAATAAAGCAGATCTGCCCCAAACGAAATAATATAGCCATAAAGTTGGATTTATGTCTGTATTATGACTGC
The DNA here is from genome assembly GCA_032622095.1 of Siphonodentalium dalli. Lineage (NCBI taxonomy): Eukaryota > Metazoa > Mollusca > Scaphopoda > Gadilida > Siphonodentaliidae > Siphonodentalium > Siphonodentalium dalli. The sequence goes on from CP136063.1 coordinate 296,502,307, forward strand.
AGGGATTCTTTTGCGTTCGAGTACTCGTTATGCCCTTATAATGATAGTCAGCACATATCTGGTTTGACTTCCTTCCCAGGAAAAGGGCAGGATCGTTTAAATTATATTGGGCAATTTCATGCTAGGTTTCTAAGAGTCCATTCTGATATATTCTCGATTATAAACAAACTATGTTTGGTCAAACATAGTCACAATATACCTTAACATCATAGTATCTAATTTAGATTGGGCGAATATATCCAACTCATTTGCTAAATGCCGTTTGAGAATATAAACATTTGTCACATTTTATAACTGTGAGTTTTGGCGGCCATTCTGGCGACCATCTTGGGTCAATAGATCAATGTCGAGTGTAATGTAATTGAATGACACTAACGATATTTAAAACTGTGTACACTTTTGTTTGTTTTATTATGCCTATTTATATCCAATGTTAATCTAGAACCTCGAGAAACAAGTTTATTTGTGAAATTACATAGCGAATTATTTAATTTGCATTTTTCGGAGTATGGACAACAATTAGACACAAATTACAGCATAATATGTTTTTCAATTCCTACTCGCCACAGTTTACAAATAACCGAAAATGATGTAAGTGGCATGTGTAACAATTCAACACATTTCTATATTTCTATATTTCGGTCGCCATTTTGACAGCCATCTTGGTTTTTTTTATCAATCTTGTTTTTTCAAAAGAAAGCTTGGTGCAATTTTATCATTGCCGTAGAAATATTTTCTGTGTTAAATTTTCTTCCTCACTCAGTGCCCATTCTGCAAATTTGTGTGGCTGCCATGAAGATGATTTGACTTAATTTTCGTGGTATAATTCTGTTGAATTCTCGGGTATAAGCAGCTGTATGGTTCACCAAATTTACAATTCATTCCATAAGTCCATGGATGTCCGCGAAAAAGTAGCACATATTCACATATATTTACTTTTCCCCAACACATGAGTGATATTAATAAAAATTGGACAGATTTTGGTGATTTCTCCATTTTGGCAGCCATCTTGGCCGCCATCTTAAACGAATATGCATTATTTTCAGTGTAACTATATGGCAATTTACATATTTAAAACATTTTTACATTATCTTCATCAAATTCAGTTATTTTCTGTTCAACTCTTGGCTAGAATCATATAATTGAATTTTGGTTAACTTTCATAGCACATTTTTGAATTCACATTTTAAAGATAGCTGACAGGAATGAGATCCGAAATATGACATATTATGTTGTAGAAATGGTTGGATACTAGAATTTATTCAAATTTAGGTCTTTATTCGTTACAAATTTCAAACATCGGTTAATGATTCAAGAGGAAAGTGTGAAAAATCATCAATTTTCCGAATTTCGGTCGCCATTTTGGCGGCCATCTTGGTTTTTGGTGGCCACTTTTTCTGTCAAATGGAAGTATGGGGTATTAGTTTCACGTCAGTGGTGAGATAATCAAATTTATATAATAAATTTACAAGTAGATATTAATCAAACTGACTAAGTACATACTGTGAAATTGTGTATGGCGGCCATCTTGATGACGTCATAAATCCACCCAGTCGCGACCCCAAGGTGTCTAACATGTGTTTTCTGGTGCCTGATATATCAAGCAACGTCATTGGCATAGTCGCTATATTTCTTCACAAAGTGCACACGGGAGTACATAAGAGCCTCTACTATTAGGAATGAATGGAACGATGTGGTTGACGTAGTTAAATAATAATTAGTCAACTTTATCCTCAACCTCCCATTAGACGCTATAGTTCTTTCAAGAATAATTTTGTATAATATTCTATAACTTGTGCTCTGATCCCGTACCGTCTCTCGTCCACATCAACAATTCTGCTATCTGAATCTGTTTTTGTTTATTATGGTCAATAAATTAAATAAATATTTGCAAACATACATCTTAGTGAGCACTGGTAGATCATGATTGATATCTAGATCTCGCTCATAATTAAAACTCCCCTCATTTTCAACCACGAACTAAACGCCAATGTCGTGCGCCGCGCAAAATGTGATAACCCCTTTCCAAAAAAAAAACACCAAATGGAGAACAAAATTACAACAATAAATTTATTGATATACTGCAAACCATCGATGCGAACTGGGTTTGTTGAGCAATTATGTATAACACAGAATAGAATATATGCCAGTCCCTTCCAATAGTATTGCCCTCGACTTACCGGCAACGGGTTGAACAATGTCAAACATACCTGCCCTATTCAGGGCAACAGCAGTTACTTGCGATTGTGGACAATGTTGACACCTCCCACTCGCAGAGGACTCACATCCAACAATGCAATCGCAGGCATTGCTACCACATGGTATGATACACGCTCGGAACACGGGCTCCACTTGCCGCAATGTGGAGAATCACCACAGCATAACGCCTGAACATTAAATCTTATGATAAAACATTACTACTGAAGCGGATCTACACAGCGATATGGTATGCGCTTTTCTTTTTATGTTTCCCCTCTCTTGGTAGCTCTAGAGCTGTCACGAAGTCTCGAACGATATAACACTATTCCATAACAGCCGTGAGTATATTCAATAATTTAGTTTGTAATTCCAGGAACCATTATCTCTCGTTATTGAAATGTCCAAAGGAGATTGTATTTTAGTTGTAAATTGAATGAACATATTTGACTTATTATTCTATATCACGTGCATAATAATATTATTCTAACTGGGACAATGACTCATGAAATTATGCAGAATCGGTGTGTCTTGTCGTGTGGCATTCTTAATCACCCGACATCTGGACTTTCGTCCTTTGTTTCAGAGTTGGCCAATCAGAATGAACCACGATAAGAAAATGGACATCTTAATCATTATTGATATTCGGCTATAAAATTATAAAAAGGAGACTGAACCTTTTGGCACCACGAACATTGCGAGTTGAAAGTTTGACATAGGAAATATACATATTGCCATGTTACTGTACTGACAGAACGTCTTCAGACACACATCTTGTCACCAGCGTGAACTCGCTTATGTATTGTCAGACTCACGGTCACGTCGAACTTCTTCTAACAAACGTCGCACCTGTAAGGTCGTTCACCAGTGTGGATTGTCAGGTTGCCGGACTGACGGGGAACAACCATACATACTCGTATGATTGATCAAATATGTGTGTTCTCATATGCTTAGGCATGGAACCGGACTCACTAAATGTCTTCTGGCACACGTCACATATGTATGGGCGATTGACTGTGTGAATTATCTTGTGTTGATATGACTGAAATATATTCGAACTACGTTACACTTGTATGGTCGATTACCGGTGTGGATTCTTTTGTCACGGAACCGGACTCACTAAATGCCTTCAGGTACACGTCACATGTGTATGGGCGATTGACTGTGTGGATTCGCTTGTGTTGGTATGCCTGAAGCTATTCGAACCACGTGACACTCGTATGATATATTACAGGTGTGAATTCTTTTATCACGGAACCGGACTCACTAAATATATTCAGTCACAAGTCACGCTCGTGTGGGCGATAGCCCCTATGGATTATCGGGTTGACTTTGTTATGAAAATCGTCCAGCGCCAGACAAAATTTATTGAGTCAGTTTACTTCAAAAGCTGTAATTTTGTTATTACAAAAGTGGAGACATGGTTGTTTTACTACAAAAGCAGGCGTTTTTTTACTACAAATGCGGAGACCCCACTTTACTACAAAAGCTGGCGATTTTATTACAAAAGTGGTGAGGTACTTCAAAAGCTGGCGATTTTTACTTCAAAAGTGGAGACCTACTTCAAAAGTGGTCATTACTTCAAAAGCTGGCGTAACACCTGTTTGAGTGTGACCTCTCCATTATATGGACATTGGGCAGATTAGACGATCGACGGTGTGGATTATCTTATGCCTGGTGACACTATAAGTTTATTACCCTTGTAAAGCCTGTCTTGATATAGCGACAATGTTTGCAAAATAATGCCAGTTTTACAAGGTGAATACCAGATTGTTATTACCCCTGTACAACTATCTTCTCTATATAGCGACGACATTTTTGCAGGGTGATATCAGTTTTACAAGGTGGATACCAGATTATTATTGCCTCTTTGAAACTGTCTTCTCCATATAGCGACGACATTTTTGCAAACGAGGAATTAACGTGACACTTTGCACGATGTACTTTTGACTTTCAATACCAGTTTTACAGGGGCATACGAGATTGTTATTACCCTTGTAAAATATGTGTTCTCTATATAGCGAGGAAATTTTTTTGCAAGGTAAAATCAGTTTTACAAGGAGAATACCAGATTGTTATTACCTTTGTACAACTGTATTCTCTATATAGCGACGACATTTTTTGCAGGGTAATATCAGTTTTACAAGGTGGATACCAGATTGGTATTACTCTTGTAAAACCTGTCTTCTCTATATATCGGCGACACTTTTTGCAGGGCAATATCAATTTCAAAAGGGGGGTACGAGATTGTTATTACCCTTGTAAAACTGTCTCTGCTATGTAGCGTCACAGTAGCGACGACATTTTTTGCAAAGTAATTACGAGGTGGATACGAGATCGCTATCACCCTTGTATAACCTGTCTTCTCTATATAGCGACAACTTTTTTTGCAGGGTAACATCAGTTTTACAAAATGGATACCAGTTCAGTATTTCCCGTGTAAAACCGGTCTTCGCTATATAGCGACATTTTTTGCAGGGCAATATAAATTTTACAAGGGGGGTACGAGATTGTTATTACCCTTATAAAACATGTCTTCTCTATATAAGCGACTTGCCAATCTCGACCGGAAGCGCCGCCATTTTGATATGACGTATTTGTCCCTCATGCTTTTCCAGCGTCGTTATCTTTTTTTCGATTCGCGATGCCTGCGTTTCTGTTAGATCTTATTTGTCTCTGCGCGAACATTGGTCCCTGCGTGTTGACAATAATTTGGTGGTTATTTTAAACTATAGTACAAGGGTTTGTTTTAGACAGGAATATAATAATAACTAATTATGTTTGTCCCCATCTGTGGAATCGACTGATGTCTGTGATGCCTATCACTACACCCTAAATCTAGTTGGATGAACCTTGTATACAACTCGTTGGTGCGAATTTGTTGTGTACTTATTATCCAACAGTTTAGTACGATGTACACAACTGATTGGGTGAACTGTCTTCTGTGGTATTACTTTCATACCACGTTGGATAAAACCGCCACGTGACCGGGTCATCCAATAGCAGCGCGTTTCCGGTGCGGGCGAGCATGCGATTTTTGGCTCCAAATATTTCAAAACAAGATGGATGACTGCGTGAAAAAACTCCCGAGCGACTGGAAAATGGGACAAGACGTCGTGGATAGCTTTGCCGGTATAGTATGCCTTTGTTATAATTATTCTTTGTACGATATACTGATTATGTAGGCTTTATTTATTGAGTGTATATTTATTTATATTTGCCAAATTTGGAAGTTTCCAAATTTACACAACTGCTGACGGCACTAATTTGACTAAAGTAGTACACTCATACACTCAACATAAAGCCTACATAATCAGTGTATCGTACAAAGAATAATTATAACAAAGGCATACTATACCGACAAAGCTATCCACGACATATTGCCCCATTTTACTTTCCAATCAACGTTGGGTAAACCAACAATCAACAAATGTCATCCAACTCTACCCAACACCCAACGGTTCAATAAACGTAGATAGGTGCTGTGGGCAATTAACGTTGATTGAGTGTTGTGTGAAATTTCATCCAACACGTTGTGTAATTAACAAACAACCGTCGGTAGTAAATATATATGCAACGTTGTGTAAAAGTGTATCCAACAAAATTGTCATGCAACTTTTCACACAACGTAGATAGGTGCTGTGGGCATACAACGGTTGATTGACTGTTGGATAACTTTTTATCCAACTAGATTCAGGGTGCACTTAACCATATTGTGCTACCATCTACACTGTGCAAGATACCGATTTCTCTCTCTCTCTCTCTCTCTCTCTCTCTCTCTCTCTCTCTCTCTCTCTCTCTCTCTCTCTCTCTCTCTCTCTCTCTCTCTCTCTCTCTCTCTCTCTCTCTCTCTCTCTCTCTCTCTCTCTCTCTCTCTCTCTCTCTCTCTCTCTCTCTCTTGGCTGAAGATGTTCACACTCGAAACTATGTATAGACTGATAGTCAGACCTGCATGTCTCCGAGTCTTTTATCCAAATTGTTTATCAATTTAGCTACTGTACATATGTACATACCACAATGTTTTTACTCGAAAGAGGTTATCCTAAATGGATGGATAGATAAAGAGAAGAAGAAGAAGAAGAAGGTAGTAAAATGTACGATTGTCGTGCATGTGCTGAATATATTTCTCTCCCTGTGTCTCTTATAGCATATAGGAATGGTCGACAACTATTAGACCATGTCGTTAATTTCTACTCTGGCTACGCACGTAGAGTTGGGAACTTTGTTATTTTCTGACGGGGAACTTCATATATATCTGTAGCATTCAACAATCGAAGCAGGGAATATATTTCTTTGTTAATGGGCATGTTCCTTGATAATTTTATTCACAGTAGGGGCCATGGTACCCGGAATAACATGAACACGTACCCATTATTTGAAGTGGTGGATTATGACCTATATACGGACATAATCAGAGTAGAGATTCATGGCATGCATTTTACCAGACACAAGGTGGGGGTGGATGAATATGCATGGGTGTGTCGGAGCCGGAAAAATGAGTAATGAATTTTATTTCCTACACTGAAATTTACTCACATTGTCCTTTATTAATCTTATATATATAATTTAGAACACATTTAACTCCATGTGGGCCGGGGTCTATATATGGTCTGAGGTTCCAATATATAGCGGTATAAATGCAAGCATTCTGGCAAACATAACTCGAAGTTGCCCAGTTTGTGCTTGCTATATCACTTGATAAAGTGCGTTTGCCTATACATACATGTTTGTGTTCTTTCGTTAGTGTATATACTGCCACTGTTAAGATCACGGGGTAACCGTTATACATGACTAAAGCAATTTTACACCGGCATTATCGTGTCTATGTATGTTGTTGTCAGTCGGACTCAATGAAAACACCCAAAAACAATAACTATATTTTATACCCCACTTATAATCGTAAGATTACAGTTAGGTCAAGTACGGTATGCACGGTGATGCTGCATGTTAAACCTGTTTCGGGGTTAATCAGGGGGGGGGGGTCGGAAAAAAATTTCAGGCACGTATGGCATTTTTTCCCTTTCGATCATTTTTTGTACCCACCCACCCCCACCGCCAAATTTTTTTCCGTTTTCGGCAGTTTTTTTCCGACCATTTTTTGACACCCACCCCCTTTTGATACTAAAACAGAGATTTGCGGGGGGAAATTCACTGTAAAGAGCTGTATATGAATTTCTGTGCATACTATTTATCATGGATGTTAACATGGACATGTAAATAGGAATGAGTCATTTTGAGGTCATTCGGCCAAAAAAACATGGCTGCCAGCGGCCATCTTGGATTTCAAAATTTGCAACAAAATACAACACGATAACTGCCTGCAGTCAGTTTACCAGTTAGAATTACATTATTTCTCTCATTCAAAGTGGTTTTGAAACCCAACTCATTGCCAAAACACTAAAAAAACAAGCAGGAAATTTGTTTTTTAGTTGCGGAAAAAATTGCTTGTTGGTGGCTTTGACCACCCACCCACCCCGGCATTTAAACGAAATAACTATACTGATGACAATTATACAAATGTGTACTAATATGACTAATACATTATAATATTGGAGTCTTGGAGATTGTGATGGCTGATTGTATAGTCCTGACAATTACAGTTATATACCTAAGTACAACTACTATTGGAATAATGTGACTGTCTTGTCTTTCATTATAAGGAAATTGACATGTACACAGTACATATATACATTGTTTTCGTGGCATCAAACGTTTAATAGATATTAACCACTTGAATGCGTCAATACATCGTTGCTAATTGATATGACGGCAAATACGCAATAATATTCGCGATAGTTTATTATTACTGAAGTAAAATAGTGGACCGGACCGGAGAGTGCCGGACCGGCGGCAAAAAGCGGTCCGGTCCGGCCCAGTGACACCCGGTCCGGACCGGGCCGCGGTCCACCCCTGGACCGCGGACCGGACCGGTCCAAAGCGGTCCGGGCCGCATCACTACACGTAGGGACCATTGTTCTCGCAGGGACACATAAGATCTAACAGAAACGCAGGCATCGCGAATCGAAAAAATGATAACGACGCTGGAAAAACATGAGGGACAAATAATACGTCATATCAAAATGACGGCGGTTCCGGTCGAGATTGGCAAGTCGCTTATAGCGACAGTATGTTTTGCGAGCTAAAACGAAATAATTGTATGTTGTGTGTTTCACATATATCGAACAATTTAGAACACCGGAATACGGCGTGATGTGGCCCTAGTGAAACAATGCTGCAAAAGAAGGCTTAAAATTCCACAGAGGGGATCATACTGATTACGCTAAAAGCATGGACAAGTTAGTAAATTTACCCTAATAGAAATATTGAACAGATATAGTGTGACCCCAAACATATTACAACACAGTAGTTTAGTTGGTAACGGCTGGATGCTTAACGTATCTTCGCAATAGCTTTTACTACAAGCACTATCGTGGATATTATTTACACAATGTATCACATTTACCATTTATCAATAGATTCTCACAACTAAATCTCCGGATAAAATCGCAAATATTGAGGTAGATACTCAGACTGGATATGTTTTCTGAATGAGTGTTGAAGATATAAAGGGCTGGTTCATACTTTCCGTCTCTTTATTTTCAAGAATCTTGACGCTGGTACATAAACATGCTACCCATAATTGGAACGAACCAAGCAGGCATGTATATACTGCTATATGCGAAAGCGATTACAATTGTGGTCAACAATAATCGAGTAAGGTAAGATAAATAGTTAAATCTCATTTAAAAGTCGGAGATAAAAACACTATACACAAGAGCTACACTGGAGAGCTTTTGAACGACTGGTAAAATAAGTTATCCTAGTTCAAATTTCCTAATTGTCCCCAGAAAAATTAATTTTCGGGGAACTATGGAAATGGGCTCCGTCCGTGCGTTCGTCCGTCACACTTTTGAGTACCTTCATGGTGTAATCAACTCCTCCTACAGTTTTCAACCCAGATATTTGAAACTTCAGAATATTGTTGTCCATATACTGATGATGTGCAACATGTATATAGACGACGGAAAAATATTTTAAAGTTATTAACCCTTTTCAACTTAGAAAATTTCAACATTTTTTTTCTAATTTTCTGTATGAGGGCACCTTCGTGGTGTAATCAACTCCTCCTACAGTTTTGATTGTAGATATTTGAAACTTCAGAGTATTGTTACCCACATATTGGAGATGTGCAACATTTATATAGATGACGGAATTTTTTTTTTTATACGGAGTTATTAACATTTTTCGACTTATGATCACATACCGGAGTGTTTCACATCACTTTAAGGATGTGGATGCACATGTGATTGGAACACTACATAACCCAACGACGTTCCGCATATGAATGTATCATTGTCGGTCCCTGTTGTGGATTTATCTCTTTGGTCTTAAAGTTTTCCACACACATCGCCTTGACATGGGTGTTCGACGATGTAGACTATCTTATGCCCGATGACCCTACGTATTATGCTGATAGCATATGGACAAGTTATTAACATTTAAGTTGTTAATTTTTCCATATCAGTAAGACTAACTGGTTGTTTTGACCGAAGCGAGAGGTTCTCCGTGGATGACATGGTGGAATTTCTAATTGCATCCAAATTTGAAAAATAAATCCAGTCGGGATTGGGTTGGAATTTACCCCGCCATTATCATTTACCCCACCCACCATTATCAGTTACCTCCACCCCGCCATTATCATTTCAGTCAAACAATTTGACCAACCTAATTTACCCCACCCCGCCATTATCATTTACCCCACCCACCATTATCAGTTACCTCCACCCCGCCATTATCAGTTCAGTCAAACAATTTGACCAACCTAATTTACCCCCACCGCCATTATAATTTCACCCACCCCGCCATTATAATTTAACTCCACCCCGCCATTATCATTTTACCCACCCGGCCATTATAATTTACCCCCCCCACCCGCCATTATAGTTTACCCCCAGCCGCCATTATAATTTACCCCCACCCCGCCATTATAATTTACCCCCACTCCGCCATTATTATTTCAGTCAAACAATTTGACTAAAGGAGAACAGCTCGTAGTCTGAAACAATCAATATTGGTTGGAAATCAAGCTGAAGGATCGATTCCAAGTTGGTGTTGGTCTACAATTTCCAACTGATAGATGTGTCAAGGGTGAAGTTCCCATCTATTAAAGACATATTATGTACTTGTTCGGGCGTGAGAAACTGATCAGTTAGTATCCAGGCTCTATGCCAACTGGAGGCTTGTACAAGTCTACTAACATCCCCGAAAATCTGAAGCAAATCGACCCTACCACTCCATAGAATGCATCGTCTGAAACACGCTCAAATGTAAATATTTACTAGTCGATTCGGGATGCATCTATCGGCGTTGTGAAAAAACGATTTCGCCATCGAAAGTCACTACATTTAATTGATATATACGAATGATGGTGTGTGTTGCAAATTATGGATATACTATCTGTAATAATGTTTACTGTGAACAAGATTATTCTCCATTTATATTTGATCACTCTACCGGGGTGCTTCACATCATTTTAAAGTTTTGGCGGGGCTTTGATGGGTCACCCCGGAACCCAGGTCTCCACATCCATGAGTGAAAGGTTATCGTGTTATTTTATCGACGAGATTTGAAGGACGGAAATGCAAACATAAAACAGCAATTATGCTACTAGTAGTTGATTCGCACGCTGTAACGCCTTGATATGCAATGAATTCCATTTTATTTTGTTTGTGTCCACATGAACAGTTACGAGAAAAATATATTCCTAATGCATGTCGAGATAACTATTATTTGAACTTCTCTAGCTCGACCAGCCCCGATAGAGTAAAAGTCGGCGATATTTATAACAATCGGGTTGAAAAATTGTCTTATAAAAAGGGCATAAGTGTGAATACTGAATAAGATAAGTTATAAATGCAAATAATGTTTTTTTTTCGTATTTCCTTCTTTATTGTATATGTTTAGTCCGTTATTTATTGCAAACATTTATATGATGTTCTAGTGTGAATATGTGTAGTGTAAATCATTAAGTTTAACTCATCGCTCATGTAAATGTAGCAGAGATTAAAGTATCATTCATAAACATAACCAAATGAAGGAGACATCTCAACCTACATGTAGCTATATTCCTATGTACTCTTTATACGACGAGTATAAACGATTGAATTGCGTCATTCAGATAGCTAAATGTTTATTATTGACTCATCCTGCCATCATATTGCATCTACGTAATTCATTTTTTACCATTCTCATTATAACTAATGTCTGACTTTGAACGTGTTGCAATTGTTTCAATTCCCGTATTTTCAAGAGAAAAAAAGTAAACATCTGGAAAGTCTATCGGCCCAAGACATTTTAACAATGACGTTCGTAATCCGGTCCTGATAGGATTAGGAATTATGTTGTACTTCCATACAAGATTCTCCCATGTTAATACTGATTTCAAGAAATAGTCTATTTTCGAGCAAAAAAAATGGTACCGTTTCAATTTTGTACTTGAATGAATTGCATATTACACACAATTCGCATAACAGCAAAAGAGTGTGATGATTTGATCATTTTCTGCACTCATCCACGGAGCCGACAAGCTAATTGTCATCACGGAGAACCACATTTGTAAAAAAAATTTGACCCTACCACATAACACTTGAATTCCGGTATTTTTGACATTTTGTTACCAAATACCCGTTTTTACAGATAACAATAAATTAAACACCACGAGTAAACAACCCCACCCGTAAGTGTCTTCTATATATTTAAATTTGAGCAAGTCCTCTGAAATTCAACACAGTCGGAAAAAAGTCAGTGTGCCGAAACATTTTTTTACGCTGGCTTGCGATGAAAGCTGGAATTTTGCCCATCATGGCACTTCGTTTCTGTGGAGTCAGCAAATAATATTTTACTAAAAAAAGATAAAAAAGGCACCATTCCAATGCATATCTCAGGTATCCGATAATTATTAAAGGCACCATTCCAATGCATATCTCAGGTATCCGATAATTATAAAAGGCACCATTCCAATGCATATCTCAGGTATCCGATAATTATTACAATCATTTGTTGCATATTTATTTACACAAATATTATTACCAACAAGTGACTTTGAACAGTTTTTCTTGGAGTTCGCTATGTCTGTAAATTTTTTAATTCACTAACCCTCATACCAATAAAAGTTGCTCCCATGTTATAAAATCCCCATTTTTCGGAAACTGCAACTCTTGTGGAGTCTATATCCACCCTAGTACCAAAATAGATACATTAGATATTAGTCAGGCGGTCATGAATATTTTCTACCATGTCGATTGAACTGACTCCAAAAATAGAGCCCTCTTCATACTTGGCGTCTGGACTCAAGTGTACGTTTTACTGGAGACACGGTATGCTTGTTTATATCACATGCAACCCATATTATATCACAAAGAACCATTACAAATCTCATTATAGAGAATATTCAGCGAGTTATGTTGGGATATAAGATTTTATGAAACGAGTTTTATAAATCTGATTCACGAGTTGTGAATCAAATTTATCAAACGATTTTCATAAAACAGAGAAGAACTTGTATATCACTTGAAAAAATTAGAGCAAATCAAAGAGCTTAAAAGAAGCTAAAAATAGCGCTCTCGGGCTGGATACGTAAAATATAGTCCCCCAAATTTTCTTCTTCGTCTTGTGTCTATTTTCGTTAGAGCGACGAAGTTGGTCAATAATTTAACTTTAATGAACAAAGAAATAATTTTGCATTGTTTGGGGTTGGTGTAATTCACGGCTTTTCGAAATAGTATTAATTCGCTTGAAGCAATGTAAAGACGCGCATTATTGTGATGCCAAGTTAGTCTATATATGTGATATATCCCTTCAAATTCGTGAGTGGATTGTCATGTGTTTTCTCAGGTTAGCTAACTGGGCACAGGATTTGTTACTTAGATCACAATATGGACGATCGCCTGTGATCTCTTATGAATCGTCACATTATTCGATTCACACTCACATTGGACGGTATCATATATAAACTCTCGTGTTTAAGTATTGTTACAACTTATCAACAAGTACCAAGGCTATTTAATAATCGTCGAATTTTCATGTATTTGAGATTGTTCAGCCATGTTTAGGCATCAGAATGTCAGGTGTACTAGACTTATGCCTATTTTCAAACTGATTTATTATTCTGTTTTGTTTCATGGAAATAAACTTTGACATGTGTTGCAAATAATAACAGGTGGCAACCTGAAAATATGTCACGTGATCGCGATTTATAAAAAAGCAGGCTGCTTCACCCTAATTCGAACTGATTTTTGTCAAATGTTGCCTATATTTGATCCTCAATTGTAAAAGTATGGGTTTGTGTATTTGACTGGAAATTCAGGAGGAAAAGAAGCAACATGAAAGATACTTTGAAAATAAGCCAAATATCGTCCGTTTAGTTGTCTCACAAAATCAATTGCATGCCACTTCTATATTCATAGGAAAATATGGTGATAATTTTGGCAGATTTGAACGTCGAAGCAGCATTGATCTCGCAGACTTGACAGAGGTCAGGTCATCAAAGTAGCAGAAATCAGTAGGCCCATGTAAGCTTGTAAGAAAGCAAATAACCAACACAATAACCCAATTTACAGACCTTGGTAAATTTACATGATCAAATACTCATTTCTGTCAAACTTGCTGTCTGAATATATCATGTTCGTGTATCGAAACCTTGTTGAGATATCCCACATGATAAATCGCCTGTGTAGATTCTCTTGTGTGTGATAGTGTTAAAAGATTGGGTGAAACATTTCTGACTCACTTCGCATTGATACGAGTGATCTTAGGTGTGGCTTTTCTTATGTCTAGTGAAAGAACTCGGGTCAGAAAATGATTTTTCGCACGTATCGCACTGGTACGGACGATATCCTCTATGTATTCTCTTATGTTTAACCAAGTAGCTCGAAGTGACAAATGCTTTCAAGCATATATCACACGCATACGGCCTATCCCCGGTATGAATTCTCTTATGTGTGGTCAGGCTACTGCTCCGGTTGAAAGACTTAACGCACATGTCGCATTCATACGGCCGATCACCGGTGTGGATTAGTTTATGTCTCGAGAGGGCACTCCGATCGGAAAATGATTTCTCACACACGTCGCACTGGAACGGTTTGTAACCTGTGTGGATTATCTTACATGTGGTCAGCTTACTGCTTGGGTTAAATGATCCCTTACACAAGTCACATCGATATGGGATATATCCGGAGTCGATTATCTTATGCTCGACAAAGTTGATAGACTGATTAAATGGTTTCCCACATATATCACAGTGGCGATCTTCTGTGGGAATGGTCATGGGTCTGGTCAGGCTTCGGTTATTAGTAAATGATTTCTCGTCGGACTGATACGGCTCATACGGGCGTTCTCCGGTGTGAATTCTCTCATGTCTCGCCAAGTTACTGCTGTTGTTGAATGATTTCCCGCATATGTCACACTTGTAAGGGCGATCTCCGGTGTGAATTTTCTTGTGTCTGGCCAGGTTACTCCTATCGTTGAACAATTTCTCGCACAAATCGCATCGATATGGTCCATGATCTCCAGTGTGGGTCCTCTTATGGCTGACCAAGTAGATTGACTGATTATATGATTTCTCGCATATATCACATTGGTAAGGCTTATCTCCGCTGTGGATTCTCCTATGTGTGATCAAGTGACTTGACTGATTAAATGATTTATCGCATATATCACAATGGTAAGGCTTATCTCCACTGTGGAGCCTCTTATGTGCGACCAAGTTACTGCTGCGAGAGAATGATTTAACGCACACGTCACATTTATACGGGCGATCTCCCGTGTGAATTACCTCATGTCTCGCCATGTCGCTGGACTGAATACATGAGTTCTCAATGTCACAACCGTAAGGGTTATACCCGGGGTGAATTTCCTTGTGACTGGCCAAACGACACTTATCGATGAAGGATTTTCCGCACAAGTCACACTAATGTGGGCGATCTACTGTGTGGACATGGGCGTCCAGATTAGAATCCACCATCATGTCGCATTTTTTTCATAAAGCGACAGTCTATAAATCAGACCTCACCTGAATCGAATTCAATTAGCACACTAAATTTTTTAGTTCACGATAAGGAAGGGTACACTGGTATAGGTCGATCGATTTCCACCCCGAACAAAGGATTTACAATGGAGATATTCTATTGTTGGATTAACACTTTCATTATGTGGTTTCATCCAGCAGAACCATCGACAGACCGATAGATCGCGACGTAGCATAAGACCGGACTTTTGTGTCAACATATTATAGTAATGTATTCATCATCATTTCTTATGATAATGAGTCCAATGACATTGAGATAAAATTAAAATAAAACATTGTAGCAAAATTTAGTAATGATCTTTTTGTGTATATATATTGTCTTGAATGTCTAGCCGTACATGTATATATACATTTTTGAGTAGATCGAATCATGATAATGTGTTGAAGTTATGATGGATAGATTTCTCACACACACCCAAATGATTCCAAAGATCTCCCATCAGATTATCATATGCACAATCATATTTCCCAATGGAGTAAACGCTTTAAGAAATAATTATCTGACATTCATTTGATACTTTATAATTTAAATATAATAAACTGAAAATAAACTGTTGATGGGAGCCCGACTTTCAGAGACATAGTTGAAGTAAATGCCTTATACCGATCACATTATGCATACAACACATTATGCATGTACCATGCATACAACACATTTCCAAAACATGTCTATCCTTCAGAACTTGTTTTTGTTTGTTTTTGTTTTTGGTAAGAATGACACTTTCAACGGTGCCTACTTGGGTGTTGTCTTCGTATAGTATTTCAAGAGTTATCTATCTTGAAATCGAGCTAATCTACGGGGTATCCATCTGCACCTTTCCGTGTGTATTTATTTAACTGTAAATTTGTTTATTGCTTGCCGACGTATCTCCTCGTTAATATTTGGATTTGCAAAATAATTTTGGGATTTATTAAATAAAACGCTCTAAAGCTAAAAGGCCATCTCATAGGATGATTGTTTCCAGGATATAAATAACTCCTGAAAAAAACTACTAAGGCAACACTTTTCGCAAGCTCCATGCAGAGTTCAGCCCCCACCCCACGCGGGACTTACCACTGCCACAACATACACGTAATATGAAGAAATAGCACAGTTATTTATTTGAGACTTCTGTAGGTTACAATTCATTCTGCATTATTCTGAGAAACTGAAATGTCCAATTTCCATTTGAAATTGTCTTGATCAAACCAGAATGAATTGTAACCGACAAAACACTTCAATAAGATTTTGAGATTTAGTTAAGAAAATACATGCCAGCAACGATCAGACATAGCGTGGCGAGGGAACTGAACTCTGTTTTGCAGCTTGAACTTTTCGCACTGGCTGTGGAGAGAGTATGTTTGTACCGAACGTGTTGTGAGGGTGTATGTTATGTGTAACCAGGATTTTTATTTACGATTTTAGTTTGAATTAACAAAAGATTTTTTTCAATTGATCTTTTAAAATCACATATTTATCTAACGATCGCTGTCAGTTACGCATTCTCACGAACCGCTTACTCTTTTACTAAAGCTAAGTGTTATCATAAGGAATCATAGTTCGATAAACTACGAACAAAAGATCGTCACTAGACTTGATAGACTCTTTCAAACTACGAATGGCGCATACAGGTACGGGAAGTGGCGCCCACGAGCGGCCCCATCAGTGTGATGTGTGCGGGGTATTATTTAAGTTGTCGAGTAAGTTGGCGAGGCACGTGCGAATCCATACAGGAGCGCACCCGTATCAGTGCGATGAATGTGATAAATCATTCACTAGGTCTGATAAACTCAAGAATCACAAGAGGAATCACACATGTGACCGTCCATTTCAATGTGACATATGTGGGAAATCATTTACAAGGTCTGATTATTTGGTAGAACATCGAAGAATTCACACAGATGACCGCCCATATGGATGTGAGATATGTGACAAATCATTCTTAACATCCAGTCATTTGACGAGGCATAAACAAGTTCACACAGGTCGCCGGCCATATCAGTGCGATGTATGTAAAAGATCGTTCACTAGGCCCGATAAGCTCAAGATGCACAAGAGATGCCACACAAGGGAACGCCCATATGAATGTGATGTATGCGAGAAGTCATTTATTGATTCAAGTCGATTGATGAGGCACAAACGTGCCGGTATTCATGCAGGAGCACGCCTATACAAGTGCGACGAATGTGGGGAATCGATAAAGAGATTGGACAGTTTAATTAAACACAAGCTATATCATACGAAAGAGCAGTTAAATCGGGGTGCTATAGGTGATGTAGCGGCTGTTGAAGATCCATCGACGCATACGAGGGGAGATCACTCTATCGATTCAAGTGATCTCAGGACGAGTACACATGCAGGAATCCGTCAATATACATGTGATATTTGTGAGAACTCTTTCACCAAATCCGCGCGACTCAAGCAACATATAAGGCGAATTCATAGCAGAGACAGTCCGCATCGGTGTGATAAATGTGAACAGACCTTTACTAGGTCTGACAATCTTGTGAAGCACAACAGAATATTTCACAACGGAGAATGTGGGGAATCGGTAAAGAGATTGGACACTATTGAGAAACACAAGCGAAACCATACAGCTGAATTAGTGGCCGTAGAAGACGAAGATTTATCGGCACACACGAGTACACATGTGGGAATCCAACAATATGCATGCGAAACGTGTGAGAAATTGTTCAATACTTCCGCCCGACTCAAGAAACATATAAGGCGAATTCACAGCGGAGACCGTCCATATCGATGTGACAAGTGTGCACAGACCTTTACTAGGTCTGACAATCTTGTGAAACACAACAGAACATTTCACACCGGAGAATGTGGGGAGTCATCGGTAAATAGATTGGACACTAGTATGAAACAGAAGCGAAATAATACGAAAGAGCGTTCACAGTGTGCTATAGCTGAAGTAGCGGCCGTCGAACACGACGATATCTCGGCACATACGAGTACACATGCGGGAATCCAGCAATATACATGCGAAACATGTGAGAAATTGTTCAATACTTCCGCCCGACTCAAACAACATATAAGGCGAATGCATGGCGGTGACCGTCCGTATCGGTGTGACAAATGTGCACAGACCTTTACCAGATCTGACAATCTTGTGAAACACAACAGAAAATTTCACGCTAAAGTAGCAGCCGTACGACCTGACGATCTCTCGACACATGCGAGAACCCGCCGACATGCATGTGACATATGTGAGAAATGTTTCACTAGGTCCGCCCGACTCAAAGAACATAAGCGAATTCATAGCGGAGACAGTCCGTATCGGTGTGACAAGTGTGAACATATTTTTACTAGGTCTGACAGTCTTATGAAACACAACAGAATATTCCACACCGGAGATTGAGGATGACCGCAAACATTCGAACTCTACCAATGCCATGTTTTGATAAAACGGGCTGACTAGTTGTCGCTGACTAACTATTATTTGCTGGGCATTATACATGTAGTACATAAGTAAATCATAAAGACTCCGTTAGTGATACGCTCTGATTGGTATGATTATCTGGACAAGTTTTCGTGTTCAATGTTCACTTATAGTGACAGTGTACCACTCGGTGACATTATATATACCTATAGTTCTAGGGTACGTGCCGGAACATTGCCGTGGTGCGGATTCCACTATATATGGCTCGTTTCTTTTTAAGGGCAACACGTCGTTTGTAGTATACATGGGTGTTTTGTCGCTCGTAGCCAATGCCGTACTCTGTCAGATAATTTAGATTTGTATTGGTAACGTCTCTGTTGCTGTCTTGACGTCAATCAGACACATATATCTTAATCACAACTGTAGATACTGATACACTCACGTTCTTAACTACAAGATCCACTTGCCGTCGTTCGATTTGTTTAAGTAGTATTGGTGCGAATTGATTCTTTGGTCCGGGCTCCTGCCCATTCATTGTCTTTTTGTTATGGGAAACGTGTGATTTTACTTATATTATTGGTGAACATGTGACCACATGTACTATAAACTCACTAACTCACGTCGATTATCTTTCATTCAGTTGCCTGTGAATTCCGGCATGTCGTGATATCATGTGTCACTATTTGCCTGCATGTGTTATAGTTTTCAACTACGGGTCGCTGACCTTATATGCATTTTCTTGTACAAAAATAATGGGCATCAATCCAGGCCTTATTTTGTTCGTTGCTTTTGCAGTTGGAGTATAGATATAAATGTGTGTGCATGTATATATTGAGAATGATGGTGTTGATGATGACAGCATGATGATGATAAAGATTAAACGGAATAATACCGCCACTGTATATATGTAAAATATTGCACTTAATTAACAAGTACCGGTACCTTGTACATATACCTCACATCTCTTTGTAAAATGTGAATTCATGTCTATAGAGAAATAAAGCATTGCATAGCATTGTGCACGCCCGTATGTGCATAAGTATGAATGTACACCCGCGCAAATAAGGTTTATATTTGTGTTGTACGGGCGTATATATACATGTGTGCATGTTAGTGTGTTTATGTGTGAGTGTGTCTGTGCGAGTATGTATATAATTTTGTATGTCTATTTGTATAAATCGGGTGCAAGCTGAGATTGTTTGGGTGAATGCTTGTGCATGTTATGGTGTTTATGTGTGAGGGTATTATCTATTTTCTCTTCTATATCATTATGTTATAATTTTGTAAATCATACTCTCCCTAGGTGGGGGAATAAAGATATTAATGTGAAACATGATGATCACTGGGTTAAGGTGTGGTGCTGAAGATAAAATAATATAAAACGGAGAGCATTCACTTTCATCCCAATGACAAATGTTAGTCACCACTGTTTTGAAATTGTATAATTAGTCCACGAACAACCTGAGATTAAAACGAATAACGTTATCAGCTATCCAGTAAATGCTACTGTCAATGGTATTAGGTTTAAGCGTGATGGCATTAGTCTTGAGCCAAATGGGAATTAGAATTACGCTTGAGGGTAATACCATTACGCTTAAGTGCAATTGGGTTTCACAGCCTTACTACCTTACAGAATGGTGTCATCTAATGTAAATATTCTGAGCCAAACATATTTGCCCTTGAAGTATTTATTTAGAACTGGCTGCATCCATTTCAGGTTCGTGGAGTTTTTATAGATGGAATTGGAATAACGGTTAAACATTATGGTATTACGCTTAAGAATGGTAAAAATTCGAATACGATTAAGCATAGTTATTCAGAACTAGCAGGGTTACCCGGCGTTGCACAGGTTAAAATGATGTGAAACACTCTGCACATTATGAATATATGGTGGGAATAGAGGATACTCTTGTTAAACGCGTTACACGTATTCTCATAAATTATATATCCAAATAGCACCACAGAACAGTATTCTTACACACGGAATATAAGTAGTAGCTCACCTTGTCGGATCGGAGCGATTGTCATTTTGTTTATCACGATTATTCCGTCCCACCAATAAAGCACTATTTATTTATTTATTTACAACTGCGTAAACTTCATACGTTATAACATGAACATGAACACATTAGTTCGCAAAAATAAAAGACGACAATTGGGTTTTACATAGAGATGCATCAATCAATCTAGTGGGTTTGACTAAGATTTTGAGGACACCTGGTCAAATCTCCACGAAGATACAGATACCTTAATGAAATGTCCCGGTGATCATCTGTCCATTGTGCTATATACTGGCTTATTATTATCAGTTTAAAAGAAATGTTGCTAGGCACTATATCAGCTACATGTGCCCGACACAGTGAGATTTTGAGTTTGTTATGTTCGGTGATGAGTCTGTTCTAAACATGAATGATATCCTTTGTATATATAACATTGTCAAATGTCAGTATTGGAGGATCCTGAAAAGTCATGTGCCACTGACTCCGTTTTCTTTTATCTCAGAAATTATATTTGACAGGCCTTCTATGCATTTCCACATCTCGTGTAACTTTTGTGTGGAAACTATATTGAATGGGCCAGACTCAATTTTGTTATAATATTAACGTGAGATATTCTAATAGTTTAACATGCACCATTATAATCATCGCAAAACGTTACCACTGTTAGAACGCCTTGGTGCCACCTCGATTGTACCCATGAAGTTATATATAGAACACATACAGACAGACATATACTTGCAAATATATCTATGGCACTAAACATATTTATATCAGTTGTGGTGACCCGCCCCTCCCTATTTCGGACTCAAGCGGCGCAACATTTGACATCATTAAACCACAAACTTAGAATCATTATGGACCGGAGATGAATATATATAAAATTGTTTAAAATTGGCGAGTAGACAAATTCGTATCAGATTCAGGGCCCCATATCTCTCACCCAAACTGTACCAATTTGGCGTATGAAATCACATGATTAGATTCCTCGTATCACGGATAATATGTCAGTCTATATAGTGGAAATCGGCGCTAAATATATTGTCTATCTATTCGTGTGTCTCTCTCGCCCTCTGTGGACCCTTGTCTCGAATGGCACCAGTTTTGACATCTTTAAACCGCACAATTAGACTACTGATATCATGGAGATAAATATTTATAAGTTTGGTGCTAATCGGCGACTAAACAATTTTTGTTATCAAATTGAGTGCCCACCCACAACATAGCAATATTATGTCGGCATTATCGTGTCTACGTATGTTGTTGCCAGTCATTGGACTCAAGGAATACACAAAAAATAATTATATTTTATACCCCACTTATAATAGGAAGATTAGTTGGATATTTTACCTCATTAAAACTCAATATCGTGGTCAGCATTCATGGGAAGATTGTCGGGCAGAATGAGTGAAGGTTTTATTTAGTAAGTTATACGTGGCGGCGATATAATTAATAATAAAGGCATGGCCTGACTCAGTTATCATTGTCATGGAACCTCATTGGCATAATATGGCTGAAGGGGTACATTGTAACTCTCACAAAAAAGTGCCGAAGGCTACACATGTTTTGAAATTGTGTTTAAGAGTACACATGTATTTACATTAAAATCAATTGAAAACAAACCTGATGGCCGCCAGACTGTCAGAAACACAGTTTAGTGAACGGTCCAGAAACCATGTGTACCCGTGTGTGCCCTTCAGCACATTTACAAACCCTGTGTACCCTTCAGCGCGTTTTAGCTCAACTTACTTTGTAAGTTTGAGCCTGGTCTATTTGTTCATCTTTGTTCTCATAAAGCCGTTCGTAAAAGTGTTTGGTTTCTTTTAGTATTTCATCCTGGGGTATTCAATAGTTCTCCATTTTCTTTCTTCAATTTTGACAGAGTTTTTGTTAAATGGTTTCTCTTTTCCAGTTTTAGGAAATATTTTGTTGGTTTTTCTCCTTCTCCCATCTATCGTGATCTAAATCGAACCAGGATTCCTTCAAGCATTTCTTGTTTACTGTTTTATAATTCGCGTTTGAGGCCATCAATCTTGATTAGAGTATCATTATTTGGGTCTGATATCCGTTCTAAATCAGATTTGCGGGTTTCGAGCTAACGGTGTTTTCGTTTGCGTTCTGAAGAAATTCTAGAACAAAAAGGTATTGTCGCGCCTCGTATTTCCATGAAAAGGGTCTCAAAAATAATTGATCATCAATGGTAAATTTTGTATCAAATATACCAGTGTTGTCCACAATAGGTCCCTGGGCATATTGACTGACCACTCGTTCAATTGTTTGTTTAACAAGTTGGACATTACTCTGGCCTTTTTAGCATTGAATTGTTGAATTTCCAGAGTCCTTTGTCTCGTTTAAAATTATTGAATTTTAGTTGCAGTTATCATAGAATGATCGGTTCTAGGAAATATCCCCTTACATTTTCGTCCTATGTGCAGAAATTTTAGGTTCGAAAATCTACAAATATCAAAGGTTTTTCCGTCGGAGACAAACATATTAAAATTACCCAGTACGCTGATGATACTTCTTTGTTCTTAGACGGTTCACAAAAGTCATTTGATTCTGCAATGGATACCCTGGAACAATTCAGGCGATTATCCGGGCTAAAGATAAATTACAATAAAACCAAAGCAGTGTGGATCGGGACTAAATATGATTACACAAATAAAATAATTGATCGATGGAAACTCTCATGGAATCCGAATTTTTTTTTTAAGTACTTGGTATTGAATTTCACAATGAAATAAATGTTATTATTGAGAAAACTATGAATTAGCTTTAACGAAACTCAAAGAGACTCGCTATATCTAAACTGGTGCATTTATTCCTGGCCCTTCCCACACCCCAAGAGAAGTTTAAGAGTGAGCTCAATAAAATACTGTCTAAATTTGTATGGAATAACGGAGTAGACAGAATAAGTAGAGAGCAATTGAGTCAGACCCATGCAAATGGTGGTTGCAACATGCCTGACATAAGATGCTTCGCTAAATCTTTGAAAATTTCGTGGGTGAAACGTATAATAAAACAGGACGATACTTGGACTTCATTCATTAAGAGTAGTATTCCCATGTTCAGAAACCCATGGTATTTGCTATTCCCATCGCTACTTATTTCAGAGTCCAAACGAATGAAAATCCTTTATAGCGAAATGTAATAGAAGCGTGGATATCATATATTGAAGAAAACCTACCTACTTCAATTAAAGAGTTATACTCTCTTCCGCTTGTGAGTCTTGTTGGGACCTCTAAAATACAGAAGGACTGCTATAATACCATTCTTAAAAACAAAATTATCTACATAGGCGATCTTATTGACGAAAATGGAAACTCAAATCTCTAAAAGTATTCCAATTTGAATACGGCCTCCGTTTGAACCTCTTGACTTACTTAGGAATTACAAGAGCAATTTCAAAACAAGAGAAAAAGTACGGAACTGATGGAAATGTCAAACAGCCGACAATCCCGTTCCCCATAAAATCATTGATGGTCACGAGCGGCACAAGAACGATATATAACACCTTGCTGGGCAATAAGCTGTGCTGTAAACAACTATCGAAATGGGAAGAAACACTTGAGAAAAAATATAACGAATGCTGTGGAAGGAAGTGTTGACATGCCCTTTCACAAACACAATAGAGCACAAATACGCTTCTAAAAAGATGGGCATAAAAAATGACGAAAACTGTACATTCTGTAAAACGACCACAGAAACCCTTCTTCATTTATTTTGGGAATGCCCGGTTGTGAAGAACTTTTGGCGAACCATTGAAAAATGGGTTTATGACGAAACAAACCATCGACTGAAGATTATTGCGGAAACTGCTATATTTAATATCTCTACAGATGTAGAAGTGAACTCTTTTCAAAAATTTCTAACGATCTTCATCAAATATCATATTTACAGATGTAAAATGAACGATATGGAGCCAAATTTAGATTTACTTAAGAAAGAATTAAGAATCCAATATCAAACAGAAAAGGTATTTCACTTCAGTCAGTGCCTATATTACCGCTTTAGGAAAAAATGGCATGATTGGGAAGAACTCATTCAAACTAACTAGAACTGAAAACCTTATGTTGTATTTATACATTTATGTCCTAAATCCACACTGCCAAAATTTTCGGTCGAACCAAACACCCTACATACATGTACAAAAACTATATATAACTAAAATAATCAAATTTAAACATATATCCATTGTAATATACTGGACGCTGTGTCGATGTTGTCTGCCTTCGAGCGACCCCCCACCCCCTCAAAAATCTTTTAAAAAACCCAGACATTTCACTTTCTTGTCGATATATACTTTGTTAGTTATATAATTGACATTACAACTTTATTGTATTGGTATTATAAATTGTCACAAATGTCTCAATAAAAACTTATAACATTATTCTGACGACATTCAGTCAGAGATGGACATGTACATGAAATGAGGGAGCCTTGTTGAATTCAGAGCGGTTTGGTGGGTCACTTCTATCCCCAAGCTACATGTACACTCACAATGTATGCCATTTTCTAACGTGAAGGTGTAGATAGGCTTGAGACCCCACCGCAGTTCAATTCACACCAGGTTCTCAGTATGTCTCACATTGCATCAGTTCCTGAATTTGTGTTGAAATACACAAAACCCATATTTTTACAATTGCGGTGCAAAATTTGACAATCCGTTCAAATAATGGTGAAATTATTGTTTTCTTCTAAATTGTGGTCATGTGCTCGTGGTTTGTTGGAGTGACCGGTATGGCTACTTCAGCAAATGCATGAAAACTATGATACATGTACATGGGTATTAGTCTAAAATTACTAAGTTTGTGATCCATATTGTCTCAACTGCTACCCAGTATTCAGGATTCAGGGGTATGGCATATGGCTTTGGGTGATACTCTAATTATTATCAAGTCTACATGTTCATGGGCTAGATTTGTTCATGTATCTGAGATTCAGAAACTCCGTTTGGGCCTCAGTCTGAGGCAGCCATATAATAAAACTTCATGTGTACTCGATTATATGTGTCCCGCAAACGAAGTTTGGCTGATGATTTACGACTGGGCTCCGTCTGAGTCCTTCCATAACAACTTTGAACCTCTATATCTTGGTCATCGTCAATCGGATTTAAATGATCATCTGTATGCGTGGTAGAGACTTGACCAATCTTATTCTTCAGACATTCTCAATTTTAGTAATGGAATAAAATTTAAAATGAATTACAAGTTTCACCTTTAATAACAGCCACTACCAGCTCAATATATATATAGTAATAGGGAATTATCGACCTGTTTTACATATATTGCGAGCAACCTTTGACGTTAATTGACAACTACTTAGACATATTCTTCTGATACTAGAAAATACACAGCACGTGTATGACGAAAATATTACTTCCCGGTTCCGTTCTATTTACGAACACAAACAGGCCCGAGTAGTCTTGCAGATTCGGAAAATGCGCGGTGCAGTCTTACTCGTCTCAGCTGATACGCTGGTAGCGGTTTCTGACAACTAATGAGGGTTATTAAACCCAACCTGCTATAGATCCGGGGTTACATGTATATATTATCTTTTGTATTACAATCATACTATATGACTATTGTATATAACTCTGTTTCTCAATATCCGTTACATGTAATTTCCATGTGTTTATTTGGATGAGAGAATAAAGCATATGACATATGGATATTACAGTGCATTCGTTTTCACATTGATTTTGTGACCTTTTATTTTATTAAAAAAAAATATATTTTTGCAGAAACAACATTTACAATTACGGTATGTATGATCATTTACATATACCGGTATGATTTTTGTTATGTCCCATTACGGTTGATTAATCATCAAATCCTTCGAAAGATTAAAACATTCATCTGATAGCCCCATGAACATTAAGAAGCGGGCGCAAATTACGTTTACGTATCATCATATTAAATAAAGAGATGATTAGTAATCATTACCGCATACGGTAACCAATAGTAACCAATAGTAACCAATAGTAACCAATAGTAACCAATAGTGGAAAATGTTTCCATTTCTGAGTTAGAAGTACATGCCCCATGTCGGTGTATGTTCCAACCGCGATTTTCTGGCTTCTCTTTATATTACAGAAAGGCCGACCAAATTTCCCATTCACGTGTGTATCACTTGTACATAGGCAACGCCATGTAACATTGTTCTATTCTGTCCTCTGCTGTTTGAAACCACGTTTTTACGCCCTTTTCAACACCTTTGGCGAGTATGAAATAAGAGGTTGATTGGACCCTGCACCGTCTATTCGATACATTTTAACTCTATACTGAGATTTGTTATGATATTTAATTAGGTGTTTGTGTAAGCACTGTGCACAGCGCTCACAGACTGCACCACTAATGCAGAGTGGAAAGCAGCAACACACGATAGAAAATATGACTCAAATAACTTGAAACAAGTGTCAATTCGTTCAGCCCGTTGGAAAATGATACAAAGCATTAAAGTGATATTCATTCCTATCAGTGCGATTTTTGCCGTAAATTATGCACAACATCTGCGATTTGAAATTACATTATAAGTGCCACCGCAGACGCTACGATTAAAATCGTAAGTGGGGAAAATCGTAGGTGGAGAAATCGTAGCTTGCCCGCAGACGCTACGGTGCTGCGATCTTTGCAGCTACGATTTTCGTGGTATTTACAACATGACCAGTGCGACAGTGGTCATGTGACAGCTACGATCGCGCGCGTTGTCAAAGTCACGCCACGATTTTCCTGGTAAAACCAAACAGTGCTTGATTGCTACGATTTGGCTACGATATTGTCGTGGGCATGCGCATTGGATGCTTCCTCCTGCGATTTTCCCCACTTACGATTTTAATAACACACACAGAGGATGGCCCGTATACATGTGACGTGTGCGAGAAATCGTTTATTCATTCGAGTGACCTGACGAAACATAAAAAGATTCACGCCGATGATAACCCGTATCAATGTGATGTGTGCGATAAATCGTTCAGTCAGTCGATCAACTTGGCAGATCATAAGAGGATCCACACAGGCGATCGCCCGTATCAATGTGATGTGTGTGACAAATCATATACTGAGTCGAGTAACCTGATGAAATACAAGATGAACCACACAGGCGATCGCCCGTATCAATGTGATGTGTGTGGCAAATCATATACTGAGTCGAGTAACCTGGTGAAACATAAGATGATCCACACTGGAGATCGCCCGTATCAATGTGATGTGTGTGACAAATCATATACTGAGTCGAGTAACCTGGTGAAACATAAGATGATCCACACAGACGATCGCCCGTATCAATGTGATGTGTGTGGCAAATCATATACTGAGTCGAGTAACCTGGCGATACATAATAGGATCCACACTGGGGATCGCCCATATCAATGTGATGTGTGTGGGAAATCATTTATTACGTCGAGTAACCTGGCAAAACATAAGATAACCCACACTGGGGATCGCCCGTATCAATGTGATGTGTGTGGGAAATCATTTACTACGTCGAGTAACCTGGCGATACATAATAGGATCCACACTGGGGATCGCCCGTATCAATGCGACGTTTGCGAGAAATCATTTAGTCATTCTAGTCATCTGACGGGGCATAAGAGGATCCACACTGGAGACCGTCCATATCAATGTGATATGTGCGAGAAATCATTTAGTCAGTCGAATACCCTGGCGACACATAAGATGATCCACACTGGAGATCGCCCATATAAATGTGATATGTGTTGGAGGTCATTTACTCAGTCGAGTGACATGGACAAACATAAGCTGATCTACACGGGGTATCGCCCATATCAATGTGATATGTGCGAGAAATCATTTAGTCAGATAAGTAGCCTGGTGAAACATAAGAGGATCCACACAGGTGATCGCCCATATCAATGCGATGTATGCGAGAAATCATTTAGTCAGTTGTGTAACTTGAAGAAACACAATAGGATTCACACAGGGGACCGCCCGTATCAATGTGATATATGCGAGAAATCATATAGTGATTCGAGTACCCTGACAAAACATAAGATGATCCACACAATGTGATGTGTGCGAAAAATCATATACTCAGTTGGTTATCCTGACTAGGCATAAAAGAATCCACACCGGAGATCGCCCGTATTCGTGTGACGTGTGCGAGAAATCGTTTACGCGGTCGAGTGACATAAAGAAACATAAGAGGATTCACACTGGGGATGTCCCGTGTTGATGTGATTTGTGTGGGAAGACATATACTCAGTTGATTCCCTTGTCGACACATAAGAGGGATTATAAGGGGATCGTCCATATTAATGTGATGTGTACAAGAAATCGTTTACTTTGGTTGAGTAACCCGACGAGACATAAGATTATCCACACATACATGTAAGATAATCCCGCATGTAAATAAGTGGCTGAATTTGGATGTGCCATTCAAATGTGTAGACATTTATGTAAATAAGTCCATAAGAAAATGTAAATAAAACGAGCCATAACATAATCCACACATACATGTAAGATAATTCCGCATGTAAATAAGTGGCTGAATTTGGATGTGCCATTCAAAGGTGTAGACATTCAGACACGCACATGGAGAGTAAGCAACGATTCTAATACAGCTACATTCTCTCATACTAGCACCTTGTATCATGTAGGTACACACATCATTGAAAGTTTAACCGTAGCCGATAAGCAGTTTAAAAACTATACCAATATTTGACAAAATAACATACAAGCATTTTGCTGCAAAGGGATCCTCGTGTCATCGACTATCATACGATCATAACCCATAGAGAGCCCCACCTTGACTGCAGCAGACGACACTCCACAGTACATGTTTCCATATGTGTGGGGCTCCATGTCGGTTAATTTTTATTTTTTTATGAAAGTTGGAAGAATAGTAATACCATGTGCCAATGCATTCTCTTATATATGCGAGTCGACCATATGTCGCCTCGCATATAGAAGAGAATACATTGGCCTAACAATTTTGTATAATTTTGTATCAATTGTACTTTATTCTTTATTCATTTTAATTATCCCATATAGAACCCCACACGGACTGAGCAGACGACACTCTATTGTGCATGCTTCCATCTGTGTGAGGCTCCATGTGGGTTATTTTTTATTTTTTATGAAAGTTGGAAGAATAGTAAAAAATTATTAAAATTGTGAAAAAAATAATAACAAATGATGAACCTATGGTCGACTCGCATATATAAGAGCATTGGTACAGGGTATTACTCTACATACAAGTATTTCGCTGCAAGCGGGGTCATCATGTCATCGACTATCCCACGATCAAAAGATTTCAAAAATCTTGGAAAAAGAGTCATTGAAGTCAACAGTACCCCATCGAACATGTGTTTATATATTTATGCACATGCATTTTCTCAAAACATTCTGGGTATTTTTTTTTAGGATGGAACTCCCAAAGGGACATTCAATGGATTCGTCTGGACTATATTCCAAACTAATACATGTATAGCCTACTAATATGATTTTTAGCTCAACTTGACAACGTAAATTTCAAGCTAGTGTCATGGGTTTGCATCCGTGCGTGCGTCAATGCCATTCGGCACGACCTATAGGCCGCATCCCTCGTTCTATCTTTACCAAACTTCATAATTATGTAGCTTCAGTGTGACTTATTGTTCTGAATTTCGATGAAAAACTTGGCCGCCAGCAGTCATCTTGGATTTCAAATCTGAATCCATCGGAACATCCTACACTTTATGGCCGGATCATATATTTTTTATTTTGCAGCCACGATTGTGATCACCTGTAGATGGGAGATATCGAATTTGAACGATTTTTTATGAAAAACATGGCCGCCACCAGCCATCGTTGATTTTACTCTTTGCTTGACTAGATCATTTGGCACGCGCTACAGACCACATCCCTCATCCGATCATCACCAAACTTCATATATATCTTATTGTGACATCTAGATGGGAGCCTCCTATTTTGACCAAAATCTGTTGAAAAATATATATCTTCTGGGTGACCTCTATATGGGAGGTTCCTATTTTGACCAAAATCTGTTTTTAAAAATATATATCTTTGATTTTACTCTTTGCATGAATAAATCCTTTGTCACAGCCTACATACTACATTGTATCTTCGGGGTGAACTCTATATGGGAACCTCCGAGTTTGACAAAAATTCGTTTAAAAAATAATATGGCCGCCAACGGTCATCTTGGAATTTAAGCTTTGTATGACTAAATACTTTGGCGCATCATACAGAACACATCCCTCATCCGACATCACCAAACTTCACATGGGTCTCCGGGTGACCTCTTGTTTACTTTCCTTCTTTATCATTCCATTCATTGTTCAGCACAAAATTAAATCCTTCCCAGGTTGAGCTACAGTGTCAATGGGGCACTTTCATTATATTTATTTTGGTCGCTATTATGTTCACATCGCTTTCAAATCCATCCCTTTCCCGTGTGACTGATAGTTCTACATTAATGCCTGTATGCTTTACATATACAATCAAATACATGATTAATATATGCTATACAAGTATTCATATATGCATGATATAAATCTACACACTTATATATCCGCTACTCACTAAACATCTGTCATCATTAACCCTTTACCCAACAAACCGGCCAAAACCGGCCAAATAAAGCTTCAACAGCCTAAAATATCTTCGGTCTGTCTCAATAGAACCATACAAATATGGATATCATTGGAACCGGCTCCTTGACTACAATGTGATAGTTACAGTTATGCCCTGTGCCAATGCATTCTCTTATATATGCGAGTCGACCATAGGTCGCCTCGCATATATAAGAGAATGCATTGGCCTAAAAAAAATCTTTTTTTAACACTTTTTACCAATTTTTCTTACATTGTTTAACAATTTTATAATTTTTAATGTGTTAAGCCAATGCATTCTCTTATATATGCGAGGCGACCTATGGTCGACTCGCATATATAAGAGAATGCATTGGCACAGGGCCCTTCTGTTGGGTAAAGGGTTAAACGGTGCGTACCGAATAGGCAATGTATATACTATTAAAGATGGTCTTTCTCTTTGTAAACTTGTGACATAACCCCACGTTAGCAAGTAGCCTTGGTCAGCTATACCAGGTGAAAGCTAACGTCATGTGCATCGACCAAGGAAAACACCAGCTGAACTCAACCCGTGTACATATGTGTTTGATAACTGTTTTTATTTTTATCTTAACCAAAAACTAAACAAAACAAAACAAAACAAAAAAACCAAAAACAAAAAAAATAATAATGCAAATACTCTTTGTGGATAATATTATATCTTTTATACTGTTTGGATCACTAATTGAGCACCTTAGTCTCATCAATATTTTTCGTTTCAATTTTACTCGTTCCCGATCTTTCCCTATTTTACTCCCTTTTCATGTTATGTTTAGCTTAATGTCACCCGTTCGCCATTTTACCCCCTTTTTTCGCTGTTAGCATTTTTTAGCATGTTACCCCCCCCCCCCCCCCCCCAATTTACCAGTAACTTTTTAATATTTGTTCGATTTGTAATGTTATGCGCTTTTGTATTTCTTAGTAACTTATAGTTCTACATTTTTTGTCGATGTCCATAATTATGTCTTATATTTGAGATTGTATTTTATGTTTAACATGTCAAGCGTTTTAAAGCACTTCGGTGGATTTTACGATTAGGTTCTTAGCATACAATTTTTATCCATTCACTATTTACTATTATTTTAGGATGTGTGCCATGTTTGTATTGTAAGCGCATTGAAACTAATTTATTGTATAATGCGCTCTAAATGTAGCTATAATAATAATAATAATAATAATAATACTAGACAGCCCCACACAGATAGAAGGATATATTACTGACAGTCGTCTGCTCATGTCTGTGAGGGGCACCATATGAGTTATATAGTTACCGGGTATAAAGATGGTATATCTCTTTGTAAACATGTGCTATATAGTTAACGAGTATAAGGATGGTCTATCTCTTTGTAAACATGTGCTATATAGTTACCGAGTATAAGGATGGTCTATCTCTTTGTAAACATGTGTTATATAGTTACCGGGTATAAAGATGGTCTATCTCTTTGTAAACATATGTTATATAGTTACCGGGTATAAAGATGATCTATCTCTTTGTAAACATGTGTTATATTGTTACCGGGTATAAAGATGGTCTATCTCTTTGTAAACATATGTTATATAGTTACCGGGGCATAAAGATGGTCTATCTCTTTGTAAACATGTGTTATATAGTTACTGGGGTATAAAAATGGTCTACCTCTTGTAAACATGTGCTATATAGTTACCTGGTATAAAGATGGTCTATCTCTTTGTAAATATGTGCTATATAGTTACCCGGGTATAAAGATGGTCTATCTCCTTGTAAACATGTGCTATATAGTTACCGGGGTATAAAGATGGTCTATCTCCTTGTAAACATGTGCTATATAGTTACCGGGGTATAAAGATGGTATATCTCTTTGTACGCATGTGTTATATAGTTACCGGGTATAAGATGGTCTAACTCTGTGTACGCATGTATTATATAGTTACCGGGATATAAAGATGGTCTCTCTCTCTTTGTACGCATGTATTATATAGTTACCGGGATATAAATATGGTCAATCTCTTTGTACGCATGTGTTATATAGTTACCGGGTATAACGATGGTCTATCTCTTTGTAAACATGAGTTATATAGTTCCCGGGTGTAAAGATGGTCTATCTCTTTTTAAACATGTATTATATAGTTACTGGGTATAAAGATGGTCTATCTCTTTGTAAACATGTGATATATAGTTACCGGGGTATAAAGATGATATATCTCTTTGTAAGCATGTGTTATATAGCTACCTGGGTATAAATATGGTCTATCTCTTTGTAAACATGTATTATATAGTTACCTGGGTATAACGATAGTTTATCTCTTTGTAAACATGTGCTATATAATTACCGGGTATACAGATGGTCTATCTCTTTGTAAACATGTGCTGTATAGTCACCGGGGTATAAAGATGGTCTATCTCTTTGTAAACATGTGCTATATAATTACCGTGGTATAAAGATAGTCTATCTCTTTGTAAACATGTGCTATATAGTTACCGGGTATAACGATTGTCTATCTCTTTGTAAATATACCGTTACCGGGGCATACACATGGTCTATCTCTTTGTAAGCATGTGGTATATAGTCACCGGGGAATAAAGATGGTCTATCTCCTTGTAAACATGTGGTATATAGTTACCGTGGTATAAAGATGGTCTATCTCTTTGTAAACATGTGCTATATAGTTACCGGGGTATAAAGATGGTATATATCTTTGTAATTATGTGATATATAGTAAGGATGTGTTATATAGTTACCGGGGTACAAAGAAGGCCTATCTCTTTGTAAACATGTGCTATACAGTTACCGGGGTATAAAGATGGTCTATCTCTTTGTAAACATGTGCTATATAGTTATCGGGGTATAAAAATGGTCCATCTCTTTGTAAGCATGTGTTATATAGTTACCGGGGTATAAAGATGGCCTATCTCTTTGTAAACATGTGCTATATAGTTATCGGGGTATAGATATGGTCTATCACTTTGTAAGCATCTGCTATATAGTTACTGGGGTATAAAGATGGTCTATCTTTTTTGTAAATATGTGCTATAATTGTTACCCTGGTATAAAGATTGGCTATCTCTTTGTAAACATGTGCTATATAGTCGCCGGGGTATAAAGATGGTATATCTCTTCGTAAACATGTGCTATATAGTTACCGGGGTATAAAGATGGTCTATCTCTTTGTAAATATGTGATATATAGTAAGGATGTGTTATATAGTTACCGGGGTATAAAGATGGCCTAACTCTTTGTAAACATGTGCTATATAGTTACTGGGGTATAAAGATGGTCTATCTCTTTGTAAGCATGTGCTATATAGTTATCGGGGTATAAAGATGGTCTATCTCTTTGTAAGCATGTGTTATATAGTTATCGGGGTATAAAAATGGTCCATCTCTTTGTAAGCATGTGTTATATAGTTACCGGGGTATAAAGATGGTCTATCTCTTCGTAAACATGTGCTATATAGTTACCGGGGTATAAAGATGGTCTATCTCTTTGTAAATATGTGATATATAGTAAGGATGTGTTATATAGTTACCGGGGTATAAAGATGGCCTAACTCTTTGTAAACATGTGCTATATAGTTACTGGGGTATAAAGATGGTCTATCTCTTTGTAAGCATGTGCTATATAGTTATCGGGGTATAAAGATGGTCTATCTCTTTGTAAGCATGTGTTATATAGTTACCGGGGTATAAAAGTGGCCTATCTCTTTGTAAACATGTGCTATATAGTTACCGGGGTATAAATATGGTCTATCTCTTTGTAAACAACTGCTATATAGTTACCGGGGTATAAAGACGGTCTATCTTTTTTGTAAACATGTGCTATATAGTTATCGGGGTATAAAGATGGTCTATCTCTTTGTAATCATGTGTTATATAGTTACCGGGGTATAAAAGTGGCCTATCTCTTTGTAAACATGTGCTATATAGTTACCGGGGTATAAAGATGGTCTATCTTTTTTGTAAATATGTGCTATATAGTTACCCGGGTATAAAGATGGTCTATCTCTTTGTAAACATGTGCTATATAGTTACCGGGTATAAAGATTGGCTATATCTTTGTAAACATGTGCTATGTGATATATAGTTATCGGGGTATACATATGGTCTATATCTTTGTAAGCATGTGGTATATAGTTACCGGGGTATAAAGATGGTCTATATTTTTTCAAGCATGTGCTATATAGTTACCGGGGTAAAATCTATCAGATATGAATCGAAGACTCCTGTCCGGAAATGCTTATATTGACTATTTTCTTGTCTAAACGTGTTGGAATGTTGTTGTTGATTCAATATTAGATGGTTCGTGTAGTTGAATCATCATTTAATATATAATATAGCATATATAAGATAGTGCACTAGAACAATAATTTTAATACAGCACCAGCTTAAATCCTGTCATGAAAAGGGCTAACAAATGCCTTTTCAGTGAAATATTTGGTTAAATTTTGAAACTAACTAAAAATTTAGTGGTTAATAGTAATCATATTTTTAGTTAAATTAAAGGTGGATTATCTCTTTGTAAACATGTATTATATAGTTACCGGGGTATAAAATATTAGATCTGAATCGAAGACTCCTGTCCGGAAATGCTTCTATCGATTAATATTAATTTTATTTCGAATATTTTCTGGTCTAAAAAGGTGTGTTTGTTCAGCTAACGAACAATATTGGTTACTGTTAACAGAGACCAGAAATTATATTGTGCAATTTTGTCACAAATAAACGTCAATTATACTCATTATCGCTTATATCTGTGGAACAAAACAGTACAAACAACCAATCTGTGACATTTGACATTCGTTGCGTAGCCGTAGGAACAGCCCAGTGCTCTATATCGCAATAGGTCTCATCCGAATGGTCGGTTCTAAAAATAGTAACATAAATGGGCCCGATTTAATATTCGAAATAAAATCAATATTAATTGATAGAAGCTTTTCCGGACATAGGTCTTCAGTTCATATCTATTATTTTATACCCACGCAACTATTTAAAATTTGTTATTTAAAGAGATAATCCATCTTTAAACAACATTATAGATAATTTGCCAAATAAACTCAACTTAGTTCAGAATTTCAACCCAGCGCTGAGTTAAGAATCAACCAAATATTGGGTGTATAATCAACTAAATGGGTGGGATATCAACTATATATTTAGTTATTGGCGACTAAATACTTTTAACCCCACGATTTAGTTAGATTTAAAGGGGTACTGTACTCCAATTTCAATAAATTCCCGGTGACAATAGCGATCTAATATCAATATTATATTTTAAAATAACTAATTTGAGTCGACGATGTCTACTGAAAACGTTCCGGTTAACAGGCTATCATAAAAGTAAAATTTTATTATTTAAAATAAATTAATTTATGACTGGAGTCATAAAATGGAGAATTATGCCATTACGAGTTACCGTTCTTGAAAACGCATCTGTTGCGTGTCTTTTATCGACGGCAGTTCGCGAACAATATTGAGTTGCAAACAAAACATGTTACCTGCAAAATGAAGGCCCGCTATAACCGATTCGGAAAAAATGAGACAGAAACAAAGTCATAAAGCATCAAGTATTGCTATAGGGGGTGAGATTGTTTGATGGAAGAGATTGAATGCATCAATTGAAGCTGTGAACAATGAACTTCCGGGTCTTACTGCGACCTGCGTCTTCTCCGGTGAAGGTCAAGAACATGGCGCGTAGTTTGAAATCGTAATATTTTTGTTTCCAATATCAATATTTTCTTCGCTAAATTAGGTTTATACGAAACTCATGTAACACGAACACAATCTAACTTGAAAGTTATTTCAATGGGAGTAAATAAAAAAATCGCCTATCTCTGTGTACAGTACCCCTTTAACTACCATGATATTAATTGGTGGACGTTAACTAAATATTTAGTCACACATTTAGTTAATTTCTCAACCCAACTGATTTAGTTAAGATATCAACCCAACGTTTAGCCGGTGGACTTCAACTAAAATATTGGGCTGAAACCAACTCAAATTTATTTAGATTTAATAAATTTTAGTTTTCTGTGTATTATCCTGATATTTGGTACTCCAAAGTACACGAGCAGGTATTCCAGATTACCAGGACAGGTACTGCGGAGTTCAAGGACAGACAGCCTGCGGAGTCCCTAGGATTGTACACCATAGTTCATGGACATGCTGTTATGCCAGCTTTTGAAGTAACTGACCACTTTTGAAGTAGGTCTCCACTTTTGAAGTAAAAATCGCCAGCTTTTGAAGTACCTCACCACTTTTGTAATAAAATCGCTAGTTTTTGTAGTAAAGTGAGGTCTCCGCTTTTGAAGTAAAAAACGCCAGCTTTTGTAGTAAAAAAACCATGTCTCCACTTTTGTAATAACAGAATTACAGCTTTTGAAGTAAACTGACCCAATACATTTTGACGGGCGACTTGTGACCGAAGGAATTTAGTGAGTCCGGTTCCGTGACAAAAGAATCCACACCGGCGTCAGAAGTTCGATGTGACATTGAGTTAGACAAGATTTATGAGAATCCACCGGATGTGTGTCTGAAGATGTTCTTAGGTGATGTATTAGTTCCAACGGAAAATAGTTGGTATAGTTGGCCTCACTTTGGAAGGCGATATTAATCGCATATTCATACCCTCGAAATTAGGTGACCGAAATGACGCGTTAGGGACAGCAGAACATGTTTGGTTTATTAGATTCGTCTCTGGAAGGCGACATTAACGACCATTGAAATTATGTCACATAACCGAAGTATTAGAACTACCTCAAACGTGGCCAGCTACTTCGAAAACGGGGGCCAGTAATGTGTTATGTGGAAACCGTTGGATTCACATATCCTCTGATGATTGAGTATATAAAATAACGGATTCGATGGCATTATGTCGCTATATAGGGAAAAGTTAAACTATCAAGTCTCAATGTTCGTGGTGCCAAAAGGTACAGTCTCCTTTCAAAATTTATTCAAAACAATATACGAATACAAATAATTTTATCGTCAATTGTCAGGCACAGCAATAAAAATGAAACGCATAACAAAATTAGGAATGAATGGAACGATGTGGTTGATGTAGTTAAATAATAATTAGTCAACTTTATCCTCAACCTCCCCTTCGACGCTATAGTTCTTGAATAGTTATGTATAATATTCTATAACTTTTGCTCTGATCCCTTATCGCCTCTCATCCACATCAACAATTCTGCTATCTGAATCTGTTTTTGTTTATTATAGTCAATAAATTAAATCAATATTTGCAAACATACATCTTAGTGAGCACTGGTAGATCATGATTGATATCTAGATCTCGCTCATAATTAAAACTCCCCTCATTTTCAACCACGAACTATAGCACGTTAGTTATAAACGCCCAGACCGTGCGCCGCGCGCAATGTGATAACACCTTTCCAAAAAAACTAAACACCAAATGGAGAACAATATTACAACAATGAATTTATTGATATACTGCAAACCATCGGTGCGAACTGGGTTTGATGAGATATTATGTATAACACAAAATAGAATATATGCCAGTCCCTTCCAATAGTATTGCCATCGACTTACCGGCAACGGTTGAACAATGACATAACATACCTGCCCTATACTGGGCAACAACAGTTACTTGCGATTGTGGCCAATGTTGACACCTCCCACTCGCAGAGGACTCACATCGAACAATGGAATCGCAGGCATAGCTACCGCATGGTATAATACACGCTCGGAACACGGGCTCCACTGGCCGCCATGGAGAATCACAGTATAACGCCTGAACATTAAATCTTATGATAAACATTACTACTGAAGCACACAAAGAGGCCGGATCTACACAGCGATATGGTATGCGCTTTTCTTTTCTATCTGTTTTCCTCTCTTGGTGGTTCTAGAGTTGTCACGAAGTCTCGACGATATAACACTATCCCATAACAGCCGTGAGTATGTTCAATAATTTAGTTTGTAATTCCAGGAACCATTATCTCTCGTTATTAAAGTGTCCAAAGGAGATTGTATTTCAGTTGTAAATTGAATGAACATCTTTGACTTATTATTCTATAGCACGTGCATGATAATATTATTCTAACTGGGACAATGACTCATGAAATTATGCAGAATCGGTGTGTCTTGTCGTGTGGCATTCTTAATCACCCGACATCTGGAGTTTCGTCCTTCGTTTCATAGTTGGCCAATCAGAATGAACCACGTTAAGAAAATGGACCTATTTATCATTATTGATAATCGACTATAAAATTAATATGATCATACGTAAACGTAATTTGCGCACGTTTGTTACTGTTCATGGGATTATCGGATACTTTTTTATCTTTAAACCGTAATGGGACACAAGACAATTATATATATGTAAATAATCGCATATAACGTAAATGTTTGGCAGATGTGTCGTTTATCTTGACCGTGTAACACGTGTCTCAGTTGTCTGGCCATCGACGCAGTCCTGTGTCTGGATTTTTTCGCGCCGATGTAGGTTGTGACGTCATGATGCACGTCTTGATGTCATGACGCCTTTACTGGTTTTCCAAAAAGTTATCTTAAAAAGGACTATGCAATCTTTCAATCGGAACTTGTAGTTTCACTTTGTCGGCCTTGAACTTCGAGAATAATTCATCAATCTTTTAGGCGAAAATACCGTTAGAAAATGGAAGATAATATCTAAACGACCAGTAAGGCCCCTATATTCCTCTTTCGGGGCAAATATTTTTAATAATTTGATAAAATATGTAAACAAAACTTGTTCATGCAATTTCACTTTTTTTGTCAACCGGAGCTTTGTTTTAATTTACATTCAATTTTTAAAATCTTTGGCTTTAGGAGCATGTTGTTCGTACATATTATGATGAAGTATAGCTAACATTTGACGGAACAAAGTTTTTTTATTTTTGCCCTGGAGCATTTTGCAGATTTCGAGGTGGTATTAATCAATATAAAATGGCGGCCGTCGCCAACAATAATTTTGCACTCGGCTGACCCTTTGTGTTATGAATAAATTATCTATTTTAGGTAATTTCAATCTATTTTAAGATTGGGCTGAAAAAGTCGATTAGTATATCTCATATCCGCATACGTATACCCTAGGTAGCTCCGCGGGAGACTGAACCTTTTGGCACCACGAACATTGCGAGTTGAAAGTTTGACATAGGACTGTTCTTCCGAAGAAGAGGACAAATCGATCAACTATTTTCCATTGGAACTGATACATCTGTCACGTCACCCAATTTTGAGGAAATATACATATTGCCATGTTACTGTACTGACAGAACGTCTTCAGCCACACATCTTGTCACCAGCGTGGATTCTCTTATGTATTGTCAGACTCACGGTCACGCCGAACTTCTTCTAAGAAACGTCGCACCTGTAAGGTCATTCGCCAGTGTGGATTGTCAGGTTGCCGGATTGATCACCTATGTGAGTTCTCATATGCAGGGAACCGGACTCACTAAATGCCTTCTGGTACACGTCACACGTGTATGGGCGATTGGCTGTGAATTATCTTGTGTTGATATGACTGAAATCTATTCGAACCACGTAACACTCGTATGGTCGATTACCGGTGTGGATTCTTTTGTCACGGAACCGGACTCACTAAATGCCTTCTGGTACACGTCACACGTGTATGGGCGATTGACTGTGTGAATTCTCTTGTGTTGGTATGACTGAAAGCTATTCGAACCACGTCACACTCGTATGGTTGATAACCGTTGTGGATTCTTTTATCACGGAACCGGACTCACTAAATATATTCAGTCACAAGTCACACTCGTACGGGCGATAGCCCCTATGGATTATCGGGTTGACTTTGTCATGAAAATCGTCCCGCGCCCGTCAAAATTTATTGAGTCAGTTTACTTCAAAAGCTGTAATTTTTTTATTACAAAAGTGGAGACATGGTTTTTTTACTACAAAAGCTGGCGTTTTTACTACAAAAGCGGAGACCTCACTTTACTACAAAAGCTGGCGATTTTATTACAAAAGTGTTGAGGTACTTCAAAAGCTATCGATTTTACTTCAAAGGTGGAGACCTACTTCAAAAGTGGTCATTAATTCAAAAGCTGGCGTAACACATGCACTCTGAAGAGTACCTAGACAGGCAATTCCGAGTACCAACATTTTGGTACGCCATATGGGACAGGTATAGTACTATATATATTTTTTTTCACTCAGACTGGCGGGTGTGAATATTGATGACATTATTGACATTTTCGAAATGGTACAACGTGGGAAAGAGAAAAAACCAAGACATTTCAGTAAAATTACAAGAGATAGGTCCATTCTACTAGATGAATCAGTGGCATGGCTAGAGGTTGTCCTTTGTGGGGATGCCCACATTGATATTTCCAAATGTCACTAGCCGGAGAGATCAGCGCAATCTACTGAGCGAACCATGGCTCTGTCCAATATAATTTATTTTAGATCGGACCTGAATATTGCAATAAATCCTAACGTCTAGTAGACCAGCTTCACATTCATGCATACGGCCAAGGGGAGAGACGACCAAGGTACACCGGACCAATCACGGGGAGAGACGACCAAGGTACACCGGACCAATCACGGGGAGAGACGACCAAGGTACACCGGACCAATCACGGGGAGAGACGACCCAGGTACACCGGACCAATCACGGGGAGAGACGACCAAGGTACACCGGACCAATCACGAGGAGAGACGACCAAGGTACACCGGACCAATCACGGGGAGAGACGACCAAGGTACACCGGACCAATCACGGGGAGAGACGACCAAGGTGCACCGGACCAATCAAGGGGAGAGACGACCAAGGTACACCGGACCAATCACGGTACGGGGAGAGACGACCAAGGTACACCGGACCAATCACGGTACGGGGAGAGACGACCAAGGTACACCGGACCAATCACGGTTCAGATCGTTGTGAGACCATTTTGAAATCGGAACATGAATGTGGCAAAATCCTAGCATCTAGACTGACTTTGAGCATAATTTCCAGTGTTGGATATTTACAACCTGACACCCCCTATACTACGGTTGACAAATGTCAAATAATTAGCAGTTTTTAATGGTCACGGGGAGGAACCGGGACATTAACTTACCAAGTGTTGGAAATTTCCTGCATGCCTGACATCAACTTATGGTCAGAAAATGTCCAACTGATGGCCTTCTGAGTCCATAATTTTTACCAAAAGTAGGAAAATATGCAAATATTGGTCTAAAAACAACACATTCCCTACTATTAAATTGTTGCAAAATCAAACTACAAGAACAATTTCAAAATAGTTTTGATGTGAAATGTCCAACAAATGTTTTGTCAGATTATGAAATTTCCAACTGTTGAACATTTGACAATTAAAGTTTGAGGGAGTATGAGACACCCAGCCCCCCCTCTCCCCACCAAAACCTATCATCACGTTCCTGAGAAGAATATGATGAGTGGAGGTATGCTGTGTGCTACAGAATGAATTTAAGCATAATCCAAATACCTCGTATAAATTAACTGGACTATATATGTTCGTTTTATCTCACGTGACTACGCATTATCCACGCGTGTGATTGCTTGCTTGACATTCACTATTATCGATGTCGTCCACAGCACGATAGTGGGCCTCCTAATTTTAGCACACCCACTATCATTGGGAAATCTAGAAATATATTTTTAGCATGACCAATATTCCGGGGAGGTAATTTGAAAGTCAGCTCCGTCTCGCTGCAAAAGTTCAACATGTTTTATCCGAAATGTCTTTGTAAACGACAACTAGAGTACAATAAATGATCGTAAGCAAATTCTTTATGTTATTTGTGATGTTTTACCCATGTTTGATGTGGCGACCTCTGTGTGATATTCGCCGACTGGGTTTATATATATAGTAACAGGGCGATGCTTGATGCTGTCAGTCGATGCATGAGAAGACATCGCCGCGGCATAGGATTATATTATGTGGGGTTTACATGCACACATTGATTTTTGCAGAAAACATTTATATGAACGCCTTGAGTTAAGAAAACTAATCGTAGTTGCCAAATCAAGTATTGGTTGACCACAAACAGTTTTTCATATTCTTGAGAAAGAGGAAACTGCCTTTATTCCATTTTGAGTCGTTTTGCAGCTAATTTATTGCTAAATGTTTTTTTTAACCCTTTACCCAACAGAAGGGCCCTGTGCCAATGCATTCTCTTATATATGCGAGTCGACCATAGGTCGCCTCGCATATATAAGAGAATGCATTGGATTAACACATTAAAAATTGTTAAAGAATGTAAGAAAAAATGGTAAAAAGTGTTAAAAAAAAGTTTTTTTTAGGCCAATGCATTCTCTTATATATGCGAGGCGACCTATGGTCTACTCGCATATATAAGAGAATGCATTGGCACAGATGCATTACTGTAACTATCACAATGTGGTCAAGGAGCCGGTTCCAATGATATCCATATTTGTATGGTGTTATTGAGACAGACCGAAGATATTTTAGGCTGTTGAAGCTTTATTTGGCCGGTTTGTTGGGTAAAGGGTTAATTCCCGCATATGTATAAACATCGATGTGGCGACAGGGGTGGGATGCTTCACCATCTCAACTGTGATAATCAATTTCTACAATGACCAACTATATATATATGATTCTAATGATGAATTTCTACGACCAGTGTTTGACGTGATAATTGGTTTCTAATCAAAAGTAAAATATGGTCAAATATTTACAATAATAAACAGCCATTCATGAACAATGTTGTGTATTTCAGTATTGATAGCATGTGTGTGTTTAGTATTGATAGCCTGTGTGAATTTTAGTATTGATAGCCTGTGTGTATATTAGTATTGATAGCCTGTGTGTACTTTCTTATGTCTCGTCAGACTGTTTACATGCGCAAATGTTTCCTCGCACACATCACATTGGTGTGGGCGATCACCCGTGTGGATCCTCTTATGTACAAGCAGGCCACCCGACTGAGTGAATGATTTATCGCACATATCACATCTATAGGGACGATCCCCATTGTGGATCCTCTTATGTGTCGTCAGGCTACCACGCTGAGTGAATGATTTATCGCACATATCGCATTGATACGGGCGATCCCCCGTGTGGATTCTCTTATGTTTCGTCAGATAACACAACTGAGTAAACTGTTTATCGCACACGTCACATGGATACGGCCTATCCCCCGTGTGGATTCTCTTATGAATCGCCAGGTAACTCGACACGGTAAATGATTTCTCGCACAAATCACATGGATATGGTCGATCCCCCGTGTGGATCCTCTTATGTTTCGTGAGAGAACTCGACTGAGTAAATGATTTCGTGCACACATCACATTGATACGGACGATCCCCCGTGTGGATCCTATAATGTCTAGTCAGGCTATACAACCGACTAAATGATTTATCGCACAAATCACATCGGTGCGGGCGATCGCAAGTGTGGATCCTCTTATGTTTCGTCAGGGAACTCGACTCGGTGAATGAACTATCGCACATATCACATTGATATGGCCTATCACCTGTATGGATCATCTTATGCATCTTCAGATTACCCAACTGAGCAAATGATTTCTCGCACACATCACATTGATGCAGGCGATCCCCGATGTGGGTCATGTTATGTTTAGACAGACTACTCAACTGAGTAAACGATTTCTCACACACACCACACTGATGCGGGCGTTCCCCTGTGTGGATCCTCTTGTGTATCGTCAGGTTATGCGACTGTGTAAATGATTTCTCACACACATCACACTGATACGGGCGATCTCCGGTGTGGATCATCTGATGTTTAATCGGGTGACTCGAGTG
Source organism: Siphonodentalium dalli (assembly GCA_032622095.1). Lineage (NCBI taxonomy): Eukaryota > Metazoa > Mollusca > Scaphopoda > Gadilida > Siphonodentaliidae > Siphonodentalium > Siphonodentalium dalli. Next base: position 296,547,273 of record CP136063.1, read on the forward strand.
AATAAATGATTTCTCACACACATCACACTGATACGGGCGTTCCCCTGTGTGTGTCCTCTTATGTGTAATCAGGTAACCTGGGTGAGTACATGAGTTCGCGCACACATCACATTGGTATGGGCGATCTCAGGTGTGGATCCTCTTACGTTTAATCAGGTGACTCGAGTGAACAAATGATTTCTCGCACGCATCACACTGATACAGGCGTTCCCCTGTGTGGATCCTCTTGTGTGTAATCAGATGACTTGACTTAGTACATGATTTCTCGCACTCGTCCTATTGGGAAAGGCGATCTCCAGTGTGGATTATCTTATGTTTCGCATCTGAGTAAATGATTTCTTGCCCACATAACTTTCATATTCACATTCATACATTCACGATCACCCGCTTGAATTTTTTTTTTGTAACAGTAAATTATGTAGGTGTGGAGCATGATTTCCAGCATAATTATGTCGCACTGATGGGACGCAACATCCCCATGCTCCGTGTCATTGTACAACCGACTAAACGAATGCAATCGTGTTTATGAAGTAATTATATCCGGTGTGTATTTCCCTACTCCAGTCTCCATTATTGATGGCCCCATCGCTTCATACATATTATCAACAACACTACCTGAGTGCCTGGCTAAATGAAACAGTTCGAGTCCAAAGAAACGCTCCTGAAAAAATGTGCCATCTAAATAAAAATATTTCTGCCCGAAAAGGGCATTTCAAAACATGGTACTAACAGCGGGGGCCTGAATAGAACAATGTAACATGACATAGTCTATGAAAGAGTAGTGAGACTCTCACGACCAGACGGAGTGGGACGAAGACAGAATTTAGTTTGCAAATTATTTCAATTAGGCCGACGGATAAACCAAGACGAGCAATTTTATAATAAAATATTCGAAATAATATCAATATCATTTGATATAATTGTTTCCGGACATGTGTCGTCAATTCATATTTAGGGCTTATTATTTTATATACCCACGACACTATTTGAATATTGTTATCATGAAGAGATTAAACATCTCTAATGAGTTTATTTCGAATATCTTCTTGCATAAGCTGACGATTAACTGGGGCATATATATATGTTACTGATTTTAGAACAGACTATTCAAGTGATATTAAATACTGTATAGATTATTAGACTGCTCTCGTTGCTACACTCCGGAAATCAAACGTCCCAGATTGATTGTTTGTATTCTTTTATTACATATTCTAGTTAGCTTGTCCTGACCGCTTAATTCATCATACGGACGATGAAATCAATCGCTTGTCCTAACCGCTTAATTCATCATACGGACGATGAAATCAATCGCTTGTCCTAACCGCTTAATTCCTCATACGGACGACGAAATCAATTGCTGGTCCTACCCGCTTAATTGCTCAGACGGACAACGAAATCAATCGCTTGTCCTAACCGCTTAATTTCTCAGACGGACAATGAAATCAATCTCTTGTCCTAACCGCTTAATTCCTCAGACGGATAATGAAATCAATCGCTTGTCCTAACCGATTAATTCACCAGCCGGACGACGAAATCAATCGCTTGTCCTAACAGGTTTAATCGCTTGTCCTAAACAATTTATTTGCTTTTACTAACCGGTTTATTCGCTTTCACTCCGCTGTGGTAGTTCAGTTATTGTAGAGACTAATTGATCCCAGGCATAACGATTTGACTCTATTGTGCGTGAAATTACCTTACTCCGTTGAGAGAATTTCTTCTAGCGAATATCAGGGCATCTGACATATGTGGATCATCTTAGCTAGATTACAATTATGAGCACATTCCTCCGATCTCACAAATATCACACTTGACGGGGCGAGATCATGTATGGGTCCTAGGTGTGCCCTAATGTTTGAATGAGCGATCTCATGTATGGGTCCTAGGTGTAGCCTCAGGTTTGAAGGGGTGATCTCATGTATGGGTCCTAGGTGTACCCTAACATTTGAAGGGGCGGTCTCATGTATGTGTCCTAGGTGTACCCTAAGGTTTGAAAGTGCGATCTCATGTATTTATCCTATGTGTACCCTAAGGTTTACTGGACACCACGAAGGGGCGATCTTATGTATGGCTCATAGGTGTACCCGAATGTTTGAAGGGGCGATCTCATGTATGGGTCCTAGGTGTACCCTTATGTTTGAAGGGACGATCTCATGTATGGATCATAGGTGTACACTAAGGTTTGAAGGGGTGATTTCATATATGGGTCATAGGTGTACGCTAAGGTTTGAATGGGCGTTCTCATGTATCGTTCCTATGTGTACCCTGATATTTGAAGGGGCGATCTCATATCTGTGTACTAGGTGTACCCTAATGTTTGAAGTGGCGAGCTCATGTATGGGTCCTATGTGTATCCTAAGGTTGAAGTGGCGAGCTCATGTATGGTCCTAGGTGTACCCTAAGGTTTTAAAGGGCGATCCAATGTATGGTCCTATGTGTTCCCTAATGTTTGAAGGAGCGGTCTCGTGTATGGGTCCAAGGTGTACCCTAAGGTTTGAAAGGGCGATCTCATGTATGGATCCTATGTTTACCCTAAGGTTTACTTGTCACCATGAAGGGGCGATCTTATGTATGGCTCCTAGGTGTACCCGAATGTTTGAAGGGGCGATCTCATGTATGGGTCATAGGGGTACCCTAATGTTTGAAGGGGCGATCTCATGTATGGGTCCTATGTGTACCCTGATGTTTGAAGGGGCAATCTCATGTATGGGTCATAAGTGTACCCAATGGTTTACTGGAAACCACGAAGGGGCGATCTCATGAATGGGTCCTATGTGTACCCTTATGTTTGAAGGGGCGGTCTCATGTATGGATCATAGGTGTACACTAAGGTTTGAAGTGGCGATCTCATGTATGGGTCCTATGTGTACACTAAGGTTTGAAAGGGCGATCCCATGTATGGAACTAGATGCACCCTAAGGTTTGAAGGGGTGATCTCATATATGGGTCATATGTGTACGCTAAGGTTTGAAACGGCGTTCTCATGTATGGGTCCTAGGTGTACCCTAAGGTTTGAAGGGGTGATCTCATATATGGGTCATATGTGTACGCTAACGTTTGAAACGGCGTTCTCATGTATGGGTCCTAGGTGTACCCTAATGTTTGAAGGGGCGATCTCATGTATGGATCATAGGTGTACACCAAGGTTGAAGTGGCGATCCCATGTATGGTCCTAGGTGTACCCTAAGGTTTGAAGGGGTGATCTCATATATGGGTCCTAGGTGTACCCTAATGTTTGAAGGGGTGATGTCATATATGGGTCCTATGTGTACACTAAGGTTTGGAAGGACGATCCCATGTATGGTCCTAGGTGCACCCTAAGGTTTGAAGGGGTGATCTCATATATGGGTACTATGTGTACCCTAAGGTTTAAAGAGGCGATCTCATGTATGGGTCCTATGTGTACCCTACGGTTTGAAAGGGCGATCCAATGTATGGTCATATGTGTTCCCTAAGGTTTTAAAGGGCGATCCAATGTATGGTCCTATGTGTTCCCTAATGTTTGAAGGAGCGGTCTCGTGTATGGGTCCAATGTGTACCTAAGGTTTGAAAGGGCGATCTCATGTATGGATCCTATGTTTACCCTAAGGTTTACTTGTCACCACGAAGTGGCGATCTTATGTATGGCTCCTAGGTGTACCCGAATGTTTGAAGGGGCGATCTCATGTATGGGTCATAGGTGTACCCTAAGGTTTGAAGGGGCGATCTTATGTATGGGTCCTATGTGTACCCTGATGTTTGAAGGGGCAATCTCATGTATGGGTCATAAGTGTACCAAAAGGTCTACTGGAAACCATGAAGGGGCGATCTCATGTATCGGTCCTATGTGTACCCTTATGTTTGAAGGGGCGGTCTCATGTATGGATCATAGGTGTACAATAAGGTTGAAGTGGCGATCTCATGTATGGGTCCTATGTGTACACTAAGGTTTGAAAGGGCGATCTCATGTATGGATCATAGGTGTACCCTGATGTTTGAAGGGGTGATCTCATATATGGGTCATATGTGTACGCTAAGGTTTGAAACGGCGTTCTCATGTATGGGTCCTAGGTGTACCCTAAGGTTTGAAGGGGCGATCTCGTGTATGGGTCCTAGGTGTACACTAATGTTTGAAGGGGCGATTTCATGTATGGATCATAGGTGTACACCAAGGTTGAAGTGGCGATCCCATGTATGGTCCTATGTGTACCCTAAGGTTTGAAGGGGTGATCTCATATATGGGTCCTAGGTGTACCCTAATGTTTGAAGGGTGATGTCATATATGGGTCCTATGTGTACCCTAAGGTTTGGAAGGGCGTTCTCGTGTATGGGTCCTAGGTGTACCCTAAGGTTTGAAGGGGTGATCTCATATATGGGTCATAGGTGTACGCTAAGGTTTGAAGGGGCGTTCTCATGTATCGTTCCTATATGTACCCTGATGTTTGAAGGGGCGATCTCATATATGGGTACTGTGTGTACCCTAAGGTTTGAAGAGTCGATCTCATGTATGGGTCCTATGTGTACCCTACGGTTTGAAAGGGCGATCCAATGTATGGTCCTATGTGTTCCCTAAGGGTTTAAAGGCGATCCAATGTATGGTCCTATGTGTTCCCTAATGTTTGAATGAGCGGTCTCGTGTATGGGTCCAATGTGTACCCTAAGGTTTGAATGGGCGATCTCATGTATGGATCCTATGTTTACCCTAAGGTTTACTTGTCACCATGAAGGGGCGATCTTATGTATGGCTCCTAGGTGTACCCGAATGTTTGAAGAGGCGATCTTATGTATGGGTCACATGGGTTCCCTAAGGTTTGAAGGGGCGATCTCATATATGGGTCCTAGGTGTACCCTAATGTTTGAAGGGGCGAGCTCATGTATGGATCATAGGTGTACACTAATGTTTGAAGTGGCGATCTCATGTATGGTCCTAGGTGTACCCTAATGTTTGAAGGGGTGATCTCATATATGGGTCCTATGTGTACCCTAATGTTTGAAGGGGCGAGCTCATGTATGGATCATTGGTGTACACGAAGGTTGAAGTGGTGATCTCATATATGGGTCCTAGGTGTACCCTAATGTTTGAAGAGGTGATCTCATATATGGGTCCTATGTGTACCCTAAGGTTTGAAACGGCGATCCCATGTATGGTCCTAGGCGTACCGTAAGGTTTGAAGTGGTGATCTCATGTATGGGTCCTATGTGTACCCTAATGTTTGAAGGGGCGATCTCTTGTATGGGGCCTAGGCGCACCCTAAGGTTTGAAGGGGCGATATCATGTATGGCCCCTAGGTGTACCCTAAGGTTTGAATGGGCGATCTCAGGTATGGGTCCTAGATGCATCCTAAGGTTTGAAGAGGCGATCTCATGTATGGGTCCTAGGTGTACCATAAGGTTTGAAGGGGCGATCTCGGGTATGGGTCCTAGGTGTACGTTCAGTTTTGAAGGGTCAATCTCATGTATGGGTCCTAGGTGTACCTTAATGTTTTAATGGGCGATATCATGTATGGGTCCTAGGTTCATCCTAAGGTTTGAAGGGGCGATCTCATGTATGGGTCCTATGTTTATCCTAAGGTTTGAAGGGGCGATCTCATGTATGGGTCCTAGGTGTACCCTGCTGTTTGAAGGGCAATCTCATGTATGGGTCCTATGTGTACCCAAAGGTTTACTGGAAACCACGAAGGGGCGATCTCATGTATGGGGCCGAGGCGTACCCTGAGGTTTGAAGGGGTGATCTCATGTATGGGTCCTATGTTTACCCTAAGGTATGCTGGAAAACATGAAGGGGCGGTCTCATGTATGTGTCCTAGGTGTACCCAAAGGTTTGCTGGAAACCACAAAGGGGCGATCTCATGTATGGGTCCTATGTGTACCCTAATGTTTGAAGGGGCGATCTCATGTATGTGTACCCTAAGGTTTGAAGGGTGATATCATGTATGGTTCATATGTTTACCCTAAGGTTTGAACGGGCGATCTCATGTATGGGTCCTATGTTTACCCTAAGGTTTGAACGGCCGATGTAATGTATGGGTCCAAGGTTTACCATAAAGTTTGCTGGAAACCATGAAGGGGCGATCTCATGTATGGGCCCCATGTGTACCCTAAGGTTTAGTGGACACCATGAAGGGGCGATCTCATGTATTGGTCCTTGGTGTACCCTAAGGTTTAAAGCGGCGATCTCATGCATGGGCCCTATGTGTACCCTAATGTTTGAATGGGCGATCTCATGTGTGGGTCCTATGTGTACCATAAGTTTAAAGTGGCGATATCATGTATGAGGCCTAGGTGTATTCTATGGTTTGAATGGGTGATCTCATGTATGGGTCCTAGGTGTACCCTAATATTTTAAGGAGCGATCTCGACCGTGGGTCCTAGTTGTACCCTAAGGTTTAAATGGGCGATCTCATGTATGGGTCCTAGGTGTACCCTAAGGTTTGAAGGGGTGGCCTAATATATGGATCATAGGTGTACACTAAAGTTTAGTTGACACTATGAAGGGGCGATCCCGTGTATGGCCCTAGGTGCACCCTAAGGTTTGAAGGGGTGATATCATATATGGGTCATAGGTGTACGCTAAGGTTTGAAGGGGCGTTCTCATGTATCGTTCCTATGTGTACCCTGAGATTTGAAGGGGCGATCTCATATATGGGTACTAGGTGCACCCTAATGTTTGAAGTGGCGATCTCATGCATGGGTCCTATGTGTATCCTAAGGTTTGAAAGGGCGATCCCATGTATGGGTCCTATGTGTACACTAAGGTTTACTGGTCACCATGAAGGGGCGATCTTATGTATGGCTCCTAGGTGTACCCGAATGTTTGAAGGGGCGATCTCATGTATGGGTCCTAGGCGTACCCTAAGGTTTGAAGTGGCGATCTCGTGTATGGCTCCTAGGTGTACCCGAATGTTTGAAGGGGCGATCTTATGTATGGCTCCTAGATGTACCCGAATGTTTGAAGGGCGATCTTATGTATGGATCCTAGGTTTACCAGAATGTTTGAAGGGGCGATCTCGTGTATGGGTCCTAGTTGTACCCTAATGTTTGAAGGGACAATCTCATGTATGGATCATAGGTGCACACTAAGGTTGAAGTGGCGATCTCATGTATGGCCCCTAGGTGTACCCTAAGGTTTGAATGGGCGATCTCAGGTATGGGTCCTAGATGTATCCTAAGGTTTGAAGAGGCGATCTCATGTATGGGTCCTAGGTGTACCCTAAGGTTTGAAGGGGCGATCTCGGGTATGGGTCCTAGGTGTACGTTCAGTTTTGAAGGGTCAATCTCATGTATGGGTCCTAGGTGTACCTTAATGTTTTAATGGGCGATATCATGTATGGGTCCTAGGTTCATCCTAAGGTTTGAAGGGGCGATCTCATGTATGGGTCCTATGTTTATCCTAAGGTTTGAAGGGGCGATCTCATGTATGGGTCCTATGTGTACCCTGCTGTTTGAAGGGCAATCTCATGTATGGGTCCTATGTGTACCCAAAGGTTTACTGGAAACCACGAAGGGGCGATCTCATGTATGGGGCCGAGGCGTACCCTGAGGTTTGAAGGGGTGATCTCATGTATGGGTCCTATGTTTACCTAAGGTATGCTGGAAAACATGAAGGGGCGGTCTCATGTATGTGTCCTAGGTGTACCCAAAGGTTTGCTGGAAACCACAAAGGGGCGATCTCATGTATGGGTCCTATGTGTACCCTAATGTTTGAAGGGGCGATCTCATGTATGTGTACCCTAAGGTTTGAAGGGGTGATATCATGTATGGTTCACATGTTTACCCTAAGGTTTGAACGGGCGATCTCATGTATGGGTCCTATGTTTACCCTAAGGTTTGAACGGCCGATGTAATGTATGGGTCCAAGGTTTACCATAAAGTTTGCTGGAAACCATGAAGGGGCGATCTCATGTATGGGCCCCATGTGTACCCTAAGGTTTAGTGGACACCATGAAGGGGCGATCTCATGTATTGGTCCTTGGTGTACCCTAAGGTTTAAAGCGGCGATCTCATGCATGGGCCCTATGTGTACCCTAATGTTTGAATGGGCGATCTCATGTGTGGGTCCTATGTGTACCCTAAGTTTAAAGTGGCGATATCATGTATGAGGCCTAGGTGTATTCTACGGTTTGAATGGGTGATCTCATGTATGGGTCCTAGGTGTACCCTAATATTTGAAGGAGCGATCTCGACAGTGGGTCCTAGTTGTACCCTAAGGTTTAAATGGGCGATCTCATGTATGGGTCCTAGGTGTACCCTAAGGTTTGAAGGGGTGGCCTAATATATGGATCATAGGTGTACACTAAAGTTTAGTTGACACTATGAAGGGGCGATCCCGTGTATGGCCCAAGGTGCACCCTAAGGTTTGAAGGGGTGATATAATATATGGGTCATAGGTGTACGCTAAGGTTTGAAGGGGCGTTCTCATGTATCGTTCCTATGTGTACCCTGATATTTGAAGGGGCGATCTCATATATGGGTACTAGGTGCACCCTAATGTTTGAAGTGGCGATCTCATGCATGGGTCCTATGTGTATCCTAAGGTTTGAAAGGGCGATCCCATGTATGGGTCCTATGTGTACACTAAGGTTTACTGGTCACCATGAAGGGGCGATCTTATGTATGGCTCCTAGGTGTACCCGAATGTTTGAAGGGGCGATCTCATGTATGGGTCCTAGGCGTACCCTAAGGTTTGAAGTGGCGATCTCGTGTGTGGCTCCTAGGTGTACCCGAATGTTTGAAGGGGCGATCTTATGTATGGCTCCTAGATGTACCCGAATGTTTGAAGGGCGATCTTATGTATGGATCCTAGGTTTACCAGAATGTTTGAAGGGGCGATCTCGTGTACGGGTCCTAGTTGTACCCTAATGTTTGAAGGGACAATCTCATGTATGGATCATAGGTGCACACTAAGGTTGAAGTGGCGATCTCATGTATGGGTCCTATGTGTACCCTAAGGTTTGAAGGGGTGATTTCATATATGGGTCATAGGTGTACGCTAAGGTATGAATGGGCGTTCTCATGTATCGTTCCTATGTGTACCCTGAGATTTGAAGGAGCGATCTCATATATGGGTACTAGGTGCACCCTAATGTTTGAAGGGGCGATCTCATGTATGGGTCCTATGTGTACCCTAAGGTTTGAAAGGGCGATCGCATGTATAGATCCTTTGTGGACCCTAAGGTTTACTGGTCACCATGAAGGGGCGATCTTATGTATGGCTCCTATGTGTACCAGAATGTTTGAAAGGGCGATCTCATGTATGGGTCCTAGGCGTACCCTAAGGTTTGAAGTGGCGATCTCGTGTATGGGTCCTAGTTGTACCCTAATGTTTGAAGGGACAATCTCATGTATGGATCATAGGTGTACACTAAGGTTGAAGTGGTGATATCATATATGGGTCCTATGTGTACACTAAGGTTTAAAAGGGCGATCCCATGTATGTTCCTAGGTGTACCATAAGGTTTGAAGGGGTGATATCATATATGGGTCATAGGTGTACGCTAAGGTTTGAAAGGGCGATCCCATGTATGTTCCTATGTGTACCATAAGGTTTGAAGTGGTGATCTCATATATGGGTCATAGGTGTACGCTAAGGTTTGAAATGGCGTTATCATGTATGGGTCCTAGGCGTACCCAAAGGTTTGCAGGGGCGATCTCGTGTATTGGTCCTGGATGTACCCGAATGTTTGAAGGGGCGATCTCATGTATGGATCATTGGTGTACACGAAGGTTGAAGTGGTGATCTCATATATGGGTCATAGGTGTACGCTAAGGTTTGAAGGGGCGTTCTCATGTATCGTTCCTATGTGTACCCTGATGTTTGAAGGGGCGATCTCATATATGGGTACTAGGTGCACCCTAAGGTTTGAAGTGGCGATCTCATGCATGGGTCCTATGTGTATCCTAAGGTTTGAAAGGGCGATCGCATGTATAGATCCTTTGTGTACCCTAAGGTTTACTGGTCACCATGAAGGGGCGATCTTGTGTATGGCTCCTAGGTGTACCAGAATGTTTGAAGGGGCGATCTCATGTATGGGTCCTAGGCGTACCCTAAGGTTTGAAGTGGCGATCTCGTGTATGGGTCCTAGTTGTACCCTAATGTTTGAAGGGACAATCTCATGTATGGATCATAGGTGTACACTAAGGTTGAAGTGGCGATATCATATATGGGTCATAGGTGTACGCTAAGGTTTGAAAGGGCGATCCCATGTATGGGTCCTAGGTGTACCCTAAGGTTTGAAGGGTGATTTCATATATGGGTCATAGGTGTACGCTAAGGTTTGAATGGGCGTTCTCATGTATCGTTCCTATGTGTACCATGAGATTTGAAGGGGCGATCTCATATATGGGTACTAGGTGTACCCTAATGTTTGAAGTGGCGAGCTCATGTATGGGTCCTATGTGTACCCTAAGGTTTTAAAGGGCGATCCAATGTATGGTCCTATGTGTTCCCTAATGTTTGAAGGAGCGGTCTCGTGTATGGGTCCAAGGTGTACCCTAAGGTTTGAATGGGCGATCTCATGTATGGATCCTATGTTTACCCTAAGGTTTACTTGTCACCATGAAGGGGCGATCTTATGTATGGCTCCTAGGTGTACCCGAATGTTTGAAGGGGCGATCTCATGTATGGGTCATAGGGGTACCCTAAGGTATGAAGGGGCGATCTCATGTATGGGTCCTATGTGTACCCTGATGTTTGAAGGGGCAATCTCATGTATGGGTCATAAGTGTACCCAAATGTTTACTGGAAACCATGAAGGGGCGATCTCATGTATCGGTCCTATGTGTACCCTTATGTGTGAAGGGGCGGTCTCATGTATGGATCATAGGTGTACCCTAAAGTTTGAAGGGGTGATCTCATATATGGGTCATATGTGTACGCTAAGGTTTGAAACGGCGTTCTCATGTATGGGTCCTAGGTGTACCCTAAGGTTTGAAGGGGCGATCTCGTGTATGGGTCCTAGGTGTACACTAATGGTTGAAGGGGCGATCTCATGTATGGATCATAGGTGTACACCAAGGTTGAAGTGGCGATCCCATGTATGGTCCTAGGTGTACCCTAAGGTTTGAAGGGGTGATCTCATATATGGGTCCTAGGTGTACCCTAATGTTTGAAGGGGAGATGTCATATATGGGTCCTATGTGTACACTAAGGTTTCAAAGGGCGATCCCATGTATGGTCCTAGGTGCACCCTAAGGTTTGAAGGGGTGATATCATATATGGGTCATAGGTGCACCCTAAGGTTTGAAGGGGCGTTCTCATGCATGGGTCCTATGTGTATCCTAAGTTTTGAAAGGGCGATCCCATGTATGGGTCCTATGTGTATCTTAAGGTTTTAAAGGGCGATCCAATGTATGGTCCTATGTGTTCCCTAATGTTTGAAGGAGCGGTCTCGTGTATGGGTTCAAGGTGTACCCTAAGGTTTGAAAGGGCGATCTCATGTATGGATCCTATGTTTACCCTAAGGTTTACTTGTCAACATGAAGGGGCGATCATATATATGGCTCCTAGGTGTACCCGAATGTTTGAAGGGGCGATCTCATGTATGTGTCATAGGGGTACCCTAAGGTTTGAAGGGGCGATCTCATGTATGGGTCCTATGTGTACCCTGATGTTTGAAGGGGCAATCTCATGTATGGGTCATAAGTGTACCCAAAGGTTTACTGGAAACCATGAAGGGGCGATCTCATGTATGGGTCCTATGTGTACCCTTATGTTTGAAGGGGCGGTCTCATGTATGGATCATAGGTGTACACGAAGGTTTGAAGTGGCTATCTCATGTATGGGTCCTATGTGTACACTAAGGTTTGAAAGGGCGATCCCATGTATGGTACTAGGTGCACCCTAAGGTTCGAAGGGGTTGATCTCATATATGGGTCATATGTGTACGCTAAGGTTTGAAACGGCGTTCTCATGTATGGGTCCTAGGTGTACCCTAAGGTTTGAAGGGGTGATCTCATATATGGGTCATATGTGAAAGCTAAGGTTTGAAACGGCGTTCTCATGTATGGGTCCTAGGTGTACCCTAATGTTTGAAGGGGCGATCTCATGTATGGATCATAGGTGTACACCAAGGTTGAAGTGGCGATCCCATGTATGGTCCTAGGTGTACACTAAGGTTTGAAGGGGTGATCTCATATATGGGTCCTAGGTGTACCCTAATGTTTGAAGGGGTGATGTCATATATGGGTCCTATGTGTACACTAAGATTTGGAAGGGCGATCCCATGTATGGTCCTAGGTGTACCCTAAGGTTTGAAGGGGTGATCTCATATATGGGTCATAGGTGTACGCTAAGGTTTGAAGGGGCGTTCTCATGTGTCGTTCCTATATGTACCCTGAGGTTTGAAGGGGCGATCTCATATATGGGTACTATGTGTACCCTACGGTTTGAAAGGGCGATCCAATGTATGGTCCTATGTGTTCCCTAAGGTTTTAAAGGGCGATCCAATGTATGGTCCTATGTGTTCCCTAATGTTTGAAGGAGCGGTCTCGTGTATGGGTCCAATGTGTACCCTAAGGCTTGAAAGGGCGATCTCATGTTTACCCTAAGGTTTACTTGTCACCATGAAGGGGCGATCTTATGTATGGGTCCTAGGTGTACCCGAATGTTTGAAGGGGCGATCTCATGTATGGGTCATAGGTGTACCCTAAGGTTTGAAGGGGCGATCTCATGTATGGGTCCTCTGTGTACCCTGATGTTTGAAGGGGCAATCTCATGTATGGGTCATAAGTGTACCCAAAGGTCTACTGGAAACCATGAAGGGGCGATCTCATGTATCGGTCCTATGTGTACCCTTATGTTTGAAGGGGCGGTCTCATGTATGGATCATAGGTGTACACTAAGGTTGAAGTGGCGATCTCATGTATGGGTCCTATGTGTACACTAAGGTTTGAAAGGGCGATCTAATGTATGGATCATAGGTGTACCCTGATGTTTGAAGGGGTGATCTCATATATGGGTCATATGTGTACGCTAAGGTTTGAAACGGCGTTCTCATGTATGGGTCCTTGGTGTACCCTAAGGTTTGAAGGGGCGATTTCGTGTATGGGTCCTAGGTGTACACTAATGTTTGAAGGGGCGATCTCATGTATGGATCATAGGTGTACACCAAGGTTGAAGTGGCGATCCCATGTATGGTCCTAGGTGTACCCTAAAGTTTGAAGGGGTGATGTCATATATGGGTCCTATGTGTACACTAATGTTTGAAGGAGCGGTCTCGTGTATGGGTCCAATGTGTACCCTAAGGTTTGAAAGGGCGATATCATGTATGGATCCTATGTATACCCTAAGGTTTACTTGTCACCATGAAGGGGCGATGTTATGTATGGCTCCTAGGTGTACCCGAATGTTTGAAGGGGCGATCTCATGTATGGGTCATATGGGTTCCCTAAGGTTTGAAGGGGCGATCTCATATATGGGTCCTAGGTGTACCCTAATGTTTGAAGGGGCGAGCTCATGTATGGATCATAGGTGTACACTAAAGGTTGAAGTGGCGATCTCATGTATGGTCCTAGGTGTACCCTAATGTTTGAAGGGGTGATCTCATATATGGGTCCTATGTGTACCCTAATGTTTGAAGGGGCGAGCTCATGTATGGATCATTGGTGTACACGAAGGTTGAAGTGGTGATCTCATATATGGGTCCTAGGTGTACCCTAATGTTTGAAGGGGTGATCTCATATATGGGTCCTATGTGTACCCTAAAGTTTGAAAGGGCGATCCCATGTATGGTCCTAGGCGTACCATAAGGTTTGAAGTGGTGATCTCATGTATGGGTCCTATGTGTAACCTAATGTTTGAAGGGGCGATCTCTTGTATGGGGCCCAGGCGCACCCTAAGGTTTGAAGGGGCGTTATCATGTATGGCCCCTAGGTGTACCCTAAGGTTTGAATGGGCGATCTCTGGTATGGGTCCTAGATGCATCCTAAGGTTTGAAGGGGCGATCTCAAGTATGGGTCCTAGGTGTACCCTAAGGTTTGAAGGGGGGATCTCAGGTATGGGTCCTAGGTGTACGTTCAGTTTTGAAGGGTCAATCTCATGTATGGCTCCTAATTGTACCCTAGGTTTGAAGGGCGATCTCATGTATTGGTCCTAGGTGTACCTTAATGTTTTAATGGGCGATATCATGTATGGGTCCTAGGTTCATCCTAAGGTTTGAAGGGGCGATCTCATGTATGGGTCCTATGTTTATCCTAAGGTTTGAAGGGGCGATCTCATGTATGGGTCCTATGTGTACCCTGCTGTTTAAAGGGCAATCTCATGTATGGGTCCTATGTGTACCCAAAGGTTTACTGGAAACCACGAATGGGCGATCTCATGTATGGGGCCGAGGCGTACCCTGAGGTTTGAAGGGTGATCTCATGTATGGGTCCTATGTTTACCCTAAGGTTTGCTGGAAAACATGAAGGGGCGGTCTCATGTATGTGTCCTAGGTGTACCCAAAGGTTTGCTGGAAACCACAAAGGGGCGATCTCATGTATGGGTCCTATGTGTACCCTAAGGTTTGAAGGGGCGATCTCATGTATGTGTACCCTAAGGTTTGAAGGGGTGATATCATGTATGGTTCATATGTTTACCCTAAGGTTTGAACGGGCGATCTCATGTATGGGTCCTATGTTTGCCCTAAGGTTTGAACGGGCGATGTCATGTATGGGTCCTAGGTTTACCATAAGGTTTGCAGGAAACCATGAAGGGGCGATCTCATGTACGGGCCCCATGTGTACCCTAAGGTTTAGTGGACACCATGAAGGGGCGATCTCATGTATTGGTCCTTGGTGAACCCTAAGGTTTAAAGCGGCGATCTCATGCATGGGCCCTATGTGTACCCTAATGTTTGAATGGGCGATCTCATGCGTGGGTCCTATGTGTACCCTAAGTTTAAAGTGGCGATATCATGTATGAGGCCTAGGTGTATTCTATGGTTTGAATGGGTGATCTAATATAGGGATCATAGGTGTACACTAAAGTTTAGTTGACACTATGAAGGGGCGATCCCGTGTATGGCCCTAGGTGCACCCTAAGGTTTGAAGGGGTGATATCATATATGGGTCCAAGGTGTACCCTAATATTTGAAGGAGCGATCTCGACCGTGGGTCCTAGTTGTACCCTAAGGTTTAAATGGGCGATCTCATGTATGGGTCCTAGGTGTACCCTAAGGTTTGAAGGGGTGATCTAATATATGGATCATAGGTGTACACTAAAGTTTAGTTGACACTATGAAGGGGCGATCCCGTGTATGGCCCTAGGTGCACCCTAAGGTTTGAAGGGGTGATATCATATATGGGTCATAGGTGTACGCTAAGGTTTGAAGGGGCGTTCTCATGTATCGTTCCTATGTGTACCCTGATATTTGAAGGGGCGATCTCATATATGGGTACTAGGTGCACCCTAATGTTTGAAGTGGCGATCTCATGCATGGGTCCTATGTGTATCCTAAGGTTTGAAAGGGCGATCCCATGTATGGGTCCTATGTGTACACTAAGGTTTACTGGTCACCATGAAGGGGCGATCTTATGTATGGCTCCTAGGTGTACCCGAATGTTTGAAGGGGCGATCTCGTGTATGGCTCCTAGGTGTACCCGAATGTTTGAAGGGGCGATCTTATGTATGGCTCCTAGGTGTACTCGAATGTTTGAAGGGGCGATCTTATGTATGGATCCTAGGTTTACCAGAATGTTTGAAGGGGCGATCTCATGTATGGGTCCTAGGCGTACCCTAAGGTTTGAAGACGCGATCTCGTGTATGGGTCCTAGTTGTACCCTAATGTTTGAAGGGACAATCTCATGTATGGATCATAGGTGCACACTAAGGTTGAAGGGGCGATCTCATATATGGGTACTAGGTGCACCCTAATGTTTGAAGGGGCGATCTCATGTATGGGTCCTATGTGTACCCTAAGGTTTGAAAGGGCGATCGCATGTATAGATCCTTTGTGAACCCTAAGGTTTACTGGTCACCATGAAGGGGCGATCTTATGTATGGCTCCTATGTGTACCAGAATGTTTGAAAGGGCGATCTCATGTATGGGTCCTAAGCGTACCCTAAGGTTTGAAGTGGCGATCTCGTGTATGGGTCCTAGTTGTACCCTAATGTTTGAAGGGACAATCTCATGTATGGATCATAGGTGTACACTAAGGTTGAAGTGGTGATATCATATATGGGTCCTATGTGTACACTAAGGTTTAAAAGGGCGATCCCATGTATGTTCCTAGGTGTACCATAAGGTTTGAAGGGGTGATATCATATATGGGTCACAGGTGTACGCTAAGGTTTGAAAGGGCGATCCCATGTATGTTCCTAGGTGTACCATAAGGTTTGAAGTGGTGATATCATATATGGGTCATAGGTGTACGCTAAGGTTTGAAATGGCGTTCTCATGTATGGGTCCTAGGCGTACCCTAAGGTTTGCAGGGGCGATCTCGTGTATGGGTCCTGGATGTACCCGAATGTTTGAAGGGGCGATCTCATGTATGGATCATTGGTGTACACGAAGGTTGAAGTGGTGATCTCATATATGGGTCATAGGTGTACGCTAAGGTTTGAAGGGGCGTTCTCATGTATCGTTCCTATGTGTACCCTGATGTTTGAAGGGGCGATCTCATATATGGGTCATAGGTGTACGCTAAGGTTTGAAGGGGCGTTCTCATGTATCGTTCCTATGTGTACCCTAAGGTTTGAAGTGGCGATCTCATGCATGGGTCCTATGTGTATCCTAAGGCTTGAAAGGGCGATCGCATGTTTAGATCCTTTGTGTACCCTAAGGTTTACTGGTCACCATGAAGGGGCGATCTTGTGTATGGCTCCTAGGTGTACCAGAATGTTTGAAGGGGCGATCTCATGTATGGGTCCTAGGCGTACCCTAAGGTTTGAAGTGGCGATCTCGTGTATGGGTCCTAGTTGTACCCTAATGTTTGAAGGGACAATCTCATGTATGGATCATAGGTGTACACTAAGGTTGAAGTGGTGATATCATATATGGGTCATAGGTGTACGCTAAGGTTTGAAAGGGCGATCCCATGTATGTTCCTAGGTGTACCATAAGGTTAGATGGGGTGATATCATATATGGGTCATAGGTGTACGCTAAGGTTTGAATGGGCGTTCTCATGTATCGTTCCTATGTGTACCATGAGATTTGAAGGGGCGATCTCATATATGGGTACTAGGTGCACCCTAATGTTTGAAGTGGCGAGCTCATGAATGGGTCCTATGTGTACCCTAAGGTTTTAAAGGGCGATCCAATGTATGGTCCTATGTGTTCCCTAATGTTTGAAGGAGCGGTCTCGTGTATCGGTTAAAGGTGTACCCTAAGGTTTGAATGGGCGATCTCATGTATGGATCCTATGTTTACCCTAAGGTTTACTTGTCACCATGAAGGGGCGATCTTATGTATGGCTCCTATGTGTACCCGAATGTTTGAAGGGGCGATCTCATGTATGGGTCATAGGGGTACCCTAAGGTTTGAAGGGGCGATCTCATGTATGGGTCCTATGTGTACCCTGATGTTTGAAGGGGCAATCTCATGTATGGGTCATAAGTGTACCCAAAGGTTTACTGGAAACCATGAAGGGGCGATCTCATGTATCGGTCCTATGTGTACCCTTATGTTTGAAGGGGCGGTCTCATGTATGGATCATAGGTGTACCCTAAAGTTTGAAGAGGTGATCTCATATATGGGTCATATGTGTACGCTAAGGTTTGAAACGGCGTTCTCATGTATGGGTCCTAGGTGTACCCTAAGGTTTGAAGGGGCGATCTCGTGTATGGGTCCTAGGTGTAAACTAATGTTTGAAGGGGCGATCTCATGTATGGATCATAGGTGTACACCAAGGTTGAAGTGGCGATCCCATTTATGGTCCTAGGTGTACCCTAAGGTTTGAAGGGGTGATCTCATATATGGGTCCTATGTGTACCCTAATGTTTGAAGGGGTGATGTCATATATGGGTCCTATGTGTACACTAAGGTTTGAAATGGCGATCCCATGTATGGTCCTAGGTGCACCCTAAGGTTTGAAGGGGTGATATCATACATGGGTCATAGGTGCACCCTAAGGTTTGAAGGGGCGTTCTCATGCATGGGTCCTATGTGTATCCTAAGGTTTGAAAGGGCGATCCCATGTATGGGTCCTAGGTGTACCCTAAGGTTTTAAAGGGCGATCCAATGTATGGTCCTACGTGTTCCCTAATGTTTGAAGGAGCGGTCTCGTGTATGGGTCCAAGGTGTACCATAAGGTTTGAAAGGTCGATCTCATGTATGGATCCTATGTTTACCCTAAGGTTTACTTGTCAACATGAAGGGGCGATCTTATGTATGGCTCCTAGGTGTACCCGAATGTTTGAAGGGGCGATCTCATGTATGTGTCATAGGGGTACCCTAAGGTTTGAAGGGGCGATCTCATGTATGGGTCCTATGTGTACCCTGATGTTTGAAGGGGCAATCTCATGTATGGGTCATAAGTGTACCCAAAGGTTTACTGGAAACCATGAAGGGGCGAACTCATGTATGGGTCCTATGTGTACCCTTATGTTTGAAGGGGCGGTCTCATGTATGGATCATAGTGTACACTAAGGTTTGAAGTGGCTATCTCATGTATGGGTCCTATGTGTACACTAAGGTTTGAAAGGGCGATCCCATGTATGATACTAGGTGCACCCTAAGGTTTGAAGGGGTGATCTCATATATGGGTCATATGTGTACGCTAAGGTTTGAAACGGCGTTCTCATGTATGGGTCCTAGGTGTACCCTAAGGTTTGAAGGGGTGATCTCATATATGGGTCATATGTGAACGCTAAGGTTTGAAACGGCGTTCTCATGTATGGGTCCTAGGTGTACCCTAATGTTTGAAGGGGCGATCTCATGTATGGATCATAGGTGTACACCAAGTTTGAAGGGGCGATCCCATGTATGGTCCTAGGTGTACCCTAAGGTTTGAAGGGGCGATCTCATATATGGGTACTAGGTGCACCCTAATGTTTGAAGTGGCGAGCTCATGAATGGGTCCTATGTGTACCCTAAGGTTTTAAAGGGCGATCCAATGTATGGTCCTATGTGTTCCCTAATGTTTGAAGGAGCGGTCTCGTGTATCGGTTAAAGGTGTACCCTAAGGTTTGAATGGGCGATCTCATGTATGGATCCTATGTTTACCCTAAGGTTTACTTGTCACCATGAAGGGGCGATCTTATGTATGGCTCCTATGTGTACCCGAATGTTTGAAGGGGCGATCTCATGTATGGGTCATAGGGGTACCCTAAGGTTTGAAGGGGCGATCTCATGTATGGGTCCTATGTGTACCCTGATGTTTGAAGGGGCAATCTCATGTATGGGTCATAAGTGTACCCAAAGGTTTACTGGAAACCATGAAGGGGCGATCTCATGTATCGGTCCTATGTGTACCCTTATGTTTGAAGGGGCGGTCTCATGTATGGATCATAGGTGTACCCTAAAGTTTGAAGAGGTGATCTCATATATGGGTCATATGTGTACGCTAAGGTTTGAAACGGCGTTCTCATGTATGGGTCCTAGGTGTACCCTAAGGTTTGAAGGGGCGATCTCGTGTATGGGTCCTAGGTGTAAACTAATGTTTGAAGGGGCGATCTCATGTATGGATCATAGGTGTACACCAAGGTTGAAGTGGCGATCCCATTTATGGTCCTAGGTGTACCCTAAGGTTTGAAGGGGTGATCTCATATATGGGTCCTATGTGTACCCTAATGTTTGAAGGGGTGATGTCATATATGGGTCCTATGTGTACACTAAGGTTTGAAAGGGCGATCCCATGTATGGTCCTAGGTGCACCCTAAGGTTTGAAGGGGTGATATCATACATGGGTCATAGGTGCACCCTAAGGTTTGAAGGGGCGTTCTCATGCATGGGTCCTATGTGTATCCTAAGGTTTGAAAGGGCGATCCCATGTATGGGTCCTAGGTGTACCCTAAGGTTTTAAAGGGCGATCCAATGTATGGTCCTACGTGATCCCTAATGTTTGAAGGAGCGGTCTCGTGTATGGGTCCAAGGTGTACCATAAGGTTTGAAAGGTCGATCTCATGTATGGATCCTATGTTTACCCTAAGGTTTACTTGTCAACATGAAGGGGCGATCTTATGTATGGCTCCTAGGTGTACCCGAATGTTTGAAGGGGCGATCTCATGTATGTGTCATAGGGGTACCCTAAGGTTTGAAGGGGCGATCTCATGTATGGGTCCTATGTGTACCCTGATGTTTGAAGGGGCAATCTCATGTATGGGTCATAAGTGTACCCAAAGGTTTACTGGAAACCATGAAGGGGCGAACTCATGTATGGGTCCTATGTGTACCCTTATGTTTGAAGGGGCGGTCTCATGTATGGATCATAGTGTACACTAAGGTTTGAAGTGGCTATCTCATGTATGGGTCCTATGTGTACACTAAGGTTTGAAAGGGCGATCCCATGTATGATACTAGGTGCACCCTAAGGTTTGAAGGGGTGATCTCATATATGGGTCATATGTGTACGCTAAGGTTTGAAACGGCGTTCTCATGTATGGGTCCTAGGTGTACCCTAAGGTTTGAAGGGGTGATCTCATATATGGGTCATATGTGAACGCTAAGGTTTGAAACGGCGTTCTCATGTATGGGTCCTAGGTGTACCCTAATGTTTGAAGGGGCGATCTCATGTATGGATCATAGGTGTACACCAAGTTTGAAGGGGCGATCCCATGTATGGTCCTAGGTGTACCCTAAGGTTTGAAGGGGTGATCTCATATATGGGTCCTAGGTGTACCCTAATGTTTGAAGAGGTGATGTCATATATGGGTCCTATGTGTACACTAAGATTTGGAAGGGCGATCCCATGTATGGTACTAGGTGTACCCTAAGGTTTGAAGGGGTGATCTCATATATGGGTCATAGGTGTACGCTAAGGTTTGAAGGGGCGTTCTCATGTATCGTTCCTATATGTACCCTGAGGTTTGAAGGGGCGATCTCATATATGGGTACTATGTGTACCCTAAGGTTTAAAGAGGCGATCTCATGTATGGGTCCTATGTGTACCCTACGGTTTGAAAGGGCGATCCAATGTATGGTCCTATGTGTTCCCTAAGGTTTTAAAGGGCGATCCAATGTATGGTCCCATGTGTTCCCTAATGTTTGAAGGAGCGGTCTCGTGTATGGGTCATAGGGGTACCCTAAGGTTTGAAGGGGCGATCTCATGTATGGGTCCTATGTGTACCCTGATGTTTGAAGGGGCAATCTCATGTATGGGTCATAAGTGTACCCAAATGTTTACTGGAAACCATGAAGGGGCGATCTCATGTATGGGTCCTATGTGTACCCTACGGTTTGAAAGGTCTCGTGTATGGGTCATAGGGGTACCCTAAGGTTTGAAGGGGCGATCTTATGTATGGCTCCTAGGTGTACCCGAATGTTTGAAGGGGCGATCTCATGTATGGGTCATAGGGGTACCCTAAGATTTGAAGGGGCGATCTCATGTATGGGTCCTATGTGTACCCTGATGTTTGAAGGGGCAATCTCATGTATGGGTCATAAGTGTACCCAAAGGTTTACTGGAAACCATGAAGGGGCGATCTCATGTATGGGTCCTATGTGTACCCTTATGTTTGAAGGGGCGGTCTCATGTATGGATCATAGGTGTACACTAAGGTTTGAAGTGGCGATCTCATGTATGGGTCCTATGTGTACACTAAGGTTTGAAAGGGCGATCCCATGTATGGTACTAGGTGCACCCTAAGGTTTGAAGGGGTGATCTCATATATGGGTCATATGTGTACGCTAAGGTTTGAAACGGCGTTCTCATGTATGGGTCCTAGGTGTACCCTAAGGTTTGAAGGGGTGATCTCATATATGGGTCATATGTGTACGCTAAGGTTTGAAACGGCGTTCTCATGTATGGGTCATAAGTGTACCCAAAGGTTTACTGGAAACCATGAAGGGGCGATCTCATGTATGGGTCCTAGGTGTACCCTAAGGTTTGAAGGGGTGATCTCATATATGGATCATAGGTGTACACCAAGGTTGAAGTGGCGATCCCATGTATGGTCCTAGGTGTACCCTAAGGTTTGAAGGGGTGATCTCATATATGGGTCCTAGGTGTACCCTAATGTTTGAAGGGGTGATGTCATATATGGGTCCTATGTGTACACTAAGGTTTGGAAGGGCGATCCCATGTATGGTCCTAGGTGTACCCTAAGGTTTGAAGGGGTGATCTCATATATGGGTCATAGGTGTACGCTAAGGTTTGAAGGGGCGTTCTCGTGTGTCGTTCCTATATGTACCCTGAGGTTTGAAGGGGCGATCTCATATATGGGTACTGTGTGTACCCTAAGGTTTGAAGAGGCGATCTCATGTATGGGTCCTATGTGTACCCTATGGTTTGAAAGGGCGATCCAATGTATGGTCCTATGTGTTCCCTAAGGTTTTAAAGGGCGATCCAATGTATGGTCCTATGTGTTCCCTAATGTTTGAAGGAGCGGTCTCGTGTATGGGTCCAATGTGTACCCTAAGGTTTGAACGGGCGATGTCATGTATGGGTCCTAGGTTTACCATAAGGTTTGCTGGAAACCATGAAGGGGCGATCTCATGTATGGGCCCCATGTGTACCCTAAGGTTTAGTGGACACCATGAAGGGGCGATCTCATGTATTGGTCCTATGTGTACCCTAAGGTTTAAAGCGGCGATCTCATACGTGGGCCCTATGTGTACCCTAATGTTTGAATGGGCGATCTCATGCGTGGGTCGTATGTGTACCCTAAGTTTAAAGTGGCGATATCATGTATGAGGCCTAGGTGTATTCTATGGTTTGAATGGGTGATCTCATGTATGTGTCCTAGGTGTACCCTAATAGCAACCACCCCAGTGGGTGTTTATACCTAAATGCATGTGAATTATGACGTCATATAATTTTTATATAATTTTTATATATTTCTATATACCATGAGAGAAATTACCGTGTACGTTTATTTGTGAATTTAACACGTGACTTCCGGTGGTGACTGCGCAGAATCCAGCAGAAACTACAGGGCGCTCCGATATAACGGAGGAATATGCAGACAACAACAACAACTGATCAAATTAATTCCCAGATTCTAGAATGTACCCGACTTTCAAGTTTAGCCTATTCAGTTCTTTCTGAGGATTAATTACAGCCTTTTCATCTGATAAAAATCATTGGTATATCATTAGCATAATGATTAATTACCCCCCGTCAAGCGACCGTCCTGTCAGTGTCATCCGGCTTACGGCAGTTACTTGATCGGAAATTACTTCCGTATATCCCATAGACCGATAAGGCCTTCACCTTCGCTTCATGGCAAACAATTTTCACAAATGTACGAGTGTACGTAGATTAATTAATCGCTTGATTTCGTGACAATCGACAGTTACTGCGTTAGGCTTCACTGTAAACTGCTACAGACAACAATGATCAAGATTCCAGAATCATTCAATCAACCAAAAAGTTCGAAGTTCAAAGAAAGATAAAAAAAATGAAAGAACGAATTCTGTGTTACGTGTAAATTGTGTCAGATACTAAAATTGTAGTACATGTATGTTTCCTAGTTACCATCTTCAACTTCAACTTAAGTTCAAGGAATTGATGAGGATTCTTGTGGAGTTGTGAACACAACAGCACAATGCGTGCTCCTGGAGGCATTTTTCTCTAAATCCAAGATTTTTTTAAAGGTAGGTCTGTTTGCTTTAAATTAAAAATTAAATTTTGATTATTATTTCATTTAATCATTTTTGATCATTTGACAATTTGTCGTGGTCATTCGTTGGTCATCAGTGTCACAGTCAGTGTGTTTGTCGTCATTCGTGTTTGGTTGTCGTCTGTCGTTTTTCGTCCTTGGTAGTTTGTCGTCGTGTTTATTGTTTGTCGTTTGTTTTCATCCTTTGTTCATTTGTGATCAGTCGTGGTTTTTGTGGCAAGTACACCAAATGTAGTTAGCCAGTGGAGCCGCGGTGTACAATGTAGTGCATTTCGGCCGCAGTGGCAATGCTAACTGCACCGTGGTCAACTGGAAACTTGTTTTGTCCCGTAGATTTGGACTAGGATTACCTACATGTAAGCACAAACCAGGCGAAAAAAAAATACATGTACTGTACCGGTAGGTTACACATAAGTTTGAAACCTGCAGGCCTGGGTCGATGTGTTTGTCATCAAGACATTTTTCATCATCGATCATTCGGCATCGTGTTCATCTTTGGCTGTTTGTTTTTCGTCATCAGTAATTTTTCGTCATCGATTGTTCGACATCGTGTTAGTCGTTGGCCATTTGTTTTTCGCCATCAGTCATTTTTTGTCATCAGTCGGTATTTTTGTTCGTTGTTGTTTGTTGCCATTCGCCATCGTCATCCTCGCCATTTATCTGTCATTTGCCACCATTCGTCAGCCGGTGTGTTTTTTCGTTAGTTGTTTTTAATCATCGGTTGTTTTTCGGAAATTCTGTCTGTGTGTGGGACCACTTAACTGCGGTGCGGTTAGCATTGCCACCGCAGCTGAAATGCAACTACACCGCAGCGCCACCGGCTAACAGTTGGGTCGTGATGTAATTGCCATTCGGCATGGTGTATTTGCCACGGTGTACTTTCATCAAACTGAAAAAAGACAATACAAACCAGAAATCTAACCACGGTGTACATGCCATTCGACCGTGAGGGTAGTTGCCTTTCGGCCGCAGTGAACTTGCCGTTTGGCCGCAATGTACTTGCCGTTCGGCTGCGGTGCTCAACTGCAGTTACAAACTCTGACACCGCAGCCGAACAGCAAATACACTGCGGTGCCAATGGATACTTGTTTTGTCCAGCGGGTACATGTATTGTATGTCTACTTTGATCCCGGAAATGGGCGGGTCCAATTTCATGAGTGACCATGTCCTTGACCATGACCTCGCTCATATACATGTACATGTAGGTACATAGAACTTCTGTCTCTGTGTGTTATAGACTTGAAAACTGCACGACTGATCGGACTAAAATTTGGTATTAATGTACCAAAGGCCTACTTTGATCCAGGGAACTATATGGGTGGGTCCAATTTCATATGCGCTTGTGTCCTTGACTGCGACCTCGATATATACTCATACATTGTACATGTATACCGGTTGGCAACGTTGTTCCCTAAAGAGCCCGGATGAAGTCAGGCACATCAGCTAAGTGTACCGGTACAGACTTTCATTTTTGAGGCGCGCGATCGCTCTTGCGCACCATCGCACGGCTAAAACTGAAAACCAGCGAGCGATCGATTGCGCACCTAGGCCAAATACAGAGAGCGAACCTGATAACGCTATTATCAGTGTCTACCCAGACGAGGTCACACGGTGTGACGTGTCAAATGCACTATCTGTCTGAGACTGAATGATTCGAAGCTAAAAATACATTTCTATGTACCGGTATGGCTTATGAGTCATGACGTCACATAAATTCCTCGAAAATCAAATCGAGACCACGTGGCCGGGAGATGTTGATATTTATTCTGTCAGCTTGGAATCTGAGTATTAAATTGATTCCTTATTAATTATTATGAATTACATTTAATATAGGAGCATGTAGAATATAAAACATAGTGTGTAACATTCACTTGTGCTTATGGATAGTGGATTAAGCAGTGTTAAACCATCAAAGAGATTCACTGGACATCGATCGTGAGTAAACAAATTCAATTTACGCGGCATTTATGAATGTATTTCCGCTGTTTATTTTATCTTGATAGAAACCGCGCGCCTGGCCAAAACCCAGCGAGCGGGACTCTGCGCGCCTACATTTTCTAAAAATTAAAGTCTGCCGGTATACATGTATGTGTACATGTACATATGTACATGTAATATAAAGTAATAATTTAGAAATAACAGTTACCAAATTATGAAAGTTTCCTCAATAATATCCTAATAGTATACATGTAGAATAATGATCATATTAAGAATGCGTTATTTTCCGCAAAACACTTTGTGTGAGCGGAGCGTTTGTATATATACAGCATGTAAATAGTGAGCGATAAGCAAAACACCGTGGCGATTGATTAGGTTGAGAGTGATTCATGGTGACCCATTCAACACCAAAATCTGAGATTTAGCTTATTAAATGGCTATACCGGTAATGCGGTATGTTGTAAATAAGTTCATGATTCCACTGAATTGTAGGGGCTATGAATCATTGCTGCCTTATCGTAGCAAAAATTTGATATATTCCTTTCTTTACTAAATGGATTCTCCCACCAAGTAAAAAAGATTTGAATGTTCTATTATTCATTCAGAGGGGTGTTCGGGAAATGCAAGCAGATGACAACAGACTAACAGATAATACATACATGTACATGTGTAGAAGGAAATCTATTAATTGGTTGGAAATGTTCAGAAAAGTTCAACAAACGACTTTATCTGAACACTTCCCACAACATCTACTTGTCAATAAGCATTTAGTAAACGAAGGGTTAATATGTGATTCTCAATAGAACTAGAGGTGGGCGGTCCCCAAGCCTGAATTTAGTGTGGCTGACATTTGCGGAATGAGGTCCCCAGAGGGCTAGCATCACCAAATTCACCCTCTGGGAACCTCATTCAGCTTAGGCCTCTCTGTATGGGAGGCATTGTGTCAGATTCCACAGTTGAAGTTGGTGATGTTCAGCCATTAATTACTTTGATTATGCGATTTAACTTGGATTAAATTAAATTTTAATTGGAAATACCCATGATCAGTGTGTTGGTGAACTGCTTGGTGAACTTTCAAGCACCGTACATCTATAAAATGGCTTGGTTGATGTCAAATGATCCAATATTCCCAATATTCAATAAATTGTGACCTACAAAACTTGAAAATATAAGGGTACATGTAACATAACTTGCTGAATGCTGATATAAGCCCAAGTTGCCAGGAAATGATATGGGGGCCATTGGTTCATTTCTTTCACCTTGCATATGCTTCAGAACAACCAGACAGCCCCCATTTTAGGTTTACTTTAAAAAGTACCCCCAATAGTCACAAGGGGGTACCCCCCCCCCCCCCCCTCACTCAAACCTATCACCTCTGTCCCCCAAAATGTCCCCAAATTAGCCTAATCTAAAGGCGTGAAATAACGGTGGTATATTTAACAAAATTTCATATACATGTATATGCAGTGGGGGTCTACTCGGTGTTGAGTGTTTTGCTTATCGCATACTCTTTACATACATGTAGATGTACTGTTTGTTTACATAAGATGACGTTTGCTTACAGACAATGTAACACAAAGTACTAACATAACAACATGCTGAAATTAATGTGATACATGTATTTATGATTGGTATAAGAACAAGGTTTGTTTATAATATTAATTCTGTTTATGGCGGTTTTAACGGATGTGACTGTTTTAACAGCTATACCCAGCGCCAACAGTTACCCAATCTTTAAAAAGATCCTCATGGACATATATCATAATTTTCTTCAACGTCTGGTGTGACAACCCGCTAATACCAGTCTGGGTGAACGTCGACTCTATATTTGAAATATAGAGTCTGGCGCTTATGTAGCCAAAACCATTTCTATTCAGCGAACAGCTTCCCCAAAATTACGTCACGGATTTAAAAAAATACATCGATGATTGACAGGTGTCCCCACGTGTTATTTGTTGTGCTTCGCAATAGCAGATAATATTTGTCGTGTGTGCGAGTATTCTTTTTCGGGAGATGAACTCGCTGCATCAACCGGAAAGCTGCATCCGAGAGCAAAAAATAAGGTCGTCATCAAAAATGATGCTTTAGAACTATTTAAAAGCATAAAATTAAGTCATTTCCTCGGTGTTAACTTTCAGATGACTTTTTTACGACAAATAATTTGATTTGCAAACCATGGTACAATAAAGCCTTAAATCAAATACACGGACATAAGTGAGTTCTATTTATATTTATGGGAGGCCAAGTTGGTACCATGCGCAGGCCTATCTATCAGGTCTAGCACATCCTTCAAATTAATCCGAATCGTACCGAATATATAATTTCGAAGCCATTGTTTCTGTCTGCAAGCATCGCTTTCGATCGGAGAAATTCCGCTCTGTTACTATATTTAGAGGTGACATTGTGGGAGTCTCCGCCCACTGACACTTGTTTATTAACCCATACGGTTTCATTGGACGGAAAATAATTTACGCAATCAATCAGATTACGGAATCCCGACGACTTGGAAATGAAATAGCGATGTTATCCGTCAGACCTTATATTCAATGTTGTAATGAATATTTAGGTATGAGTTTACTCAGACTGCGCTAATACCTGTAGGGCTGTATACCGTGTATCATAACCTAACAGCATGTATCGTAACTCCACCGCAGTGACCGTTTCCATACTGCTGTCATTGCCAATTCATTAAAAGCGACACATCACATATTCATTATTAGCTCAACGACGTCCATGTGTGCGTGTGTGTGTCCGTCAACAATTTCCTTTGGCGCGGGCTACAGGTCGTACCTTTGGTCTGATCTTTATCAAATTTGTCATGAATGTTGACATTGACATGTAGATGGGAACAGGTCATTTTGGGTCATTGGCCAAAAAAAATGGCGGCTGACAGCCATCTTGGATTTCAAAATTAAATCGATTGGCGCGGTCTACATGTCTTACTGTTTGTCTGATCATCATGAAATTTATCATGGATGTTAACGAGTCATTTTGTGGTTGTTCCACAAAAAAACATGGCCGCCAGCAGCCATCTTTGATTTTACTCTTTGCATGACTAAATCCTTTGGCGCGGGCTACAGGTCGTAGCTTTGGTAGGATCTTCATGAAATTTGTCATGGATGTTAACAATGACATGTAGATTGGAAAGAATCCTTTTGAGGTCATTCAGCCAAAAATCATGGCCGCCAGCAGCCATCTTGGATTTCACTCTTTGCATGACTAAATCCTTTGGCACAGGCTACAGGTCGTACCTTTGGTCAGATCATTATGAAATTTGTCATGAATGTTGACATTGACATGTAGATGGGAACGAGTCATTTTTGGGTCATTCGGCCAAAAAACATGGCCGCTGGCAGCCATCTTGGATTTCAAAATTAAATCGATTCGCATGGTCTACAGGTCATACTGTTCGTCTGATTATCATGGATGTTAATAATGACAGGCAGATGGGAATGAGCCATTTTGGGGTCGTTCGGCCAAAAAACATGGCCGCCAGCAGCCATCTTGGATTTTACTCTTTGAATGACTAAATCCTCTGGCGTGGGCAACAGGTCGTAGCTTTGGTCGGATCTTCATGAAATTTGTCATTGGTGTTAACAATGACATGTAGATGGGAACGAGCTGTTTTGTGGTCATTCGGCCAAAATACATCTTGGATTTTACTCTTTGCTTGACTAAATCCTTCAGCACAGGCCCTAGGTTGTACATTTGGTCATATCATTATGATATTTGTCATCGATATTGACATGTAGATGACATTGACATGTAGATGTGAACGAGTCATTTTGGAGTAGTTTGACCAAAAAACATGGCCACCAGCAGCCATCTTGGATTTTACTCTTTGCATGACTAAATCCTTTGGCACAGGCTACAGGTCCTTACTTTGGTCAGATCATTATGAAATTTGTCATGAATGTTGATGTTGAAATGTGGATGGGAGTGAGTCATTTTGGGGTCATTTGGCCAGAAAACATGGCCGGCAGCGGTCATCTTGGATTTCAAAATCTAATCCATTAGCACGGGCCACAGGTCGTATCTTTTGTCGGATCATTATTAAATTTGTCATGGATGTTAAAATGGACATGAAGATGGGAAATGAGTAATTTTGGTGTTGTTCGGCCAAAAACATGGCCGCCAGCAGCCATCTTGGATTATACTCTTTGCATGACTAAATTCTTTGTCAAGGGCTACAAGTCGAATCTTTGGTCCAATCATCATGAGATTTGTAATGGATGTTAACAATTACATGTAGATGGGAAAAGGTTCATTTTGAATTCAACCAAGAAACCTGGTCGCCAGCAGCCATCTTGTATTTTACTCTTTACACGACTAAATCCTTTGACACAGGCTACAGGTCGTATCTTTTGTCGGATCATCATGAAATTTGTGAAGGATGTTAACAATGACATGTAAATAGGAATGAGTCTTTTTTGTGTCATTTGGCAAAAAAACGATGGCTGTCGCGGCCATCTTGGATTTTAATCTTTGCATAACTAGGCCTTTCAACTTTCCACATTCCTAATCGCTCCATTAACTGTAACACATGAAATTATTCCCTTTCCTCATTGAGCTACAGTGTCATTGACACTTTCATAATTACATTTCAGTCAATTCACATTTTCAGCTGCATATACATGCATACCGGTATGTGAACCAATTTCATCATTACAGAAATTGTAAATTCATCGTTGATTCCATCATCTCAACATTTCATTAAAGTGAGACTTTATGTTCACACATCGATTCATTCAGGCAACATTTTTTTTCCATTTCTACACTGGTCATTGCATTGATCGTCTTCAATGGGGATAATCTATAATTATATATGTATATCATTGTTAACTATTAGAGTGACATTTCTCTTCCTCCCAATCGATATTGCATTAAAATGACGCTTCATATTCATTACACTTCATTCAATAATTTCTGTTTCTACATCACTTATTGCATTGATTGCCTTCAGGTAAGGTAAGCTATGTCCGACTCAAATATTAAAGTGACGCATCATATTCACTACACTTTATTCAATAATTTCTTTTTCTACATAGTTTACACGTATTCCATTGATTGCCTGCAGCTAAGGTAATCTATGTCCGACTCAAATAATACAAATATTAGAGGCATTCCATTTCCATCCATTAATTCTAAGGAAACTTCTGCTGTGATATATATATGTATATATACATACAGGGTACTTCATGTGCTACACCACTCGGAGAAATGTCTGTGTCATCACACTAAAATACCATGTTAGAACTTGAATTGATATATTCGTAATCGTATATAGTCACCAATAGCCGGGTTACTACCGTAGTACCTGACATTGCCTATCTAGTGAACTATTCAAACCCAACAGGCCTGGTTGATTTCACTGTGGGATGATGGTTCACTTCCATCCTCAAGCTATTTTTCTTTTCTGACGTGCAGGGGTAGATATGCTTGAGGCCCCACCACAGTTAAATTCGCACCAGGTTCTCAGCTATTATTATCTTATGTTCGAACTTTACTCATATGTTTGGACTGATCATAACCATGATTTCAATGCTGGGTTTGAATAGTTCACTAGATGGGCAATGTCCGTTACTACGGTAGTAACCCGGCTATTGGTGACTATATACGATTACGAATATATTAATCCAAGTTCTAGCATGGTATTTGTGTGACGACACAGACATTTCTCCGAGTGGTGTAGCACATGCAGTACCCTGTATGGTACATCATATAATTATTGTAACGTTGAACTTAATGATCAACTTGGTGGTTGCTCCATTACGTGTCACGTACGATCATATTATTTGAAGGAGCGATCTCGACCGTGGGTCCTAGTTGTACCCTAAGGTTTCAATGGGCGATCTCATGTATGGGTCCTAGGTGTACCCTAAGGTTTGAAGGGGTAATCTCATATATGGATCATAGGTGTACACTAAAGTTTAGTTGACACTATGAAGGGGCAAGCTCATGTATGGGCCCTGTCTACCCTAAGGTTTGAAAGGGCGATCTCATCTATGGGTCCAATGTGTACATTGAGGTTTGAAGGTGCGATCTCATGTATGGGTCCTAGGTGTACCCTAAGGTTTGAAGGGCCATCTCATGTATTGTCCTAGGTGTACCCTAAAGTTTGAAGGGGCGATATCAGGTATGGGCCCTATGTGACCCTAATGTTTGAAGGAGCGATCTCATGAATGGGTTCTAAGTGTACCCTAAGGTTTACTGGAAACCATGAAGGGACGATCTAATGTATGGGTCCTAGGTGTACCCTAAGGTTTGAAGGGGTGATCTCATGTATGGGTCCTAGGTGTACCCTTAGGTTTGATGGGGCGATCTCATGTATGGTCCTACGTGTACCCTAAGGTTTGAAGGGGTGGTCTCACGTATGGTTCATATGTGTACCCTAAGGTTTGAAGGGGTGGTGTCATGTATGGTCCTTGGTGTACCCTAATGTTTGAAGGGTGGTCTCATGTATGGGTCATCTGTGTACGGTAAGGTTTACTACAAACCATGAAGGGGCAATATCGCGCATGGGTCCTGTGTGTACCCTAATGTTTGAAGGGGCAATCTCGTGTATGGTTCTAGGTGTACCCTAAGGTTTGAAGTGGCAATCTCATGTATGGGTCCTATGTGTACCCTATTAAGGTTTACTGGAAACCATGAAGGGGTGATCTCATGTATGGGTCCTAGGTTTATCCTAAGGTTTGAATGGGGCGATCTCATGTATGGGTCCTAGGTTTATCCTAAGGTTTGAAAGGGCGATCCCATGTATGGTCCTAGGTGCACCCTAAGGTTTGAAGGGGCGATCTCATGTATGGTCCCTAGGTTTATCCGGAATACGTGAATGTCTTGCTGCATAGCTGATGTTTATAATGTTTGGCTCTACTTTGCGTTTTTGTATGTCCAATAAAGATAATCCATAGAAGGGCCCTTTCACACAGACGTCACACTTATACAGAGATATGCCGACGTGGAGCCTCTTGTGTTGAGTAAGCTGCCGTGCTGAGTCAATCGTTTGACACATATCACAAGATATATGGCAAGCCAAACCGCTATTTAATATTAATTTTACATAAGTAAAATAAAATGACACTTTATTTCACTTAAGTGAAATAAAATGACATATTATTTTATTGAAGAAGTGTCATATATGGAATCAGGGAGCTAAATGTGTTCTAGAGTCGGGGAGCGAGTACACCGTGGAACCCTAAAGGTGAAGGTAACTGAAGAATGACCTTCACCTGATACATGCGACACGTTGTTAAAGGATGACCTCGCGTTTATTTGATTTGTACATAATATCTAAATAATTTAAACTGGTGAATGAATGGGGGAATGGATTTTTGTGAGCGGGAAATTTATTTAACTAGCTGCTGTAGTTCTGGATTTTTCCAGAACAAATTTGGCTGTGGGATAACCCCGTCGTACACTTGGGGATTTATTTTTAAAAGTAAACACATGACCTATGATTTTTCTTGAATTTTCGTGATCAGCTGTTGTCAATCTAGCTGGGTAAACATCACTGGTATGGCCTGCAGGCTTCAATTCAGTGAATTTGGCGGAAACGTTAACACTGTCGCCTATGGGAAACCATTTAGTTCAGTGATTCCTATAGGAAAAATATGAATTTTACGAAATTTCACGTCTCGCCATGATAAGTTATTAATTCCATATTTTCTTATTTTCAAATGATAATGACCACATTTTGGACAGATTTAAAGAAGAAACGCATGGATTCGCCTGTAGATAGTAAAGAAAGTGATAAATCTGGGAATTTTGCATGGACATCAGGTACCATTAGGGGGTCAGGGGGGGCTAAAGCCCCCCTCCCCAAAAATTTGAGTAGTGTTAGCCCCCACCCCCATTGGGAAAAGGTGGCAGTTAACCCAATTAAGATTTCCCGGCACCCAGTAGCCTTATCGGGGACCGTAGTACCACCCCAAGTCGGGGGGGGGGGGATGATGGCATCGCCAGTAGTGTTAATGTCGTGCAAAACTGTCATGGCAGGTTTGTTAAACAGACATTATGCCCTGCCATCTGGTCAAATTGCATGCCTGAGGTTGTGGCTGATGTTGTATGATTATGTTTAGATATTTAAATTGACTTATAGTTGCTTTATTATGCTATTAAAGTATTTTTTATTTAAATTTTCTGTTAATTTTTGTAAATGTTTATTATAAATTGACAAATTTTGCATGAAAAGGGTTTAAAATTGGACAAGTTATCCCACTCAAAATGTATATTAACATATCCTCTTCAATTTAGTAATAGTATGGTATATAAGGGTATTCTTCAGTTATACGAGATGCATCAGCTAGTAAAATTGAAAAAAAAATCTAAATTTTTTGGCTTTATTTTGAGGATTGACACTAATTTTCAGGATGCCTCATATTGGAAAAATAAACAACTACTGCTCGATATAATCCATTTTTTATTTCAGTAAGGTCTATATTTTGATAAAATACTATAAGAAACGCTGTGTTTCACACATATACATATATATATAGGAATCAGGGAGCTAAATGTGTTCTAGAGTCGGGGAGCGAGTATACCGTGGAACCTTAAAGGTGAAGGTAACTGAAGAATGACCTTCACCTGATACATGCGACACGTTGTTAAAGGATGACATCGCGTTTATTTGATTTGTACATAATATCTAAATAATTTAAACTGGTGAATGAATGGGGGAATGGATTTTTGTGAGCGGGAAATTTATTTAACTAGCTGCTGTAGTTCTGGATTTTTCCAGAACAAATTTGGCTGTGGGATAACCCCGTCGTACACTTGGGGATTTATTTTTAAAAGTAAACACATGACCTATGATTTTTCTTGAATTTTCGTGATCAGCTGATGTCAATCTAGCTGGGTAAACATCACTGGTATGGCCTGCAGGCTTCAATTCAGTGAATTTGGCGGAAACGTTAACACTGTCGCCTATGGGAAACCATTTAGTTCAGTGATTCCATATGACATATACGACTACAACTTTTAGTATGTCCCCAATATTACTGAATGTCTGGTCTCTGTTAACAGTAACAGCTATTGATCATCATATAAACGGTCACAGTGTTTATACCAGAAACCATTAGACATATAATCAATATTAATCGATAGCAGCGTTTCCGAACAGGTTTTAAGATTGATATTTTTTATACGCAGGAAACTATTTAAAACATGTCATAGGAAGAGATAAGTCATCTTTAACATAAGACGTACAGTCGTCTATCGTTTTGTGAATGGTTCTAATAAACAGAACCACATAATTAGATGCATGTTAATTAAATATTTCCATCGTCCTTTGTTCAACTTGAAAATATATCTATTGATACGGGATTCATCATTATCGTGAGATATATAATTTAAAGTGACACTGTGTTAATGACCTTCGGTTCGAATTATCTATAGATTCCTGCTTTACGATACATGTATATACATGTATTGCTGATATTATAATTATAATACTATATATATTATACCGGTTGGACAATTCCACGAAATGGGAGATGCTATCATGAATGACCATGATTTGGCACACACAGTAACTGAGGGATTTCATTGTGACGTATGCGGGAAAACGTTCACTCGATCGAGCGGCTTGGATAGACATAGGATAATCCACACAGGTGCTAAGCCTTACCATTGTTTAACATGTGGGCAGTCATTTAATCAATCAAGTTACTTGGCAAGACATGAAAGAATTCACACCGGAGATAAGCCTTACCGTTGTGATATATGCGGGAAATCATTTACTCATTCAAGCAGCTTGGCGAGACATAAGATAATCCACACTGGAGAAAAGCCTTACATTTGTAATGTATGCGGAAAATCATTTAATCAAACAATCTACTTGGCGAGACATGAGTTAACCCATGCAGGTGATAGGCCTAAGCCTTATCGTTGTGAATTATGCGGAAAAGCCTTTACTCAGTCGAGTCACCTAGCGAGACATAAGACAATCCACAACAAAGTTAAGCCTAATCATTGTGATATATTTGGGAAACCATTCAATCAAATCGAGTGTGGAATATGTGGACAAGCATTGACGCAGTCAGAAACTCTCACTAGCCATACATGTAAGGGAACCAACACAGACTCTGACTTGACATAAGGGAAGAACCCACACAGACGATCATCTGACTGACTCGTATCGATTATGATACAATGTACATGCAGGGAAGCATTCAATTTCACACATTGTGGTATAGAAATTGATCACATCGATAAGGGAACCCGCACCGACTGACTGGACATAAAGGAACCCGCACCGACTGACTGGACATAAAGGAACCCGCACGACTGACTGGACATAAAGTAACCCGCACAGATAATCGTTCACTGACTCGTACCGAGTATGATACATGCAGGAAAGCATTCAGTTTCACACATTCCATGAATGTCGTATAGATTAAAGGAACATTCCGTGAATGTCATATAGAAATTGATCCCATCAATGTTTTATGCAGGTTACTTGTAGAAAGTCGGGGTTCATGCCTAATTATGAGACTACCGTAGCTGCTTTGGAAGCATTGGTAATCGATAATCCTAGAATAGGCCTGGGCCAAACATAAAATTGCATAAATAAGACATTCTGAGGCTATAGACTACAAACATTTTAAATTTTAACGCATGAAGATACTAACATTTCAAACTTGTTTCAGAATTTTTTAACTGAAAGCTGTAAAATATTCAGCAATTTCTTAAAAAGTTCATGCACTATTTAGTACTTTCAGATACCAAAATATAAACTTTTCTTGTTGATGCTTTTAATTTTTCAGTGGTAAATGGCTATCCATTACAAAGTTCTTTCTTGTTAATGAGTTCACTTATTCATTGCTGAATGGCTATCTAATTACATGTATCAATGACTATTATTAACACTTTAGAGGGCGTTCTCTAGCAGGTTAACATTGTTTTACCTGCATGATAAATAATTTTGAGGCCAAGTTGACTGGAAGCGGGTGGCGGGCATTAATGAGGGTTAGTTTTCATTAATGCCCGCCACCCGCTTGGAACCGGTTAAGTCACCGATCAATTAAACACACAACGACTGAGTCGTAATAATAATAATAAGATGATTTTGTAGGGCACCATGATTTATAAACGGCCCTCCAGGAATGATTAACAGTCCTCGGGGCCTATTAGCAGACTTTGACTGCCTATCGTGCCTCTAATAGGCCATTGGGCTGTTAATCATTCCTGGAGGGCGGTTAATAAACCATAAAGCTCTAAGAATCTTGTTATTGGTAGAGTAATATTTATGTAGTGATGACATTATTTTCCAAATAAAAGCCTGAAGAAACCAGGAAATTTAATGATGGAATGGTAGCCATAAACCTTAATAAAAACTATGTCCCATTTTAATGCAGAATTAGTTTTGCTTGGGAGATAAATATGGCTGAATGCTGGATTTTTACATTTCTTTTGTATGCAAGAAGGAACATTTAGAACTTTTGAAAGCCATCATGAACATGTGTTTATCAATGTCAATGATTTGTTGAAATATATTTTCTTTTTCAAATTGCTTGTCATAATATCCCAAAATATAGGATGGTATATGGGTGTGACTGTGTCCTCGAGCTATTTTCCTGTGTTGGTTATTTCGACTGATAAGTAGCTTAATGCAGTCAAGGCCATAATCCTCTCTGCTTTCTCAAGGGCTTGAGACCTTTTGTCATGCGCAAAGAGGAATTTTAATGCACACAATATACATGTAGTTACGTGCATGTATGAAAATCAAACATTTATCCCTTTACCCAACAGAAGGGCCCTGTGCCAATGCATTCTCTTATATATGCGAGTCGACCATAGGTCGCCTCGCATATATAAGAGAATGCATTGGCTTAACACATTAAAAATTATAAAATTGTTAAAGAATGTAAGAAAAAATGGTAAAAAGTGTTAAAAAAAGATATTTTTTAGGCCAATGCATTCTCTTATATATGCGAGGCGACCTATGGTCGACTCGCATATATAAGAGAATGCATTGGCACATGTCATAACTGTAACTATCACAATGTGGTCAAGGAGCCGGTTCCAATGATATCCATATTTGTATGGTTCTATTGAGACAGACCGAAGATATTTTAGGCTGTTGAAGCTTTATTTGGCCGGTTTGTTGGGTAAAGGGTTAAATAAAATTGTTGTTTTGTTCAGCTTTTCATTCAACACAAGCAGCATTAAATTTTGTTGTTAGGTAACTTAGGGGCTGATGTCATTGCTCCCAGAGAAGTGGAAGGTTACTTGTGTTTCCCAAGAGCTAGTGGATTGATAGCCCATTCTCAGGCATGAATGGCTTTTACAAATTTATTTCAGGTTCTGTTTTCTATCCTATAAGCTGTCATTCTCATTCGTCTCATATTGCTGTAAAGAGAAGATAAAATGTGTGTATATTGAAAAAGTTAAAGATACCTCCCACCCCAACGTGATAAGGGAAACATCCCATGACTATAAAACATCTGCATGTTTGATGTATGTCATAAATTTAACCATGGAACATTTAGACAATTTCCAGATTATTTGGCACACATAGAAATCCAATTTCTTCACACTGTCGACATATATGTGATTCTCAACCACATATATGTCTGCACATAATGAAGAAACTGGTTATCATTACTACCCCCTTTCCCTTGAATCCGAATACTAGTTAAAGATGGATTATTTCTTTAAATAACAAATTTGAAATAGTTGCGTGGGTATAAAATAATAAATATGAAATGAAGACCCCTGTCCGGAAAGGGTTCTATCAATTAATATTGATTTTATTTCGAATATTTTATTGGGACCGTTTATGTGTCTATTTTTAGAAAATACCGTTCGGGTGATACCATATATCGATATAGCGGAGCATTTGGGCTGTTCCTATGGCTATGTACCGAACGTCAAATGTCCCAGATTGATTGGTTGTATTGTTTTATTCCATAGTTATAAGTGATAATGAGTATAAATAACGTTTATTTTGACAAAATCACGCAATAACATTTCTGGTCTCTGTTAACAGAAACCACCATTGTTCGTTAGCTAAACAACCACACCTTTTTTAGACCAGAAAATATTCGAAATAAAGTTAATATTAATCAATAGAAGCGTTTCCGGACAGGTGTCATCGATTCAGATCTAATATTTTATACCCCGGTAACTATATAATACATATGTAAATATGTTCAGTTTGGGTCAGAAATAATAAAATGTGATACCATAAAAGCTTGGCAACAGCTTTTTTTCAATCACGATTACCGGTTAATTGGCCATGTGAATTAAAGATACACAATTCGATTCGATGGTCCCCATATTCAACAACAACAACATTTCTTGAGATGCCGCTCAGTTATCAGAATCGATAATATTAACAACTGTCAACTTTAGTATAAAATTGACCACAAAGTGTTATATGTCAACATTTTGTTCAACACAATTTGGTATCGAGAAAATGCCGGTCGACATTCGTCGAATATTTGACAGGTCGCCAAATATTCCAGGTGGTTAAAAATAACAGATTTCAAAAATCGATATCTGATAACTGAGCTTTGATGGGTGTGTTCCTCGACTCGAATCAAATATGTTTTTTTTAACCACCGACGCCAAAGAAATAGTAACTTGGAACCGTTAATTCGGATTACGCATCTTTCACGGAGGGTGTGCGGATTATGGGTAGTACCGGTACCACTTAACAACCGTTATCATATCCGGCATACGAAATAAGTGTGGGCGTTGGAAAGCCTCATACACTGTCTCTAAACTATGCAATGTTGTATGATAAACTGTCATTTTTTATGAATAAAAGTTCAAGACTACCTGCCAGAGTTAAATATACTGCTTGTAAAAATACACCGACATATTTGACATGAAGAAACTGTTAAATATCACAGGGGGTTGTTACCTTACCTTATGTTACCTTATGTGGTAATTGGACGCAGGCTCACGCATCTTTGTCCAGATCATCGATTTCGTCTTCGGGGGTGACAGAGCAATCTCTTTTACCCCTTGCATCTAGTTTATGTTGTCTTCGTTCGGTTTGTTTTTCTATTGTTTCCCGAGGGGGGCAGAGCAATCTCTTTTTCCCCACTTCTTCTGATTATACTGTTATCTACGTTTCTTTTTGATATGTCATCCATATCTTCTGTTATGTGGGGGTCAGAGCAATATCCCTTTCCCCATTGACTCATTCGTTCCATATTGTTTCTTCATTTTCCAGTGTTGTATTTCCATAAGGGCGACAGAGCAATCTCTTTTTCCCTCGGCTCCTTTGTTCCATTTTTTTGATAGTGATTTGTCGATTTCTTCCAGATAATCAAACATCATAGGCTGGTCATGGAAATGGTTATCCAAGCTGTTCTTGAAACCATTTATACTTTCTTCCATGATCACTTCTGGTGGTAAACTATTCCATATCTCTGTTATTCGGTCTGCAAAGTAGTATTTCCGAATATCCCTATAGAACCTCACTTTTTCTAGTTTCATTTCGTGTCCTCTTGTGTTTAATTCCGAAGTTTTCCTTGGTATGATTGCTTCTGCTACCTCTTTATCATATTTGAATGTCATTATTTTATATGTCTCTATTAAGGCCCCCCCTAAGTCTTCTATATTTGAGTGTTGGTAGTTGTGGCTCGGCGTTGGACGTTTTCTATATTCTTTATTAAACCCTTTCTGTGTGGTGACCAGACACTTGCCGCATATTCTAGATTTGGGCGTACCAGTGCTTTATATAGTAATCTGAAGTTTATAAATGCTCTTCTGATTATTCCCACCATTTTGTTCGCCTTGTTTATTTGATTTTCTATATGTTCTTCGAAGGATAGGTTGCTGTCAAAAACTACTCCAACATCCCTTTCTGATTGTACGATGTCCAGTTGTGTTCTTGTACCATCTTCTTTTTTCATAGTATATATTGGTAGTTCATTTTCTTCATTATGGTTTATTACCAGTATTTTACATTTATCTGGATGGAATTTAAGTAGCCATTTATCGCTCCATTCCACCAGGCTATCCAGATCCTGTTGCATTTCTTCATTGTCTTTTTTATTAGTGATTTCTCTGTATATATTTTTGTGTCATCGGCATACATATAATGTGTTGGAAATTATGGTTTCTGGTAAATCATTGATGTATATAACGAAAAGGCAGGTTCCAGTACTAATCCCTACGGAATACCGCTGGTTACACTATGCCAGTCTGATGTGATCCGTTGACAGATACTCTTTGTTTTCTACTTTTTAAGAAATCTTCTACCCAAATGCATATTTTTTCATTAATTCCATAACATCTCATCTTTGATAGCAGTCTCTTGTGTGGTACCTTATCAAAAGCTTTCATGGAATCATCTAGATATATGGCATGAATTTCCCCTTTATGGTCCAGAATCCTTATCCATTCATCTGCTATTTTTAATAGTTGTAATGTTGTTGATCTTCCTTCTATGAAACAAAATTGTTTTTGCTTAGTATCTTGTTTGTCTTCATATGTTCCACCAGTTTTTTTTCTAATTATCTTCTCCATTAATTTGCATATATCACTTGTAAGACTTACTGGTCTGTAATTTGCAGGATCACTCTTTCTGTCCTTCTTATATATTGCTGTTATTTGGCCCATTTCCATGCTTCTGGTACTTTCATTGTCTTAGTGATGCATTAAATATGGCTGTTAGTGGTCTATATAGTTCATATGCCAACCCCTTTAGTACTCTTGGGTGGATTATATCTGGTTCTGGTGCTTTATTTATATTTATTGTTAGCAGTAAGTTCCTCATATCTTCCCGTGATATTTCATCTATGTCATGT
This sequence comes from Siphonodentalium dalli, assembly GCA_032622095.1. NCBI lineage: Eukaryota > Metazoa > Mollusca > Scaphopoda > Gadilida > Siphonodentaliidae > Siphonodentalium > Siphonodentalium dalli. Next base: position 296,588,648 of record CP136063.1, read on the forward strand.
TTGGTTTCTATTTCTGGTATGTTGTTCAATCCTGGTGGTGAACCGTATGGTTCTTGTGTAAAAACACTGTTGAAGAATTTTTACAATGCTATAGCGTTTTCTCTATCTGTTTCTGCCTTGTTTTGTGAGCCATCTTCATTAGTTGTAATTAATTCTGGTATTGATTCCTTTGTCTTCCTCTTTGCGTTCACGTAGTTCCAGAATGCTTTATTGTTCGCTTTTCTATTGTGTTTTTCCATCTTTTTTCTTTCCATCTTTATGGCCTTCTTCACTCGGTTTCTGATTTTACAGTATTCTTTGTGTTTAGTATGGTCTTTAGTTTCAATATATTGTGTCCATAATCGATGTTTTTTCTTTATTAGTTCTAGGGTTGTTTTGCAAATTCTCCTTTGGGATTACTAATTGGTACGTTATATTTGATTGTTTCCGTTAGGAAGTTGTTCCATCATTTTTTCTACTGGTTTCCCTTTAAACTCTTCTTCCCATCCTGATTTTCTCACATCTGCCCCCATTTCTTACATCTTCCCCCATTGTGATGCACTTCGTTGCCCCCTCACCCATCGCATTGTCATTGTGAGTAGGGGTAGTGCGTAAGAGCGGATGGGCCAGGTTAGTGGTCGCGGTGTTGTATTTCGCAAATTCATTCTCCAGTAAGCGCTTATGTTGCCCGTAACCGTATACGTGCGACATATAGTCATACTATGACTTGCAAGATTGCGAACAATTACCCAGGACCGATTTTGATTTTCCATATTCATGTGCTTGAGCCATAAAATTAACTTAACGCCATTATGTGGGACATTAATGCAACACTATTCGAAACGGACGTGGAAATACAATCTTACCACACTAAAAAAAGACACGCATGGGATTCTATCAGCACGTGTACGTAACTACATGTATGATGTATGTATTGGACTAGCGTTCTTTATCGATCCCTGATATGGACGACCTATTATTTATTGTACGAGAACGATTTATTTTGGTCTGAGATATTATATATTGATCACTTTATCCCTTTGAAGTAAAAACATCTTGTACTATCGGCTTTGATACACGTAATTTGTCGTTGTGGCGAGATCATACATAACATAGTCGGTAATATAGTTTAAAATATCTTGTCAGATTAGGAAGTTAGGTTTCCTAAGTTCTGTCTTGTACAGGTCAGGGAAATCTTGATGTACTGTTATAGTTTCATTCGGAATTAGCTCGGATTCATTTGCCCAACACACAGCATGTAGGCCTACGACTTATTTACATAATGTGCCTATGACTTACTTACGTAAAGTACCAGGTAATGTATGTTAAGAACTTAAGGAGGTCAAGTGATGCTGATGGGGTTGTTGTAATGTTTTATACATAAATGCACACCAGTCTCAGTCGGCGCAAGATTGAAATGTTGCAACTTGCAGGCCTTAAATAATTGCCATCCGCTTCAAGTCTGAGTTGAGACTATTTTTCTTCAGAAGTACTCATAAATTTCTTTTAGCACAATGGTAAAATTGATCACTGATCACATCACTGTGATTTGTGATATGTCACATGATATTACACGAGACTGGTGTGCATACATTTATGTATAAAGCAATGCGCCTGGTGTGCATCTATGTATAAAACGTTACGACAATGACCCAATTAGTTCAGGGGACCAATTTTGAATGTGGATTTCCATTCAAATACCAACAGGAAAAGTTAAATATGAAGCAGTTGTCCGGGAACTAAAGCTTGTAAAGCAGATACATGTATGGAATAATTATACATGTAATTAAACAGACATAACCTGATATCCGTTAACTGGCGGCTAGGCTTGTCTAATTGCTATAAATTTACTTTTGAGAATTTTTTTTTTCGGGAATTACAACACTTGACATAGTTTTTATAATCATTATAACATTTAAAAATAAATATACCGACTTTCTAATGCAACAGATTATAAGCGGACCTGCCAGATAAATAAGTATTATGTTCAGTACAGCATAAAGTCACACCAAGATTTTTTTGCAAGTCTATAAGTTTTGGAGATTTGCACAGAATTGCCCATTCAAAATTGGTCACTTGACCTCCTCCTTAAGGATCAGATTCAGCCATTCAGGGGCCTCAATTTTCCAGATAGTTTCAAAATATTATAATTCAACAAAACCATGCATATTCCATAAAACTGTTGTATATGCCAGAGTTGAACCTCATAATTAGGAATTTAATCCCAATTAAAGACGAAGCAACTTAAAATCTCCTTAGATCACAATATTAAAATATAATTAAAGACATATTATGGACTTGTTCGGGTGTGTGGAACTGATAAGTTGGTTCTCATGCGCTATGCCAACTGTGGGAAGGTAGCATTCTACGAACATCGCCGGAAATCTCAAAGAAATTGACCATACCACTCCAGAGATATCACTGTCTGAACAACGCTTAATTGTAAATATTTACATCTTGATTCGGGACGCAACAATCGGCGATAAAGTAACTCAAATAATTTCGCTATCGAGAATCATTGCATTTAGTTAACCCTTTACCCAACAAACCGGCCACAACCGGCCAAATAAAGCTTCAACAGCCTAAAATATCTTCGGTCTGTCTCAATAGAACCATACACATATGGATATCATTGGAACCGGCTCCTTGACCACATTGTGATAGTTACAGTTATACCCTGTGCCAATGCATTCTCTTATATATGCGAGTCGACCATAGGTCGCCTCGCATATATAAGAGAATGCATTGGCCTAAAATAAATCTTTTTTTAACACTTTTTACCATTTTTTCTTACATTCTTTAACAATTTTATAAATTTTAATGTGTTAAGCCAATGCATTCTCTTATATATGCGAGGCGACATATGGTCGACTCGCATATATAAGAGAATGCATTGGCACAGGGCCCTTCTGTTGGGTAAATGGTTAATATATAAGAATGACGGTGTGTGCTGTAAATTATTATTAATAATTCACACTACTTTTAGCCAGATGATTCTCCCTTTTTATTTGAACACCCAACCAGAGTGTTTCACATCACTTTAACCCTTTCATTGCCAGGTCCGATTTTTGTATCAGCCCATATACCCTGTGCCAATGCATTCTCTTATATATGCGAGTCGCCTCGTATATATAAGAGAATGCATTGGCCTAACAATTTTTCAGCATTTGTTATTATTGTTTACAATTTTTTACAATTTTAATAATTTTTTCTTGTATTCTTTAACAGACTTATTTTGTAGGTTTAGTGCCAGGGAATCTTACGTTTTTCATGGGCATCAAAATTATTACTATGAACACTTGGTGATAGTTGTGAGTTATAACATGCCCCTAGGGTTTTAACCAGTTTGTTTTTAAATTCGATATAGCATGCTTAAGCATACCCAAAAAAAATTCAACCCAAAAAAATAAATAAAAAATAAATAAATAAATATTTTAGGGCCGATTTTACAGACCGTAAATTAGGGCCGATGAGATCGGCCCCTGTCACTGAAAGGGTTAAACATGATGTCTTCAGGCTCGAACCAAACAAAAGCCGATGTTCATTGTCCGGAATACAACAGACAACATTGAGTGGCCGACTCGAACCAAACAAAAGCCGATGTTCATTGTCCGGAATACAACAGACAACATTGAGTGGCCGGCTCGAACCAAACAAAAGCCGATGTTCATTGTCCGGAATACAACAGACAGCATTGAATGGCCGGCTCGAACCAAACAAAAATAAGCAATTTATTTAATGTAACATATCCCGGTTTTCCTCAGGTGACTAATAATTAATTTAAATGACTTCAAGGGGCACTAATAATTTACTCATTCTTTATCGGTGAAATACTGGGATACCCAACTAGTAATTCATTATTCATTGTGGGAAATGTTCAGATAATAAGTTCATGTCATTTGTTGAACTTATTTTCTGAAAATTTCCTTTGGAACTTCTTGACAAGGAGTATTTAGCATTGGAAGATATATATATGAATTTTTAGTTGAATCGAGAAAATTCCGGAAGGGGACATGATCAGTTTTCACATAAAGTGTCCTTCTGCAAAATGTTTTGCTCCCTTCCTTCAGCTTGACCTCAACTTTCTCAATCTCATGGCAACATCTGCATTCACAGGTAGACTCCATAACCACATACAGGCAACATGAATTTGTTCAGGACTCACAATATATCCTTGGTATCTCCCTCCACCCATGATATTTTTTGTTTTTACTTATTTGATATTATTATGGTATGAAATGACGAGAAAACTTATTTTAGAATTTTGACATGTTAACCCCTCACACCCATGCAGCCATGATAATACCGGTATTATGACAAAAATAAACGTATTAATTTATTGCTTATTTTGATTTATATAGCCAATCAAGCAAGATAACTCCCGCCCATGATTATGGGCATACTGTCTGTTGAGTGATGGAAGGGGACTCGATTCTTTCAGCATCAACCGAACAACAATAGTCCGAGGTTATCGCAGGTTGTCATTTATTTTGCCGTTAAAGATAGATTATCTCTTTAAAAAACAAAGTTGCATGGGTATAAAATAATAGATATGAATTGAAGATCCCGATTCTGAAATGCTTCTATCAATTAATATTGATTTCATTTCAAATATTTTATTATGAAATGCGATGATTAAATGGGACACTTTATTGTTCTATTTTTAGAACAGACCATTCAGACGATACCATATAGCGATAGAGATCATTAGGGTGTTCCCATGGCTACTTTCGGAACGTCAATTGTCCCAGAATGCTTGTTAAGTTGTTTTATATCAGAGATAAGCGATAATGAGTCCAACATTACGCATTCACATTTCTGGTCTCTATTAACAGTTGTGACCATTGTTGTTCGTTAGCTAAACAAACACACGCATTAGACCAGAAAATAGTCGAAATATAATGAATATTCATAGATATAATCATTTCGGAGAGGAGTACTTTCCACCATATTTACGGTTTCATTATTTTGCAATTTATCTCGGTAATTTTCTTTTCTTTCCAGTCATAAATTCACGACCTGTGCTTCCAGCAAGTGCTCCGATGGTATTGATCTTCCAAAGTTTTAAGCCGACCAAACCCGTTCTGAGACAAATAAGGACGTCCTATCCTTAGAAGGGAGTCAATAAGGACGGCCTCTCTTTATAGAAGGGATTCATTGAGGACGGTCTCTCTTTATAGAAGGGTTTCATTAAGGACGGTCTCTCTTTGCACACGGGGATCCACGTGAGTGAGATCCCAATATAAGGGATTCATTCCGAAGAGTAGTGGCACTATACACGATGATCCACATGGGTGATACCTCACATACGTGTGATATTTGTCTAATGAGATTCACACGAAAATGTGATCTGTCTTTACACACGAGAATCCACACCAGAGAAAAGCCACATAAATGTGATATTTGTCAGAAGGACTTCACTACAAAGGGTGGCATGAACTTACACAGAAGAATCCACGCGAATAAAAAGCCTTATAAGTGTGATATATGTGTGAAAGAATTTACTGAGAAAAATAAATTAACAAGTCATGCGAGGATCCACACAGGAGAAAATCCATACGAGTGTGATATATGTGACACGTGGTTCGCTCACCATAATAGCCTGACTATACACAAGAGAACGCACAGTGGAGTCAAACCTTATCCGTGTGAGTTATGCAGCAAGGCCTTCAATAATTCCAGCTCCCTTAAGTCACATATGAGGATCCACACGGGAGATCGTCCATATAATTGCGATATATGTGGCAAGTGGTTCGCTCACCATAATAGCCTGACGATACACACGAGGACACACAGTGGAGTCAAACCTTATCAATGTGAGCGGTGCAGCAAGGCGTTCAGTAATTCCAGCACCCTTAAGTCACATATGAGGATCCACACGGGAGATCGACCATTTAGATGTGATATGTGTGACAAGCGGTTCGCTCATCAGCTCAGTCTGACTATACACATGAGAATCCATAATGGAGACAAGCCGTATAAATGTGACCAGTGCAGCAAGACATGCACGAATTCCAGCAATCTAAGTAAACACACGAGGGTCCATCATCGTAAGCTACCAGAGCAATGTACTAACTAAATTACAAAGCACGTGAAATGGATATTACAATAGACCTCGACATATTCGCGAAGACGGTAAAACCCACACTTTTATACAGATGCTAAAAAACCAGGGACGTGTCTAGAAGGTCTCCGTTTGGGGAAGGGGTTGCAAGCCGCGAGTGAAATTTGGTATTTTTTCCAGACACGAATGAGATGTTTCAGATATTCAAACAACAATTTGTAGGCATTCTTTGCATTATATGCACCTTATTAAAGATGGATTATCTATTCAATTTTGAAATAGTTTCAGTTACTAGAATCGATTAGTTGCCCAAAAATAATGCTAACCAGTCTACTATAGTATAAAATTGCCCGAAACCTGTTAACATTTTTGTTCAACGAAATTGTTCCGGTTTGTAAAATATCTGACACAAAAAAGCCACTTGATTTTAGTTATCCATCTTCATCTTTATCCGTCTTCTCGTCGACTTTTTACTTGGCCACTAAAACTATTGGTGGTTAAAAATAATAGATTTCAAAACTCGATATCTGATCACTCTGAACTTTGATGGGTGGACTCGTCGACTCGAATCAAATATTTGTTTACTCCCGAAGCAAATAAATAGTAATTGCGAGCGTTGATTCGGATTATGCGTCTTTAACTTTTATTTATGACAAAATTACACAATAAATTTGTTGGGCAACCACTGTTGTTCGTTAGTTAAACAACTATAGTTTAAATATAATCGATAGAAGCATTTCCGGACAGGGTCTTCGATTCATATGCCAAAGAGCGGTATACCATTCTTTAAACGTAGCAGCTGGGACCAAATAGTTGTATACCAAATGGTGGGGCATATTCTTATCTGAGAGGTTTCCCACATAAAAATAAGACCATGGCTAAATAGCAGTATACAATGATGGAAAGGCTAAATCACGAAATCATCCTGAGATGATGGCATGTAGCCGAATATGTGTAAATGAACACATGTACTTATCTACCTGGAGTTTTAGGTCAACAAATCGGAAACACATGTTTGCCTTATCTTATTTTATATTATATGTGTTAAACTAGTGCATGTAGATGTAACATATAACATAATGTGTCTTACTTCTATCCTGACAAGGTTGTTATTCTGTATTGCACGCGTTTCAAGAACCATTCAACCGAGAGCCCCCGGCCCTTGTATATGGTCAAGCGACAAGCACGTGTTCATTATCACGGAGTCAAAGGCTCTGTGAAATATTCGGAATGGAAGATTATATGTAGAAACCGATATTTGTCAATAGTTTTACACTCACGAAAAAATACACGTCAATTAAAATAGTACACATCAGGCTACTTTCTTCTTCGTGTGTTAACTAACATTCTGGGGTGATAGGGGTAGAATACGCAAACCGATGAACAGAGCTGCAGGTGTTTCAGATTAGTGTTTTCGTCATTTGAAACACTTCAATGTACGGAACCGCACATTAATATCACATTCTTGTCAGTTGTCCATGTGCATCTGTGTAGGTACAAATTGAGTATTTGTCTCATTTTATTGTGTCCGTTCCAATGTTGGCCGAAACTGTATTCTCTAGCATGTAACAACAAAGAGCGTTCCTATACTTTACGCCACGAAGAAACACCGTAAAAAACCCAGACATTTGCCAGTCGTTTTAAATTTTTCACACAAGCTCGTTATTCATACCACCGTAGCATATATTAAATAAACCAACAATAATTATAAAATAAACACGATTTATGGTTTACGCTGAAGAATACCAAGACTTGATTATTGTAATTAAATTAGCCAAGGGTTCGAGGAAAAATAAAATTCTTCTAAATTTAATAATTTAATTAGACGCAAGATATTTTCTATTGAGACTACATGTACAAAATTCATTCTCACAACAGAAAATAAATTAATTCAAGACAAACATGCAAGTTAATAAATAGTACATAGACATGCATGGACAAAACACATGCCAGACAACACTGTACACATCAACATTCATTCGATTTATTTCAACCCGCCCACAATGTAGGAAAGACATTAAATTTTTCTGAATGGGATGGGAGGGTGGGAAAGTTTTAAAACTTGTAGCCTCAGAAGAAAATATCAATATAATGAAGAAATTAACAAAGGTAATTAGAAATTCCCGCGAAAAGGGGGGTGCGTCAATCTAAACCAATGAAAAGGCGAGGTGTAAATTTAAACCAATGAAAAGGCGAGAAAATATAATGTAATTAACATATCAAAACTATTGAACTATGGAAGACCAGATCGTACCTAAAGAAATTCTCGAATCACCGTTTGCTAATTAATTTATTTGATGTCAAATAGAACCATTCTTCATATTCAATAAGATAAGATTTCAGATTCAATAAGATTTATTTGGTATTCAATATAATTATAGTAGATATATAACCACAGGACCTCACCAAAAGTTTAACTTTGTTTTGTTATGCTTTATTTGGTAGCCAATATGATTATATTGATGTCTTTATGCTGAGACCCGCGCGATCGTGTTGCAATTTTCAAGAATGTGAGGAATACCAATATTTTTAGGTGATCAATGAAATACCTCACATTTTAGGTGATCAATGAAATACCTCTTATGTTGGTAAAACTGATTAGAGCTAACCTACCATGTTAACCCTTTACCCAACAAACCGGCCAAAACCGGCCAAATAAAGCTTCACCAGCCTAAAATATCTTCGGTCTGTCTCAATAGAACCATACATATATGGGTATCATTGGAACCGGCTCCTTGACCACATTGTGATAGTTACAGTTATGCCCTGTGCCAATGCATTCTCTTATATATGCGAGTCGACCATAGGTCGCCTCGCATATATAAGAGAATGCATTGGCCTAAAAAAAATCTTTTTTTAACACTGTTTACCATTTTTTCTTACATTCTTTAACAATTTTATAATTTTTAATGTGTTAAGCCAATGCATTCTCTTATATATGCGAGGCGACCTATGGTCGACTCGCATATATAAGAGAATGCATTGGCACAGGGCCCTTCTGTTGGGTAAAGGGTTAACATGAGATAATGAGTAATTTTCAATCTATTACTCGTTCTTCAAGTTTATTCACTATTGTAGCTTTACCTTTACCTTCTCTGTAAATTCCTCCTGTGTCAGGAGAACCGCCCTTAGGGTGGACGTGACCACTTCTTCTTAAGCACAGTAACTTCTGATATATATACATGTAAAATAATTGGATTGGTTGGGTAAGTGTCAAGTTGGGGTTGAGACCGTCACTAACTGCCGGGGTCCACAGGCGGAGCTTTGGGACCAAGTTTCTTTGCAGCCAGGATACGGAGTCGAGCTTGGTGAAGTTGGTAGCACAGACCTCGTGATATAGCTTCTATCTTCTGCATGCAGTCATGTGGAATATTGTATATTGAGCAGTCGAGTATTAATTTCAGTAGTTGTTGATTTTGTAGAGATGGGTTCAGACCAGCTTGGCTCAGGGTTTCTTCAATAGCGTTTATAAAACGTTTTCTGACTTCATTGAGACTGTCGCATGTTGTTATAAAATGGACCATGTCTTCAGGTTCTTTGCCGCATAGTTGACAGATATCTGTGTTGGTAGAGGAAAATTTGGCTTTCTGCCGTTGGAGAATATAGGTGCCTGTAGCCATTTTCATTTTGTAGGTAGCCTTGGTAGTGGCGAACGGTTCAGACCCGCAAGCATCCCAAATTTGATGTACGGAGCCAGGGGTGGCACATAATTTATTGATGTCAAAAGTTGACTGATTTATCGACACATGTTCTAAACGTAATGTCTCTTTTAAAAAAATAACAGTTCAACATATCGACCCAAGTGGGCTGACTAAAACGTCCAGTACATGATTGTATAATGTATTGGCTGTGGGTCTAGAATCGTCCAATACATACATCCGTTATACGAGACCATATTTTTATATCGCTTTGGCATTACTTCAAAGGAACAAAGGACAGTGTTTATGTGTCTGTGGTCTATGCTTTTGTGTAGGCCCATATCATATTCTTATCGTATGCAACGATGAGTTTGGCTAGTATGTGTATGTTTTCATGGTCGATGATTGTTAGACAATCTTTTGTTTAAGTTTATCAGAACGTGGTGTCAAGTTATTATTATTTATTTATTCGGCGTGGCGAAGAGAACGATCGTGGATAATTAACTATAGGCCTACGTGTCTGGATATATGTTATGCACGTTGACAGACACATTGAAGACATCTGATTCTTCGTCAGATATCTTTATCGCCCACATAATACACACGAATGTGATATTTGCGAGAAAGTATTCATGCATTCGGGACATCTTAATTAACATAAGGTATGAGAGGATACTCAGGCGATTGTCCATTTAAGCGTGATGTAGGTGATAAAGTATTCACCCATTCTGAAATTTGACCAACAACAGGACAGACCCCCCCCCCCTTCGAGTGTGATTTATGCAGGAAACTATTCACACACTCAAGCGATCTAACTATGCATAAAATAATCTACACTGGAGATCGTCCACACGAGTGTGATATATGTGGGACAATTTTCACAGAACTGGCAGATCTAACTAGACATAAGAGAGCCCACACCGGTGAGTGCCCGTATGTGTGCGACGTATGTCTAAAAAGGTTCACCGACTCAAAGGGGCTGGTGAAACACAAGAGGATTCACGCGGGAGATCGCCCACACGAGTGTGATATATGTGGAAAAACCTTTACTATGATGTCAAATATGCGATATGTGTGAGAAGTCATTCATTAGTCAATCTCAAGCCACCATTCACAAGAGAGTCCACAGTGATGGTCGCCAACACCAATGTGATATATGTCCAAAATCTTTCACCCAGAAATATAGTCTTGTATCACATATGAGAATCCACACAGGAGATCGTCCGTATCAGTGTAATCTTTGTGATAAATCATTTACTCAATCTTGTAGCCTGACAAGATACAAACAAACGCACACAGGAAATCAACCGTATGTGTGTGAGATATGTGGTAAATCATTTACTCTAATTAGCTATCTCACTGTGCATATGCGAATCCATACTGGAGAGCGTCCGTATCAGTGTGATGTGTGTGAGAAATCGTTCTCTGATGCCAGTTCCCTGACGAAACACAAGCGGATACACACAGGCGATCGCCCATATCAATGCGACTTATGTGATAAATCGTTCGCCGACTCAAGTCATCTGACTAGACACAAAAGAATCCACACAGGCGATCGTCCGTACCAGTGCGATTTATGTGAGAAATCGTTCGCTGACTCGGGTAATCTGGCGAAACACAAGATAATCCACGCGGGCTGCCGTCCATTTGAGTGCAATGTTTGTCAGAAATCATTCTCTTTCTCGCATGTGCTGATGAGACACAAGAAGTTAATCCACATCGATCGTGTACATTAGACTGTTTGGGTTAAGATATATTCTAATATTTGGACATTTACGCTTATCTTAATCCCTATAGTCTAATGATAGAGCTGAAAGTCCAGTTAACATAGATTTTGCAGCAGGTCACTACCAGCTACCACCGTTGTGACCCCTCCAAAATACCATTTTCTCTGAAAGTATCTACAAATACATGACTCATACCTGTAGTGGAGATAGTATTATTCTTTGTGCTTACACATAGATTGACGTGGCATATGTTTATGAGAGGGTGTGTGTGTGTGTTTTTGTGTGCGAGAAATCTCAATTAAAATTTTTACTAGGAAGAGGTGAGTTAGAATTATACAATGTATACCGTTCACTCAAATGCAGATTTAATACTTAAAGATGGATTATCTCTTTAAATAACAAATTTTAAATAGTTGCGTGTGTATAAAATAATAGATATGAACTGAAGACCTATGTCCGGAAGAGCTTCTATCAATTAATATTAATTTTATTTCGAATATTAAATCGGGCCCGTTTTTGTTTACTATTTTTAGAACCGACCATTCGGATGAGACTGTTTTGCGATATAGAGCACTGGGCTGTTCCTACGACTACGCAACGAATGTCAAATGTCACAGATTGGTTGTTTGTACTGTTTTGTTCCACATATATAAGCGATAATGAGTATAATTAACGTTTATTTGTGACAAAATTGCACAATATAATTTCTGGTCTCTGTTAACAGTAACCACTATTGTTCGTTAGCTAAACAAACACATTTTTAGACCAGAAAATATTCGAAATAAAATTAATATTAATCGATAGAAGCATTTCCGGACAGGATTCTTCGATTTAAATCTAATATTTTATACCCCGGTGACTATATAATACATGTTTACAAAGAGATAATCCACCCTTAAACAAAAACCCGACCTTTAAACGATTATACTGAACGATGTATCGTACTGGTGAGGGCAATCTGTGAATCTTTATTGCTCGGTGAGATGTCACAATGGATTGAAATCTCTCTCGCTCAACTCATAGGCATATGGTTCCCTTTATATATATATATTCAGTCAGATGTATCCATGATAATCGCATTGGCATGGGAGATCGTTGAAATTGATACTCTTATATACAGTCAGAGTATATATCAATTTAGTCCCAATCGAGAAAACAGTTTTCCACATACATGTATATGACACTCGTGTGGGATATCGCCTGTGTGGATTCACTTAGGTTCAGCCAGAAGTCCCAGTTGAGTAAATGTTTTTCGCCAATCATCGCACTCACGTGAATTATCTTTAATTGATATTCAGTCAGATTTCTCAACTGATTAAACACTTCTCCTCAATAGTTGCGATCGAATGAGTATTCGTGCAAATCGATCCTTGTAGTTCAGTACATTTATGGTTTTACCCATAACTAATTGCAACATAATTTTTTTTTGCTGGAAATGGTATTATACATACAGTCAGAGTTCCCAATCGAGCCCCAATCACAAACAGTGTTATCGACATATTTATATATCACATTTGCCTACATGTCAACAGTTATGAAACGTAAAGGTCGAGAAGACAGTGACTATTAAAGGGTCGAGAAGACAGTGGCTATTCAGTCGAAACATCACAAATTATGAGTTTATTGAATACTCTCGAAATTATAACAATAACGAACAATTGTTAAGATGGTCTATCTCCTTACAAACATATGTTATATAGTTACCGGGGTATAAAGATGGTCTATCTCCTTACAAACATGTGTTATATAGTTACCGGGGTATAAAGATGGTCTATCTCCTTACAAACATGTGTTATATAGTTACCGGGGTATAAAGATGGTCTATCTCCTTACAAACATATGTTATATAGTTACCGGGGTATAAAGATGGTCTATCTCCTTACAAACATGTGTTATATAGTTACCGGGGTATAAAGATGGTCTATCTCCTTACAAACATGTGTTATATAGTTACCGGGGTATAAAGATGGTCTATCTCTTTGTGAACATGTTTTAATATTAGATATGAATCGGAAGACTCCTTTCCGGGAATGCATCTATCGATCAATACTGATTATATTGTTACCGGGGTATAAAGATGGTCTATCTCTTTGTAAACATGTGTTATATAGTTACCGGGGTATAATGATGGTCTATCTCCTTACAAACATGTGTTATATAGTTACCGGGGTATAAAGATGGTCTATCTCTTTGTGAACATGTTTTAATATTAGATATGAATCGGAAGACTCCTTTCCGGGAATGCATCTATCGATCAATACTGATTATATTGTTACCGGGGTATAAAGATGGTCTATCTCTTTGTAAACATGTGTTATATAGTTACCGGGGTATAATGATGGTCTATCTCCTTACAAACATATGTTATATAGTTATCGGGGTATAAAGATGGTTTATCTCCTTACAAACATGTGTTATATAGTTACCGGGGTATAAAGATGGTCTATCTCCTTACAAACATGTGTTATATAGTTATCGGGGTATAAAGATGGTCTATCTCCTTACAAACATATGTTATATAGTTATCGGGGTATAAAGATGGTCTATCTCCTTACAAACATATGTTATATAGTTACCGGGGTATAAAGATGGTCTATCTCCTTACAAACATATGTTATATAGTTACCGGGGTATAAAGATGGTCTATCTCTTTGTAAACATGTGTTATATAGTTACCGGGGTATAAAGATGGTCTATCTCCTTACAAACATGTGTTATATAGTTATCGGGGTATAAAGATGGTCTATTTCCTTACAAACATGTGTTATATAGTTATCGGGGTATAACGATGGTCTATTTCCTTACAAACATGTGTTATATAGTTACCGAGGTATAAAGATGGTCTATCTCCTTACAAACATGTGTTATATAGTTATCGGGGTATAAAGATGGTCTATCTCCTTACAAACATATGTTATATAGTTATCGGGGTATAAAGATGGTCTATCTCCTTACAAACATATGTTATATAGTTACCGGGGTATAAAGATGGTCTATCTCCTTACAAACATGTGTTATATAGTTATCGGGGTATAAAGATGGTCTATCTCCTTACAAACTTGTGTTATATAGTTACCGGGGTATAAAGATGGTCTATCTGCTTACAAACATATGTTATATAGTTATCGGGGTATAAAGATGGTCTATCTCCTTACAAACATGTGTTATATAGTTATCGGGGTATAAAGATGGTCTATCTCCTTACAAACATATGTTATATAGTTATCGGGGTATAAAGATGGTCTATCTCCTTACAAACATATGTTATATAGTTATCGGGGTATAAAGATGGTCTATCTCCTTACAAACATGTGTTATATAGTTATCGGGGTATAAAGATGGTCTATCTCCTTACAAACATATGTTATATAGTTATCGGGGTATAAAGATGGTCTATCTCCTTGCAAACATGTGTTATATAGTTACCGGGGTATAAATATGGTCTATCTCCTTACAAACATGTGTTATATAGTTATCGGGGTATAAAGATGGTCTATCTCCTTACAGACATGTGTTATATAGTTATCGGGGTATAAAGATGGTCTATCTCCTTACAAACATGTGTTATATAGTTATCGGGGTATAAAGATGGTCTATCTCCTTACAAACATGTGTTATATAGTTATCGGGGTATAAAGATGGTCTATCTCCTTACAAACATATGTTATATAGTTATCGGGGTATAAAGATGGTCTATCTCCTTACAAACATGTGTTATATAGTTACCGGGGTATAAATATGGTCTATCTCCTTACAAACATGTGTTATATAGTTATCGGGGTATAAAGATGGTCTATCTCCTTACAGACATGTGTTATATAGTTATCGGGGTATAAAGATGGTCTATCTCCTTACAAACATGTGTTATATAGTTATCGGGGTATAAAGATGGTCTATCTCCTTACAAATATGTGTTATATAGTTATCGGGGTATAAAGATGGTCTATCTCCTTACAAACTTGTGTTATATAGTTATCGGGGTATAAAGATGGTCTATCTCCTTACAAACATGTGTTATATAGTTATCGGGGTATACATATGGTCTATCTCCTTACAAACATGTGTTATATAGTTATCGGGGTATAAAGATGGTCTATCTCCTTACAAACTTGTGTTATATAGTTACCGGGGTATAAAGATGGTCTATCTCCTTACAAACATGTGTTATATAGTTACCGGGGTATAAAGATGGTCTATCTCCTTACAAACATGTGTTATATAGTTATCGGGGTATAAAGATGGTCTATCTCCTTACAAACATGTGTTATATAGTTACCGGGGTATAATGATGGTCTATCTCATTACAAACATGTGTTATATAGTTATCGGGGTATAAAGATGGTCTATCTCCTTACAAACATGTGTTATATAGTTATCGGGGTATAAAGATGGTCTATCTCCTTACAAACATGTGTTATATAGTTACCGGGGTATAAAGATGGTCTATCTCCTTACAAACATGTGTTATATAGTTACCGGAGTATAATGATGGTCTATCTCCTTACAAACTTGTGTTATATAGTTATCGGGGTATAAAGATGGTCTATCTCCTTACAAATTTGTGTTATATAGTTACCGAGGTATAAAGATGGTCTATCTCCTTACAAACATGTGTTATATAGTTACCGGGGTATAAAGATGGTCTATCTCCTTACAAACATGTGTTATATAGTTATCGGGGTATAAAGATGGTCTATCTCCTTACAAACATGTGTTATATAGTTACCGGGGTATAATGATGGTCTATCTCATTACAAACATGTGTTATATAGTTATCGGGGTATAAAGATGGTCTATCTCCTTACAAACATGTGTTATATAGTTATCGGGGTATAAAGATGGTCTATCTCCTTACAGACATGTGTTATATAGTTATCGGGGTATAAAGATGGTCTATCTCCTTACAAACATGTGTTATATAGTTACCGGAGTATAATGATGGTCTATCTCCTTACAAACTTGTGTTATATAGTTACCGGGGTATAATGATGGTCTATCTCCTTACAAACATGTGTTATATAGTTACCGGGGTATAATGATGGTCTATCTCCTTGTAAACATGTGTTATATAGTTACCGGGGTATAACGATGGTCTATCTCCTTGCAAACATGTGTTATATAGTTATCGGGGTATAAAGATGGTCTATCTCCTTACAAACTTGTATTATATAGTTACCGGGGTATAAAGATGGTCTATCTCCTTACAAACATGTGTTATATAGTTACCGGGGTATAATGATGGTCTATCTCCTTGCAAACATGTGTTATATAGTTATCGGGGTATAAAGATGGTCTATCTCCTTACAAACTTGTGTTATATAGTTACCGGGGTATAAAGATGGTATATCTCCTTACAAACATGTGTTATATAGTTACCGGGGTATAAAGATGGTCTATCTCCTTACAAACATGTGTTATATAGTTACCGGGGTATAAAGATGGTCTATCTCCTTACAAACATGTGTTATATAGTTATCGGGGTATAAAGATGGTCTATCTCCTTACAAACATGTGTTATATAGTTATCGGGGTATAAATATGGTCTATCTCCTTACAAACATGTGTTATATAGTTACCGGGGTATAAATATGGTCTATCTCCTTACAAACATGTGTTATATAGTTATCGGGGTATAAAGATGGTCTATCTCCTTACAGACATGTGTTATATAGTTATCGGGGTATAAAGATGGTCTATCTCCTTACAAACATGTGTTATATAGTTATCGGGGTATAAAGATGGTCTATCTCCTTACAAACATGTGTTATATAGTTATCGGGGTATAAAGATGGTCTATCTCCTTACAAACTTGTGTTATATAGTTATCGGGGTATAAAGATGGTCTATCTCCTTACAAACATGTGTTATATAGTTACCGGAGTATACATATGGTCTATCTCCTTACAAACATGTGTTATATAGTTATCGGGGTATAAAGATGGTCTATCTCCTTACAAACTTGTGTTATATAGTTACCGGGGTATAAAGATGGTCTATCTCCTTACAAACATGTGTTATATAGTTATCGGGGTATAAAGATGGTCTATCTCCTTACAAACATGTGTTATATAGTTACCGGGGTATAAAGATGGTCTATCTCCTTACAAACATGTGTTATATAGTTACCGGGGTATAAAGATGGTCTATCTCCTTACAAACATGTGTTATATAGTTATCGGGGTATAAAGATGGTCTATCTCCTTACAAACATGTGTTATATAGTTACCGGAGTATAATGATGGTCTATCTCCTTACAAACTTGTGTTATATAGTTACCGGGGTATAATGATGGTCTATCTCCTTACAAACATGTGTTATATAGTTACCGGGGTATAATGATGGTCTATCTCCTTGCAAACATGTGTTATATAGTTACCGGGGTATAACGATGGTCTATCTCCTTGCAAACATGTGTTATATAGTTATCGGGGTATAAAGATGGTCTATCTCCTTACAAACTTGTATTATATAGTTACCGGGGTATAAAGATGGTCTATCTCCTTACAAACATGTGTTATATAGTTACCGGGGTATAATGATGGTCTATCTCCTTACAAACTTGTGTTATATAGTTACCTGGTTATAATGATGGTCTATCTCCTTACAAACATGTGTTATATAGTTACCGGGGTATAAATATGGTCTATCTCTTTGTGAACATGTTTTAATATTAGATATGAATCGGAAGACTCCTTTCCGGGAATGCATCTATCGATCAATACTGATTATATTTCGAATATTTTCTGGTCTAAAACGTGTGGTTTTTTAACTAACGAAAAAAGTGGTTACTTTAACAGAGACCATAAATGTTATTGTGTAATTTTGTTATAAATAAACGTTACTTAGACTCATTATCACTTATAACTACATGTATGTAATAAAACAATACAAAACAATTAATCTGGGACATTGGACGTTATGGGCATAGCTATGGGAACATCCTAATGAGCTATCGCCTGAATAAATAAAGTGTCCCACTTAATCATCTCATTTTATAATAAAATATTCGAAATAAAATCAATAAGCACCTGGATATCGAGGTCAAATTTTCCCTTCTCCCTCAGTTTTCTGAGAACCACAGGGCCATCTCGCACGATGGTTCGCAATCGGCGCTTCCTTTCGCCACCGCGCCTCAACGGTCCTCTTCTCCTAGTTGGTTTCCTCTCGAGCGCTTTCGCTCGCAGAGACGCTGTAACCTCGGCGTAAATCTGTTTAATATCGCGTTCTCTCTGACCGCGCTTGTGGGGGTTGCCCCAATCCCCAAGAATGGCCGGGAACCGGCCTGTCTTCTGGGCCCGCCGCAGACGTAATTTTAGCTCTGCATCACGGTAAGATATAATCGCCGTGATCAGTTCAATCTTTCGGAGTGAGGAATACCCCGTCAAACCGATATCTTTGGCTTGGGCTCGAAGCTCGTGTACAGTAGACATGGCTTGGGCTCGAAGCTCGTGTACAGTAGACATGTCTTGAATAGGGTATACTCATTGGTATATCCATTTCTCTAATAGAAAACGTCAATGGTCGCGAGCCGAGCAAATTCCTTATCCACAGCCCTTTTCTTTCGGTGCCATAATTTATTCTTCTGTTTTATGTAACCACAGCTCAAACAGTGATAGTTGGTTCGTTACCCCTTTACCACAAACACAGCATGGTTTTGTACTTCTTCCCTTCCGCCGTCTGGCCAAGCGCACAAATCCCCAATGCAACGATGCCCACAGAGGTCAACATAACTCAATGTAAGCCACTGACATGTGTTTTACCCAACCTCATTGTGCCTCTGATTATCCATTGTCATTGGGTGTATCTAAAAGGATAGCCCGGGCGGGCGAGGGTAGTGGGCCGGCCCTGAGCCTCCTGTTTATGTAATTAAGTGTTTTTATTTGTGATATTTGGTCGTGTAATGTTTTCTTGCAGAATTTATTTTTTTGGTTTTTTATTTTTTTCATAATTATTATTTTTTTTTTTTTTGCAGAATTTATTATTCATAATAGTATACTCTCGTAGGCTTTTTTTGGGGCGAAGTAGGGTTTGAATGGAGTGTTACGCCAGCTTTTGAAGTAATGACCACTTTTGAAGTAAAAAATGCCAGCTTTTGAAGTACCTCACAACTTTTGTAATAAAATCGCCAGCTTTTGCAGTAAAGTGAGGTCTCAGCTTTTGTAGTAAAAAACGCCAGCTTTTGTAGTAAAAAAAACCATGTCTCCACTTTTGTAATAACAAAATTACAGCTTTTGAAGTAAACTGACTCAATAAATAATTTTGACGGGCGCTGGACGATATTCATGACAAAGTCAACCCGATAATCCATAGGGGCTATCGCTCATACGAGTGCGACTTGTGACCGAATATATTTAGTGAGTCCGGTTCCCTCACAAAAGAATCCACACCGGTAATCGACCATACGAGTGTGGCGCGGTTCGAATAGCTTTCAGTCATACCAACACAAGATAATTCACAGTCAATCGCCCATACACGTGTGACGTGTACCAGAAGGCATTTAGTGAGTTCGGTTTCGTGACAATATAACCCACACCGGTAATCGACCATAGGATTGTGACGTGGTTCGAATAGCTTTCAGTCATATCAACACAAGAAAATTCACAGTCAATCGTCCATACGAGTGTGGCGTGTACCAGAAGGCATTTAGTGAGCCCGGTTCCCAGCCTAAGCATATGAGAACACACATAGGTGATCAATCATACGAGTATGTAAGGTTGTTCCCACTTCACGCTCGTATGGTCGATTGCCGGTGTGGATTCTTTTGTCACGGAACCGGGCTCACTAAATTCCGTCGGTCACAATACACACTCGTATTAGCGATAGCCCCTATGGATTATCATATATATTTATTGTGTGCCTCCTATGTGGAGAAGAATATATATAAAGGTTACAATATGGTATATACATGTATATGGTTATCACAACGTCGTTGAAAACACACCAACACAGTCTTACACAGAGCTGTAGTATATTGTTTTAACGTAGCCATATGCGTGTGAGTTGAGAGTATATGTTTATACAGTATTAGTTATAACATGGTATATGCGAGCGATGATCGATACCATGGCGTGTATCAATGACAACAATATACTGGCTACTCTAATATCAATTTGAGTTCCCGCGAATAAAGCGACACATGGTGAGCAAGTAAGTTGATGATTCCAGAATAATAAGCTCCATTTGATGCAACACTTCGTCGGGAATGGTAACTACCTCTGTTCCAAGAAGAAAAGAACATAGTGTAGAGTCACTGATTGTGTCCAGATATAGGTATGGTTCTATCCCATAGTGGTTGAGTATATGGTCGTAATAACCATTCCTCATGCAGGTGATGTGATCGGAAGTACAGTAGCGCATCGCGTGAAGAAGTTCATTATCATAGCGCATACGACAAGCGTCACACACAAGGTTATTTTTGTATGTCGTTTTGTTCAAAAGCAATCCGAGATTTTTCAACTTTTCGCCATAATTAGGGTATTTCCTAAGTAATACCCATATACTCCAGTTTGCTGATGGATTTGAGTGCGTTGTCTGGAATGTTTTAAGACTTGTGTCTCCGGAAACAGAAGCTAGCCATTCTCTCTCATAACTTTCCCAAACTGATTGCTGAATCAGACGTTTCCACGAACACTTAGATGGGAAGTTACCAGTTTCCACGAAAGAGTCCAGATGAGTTCGTAGATCATACAGCTGTAGAAGTTCAATTATATCTGGAACAAATCCTGTAGTCAGGCGAGCAAAAAGAGTGAATTTGAAGAACTTCTGAAGAAATATTCTGAGGGGAACCTGGCGATCCTGTGGTAGATAAATCAATGAACATAAAAAAGAAAGTTTCTTGATGTGAATTTGTCTCTCGAGTGGCAGAAGTCCAAGCAAGCTTAGGGAAATACACGTGGGAGTACGCGATGGGAGAGACTGGATGTGTTTCACGCACACTCGGTAAGATTTCTCCATTGTGTACATGGTAGTTTTGTTCGGGAGTTCCATTAGTTCGCACCCATATAGGGCTTTGGGCAGTGCAACAGATTGTAGCAGACTTGTCATCGTTATTGGAGTGCACATTTTGAATAAGCTTTTGCCAGCCAAACTGAAATAAGATTTCCTCAGTTTTTCAGATAATAGAGAAGAACGGGTTGGCACGCACTGAAATTTGCACTGCTTAATACCAAGATGAACACATTCTGTCGCTTCTGTTAGTGGACTGTCACCGAGAAGCCACGTCCTGTTGTTAGCAGAGTTTTGATGCTTTGTCTCATTGAAGACGACGACGACGCTCTTTTTATTTGAGAATTCGAACCGCCATCGCTGGCTGTATTTGTAACAAACGTCAATCAAACACTCGAGACCGGATTTGGACAATGAAACGAGAGCAATATCGTCAGCAGCTGAAGGTGCCCCGCAAGAGATGTCTCCTATGTGTAGACCGTGTTCAGAATCACAGAGAGAGTTCAGTAGTTCATTTATGAATACCAGATAGAAGAAGGGGGATGTTACGGCCCCCTGCCTTGTTCCATGTAAGATGTCGAAAGGCTCCGAGAGCGAGCCGCTGTACATTACACGGCTGGTGCAATTTTTGTGCATGTTTGCCACAACACGCAGAACTTTACCTTTTAAACCTAGATCGTATAGTTTCGCAAGAAGGCCATCGTGCCACACACGATCGAACGCCTTCGCAGAGTCCAAAAAACACACAAATGCTCTTGAATGTAAGTCGCTCGCATATGAAACTGCTTCCTGGAGGGCAAACGATGTCACCAAACAGTTCACTCCTTTCTGAAAACCATTCTGAAGCTCGTTTGGAAATCTGGTAAAATTCCCATCCTTCAGAAATCTGTCTAACATAATACTTTCGAATGTCTTGTAGATCACCGACATGAGTGTGATAGCACGGTAACTATCTGGAACATTTATAGGTTTTGGTGACCCCTTGAATAGGGGAACAATGATGCCAATTTTTAAGGAAGGTGGTATCCAGTCCAAGTCTAACATACTATTGTAAAGGCGAAACAATATTGATTTGAAGGAGTCACTTCCATGCAAGAGATGTTCGTTAACTACATTGTCAATACCACTAGATTTCCCACGTTTAAGAGTTTTAATGACATATGTCAGTTCAGAAACACTAACTGGTTCACAAAAAGTAGTGTCTGCAAAGTCTTTATGTGATTCTTGGAAAATTGACGATAGTCGCATCCGTATGGATTCCTCGAATTCCGGATCAGCGTGGATACTTGGTTTGTATAGGCTTTCGAAATATGACCTCCAGGCGGACAGGATATCAGTTGGATTGCGAAGAGTTTTGTCACCGAATGTCATAACAGAACAAAGACTGCTTGATTGCGAATTTTGATTTTTCGAGTTGATCGTTTTCCAAAACTGCACATCATTAGTCTTGGCGTGGAATTCGAGTTTTTCGTATACCTCCTGTTCACTGTGGCGAAGTGTATTAAGCAACGACTGTCTAAATAAGCGCTTCGCAGCTTTGTACTCAATGTATGAATGCACGTCACATGCGTGTGGACTACCTTCGGCGAACCATCTTTTCCGCTTTTCTTTCAGAACACGGTGTAGCGATCGCAATTCCTCATTCCAGAAATGTTTTGCTGATTTATGACGTGACTTAGATCCACTGGCTACCACAGAAGCGTATATAATAGCACTGACAATTTCGGTGTACAATGAGTCAATATCGTGTTTAGATACGATAACGAAGTTCATAATGTCAGAGAGGTAGTTATCCAGGGATAACTCATAGAGAGGTATATCCATTCTATCCCAGTTGAAAGAAAGCCTGTTAAAAGGTGACATTACACTAGAGAAATCGGGTGGAATGCCAATACAGCAGGTCACAGGCAAATGGTTGGACGTGTTCTGTTCGCTGTCACCGAGAATGGCACGGCGTGATGTAAGGTCGTTTAATTCAATTGGTAGTAAGATGTGATCAATGCGACTTGGCGAAGCCACAGCAGAAGCCGGATAAAACGTAAACGGAGGTCCCGCGCACGATGTGGAAGTTGTGACCGAGAGCAAATTCTCCCGGTGCATAAAATCTGTAATGAAAGCCATTCTTCCAGCGTGTCCTGTCGGCACATGCTGCTCGTGGGTGCGGCACATATGCACATTTAGATCACCCATAGTGATCACAGGTCCATATGTTGAGAACAACGATATAAAATCAGATATTTCTTCGAGGCAATCTTTGAAATGATCGTCACTGTGGTTTGTACTCGGTAAGTATGTTTGTAGGATAGTCAAAATCACAGTCGTGCTCAATTTTATCTGAATACCAACGCATCGATCATTTGGGATATCGATAGCAACACATTGTTTTGCGATTCGTTTGTTCATGAGAAGAGCGACACCATCGCGAGTGAAGGAGCCACCCGAACACGTGGTTATAATACGTCCAGCTTTGCATAGAGCAGTATATGAATCGTGTAGAGAATGTAGAAATTGTAGGTTTTCTTCATTTAGCCAATGTTCGGATATGCCAATAATATCGTACTCTAGAGAGCTCAGTAGAGTCAACAAATAAAGAAAATTGGATTTAACACCAGTAGCATTCCATGTAATGAGATTTAGTTTATTCATCATTGTAGTGTTCTGTGCGTTTCGGTGGGTCTTTACTCCAGATCCTAAAGTATATCCCTGGAGGCCAAAAGTCATCCTGGTCAAGAGCATTCATATCACTCACATGGATATGGATGCGTGCTGATTGCGTACCTCTGCGAGAACTCCACAACAATCGCACGAAAGTCGGTTTTATGCCCCTCTGTTCGAAATATTCCCAGATGTCCGAATCCGTTGATTTTAACGAGATACCGCGAACGAATAATTTCTGCGTGCGTTTGTTTGTGTTGTATGGCACACCAACGAAACCCGATGGCTCGTTGTCGCGATCAAACTGTGTTGTGCGCAGGTTGGTATTGGCATCGTGCGAGACATGTTTGCTAGCAGTACGTGAGAAGTCTTCGAGTTATAGTTTACATAGGATACACTATTCACATCGAGATTGCTCGGATTAACAGTGCTTCTGTCACTGGCAGAACAGGCTATATTATCATAACCGCGATTGGCTACATTTATATTTTGCTTCACAGGAGAATTATTGTATCTATGATCGATAGTCTGTTGAGGCATGTCGGGTGATTTAGCACTCTGAACATCGCCGATTGCATCTGCTGAATCTATCGGTGAAGCACTTGGAGGTTGTGATGCTTTTCGATTGGGAAGTTTCGGTTTCATCGGAGTAGATGACGACATCGCGTTTGCGTCCTGTGTGAAAGGGTACGACAGGTGGTGATCTTGTGGGAAAGGCTCAACAGCAGCGGACGGAGGTGTGCTGGGCGGGAGGTGTTGTTCCACAACTGAACACATCTGGTTGAACTTTTCAGTTATATCACGGGCAAAGAACTCGAACATTGTACTAAACTTGCGCTCGATATTTTCGACGATCTGGTCTATGGAATTGGAAGATTCTTTCACAGATTGCTTAACATTATTGATTTTTCTCAATACAGTCTCAGACTTAGCAAATGTCCTTACAAATTCTTTTTCCTGTGATTCCAACTTCTGGGTGAATTCGTCGTACTTTTTTGTTTGTTCAGCGACATCGTTTTCAACAAACTTAATTCTGTTTTTCAAGCTGACGACACCACTATATTTGTCATCAGTTATTCTGTTTATAGTCTGCTCCAGAGAGGTACACTTCCCATTAGTGGCGCCGATCGACGAGACGTTTGATGCACATTTATTTTCCAACTCAGTTTTGCTTTTCTCAAGGTCATCTAGGCGGTTGCAAATTTCCGATTGTTTTTCAGATATGGACTTCAGTTCCATCTGTATCGCATTCGACGAGGTCGTAGTGTTGACTTTGAGCAGAGTAACATCAGCAAGGATTTCTGAGATTTTGTCTTGAATACACATAGAGTCACATGGGCATCTTGGTGTGCTATCATTTGGTCGACGGTCAGTTTGTGATTGTGATAGTTTATGCTTAGTAACACAATCTTTGATATCATCGAATGTTCCTCCTTTATTGAACTGCACAATGTTGTAAATGTCTCTAACTAGGCGGGTGCTCACGGGGATTCCTCCCAGGTCGGGGTCCCTTTGGATGCGACCTTTTAAGCAATAATGCTGAAGGTCTTCAGAATTATTCTGAGCATCTATGAACATCTTATTCCTGATATTCCGCAGTTCGCTGTGGTCGGGAACGGCTTGGAGCAGACCTGCGATGAATTTGTCTTTTGGTTGACTGAAAATTAGGCTGAGGTCAGGCGAGCGATTTTCTGAGAAGTAGTCAAGAACACTCATGTTTTGTCCCTGATGCACATGTCTGGGTTGAGTTGAACTTGTCGAAAGTGGTTGAGAGTTTACATGTCTAGAAAGCACAGTGTATTCCCTGTCTTCGAAATTGACTGTTTCGTATTCTTCCATTTTACATAAAGTACAGTGGCTGTCCACAACGTTCAATGAGGGTCGTCGTTAGTCACGACCGGGTTCCTGTGTGGGCGACCAATTATCGTTTTCATCAAGGCGTCGTTTACACAACTATCGGTTAATTTATCTGGTTCATTGCAGCAGAGTCACAAGTGACAGAGAAGCGTATTGTCGAACTGAGCTCAGTTGCTCAAATCGATTATGGCGTTCCATATCAGGACCATATCCGGTTCCCTCACAAAAGAATCCACACCGGTTATCGACCATACGAGTGTGGCGCGGTTCGAATAGCTTTCAGTCATACCAACACAAGATAATTCACAGTCAATCGCCCATACACGTGTGACGTGTACCAGAAGGCATTTAGTGAGTTCGGTTTCGTGACAATATAACCCACACCGGTAATCGACCATAGGATTGTGACGTGGTTCGAATAGCTTTCAGTCATATCAACACAAGAAAATTCACAGTCAATCGTCCATACGAGTGTGGCGTGTACCAGAAGGCATTTAGTGAGCCCGGTTCCCAGCCTAAGCATATGAGAACACACATAGGTGATCAATCATACGAGTATGTAAGGTTGTTCCCACTTCACGCTCGTATGGTCGATTGCCGGTGTGGATTCTTTTGTCACGGAACCGGGCTCACTAAATTCCGTCGGTCACAATACACACTCGTATTAGCGATAGCCCCTATGGATTATCGGGTTGACCTTGTCATGAACATCGTCCAGCGCCCGTCAAAATGTATTGAGTCAGTTTACTTCAAAAGCTGTAATTTTGTTATTACAAAAGTAGAGACATGGTTTTTTTTTACTACAAAGGCTCGCGTTATTTACTTAAAAAGCGGAGACCTCACTTCACTACAAAAGCTGGCGATTTTTTAACAAAAGTGGTGAGGTACTTCAAAAGCTGGCAACTTTTACTTCAAAAGTGGTCTGTCACTTCAAAAGCTGGCGTAACAATGGAGCCCCTGTTGGGAAGGTGAATTGGGGGCTAAAAACTTGTTTAAATTTGGTATGGTCACACACCCTGCTGCTGCTGGCGATTTTTACTTCAAAAATGGATACCTACATCAAAAGTGGTCAGTTAGGCTACTTCAAAAGCTGGCGTAACAGTAGTCCTTCACAATCACAATGGGTATCACGCGGAAATTTCCTTGAACTAAAATGGAGCCCTTTTCAGACTTGGCGTCTGGACTACAAGCAATCTTTAAAGCAGTTCAGTTTGGCTTTTGACACACATCAACAAAAGTTAGCATTATATCTGGCAGACCATGAATCTTTGTGGTCACTTATCTGTGACCTAATATTTCTTTTAGTTTATAAAATTCGATCCTGCGAAGCAGCTTCAAATCGCGCTCGCATTAAATACTGTTCTTTGTCTCTTGTCATTCTGTTCTCACCAACGCACGGTTACGCAGTGCACTATTTGCGAGAAACCATCAAATACACGAAACCTTAACGCCGCAAGTAAGATAATGTATTCCGGCGACTGTTCATATCGATGTGATATTTGTGATAAATCGTTCACTGTTCACTTAAGTAAGAACCAAATGATTCATACTGAAGACATACCGTATCAGTGCGATATGCGAGAAGGCATTTAGTCACTCGGGCGGCCTGACGAAACATAAGAGAATCCACAAGGCAATCTCTCGTATGTGTGCGATATCTGTCTAAAATCATTCACCCATTCATCCAATTTGATCGCACACTTAAGTTGATACACAACGGCGATCGACCGTAGCAGTGCGATATATGCGAGAAATCTTTCAATAGATCAAACAACATGACGAGACATAAGAAAATACATGTCGACGACCGCACGCATCGTTCATATAACTGTGATATTTGTCAAAAATCATTTACTCAATCAAGCAACCTGACGCGCAGCATAAGAGAGTCCAGGTGATCGCCCGTATAAATGTGATGTTTGTCAAAAATCATTCACCTTGTCAGGACAATTGACTGTACATAAGAGGATTCACACTGGAGATCGACCGTATCAGTGCGATATATGCGAGAAATCATACATTGAATCAGGCTATTTGACGAGCCATAAGAGGATTCACACTGGAGATCGACCGTATCTGTGCGATATATGCGAGAAATCATACATTGAATCAAGCTATTTGACGAGCCATAAGAGAATTCACACCGGAGATCGACCGTATCAGTGCGATATATGCGAGAAATCATACATTAAATCAAGCCACCTGAAGAGCCACAAGAAAATACACTTCGACGGCCGCACGCACCGTTCATATAACTGTGATATTTGTCAAAAATCATTTTACTCAATCCAGCAACCACACAGGTGATCGCCCGTATAAATGTGATGTTTGTCAAAAATCATTCACCTTGTCAGGACAATTGACTGTACACAAGAGGATTCACACTGGAGATCGACCGTATCAGTGCGATATATGCGAGAAATCATACATTGAATCAGGCTATTTGACGAGCCATAAGAGGATTCACACTGGAGATCGACCGTATCTGTGCGATATATGCGAGAAATCATACATTGAATCAGGCTATTTGACGAGCCATAAGAGGATTCACACCGGAGATCGACCGTATCAGTGCGATATATGCGAGAAATCATACATTGAATCAGGCTATTTGACGAGCCATAAGAGAATTCACACCGGAGATCGACCGTATCAGTGCGATATTTGCGAGAAATCATACATTAAATCAGGCTATTTGACGAGCCATAAGAGAATTCACACCGGAGATCGACCGTATCAGTGCGATATTTGCGAGAAATCATACATTAAATCAAGCCACCTGAAGAGCCACAAGAAAATACACTTCGACGGCCGCACACACCGTTCATATAACTGTGATATTTGTCAAAAATCATTTACTCAATCAAGCAACCACACAGGTGATCGCCCGTATAAATGTGATGTTTGTCAAAAATCATTCACCTTGTCAGGACAATTGACTGTACACAAGAGGATTCACACTGGAGATCGACCGTATCTGTGCGATATATGCGAGAAATCATACATTGAATCAGGCTATTTGACGAGCCATAAGAGGATTCACACCGGAGATCGACCGTATCAGTGCGATATATGCGAGAAATCATACATTGAATCAGGCTATTTGACGAGCCATAAGAGAATTCACACCGGAGATCGACCGTATCAGTGCGATATATGCGAGAAATCATATATTAAATCAGGCTATTTGACGAGCCATAAGAGAATTCACACCGGAGATCGACCGTATCAGTGCGATATATGCGAGAAATCATACATTAAATCAAGCCACACGAAGAGCCACAAGAAAATACACTTCGACGGCCGCACGCACCGTTCATATAACTGTGATATTTGTCAAAAATCATTTACTCAATCAAGCAACCACACAGGTGATCGCCCGTATAAATGTGATGTTTGTCAAAAATCATTCACCTTGTCAGGACAATTGACTGTACACAAGAGGTTTCACACTGGAGATCGACCGTATCTGTGCGATATATGCGAGAAATCATACATTGAATCAGGCTATTTGACGAGCCATAAGAGAATTCACACCGGAGATCGACCGTATCAGTGCGATATTTGCGAGAAATCATACATTAAATCAAGCCACCTGAAGAGCCACAAGAAAATACACTTCGACGGCCGCACACACCGTTCATATAACTGTGATATTTGTCAAAAATCATTTACTCAATCAAGCAACCACACAGGTGATCGCCCGTATAAATGTGATGTTTGTCAAAAATCATTCACCTTGTCAGGACAATTGACTGTACACAAGAGGATTCACACTGGAGATCGACCGTATCTGTGCGATATATGCGAGAAATCATACATTGAATCAGGCTATTTGACGAGCCATAAGAGGATTCACACCGGAGATCGACCGTATCAGTGCGATATATGCGAGAAATCATACATTAAATCAAGCCACCTGAAGAGCCACAAGAAAATACACTTCGACGGCCGCACGCACCGTTCATATAACTGTGATATTTGTCAAAAATCATTTACTCAATCAAGCAACCACACAGGTGATCGCCCGTATAAATGTGATGTTTGTCAAAAATCATTCACCTTGTCAGGACAATTGACTGTACACAAGAGGATTCACACTGGAGATCGACCGTATCAGTGCGATATATGCGAGAAATCATACATTGAATCAGGCTATTTGACGAGCCATAAGAGGATTCACACCGGAGATCGACCGTATCAGTGCGATATATGCGAGAAATCATACATTGAATCAGGCTATTTGACGAGCCATAAGATAATTCACACCGGAGATCGACCGTATCAGTGCGATATATGCGAGAAATCATACATTAAATCAAGCCACCTGAAGAGCCACAAGAAAATACACTTCGACGGCCGCACGCACCGTTCATATAACTGTGATATTTGTCAAAAATCATTTACTCAATCAAGCAACCTGACGCAGCATAAGAGAATCCACACAGGTGATCGCCCGTATCAGTGTGATATTTGTCAAAAATCATTCACCTTGTCAGGAACTTTGACTGCACACAAGAGAATTCACACCGGAGATCGCCCGTATCAGTGCGATATTTGCGAGAAATAATTTTTGCAGTCGGGAAGTTTGACTGCACACAAGAGAATTCACACAGGCGATCGATCGTATCGGTGCGATATATGTGATAAATCCTTCACTCATTCAAGCAATGTGACGAGCCATAAAAGGATTCACACTAGCGATCGACCATATAAGTGCGATATTTGCGAGAAATCATTCACCGAATCAATCCACTTCGACAATTGCACACAAGAGGATTCACACAGATAACACTCCATAGGGACTATCAGTGTGGTATATACGAGAAAGAAAACCATTCACTGATTCAAGCGAGCTGGCGAGACATAAGAGACCGCCCGTATTTATGCGATATTTCCGGGAACCCATTCAGCATGTTGTGAAATTTTGCTTCATACCGGAGGATATAATAAGCCAACGTTTAATATTTCAGACATTAAAGGTGGATTATCTCTTTGTAAACATGTATTATATAGTTACCAGGGTATAAAATATTAGATTTGAATCGAAGACTCCTGTCCGGAAATGCTTCTATCGATTAATATTAATTTTATTTCGAATATGTTCTGGTCTAAAAAGGTGTGTTTGTTCAGCTAACGAACAATAGTGGTTACTGTTAACAGAGACCAGAAATTATATTGTGCAATTTTGTCAGAAATAAACGTTAATTATACTCATTATCGCTTATATCTGTGGAACAAAACAATACAAACAACCAATCTGTTATGGGAGGCCAAATTCACATTTATTAATAATTGAGCTGAAGCGCAATTCAATTGCGCTGAAGCGCAATTAATTTTTCATATATGGCTAAACCCCCCAGTTAATTAATGAATAAATCCAATAGAAAAATAATTGCGCTTCAGCGCAATTATTTTCCCAACTAAAACAGAAGATACCGGTATGAATAAATCCAATAGAAAAATAATTGCGCTTCAGCGCAATTATTTTCCCAACTAAATCAGAAGGTACTGGTATTGCGAGTCGCCCCAACTAATACAGAAGCTAATGGCATGCTATTGCAAGTCGCCCTTGAGCACTGAAACAGAAGATAATTATATTGTGAGTCTATCTGACTAAAACAGAAGTCGCGAGTCACCCTGAAGTATACAGAATATAATGCTATCCAATTTTTATTTGAGTTCAGGACAAAATGTCAGGTACCAGATGAGTGGTGCCTGACATTTGAAAATGGCACCTGACATATTATTTCTCTGTAGCCTATGCTATTGCCCAAACTTACTAGTATTGTAGTAAGTAATAGTCTATCATCCGATTTACATGGAAAAAAATCTTGTTTGCTGGTACGTCTGTATTATCAGTGCTATCTTCTGTAAATTTTGTGTGAACAGAACTAAAGAAATCTGTCAATTATTTCGAACATTACCGGAATTTCCAAAACCTACATCGTACAACAAAAACCGAAACGAAATGCAGAAATATGACACTGCCTGATATTAGTCTCACGATCCACTGTGAGGAATGGAGAAAAATACTACGCCCATGGCTGATAAACACAAGTTTTACGCAACAAAATTCATTTGATAAGATTTTCAGACAATGCCACGACATTAACCCCGATCGAAAAATATCTACTACCTTAAATTCCGCCATATTCCGGTGCTAGTTTTTAGAACAACTGTTTTTTCCAGATATTATTTTTATCGCCGGGGAATCCCAGCGCCCACACAGAAAAATAATTTCGATTAGTGCCGGTATTCTTGCAAAAAGAAGTCGCCCAACGCGACAATAAAGGCTACCCAAACAACCACATATAGAAACTTCAAATATAACAGACGAGCATCACGACCAGCGTATTCAGATTTGCGTCGGGAAATAATAATGCCAATATTATGTACAGTGCTTAGCCAATGCAATTTTCGTACCCGACAAAACAGAAGCGTTGAGAAGGTACAGGTATTGCAAGTCACCCCGACTAATACAGAAGGTAATGCTATTGCGAGTCTCCACGATTTATAGAGAACATAAATAATAAAACAGAAGGAAATGCTATCGTGAATTGCCCTGATCACTAATACATAAGGCAATGGCAATGCCATCACTGGCATCAGGAGCCGCCCCGATTCATACAGATGTTAATGGTATCATGAGTCACCCTGACTAAAACAGAAAGTATATACCGGTATCGCAAGTTACCCCAACTAATACAGAAGGTAATGCTATCACGAGTCGCCCTGATTAAAACAGAACATAATGCTATTGCAAGTCGCCATGACACTGACTAATCAATCCTATCGAGAGTAGCCCAAACAAATAAAGAAGATAATCCAAAAGTAAATCACCCCGACTAATACAGAAGATAATGCTATCACGAGTCGGCCCAACTAAAACAGAAGATAATGCTATTACGAGTAGCCCCGACTAAAACAGAAGCTAATTCTATTGCGAGTCTTCACGATTAATGGAGAATGTAATGCTATCATGAGTAGCACCGACTAAAACAGAAGGAAATATGCTACTGTGAGTACCGCTGATTAATACAGAAGGCCTGCTATCACGAGTCGGCCAGATTCATACAGATAATAATGTTATCATGAGTTGCCCCGACTAAAACAGAAGGTACCGGTGTCGCAAGTTACCCCGACTAATACATAAGGTAATGCTATCGAGAGTCACACCGACTAAAACAGAAGGAAATGTTTTGTGAGTCGCCCTGAAGGGAACGCTATTATGTGGTGCGGCAGGGGAAACTTAGTCTCCTTGCCTCTATTCCTTCTGTATGTAACTGAAGACTTCTAAAGAATTTTCTGAAGCGCAATTGAATTGCTTGGGTAGTATGTGAAAAATTAATTGCGCTGAAGCGCAATTAATTTTGAATTGCGCTGAAGCGCAATTGAATTGCGCTGAAGCGCAATTGGTGGATATCCCATATCTATTCAGGGGTGTAGGCTTGTAACAATAATTGCGCTTCAGCGCAATTGAATTGCGCTTCAGCGCAATTGATATGAATCAAGCTGGATTGCGCTTCAGCGCAATTGAATTGCGCTTCAGCGCAATTATTAATAAATGTGAATTTGGCCTCCCATAATCTGTGACATTTGACATTCGTTGCGTAGCCGTAGGAACAGCCCAGTGCTCTATATCGCAAAACAGTCTCATCCGAATGGTCGGTTCTAAAAATAATCGTTAATTCACCACTCTGACCTGTTCATGCCTTGCTCATTGGCATTCCATCACGTGCGGTCCTTCTGTGAAGTCATAGTCTTGTCATTGTCTCTTGGTATAAATTGTCTCGTATTCAAGAAGTTCTATCGTGCGAAGAAGATGATAAAGTAAGCTATATTTTCATATATCTGTGATATGATTTTATAACAAACTTAGCTGTGATGTATTTTATTGCAAACCCAAGTGTTGCCAATTTGATTGTTATTTGTATATCTGACTATTTTTTATTATATTGGTATTATTTTCCAAATAACCACTTTACTGCCAGGAATGTAATTATATTTATTCTGGAGTCTGGCATTTATTTTATACTCTTGTAGTACACATAATGGCTAATTCGCATTCGACCGCCTATCTGGTCATGTTGATTACTACTAACCTAGTCATGATGACTAACTTTTCCAGGTAGTCATTTTGACTAACAAAAGGTAGTCATCTCCAGGACAAGCTGTTGACTAACCTAAGTTGGTCATATTGACCAACCATTTTTTCTCAGTGTACCCTTGTAAAACCTGTCTTCTCTATATAGCGACGACAATTTTTGCGGGGTAATATCAGTTTTACAAGCGGCATACGAGATTGGTATTACCGTTGTTAAACCTGTCTTCTCTATATAGCGACGACTATTTTTGCGGGGTAATATCAGTTTCACAAGGGGCATACGAGATTGGTATTACCCTTGTAAAACCTGTCTTCTCTATATAGCGACGCCATTTTTGCGGAGTAATATCAGTTTTACAAGGGGCATACGAGATTGTTATTACCCTTGTAAAACCTGTCATCTCTGTATAGCAACGACATTTTTTGCAGGGTAATACGAAATAATTGTTTCCTGTTTAGTTAACATATATCGAACAAGAACACCGGGATACGGCGTGGTATGGCCCCACAGGAACAATGATGCCTAAGAAGGCTTACAATTCTACAGAGGGGATACGACGTGTTACACCGTTAATAAGCTAATGTGTATAACTAAATCGGTTTTGGTGAAATTCCGTTGTTGTAACTGGATGATACGGGGACCATAGAATCGAATTGTGTATCTTTAACTGAGACGTCCATGTTTGCAAAGGACAGGACTACATCTTGAGTACGATTTAGTTTTTTTATCGAAGCTAAGATATCCACATCACATCATTACAGAGAACCCTCATATAAACCAAAGCAATTGAGATGTTTTGTTGTTGAATTAGCATCGCCTAATACATACATCCATTATACTGTAACCGGCACAGTCCCACACTGGCCAGTGACGCAGTATATGTTCGAATCGGGGATTCTCTTAAATAAGACAAACCACAATATAGGGGACACACGATTTATTCTTATTAATAATATATGTATATGTATGTGTATATTCAACTCATTTGGCCATGATCACTATAAACTTCAGTAATGTAAACTCTAACACACAATATACTACTTCACTTTAAATATTCTATTAAAGTTCTATTTCCAAATTAATCTAATCTCACTAAATATTTCTATCTAAATTACTAA
This sequence comes from Siphonodentalium dalli, assembly GCA_032622095.1. Classification (NCBI taxonomy): domain Eukaryota; kingdom Metazoa; phylum Mollusca; class Scaphopoda; order Gadilida; family Siphonodentaliidae; genus Siphonodentalium; species Siphonodentalium dalli. The sequence goes on from CP136063.1 coordinate 296,623,739, forward strand.
CTAGAAATATGAAAGAAATCTTATTAAAGATTTCTGCTAAATACTCGTATGATTTTCAACCAAAAATATTCCAAATATGAAAGAAATCTTATCACTGATTTCTATAAAGTATATCTAAGATCCACTAATTTATAAGATATAAGATCACAGGATAAATTCCTTAATTACTATTCAGAGAAAATTACTGTATTTATTCTCACAGAGCAAAAACCTATCAGACTAGGTTTTATACAGTTTGGAAACTGAATTCAAACTCAATGTGTGTAATTACTGCTCAAAGCCAACTATAAACAATTAAATAAGTGTCAAAATGTGTTAACTTAGGTCTCAAGTCTATAAATAGCTACTAAATGACGTCACATTCTATAAATATTCCATCTAGGTCTCGAATCTCAAAATAGATACCAAATGACGTCACAATCTATAAATACTACAACCGGAACTCCGTCACACGAGTTCTATAAATAGACAAATACGTCACTTCCCGCTCATTTTGAAATTCTACCAACTATGAATGAAATATTATTTATTCATGAAAATGTGTAATTTAATTCAAACGAAATCTGCCCTATCTATATGCAAATGGGCATGAGTCAACAACAGAACGGCCTGGTTAGGCCTTTACTGAATATTGATTCCATGATTTCTATCACTGCAAGCGACTGAGTGAAGTCTTAATGATGCAACCTACTCTTGTGGAGTTTGGAAAGGAAGCACACTGAGAGAAGAAAGCACAGGGCTTTTAACCTCTCAAGTGAAAACCAAAACATGGGTTGCGATTGGATCTAAATCAATTGTTTATCGATTAAATCCAATGGCAAACCATGAAAAATAACCAAGTGTAAACGAAACGATCTGATTGGGTAAGCCTTGACTTTTTGAACCAATCAGAGAAGCCGATACGAAATTTGAAGGCGAACACACCAAAATGTCGGACTCTCGGAGCTCCGCAAAATACATCGAAAATACGAAATAATAATTGTCATGGATTGAATACACAATTGCAATTTTATACATTAATTTGCTGAAACATATTTTAGATGTCCGATCAGGAATAAACCACGCAGGTAAGTCACTAGGTACACAAATCAGTTCTGAAATGGCTGCTTAACTGTAGCAAGAATCGCACGTTGGGAAATAGGTACACAAATCAGTTCAGAAACGGCTGCGCCCGTCACAATACGAAACCATAATTTAAAATGTCACGTCTAACGAATAGAGTAAAGTGTTTGTTGTCGGTTATGTTCATCGTGTGGGTCTGACATAGATTGACATTATTTTGACTGTTGTTTATCGTTTTATCAATTTTATGTTCATTTTTTTGTTCGACTACGGAACGCCATCCCTGCGTGACGAAGAGGGCAATTACAGAAAGTCAATAATAATATGTGCATGCATGATAATGTGCGTAAACTGCCTGTTAACAAACATTGCGTACATCCACTCCGGTTGATTGATCTGTCTATCCACGCGAGAATCCACATAGGCGACCAACGGTATCAATGCGATGCATGTGAGAAATCCTTCACGGACTCAAGTTATCTGACTAGAAAAGATCCGCATATGCGATTCATGTGAGATATTGATCGGTGACTGGAGTAATATGATGAAGCCCAACATAATCAACGCAGGTGATCGTTCACATTCGTGTTATATATGTTACAAAACATTTCCTAGATTGACAAATCTGACAATCCATAAGAGAATCCACACCGGCGATCGTCCGTATCAGTGCGATATATGTGGGAAATCGTTAATCCAAGGAGGTCATCTGACAAAACATCTGACTAGACACAAGAAAATCCACACAGGCGACCATTTACATGCGTGCGATATATGTGACAAAGTATTTTCTCGATTTGACGATCTCACTAGACACAAGATAATCCACACAGGAGATAATTCACACGCATGTCACATATGTGAGAAAACATTTTCTAGACTGGGAGATCTGACAATCCATAAGAGACATCACACTGGCGATCGTCCGTATCAGTGCGATATATGTGAGAAATCATACGCTAACCCCAGTCATCTGACTAGACACAAGAAAATCCACACAGGCGATCATTTACATGCGTGCGATATATGTGACAAAGTATTTTCTCGATCTGACGATCTCTCTAGACATAAGAGAATCCACACAGGAGATAATTCACACGCGTGTGATATATGTGAGAAAACATTTTTTAGATTGGGATATCTGACAATCCATAAGAGAATTCACACAGGTGATCGTCCATATCAGTGCGATATATGTGAGAAATCATACGCTAACCCAAGTCATCTGACTAGACACAAGAAAATCCACACAGGCGATCATTTACATGCGTGCGATATATGTGACAAAATATTTTCTCGACTTGAAGATCTCACTAGACACAAGAGAATCCACACAGGAGATCGCGCACATGCGTGTGATATATGTGAGAAAACATTTTCTCGATTGGCACACCTGACAATCCATAAGAGAATTCACACAGGTGATCGTCCATATCAGTGCGATATATGTGAGAAATCCTTCGCTAACCCAAGTCATCTGACTAGACACAAGAAAATCCATACTGGAGATCGCTCACATCCGTGCGATATATGAAAGAAAAAATTTTCTCGATTGGCACACCTGACAATCCATAAGAGAATTCACAGAGGTGATCGTCCATATCAGTGCGATATATGTGAGAAATCCTTCGCTAACCCAAGTCATCTGACTAGACACAAGAAAATCCATACTGGAGATCGCTCACATCCGTGCGATATATGAAAGAAAACATTTTCTCGATTGGCACACCTGACAATCCATAAGAGAATTCACACAGGTGATCGTCCGTATTAGTGTGAGAAATCATTCACTAACCCAAGTCATCTGAGATCGCTCACATGCGTGCGATATATGTGAGAAAACATTTTCTCGATTGGCACATAGATCTGATAATCCATAAGAGAAGTCACACAGGCGATTGTCCGTATCAGTACAATATATGTAAGAAATCATTCCTTGACTCCAGTAATATGATAAAACACAACATAATAAACGCAGATCAATGTGCACTCACTCAAGTCAGTCAAGTAGTCTGACGCCATAAGACAATCCACACAGGCGATCGCCCGTATCCATGTGATCAATGTGCACTCACTCAAGCCAGTCAAGTAGTCTGACGCCATAAGACAATCCATACAGGCGATCGTCCGTATCAGTGCTATTAATGTGGAAATTAACTGCCCGTACGAGAATCCACACTGTCGATAGTCCGTATTAATGCTATATATGTGAGAGGTCGTTCTCTGTCTCGCATAATCTGACTAAACACAAGATAATGCCAGAAAACATTTTCTCGGTTGGCATATCTGACCAGCCATAAGGGAATCCTCACAGGCGATCGTCCTTATCAGTATGACTTATTTATAAAATCGTTCGCGGATTCAATTAATCTAACTAAACTCAAGATAATCCATAATGTAGATAGTCCACATGCATGTGATATATGTGGGAGCACATTTCCCCGATTTGGGAGCTTTGAATACACATAAGAAAATCCACAGGTGATTGGCCAATCGTGATTAATACGAAAACGCTTTTAATCAATTTGGATCAGTTATCTGCACATAAGAGACTCAAGTCATCTAACTAGACACACTATAATCCACACAGGCAATCGTCCGTATCGATGTGAGATATGTGAGAAATCGTTTACTAACTCAAGCAATCTGGCGAAAAACCTTGGAAATCTACGCGGGATACCGCCCATTGGAGTGTGATGTTGGTGAACAATCATTCTCTATCTCGTTTGCGATGATGAGACACGAGTTAATCCACACAGCAGATCGTGGACCCAAGTGTGATATATAGCTATGTGGAAAACTGCTTTCTCGGTTGGGAACTCTAACTGTACATAAGAGGATCCATTTGAACGATAAGAGAATTCACGTGGGAAACCCCCGCGTGTCGATTATTATTATTATTATTATTATTATTATCATATCCTTTTAAAAAGCCATTACATATTTCCTAAAATCACATAGTGTATATCTCACTGGTGACTAATAAGCTCGTGCTTCCCGCCAATTTGGCAGCGCGCCAATAAAATTACTTCACATTGGTTAGGCAGATTAATACTATTTTGAAAAGCCGCGCATGACACACAAACCAGACAATACAAAATGATTGATTTGTTCATTTCAAAGTAAAATTCTTGTCCAACTTCGTTGCACTAACGAAAATAGACACTAAAACAAAAAGGCAAATTGGGGGACTAATTTTTCGTTGCAATCCTGAGCGCACAATACTGTCGTATACCGTTGTGAAGCGTCTCAGCCAACGATGTAAATGTATGCATTTTTAAGCTTCTTTTAAGGATTTTGTTTTGTTAAAAAGGCATATAGCTCTATTTTTTCATGTGATATACAAGATCTTCAACTCGTTATGTTGGGTATAAGATTTTATGAAACTCGTTTGATAATTTGATTCACAACTCGCCTACGACTCATTGTGAATAAATTTATCGAACTCGTTTCGTAAAATCTTATATCCCAACATAACTCGTTGGAGATCCTCTATATATCTCATGCGACTTTCTCGCTCTTTGATTGGCTACACACTGAAATGCTATTTTTCGATTTAAAAACCTGAACACGGCAAATCTGAAACTATATTGGACGTTACTTGTTGCAAAATCGGCCGATGTCTTTAGACTTAGTGGAGAATCATAATGGACTTATAAGTGTCCGATCACAGCTGTATTCAAAAAGATAGTCCGTTTAATAATTCGGGAAGAGGAGAGTCCTAATTTTGTATTGACTGACATAACTTACTTTTCCGATTTCATCGAAGAAGTTGCAGAATTCATAATCATTTCATGTGTAAAAGGTAGAGTGCAAGCATGAGGAGGGGAGAAAAGTGAGAGTAAGGTTTCATTATTGTTCACATGTTTAATGTATGTTTGTTGGGAGATCAGATCTCAATAAATAATATTATGGCCATTCCGTCTTAGTCATAATTTCCATATGGAGTGGTTCTAATTAATAGTGAAGGGCATAGTAATTGGGCAATTTTGTTTTCAAAATGTGTAATTACTAAACCGGAAATATTTACTCTATAGACTATATATAACTCCGACGATACCGGTACACTTCTGTTACACGAACTATAGTGACCTTTGAACTTCCCATGATTCTCTTGGATTTCCCATAATTCTAATATCGGGTATAAAAAACTTTTCGCGCCGAAAACATTCACTCGATTTCGAATTCTTCGACATGGCACTTCGATTAAGTTTTCCCACCCACCCTATTCCCCTTTTTTCTAATTTAGATAAGATTTAGATGATTGTTCACGGTAATTCGCTTACCGCTAGAATAATGGTTATTTCTTGAGATTTTGTCTCTGTTCTGATTACATAATATTAATAATATGTGTTATATATTTATGTGGGCAGAAGTTGCAGAATTCATAATCATTTCATGTGTAAAAGGTAGAGTGCAAGCATGAGGAGGAGAGAAAAGTGAGAGTACGGTTTCATTATTGTTCACATGTTTAATGTATGTTTGTTGGGAGATCAGATCTCAATAAATAATATTATGGCCATTCCGTCTTAGTCATAATTTCCATATGGAGTGGTTTTAATTAATAGTGAAGGGCATAGTAATTAGATAGACACCATACCATTGTGCTTAAAGAGTTCTATCTTTATAGCTATCTTCTCTTTCTCTCTTTCTCTGTATATTCCCCTCTCTCTGCACTCAATGATACTCCAGCACTATCCATCTCTCATCTTTATTCCCTCTTCGCCTCTGCTTGAATGGCAAATTTGTACAATACGGTACGCAATGTATATATCCTAATTTATTGTATATAATGTGTTATCGGATCTAGATACTTATCAATACTCTGTAACACTATATATACTCTTCAGAAATGGAGGTAATAAACATATCGTCACATATGTTCGGCATGTGTGGCGGCTGATCAGAAAACATATTTTGATTGTCGAAATTTCTACATATATGATTTTATTTAAGATAAAAGTAAAATATGAAAATATCAATTGACTAAATTGCTTAAAGGTGGATTATCTCTTCATATAACAAAATATTTCCTTTGTTCCCTCGAAGTATCAAAATATCAAAATATTGTTTTGTATAATGGATGTATGTATTGGGCAATATCCAATAACCTTATTTGCTTATTTGAAGATGGATTATCTCTTCATACAACAATTTTGAAAAAAGTTCTTTCGTATGAAATAATAAATATCTTTGTAAACATGGGTTATATAGTTATCTGGGTATAAAATATGAGATATGAACGGAAGACCCTTGTCCGGAAATGCTTCTATTGATTATATTTCGTATATTTTCTGGACTAAATCATGTGGCTGTTTAGCTAACGAACGATAGTGGTTACTGATAACATAGACCAGAAATTTTATTGAGTAAATAAATCATGTTTGTTTATCGTTATTATGCAAAAGATGTTATGATTAACACATTAAACTATTTTATTGTGTAATGTTGTCACAAATAAACGTTAAAGGTACTCAATCCGATTAAACACCCCTAAATTACTATTTCTTTGGCTTCAGGGGTAAAACATATTTTATTCGAGTCGAGGAACCCATCCATCAAAGCTCAGAGTTATTAGATATTGATTTTTGAAGTTTGTAATTTTCTCGAGATGTGTACTAATAATTGCCCCTAAGTTTGTAATTTTCTCGATAAGTGTGCTAATAATTTCACAAGAAACACTTATTCAAACAGACGAAGATGGATAACTCTAAAATCAAGTGTATTAATAACGTAGTTTTGACTGAGTTAGTATGGGCCAGAAACAATAGAAATAACAAAACTTAAAAATTTTATATCTGATCACTCTGAGCGTTGATAGGTAGGTTTCTCGACTCGAATCAATTATTTTTTATCCCAGAAGTCAAAGAAATAGTAATTTACGAGGGCCTGATCGGATTGAGTACTTTTAATTAGACTCATTTCTCACTTATAACTATGGTGACACTCCACAGTTTCTTACCCGATCCCTTGAAAAACATGCATGGTGTAATTCAGGTGGTAACTTGAACAACCATTTATTGTTATAACCCATCAAGTTATATATGTATGCAATGCATGCATTGTGGACTTTCCTGTGTCCTTAATTTTTTTTAGTGTCGGTATCTAAAAATAGAGTTATGCCCCTTGATCTGCACACAAAAATTGCACTTTTCATGCAAAAATCACTCCAAAATTGCCCATTTTCTGCCCATATAACATGAAATCAGATTTCTTTGGCTTTACTAACTTAACAGTATCACAAAAATGCTGGCTTAGCTATGCAATATGGACAAATTGAGGACTTTCGCCGTTTAGAATAGAAATATTGGGAGTTTTGAAAGCAGATGACAAATTTTCAAGTGAAAAAACACGATTTCAATTTTACAGCCACTGTTTCCCGCAATGCCAAGTTGACCACTACACATCAAAACCACGCCCCCTGTGGCTATAATTATAAAAACTTTAGGACACCTTGAACAAATATAGCATTCTATAACCAAACTTCCCTTGGTCCATGGTCAATATACATGGGGCCCAATATGGGTGACTCTTTTTTACAAGAAATTCACCCCTACTGATCATTCGAAACTGTGGAGTGTCACCTATAGAATAAAACAACACAAACGATTAATCTGGGACATTTGACGTTCGGGGCGTAGCTATGGGAACACCCTAATGATCTCTATCGCTATAGTGTATCACCTGAATGGTATGTTCTAAAAATAGAACGATAGTGTCCCATTTAATTATCTCATTTTATAATAAAATATTCGAAATAAAATCAATATTAATTGAAAGAATCTTTCCAGGACAGGGGTCTTCAATTCACATCTATTATTCTATACCTACGAAACTATTTAAAAAAAAAAAGGTTTTATGAAGAGATAATCCATTTAAATCTTCATACAACATAAGGTATTGGCTGCTGGACTAACATCGCCCAATACACACATCCGTTATAGGAAACCATATTTTGATACTTCGATGGGACAAAGGAAATATTTAGTTCATTGTATGGTACAACGGGAATCGTCGGTGTTTGTTCTTTTGTTTTGTGTATATATTATTTTTATCGGCTGCGACGATGAGTTTGGCTTACATTTGTATGATTTTTCAGCCGAATAGCAATTTAGACCAGCCTTTTAAAAAAAGTTTATTGAACAGAACCTGGTGTCAATTTATTATTTATTAATTCTGTATGGCGAAGACACCGAAGAGAACATTCATGGATACATATAGGTCTATGTGTCTGGATAAATTTGGTGTGCGTGGGCAGACATTAAACTCGTTCGTCTTCCTCGTCAGAACAAAATAGAATACACACCGGCGATCGTTCACATAACGCACACGAATGTGATATTTGCGAGAAAGTATTCATGCATTCTGGACATCTTAATTCACATATGAGAGGGCACTCAGGCGATCGTCCTAGTAAGTGTGATGTAGGTGATAAAGTATTCACGCATTCTGAGGCGTTGACCAACCACAAGAGAATTAACGAGGGAGACCGCCCATTCGCGTGTGATTTGTGCGGGAAAGCATTCGCACACACTATGAATCTAAATAAGCATAAGATTATCCACACAGGAAATCGTCGACACGAGTGTGATATATGTGGTAAAGCGTTTTATCGAGCGGGAGACCTGACTAGACATAAGAGGATTCACACGGGTGAGCGCCCGTATGTGTGCGATATTTGTCAGAAATCGTTCAACGATTCAAGTGGGCTGGTGAAACATAGGAGGATTCACATGGGAGATCGCCCACATGAGTGTGATATATGTGGGAAAACCTTCACATCATTGGCAACTCTAACTAGACATAAGAGAGTCCACACGGATGAGCGCCCGTGTGTGTGCGATATATGTCCGAAATCGTTCAACGATTCAAATGGGCTGGTGAAACACAAGAGGATTCACACGGGAGATCGCCCATACGAATGCGATATATGTGGAAAAACTTTTACTAGTATGAGAAATATGATTGGACATAAGATAATACACACAGGCCATCGCCCGTATCCATGCGATATGTGTGAGAAATCATTCATTAGTCAATCTCAAGCCACCCTTCACAAGCGAGTCCACAATGATGAACGTCAACACCAGTGTGATATATGTGCGAAATCTTTCACCCAGAAGTGTATTCTTGTATCACATATGAGAATCCACACAGGAGATCGTCCGTATCAGTGTCATGTTTGTGATAAATCATTTTCACAGTCTAGTAGCCTGACAAGACACAAACATATCCACGCAGGAAATCAACCGTACGGATGTGAGATATGTGGTAAATCATTTACTCAGGTGGGAACTCTCACTGTGCATATGAGAATCCATACTGGAGAGCGTCCGTATCAGTGCGACGTGTGTGAGAAATCGTTCGCCGATGCAAGTTCCCTAAATAAGCACAAGAGAGTCCATACAGGCGACCGTCCATTTCCATGCGACTTATGTGAGAAATCGTTCGCCGACTCAAGTCGTCTATCTAGACACGAGAGAATCCACACAGGCGATCGTCCGTATCAGTGTGATTTATGTGAAAAATCGTTCGCTGAGCCAGGTAATCTGTCGAAACACAAGGTAATCCACGCGGGATACCGGCCATTCGAGTGCGATGTTTGTCACAAATCGTTCTCTTACTCGCATGTGCTGACGAGACACAGAAGGTTAATCCACACAGATCGACACAAGTGTGATCAATAAATATGTCGATAACACTGTTTGTAATTGGGACTCGATTTGGAACTCTGACTGTGCATACGGTACAATGATCGATTTGCACTAACACTCATTTGATTGCAACTATTGGGGAGAAATGTTTAATCAGTTGAGAAATCTGACTGAATATCAATTCAAAAAATATATACATATTATCACAACAGTGTGTTGATCAGTGTCGTAGTATCACCTCGAGTTGAGGTGGCAGATTGCCGCATCAAACGAGCTGCCACAGGCAGAGAGTTTGATCCGACAGTCTGTCCACCTCAACGAGACGTGATGCGACATCACGGATCAACTCACTGCTGTGATAAAAGGTTTATTATATGACGCCAAGTTTACAATAATAATCATTTAATTACAGATATGTTTTCACTTCAGCAGTTTAATTTTCTTAATTTCTAAGGATAAATAGTCCGTTGTCGTTAATCGGCACATCTCGGCAATTTCCGTAGGAGTGTGATCTGACAATTTTGATTAGATCCTCAAACAATTATAGTGGTATTTAGGGACGAATATAATGAATAAATACGCCGAAAACTGTTTTTGATAGAGGATTGAGGATTGCATGAACTCTTATTAGAATGCAACTATTGCCGAGAATGATTTCAATCAGTTGAGAAATCTGACTGAATATCAATAAAAATAATTCAGGTGAGTGCGATGATTGTCGAAAAACATTTCCTCAACTGGGGCTATGACTGAACATAAGTTAATCCACACAAGCAAGCGTGTCATATATACATGTATGTGGAAAACTGTTTTCTCGATTGGGACTCAAGTGTGATATATGTGGAAAAATTATTTATGGAATGAGCGAGTAGATATAAGAGTATACACACAGGAGGTCGACCATTTAACATTTGTGGGGAATGACTTTACTGAACATATTACCGTGTAGCACATATTAAAGATATCTTCCCACAACAAGTAATTGTCCAGACGCCAAGTCTGAAAAGGGCTCCATTTTTGGAGTTAGTTCAACCGGCACCAGAAAACTTCCACGTGTTGTCTTTTGTGGAGGACCATATTGCGATACATGCTAGGTTGGATGTAGTCCTCGAAAGTGTTGCATTTTCTTATTCATGGTTTTTAAAGATGGATTAACCCTTTAAATAACAAATTTTAAATAGTTACAATGGGTATAAAATAATAATTATGAACTGAAGACCCCTGTTCGGAAAGGCTTCTATGAATTAATGTTGATTCTTTTCGAATATTTTATTGGGCCCGTTTATTTGTCTATTTTTAGACCAGACCATTCGGGTGATACCATATAGCGATATAGAGCATTAGGCTGTTGCTATGGCTACGCACCGATCGAACGTCAAATGTCCCAGATCAGTCTGGTCGTTGGACCATTGGATCTAGAACAAATTGTTTACAAGCTGTTTTTTGGTGTCATTTTGTCGGACAGAACCCGGGGAACAACATATCCAAAATCCGCTTTGGGGAAGATTTTCTAGAGCATTTTTAAAAAAAGGTCCTATTTGTGTTTTCGTGTATAATTTTCCGTTTCTTATGAAATATAGAAATGAATGTCATTTAAATTACAGTATACAGATGGCAGGAATATTCAACATAAACAAATTTATTATTGTTGTCATGACAGACGTATGTTATTTCGTGTACAATTTGATTGTCAAAATTCAAAATGGCGACCGAAATTGGTAAAATTAGACAATTTCCACTACATTTCACCAGATCGTTTCAATTTATAAGATTTGATTTAAATGTCCATTTGTGCCGACATACACAATTTTAAATCAATGTCTGATAATTGTGAGCCATATCATGAGGATTGGGAATTTGGGCCCTTTAAATTCGAAGTACTAAATTTCGAAGAAAAATCTAATATTATTTTAATGCTCAGAATAACCGCAAATCGAACACACTAGTGTAGTTAATACTCATTAGACGTCAGATATAAACCACTAGTGCCCATTTTAGCAGAAACAAGGCAATCATTTCCAAAAATAAAGACACTATGGCTACTGAAAGTAGTATAATTGGAAATGTTCGTTAAAGTTCACCAGATTGTTTCCATTTATACTAAAAACATGTAATGGCTAGCACAACAGTAATGATGTCGGACCCTAATCCGATAATAATGAGCTATATGTCGAGAATTTGTCACTACAGTGTCCCAAAATGGCGGCGAATACTGCAATCGAAAGTCAAAAATATCTATTTCGTCATTGATTTTTAACTAAATCTTCTTGTATCCGGTATCGAATATAATTTGGTCAGTGTCCACAGCAACCGTGCTAGTATCGAAATATTTAACTACAACTTAACGCGTGTCCGAACCACATAATGAGTGTAAAACCAAGCAACATTAAAACATTAAAAACGCGATTAATGACTTAAGCGATACTATAATAGGAGGTGACTTTAACGAACACTATAAAGATGGAAGCAATGGTAAAATTAATGGTATTTGTTCACGATGTGGTCTCTCCCAGCTAGTGACCTCTCCAACTCACTTCACCGAAACGTCATCATCTATCATTGATCTTTTCCTAACAAATGTTAACGAGTTTGTAGGTAAAACTGAAGTTATTGGCTCATTTTTTGATGACCGAATCCGATAGCATTCCCCAATTACTCTTGACATCGATATCCCAATATCAAATCAATCAATGATCAAAAGACAAGTCTGGTACTACGATAGAGCTGACTATGCAGCCATGAAATTTTTTTTCTTAAATTGGGACTTTAGAAAAATCTGTTCGGATCGACACGTATCTACGATTGCTAACATATTGACACAATTAATAACAGATGCCTGCATCAGATATATCCCAACAAAAACTGTTTGTATACGGAAGAACGCCCCACCTTGGCTCTCATGTGGCATAAAGAAATTAATGCGAAAACGCAACAGGCTACATAAGAAAGCGAAACATACTAATTCGTCGACTGCTTGGTCGAACTTTCGTATAATTCGTAACCAATGTGTTCACACAGTGCGGAAAGCAAAGATTAATTACGATAAGAAAATCGACAACACTTTAAATGACATACACACCGACACCTCGACCTGGTGGAAGAATTTACAAAAAATAATTTTCCAAAATAGTAAGAAACCCATACCCCCACTCTCACATGACAACTGTTATCTAGTATCCCCCTACGACAAAGCTAATGCACTGAACGATTATTTTTGCGAAATATCGCAAATTGATGACAATTTTCATAATATTGACATGACACCTACTCCTAGAAACTCCGATACTGATCCCGAATTAAATGACTTGAACATTACATCGGTAGATGTTTTTAACGTCCTAAGAGCCCTAAAAGTATCTAAATCATGTGGACCCGACACGATTAGTCCCCGTATACTGAAAAACTGTGCTTCATCTCTTAGTAAACCCCTTGCGCACGTCTTTAATATAGTCACCAAAAAGATGTATTACCCATGCGAATGGAAAAAAGCAAACATTACTCCTGTTTTTAAAACCGGTGATCCTAGCATCATATCGAACTATCGTCCTATCTCACTATTAAGTTGTTTATCCAAAACGTACGAAAAGTGTATTTATAAATATATGTCCGCATACATTAATGAACATAACCTCATCTCTGTCAATCAGTCTGGCTTTACAACAGGTGATTCCGCAGTGTACCAATTTACTGATGTGTATGATTATATTATTAGATCCCTAGATGATGGTAAGGAGGTGCGCTGTATATTTTGTGACATTAGTAAAGCCTTTGATAAGGTATGGCATAAGGGTCTCCTATTTAAAATTAGGCAAATGGGATTCGGAGGTAACTTACTTAAACTTTTAGAATCATACTTAGAATGTTGACAACATAGAGTATGTATAGATAATGTTAGTTCAGATTGGAAATGCATATCTGCGGGCGTGCCCCAGGGGTCTATCATCGGACCGCTATTATTTCTTATTTACATAACTGACAAAATAGTGTGTAACATCCGTCTTTTTGCAGATGACACATCGATATACTTATGTGTTGAAAACCCAACTCTCGCTGCTGAAATAATCAACAAAGATATTAGTACTATTTTTGAATGGTCACAAAAGTGGTTAGTAAAGTTTAACCCCCTAAAGACCGAAGCCATAGTAGTATCAAGGAAAGCAACAAACATAGACCATCCGCCCCTCTTCATGAATGGATCTGAAGTAACTTAATTAAGTAGTCACAAACATCTTGGTGTCACATTCGATAGTTCTGGGTCATGGGAAAGTCACGTCTGTAGCATAATCGATAAGGCATGGAAGAGAGTTAACCTTGTAAAAAGACATAAATTTAGATTAAGCAGAAAGTCTCTTGAAACAATATATTTTTCTTTTATTCGCCCTATCCTAGAGTATGCATCACCTGTATGGGATAATATCCCCAAGTATACGAGTGATAGAATTGAGGATATCCAGTATGAAATGGCAAGAATAGTCACTGGGGCAACCAGAAGTGCCAGCGATAGGAAATTATTACTTGAAACAGGTTGGGAACCGCTTGCACAACGCAGGCATAAGCATAAATTAGTTCAGTTTTACAATATGACAAAACACAGAGCTCCATCCTACTTATCTAATATGATTCCACCTAATTCTTCCTCAACTGGCTACAACTTTAGACACCCTAGCATCCAACCGCCTGATAGTAATAATAATTACTACATGTATACATTTCTACCATCTGCCACACGTGCTTGGAACAGCCTATCGGACTCAGTGAGGTCTTCAGAAACGTTAACAGAATTTAAACGAAACATTAACACTGGTCGTTCAAAGATTGCTAAATTTTATTATCATAGTTATTCTCGTAAAGCTCAAGTTTATCATACTAGAATCAGATTGGGATGCAGTAACCTGAACAAAGACCTTGTCACAAATCACCTTAAAGAGTCCCCGAAGTGTCCTTGTGTGGCTTTGAAATTGAATCTGCATATCATTTTCTCTTGAAATGTCCATTGTATACTCAAGCAATAACTGAAATGTTAGCTGATTTGCCACCAATTAGAATATCACCTAATGTACTTCTGTATGGGTCGCCTGAACTCGCTGATGATTTGAACATTAAAATTTTCGATGTTGTACAGAAGTTCATTATCTGTACTGGGCGTTTTCTGACTAACGGGTAAGGTGGTTTAAGCCCAAACACGCGCGTTACTAATCAACTATATGTAAATGTCTTAATTTATAGTCACTGCGCGTGTTTTAGCCCTACCACCTCGCCCTCTATAATTGAATAATTAGTTATGGTACATACACACTTCGTCACTTATTAAATACTAATTAAATACATTAACTAAACAGCTCATTAATGGAATGGAAATAATTCTGATAACCCGCTATTTTTCGAATTCTCTCCAATTGGGTCGTAGCGTGATCAAATTTGTTTTGAATTTAGATTCTTCATTGGCTTGTGACAATAAATGGTGATCAATTTAACATGATACAATACTCCGTGACATATATTATCCTGATGTTAATGGTAAGTTTATCTACCCCTTTTCAACTACTACCTGCACTCCCTTTCCCTTACTCTTTCCTATCCCTTCATCTATAAACTTTATTATTCGGACCACACAGAACAAAACCCGTCTGCTATACCCCAATGGTATCAATTGGGGTCAATACCCCAATGGTATCAATTGGGGTAACATTTATTTTCTGAGGATAGGACTTAACAAAAGCCCCCAAGCTTGTTGCTCAATCCTCTTTTGAACAATTTGAGATTATATGTTATGTATTTTTTGTTTGTATTTCTGTTCTGTTTAGTGTTCAAATAGAATATTGTTTAAACCAAAACCAAGCAACAGGTGTCTCAACCGCATTCTTACTAATATACCAAATTAATCTCATCCATATCATCAATTCTATTATCTTTATTTGTATTTTGTTTATGGACTGATGGATAATAAAATGTGTTTAAATCAATCGGTGAGTGCCCCAGTCCATAGAAGGGGCATTCCAAATCAGCCAACGAGTGTCCCAACCACATAATATGTAACACAGTCCATCCAAATAGTGCCCAAACCAGTTCAATATGTGTTCCATTCCATCCAACGATTGCCATATGTCACCCATCGAGTCATCCAATTCATGTACGCGGTGTCCCAAACCACACAAATGGGTGTCTCAAATTATCAAGTGTCTACCACAAACCATCCAATGGGTGTCCCAAACTAACAGATGAGTGTCCATAATCATCCAATGAGAGTCCCAAGCCACACGATGATTATCAAAACCATCAGGGATGTCTAAAATGTCACCACACACACCGAGTCAGCAGCACTCACAGGAACACCTCATCGAGTCAGCAGCACTCTTTATCGGAAAATCTTCCTCCTTACGGAGAACTTATGAAATTACCTCTAAGAGTAAAATCGCTTACTTAAAGAGTAAACTTTTATAAAATTGCTTAACAAAGAGTAAAAACTTTACAAAATTGCTAAAAGCTAGACATGGCCAGTAACCAAAAATCCGCTCCGCAGTGCCCTTCTCAGGGCGCCGAGCCAAATGAGTTTATGGCCTTCCTGAAAGAAGATAACAAATCGCTCAAGAAACAGATCGAGGGTCTAAAAACAGAACTTGCTGGGTGCAGAAGTGAACTTGCTGGGTTCAAAGCCTCTATCGACAAGATGGCCGACCGCTTACCCGAAAAGCAACCCACAGCAGAGAAATCTTTCAGCAAAAAAGAAAAAAGGACCGAGAAAAATAAAAAGAAACCTGAGAAAAACACCACGACACCTGCCACATCATCAGCTCCAGTTCCAGATTTCGCAGCAAAATTTCCCTCCGTATCGTCATCAACCTCAGCACCATCCGTACCGTCACCAACCACAGTACCTTCCATACCGCCAACAACCACAGTACCCATCGCTCAAGAAAATCATGAAGACCACATCGAAGTGGTAATGACAGCCGCTGAAGAAGACATATCCAACGAAGAATTCGCCACCATATTCAAAAACAAAAGAAGACGAAAAGCTAGCATGATGATCCCAGACCCTATCAGCCCTATCAGCACGCCAGCCAAAAAGATCAGAACGCACAAACAGCCTAGCCCGACAAAAGAACCAGAACGACAAGCGACCAATCACTCCAGCAACAATCCAACCAAGCGAAGAGACATCATAATAGTCGAAAACCTTACCAGCGAGATGAAGCAGAGTCCACATTTCCTCCATAGAACGATCACGACAAAATATCCCATCCGGACATCAACAACCAGAGCCGGCACTCTGCTAATCTATCCCCAGAATGATGAAACAAAGCAATATCTACTGACAAAAGCAAAAGACATCCCAGCTTTCAAAGACAACAACATTACGTTCAGACTAACCAACGGAAGCCGTCACCAGAGCACACCAATGACTCATAAAGCCGTTATATGTGGCATACCTCCATCTGTCACAGATGACGACATTACACAAGACATTGGCGACAAATACACTGTACAAAGACTAAAGAGCTCCCATGACAACCAACCAACATGGAAAGTTAAAATCACCTGCGAGAACAAAGAAGCAAAGCAACTTATAATGAACGGCGTCAGACTAGGCTCCAACTTAAACAAATACAAAGTCATCGAATACAAAGAACGACCACACGTAACCCAGTGCTACAAATGTCAAAAGTTCAATCACACGGCCGAATTCTGCAAAAGCAACGACATAATCTGCAAAAATTGCGCGGGAAATCACAAACACCAAGACTGCACCAGTAACATCAAAAGATGCGCGAACTGCGACAGTGATCACCACTCAGCATACAAGGGATGCACAGTTTTTAAAACTGAAGTTACAACAAAAGAAACTCAAAAGCTCACATACGCAGCCGCCACAAGCAAACCCGCCGACATCACTGAAACCCTAAAGCTTGCAGCTGTAATAACATCGACCATTGTCAGCGCCCTGTCTGACAAACAAAGAGATCCACGAAATATCAAAGACAGCGTGTGTCAATACGTCGAACATGCTGTCAACACCATATACCGAACTCAACTCACAAAAGAAACCATCCAACAGTTCACATACAGACGTTAAAACAACACAGCCAAAGCTGACACGCCCAAACACGCAAGCCGATTGTAACACCTACAATGGCTGACACGACCAAACAGACTACAACAACACGCCGCACACACAACGTGCCCACACAAAAACACTCTTTTCACCTACTCCACGTTAACATAAACGGACTATCTGCTAAACGCCAAATTCTTCAAGAGTACATCACCGACCAACAACCAGACGTTATCGCCATCAACGAAACGAAACTCAACGACAACAGCAGGGTTAGCTTCACCAACTACAAGATCGCCCGCCGTGACCGTACCGCACACGGTGGCGGGGTCGCTCTCCTCATCCATAAAGACCTGAAACACGCCATGCTCAACACCGACGACCTAGACGAAGAAACCCTGGCAGTAGAAGTCACCATTCGCAGTGCCAAGACTGCCATCATCGCCACATATAACCCGCCAAACACAGACCTCAGCAATGCCTCCTTCAAACACTTCACATCAACCCACCGCCACTGCATCTTCATCGGAGACTACAACGCGAAGCACACCTACTACGGCTGTAAAGATACCAACAGAAACGGTGACCGAATGTTCAACATCATCGAAGATCTTGATCTACTCATACTAAACAACATAGACGAACCAACACATCACCACGCGGCGACCAACAAATGGGACATCCTAGACCTAGCCATTGCCACTCCATCCATCGCATCTAAAGGAATCATGTGCTATATTGGAGACGACGTATCCAGCGACCACCTACCCGTACACATAAGATCCAGCAATGCCTCAACCGATCGCCACCCGAAAACCCTCCGCCGCAACCTAAATAAAGCCGACTGGGACAGTTTCCGACAGCAACTCACCAACAGCATAGACAATTCACCCATCACATCAACCAGCGACATTGACGCGACATGCCAGCACCTATCCCAAACCCTCGAATCAGCCCTAGATACAGCATGCCCGAAACAACAAGTCAACACCACAGCATGGCGAGTCTCCCCCGAAACTCTGAAAATGATCCGACTTAAACGCAAGCTAAGAAGACTACAGCAGAAAAACCCAAACGACATGTACTACCGAAATCTTTACAACAACATGAACAGACAAGTCAAAACGGCAGTCAAAAAAGAAAAACAAGCATCCTGGCAGCGGTCGACAACCGAACTCGGCGATAAAAGAATGAACAGAAACTTCTGGAGTACCTTCAAATCCCTTACCGGCACAGGAAAAAACAACAGCACAGAAAAACCCCTCAAAAATACCGATGGCAGCCTGACCTCAGGAGACAAAGAAAAAGCAGAAGCCTTCGCCGACAACCTTCAAAAAATCCACAACACCCACCAAGGCCCAGCCTACGACGACGCCTTCAAAGCAACTGTAGAAAACCACATCAAAGACAACCCCGACCTCTTCAAACCACTTCCAAGTACCACCAACGACCACGATGATGTCTTCCCCGTAGCATCTCCAATCACACAAGACGAAATCGCATCTAACCTAAAGAAGGGAAAAGGCAACTCAGCACCAGGCAACGACAGCATCACATACGCCATCCTACGACAAGCCCCTCCAGCCTTCTTCGCCAGACTACTCCTTCTATTCAACGCCTGCCTGACCATTGGATACTTCCCAACAGCATGGAAAACCGCCGTCGGTATCATGATACCCAAGCCAGAAAAAGACCGCGCCATTCCCAACAACTATCGACCCATCAGCCTCCTCCAATGTACCGGGAAACTATTCGAAAGAATTATCAGCAGCCGACTACGAGAGCACCTTGAATCCTCCAACTTCTTCAACCCGTGGCAGCGTGGCTACCGACAAGGCAAAGAAGGCATGGAACACATCGTTCGACTAGCTGAAGACGCCCGACTATCCCTTGGCAAAAACTGGTTAACAGCTGCAGTATTTCTTGACGTTGAGAAGGCCTTCGATTCCGTATGGCACGACGGCCTAAGATACAAGTTCAGCCAGCTCAACATCGCCCGAAAATACACACGACTAGTATCCTCTTTCCTACAAGATCGTCAACTCAGCGTCCGCATCAACAACGACACATCCAGCCCAGTATTCCTACGCGCCGGAACCCCACAAGGATCAGTACTCAGCCCACTCCTCTTCCTGATATACGCCAATGACATACCCACCAACCCAAGAAACAACGTAGAAATCTCACAATTCGCCGACGACCTAGGACTCTGGACAACACACAAAAACCCCAGGATCCTACAAAAACGATTACAAAAGACCCTCGACGACTTATCAACATGGTGCTCTAGATGGAGAATAAAACTCAACGCCAAGAAAACCCAACTCATCATATTCCACCAGAGAAAAACAACACAGACTATCAACATCAAGATAGACAACGAGACCGTTCAACCATCCAACCAAGCCATCCTACTAGGAATCACCCTTGACCAACGAATGACCTTCGCCGCGCACATCAAAAAAGTCGCTGACAAAGCCAGAAAAAGAACAAACCTGCTAAGTTGTCTCAGAGGTACCGACTGGGGAACCAACAGCCAGACCATCATCAACCTCTTCAAACTATACGTCCGCCCAGTAATGGAGTATGGCGCACCCATCATAACAGCAGCCTCCAACAGCTCAATCGAAACCCTGCAGAAAGTCCAAAACAAAGCTCTCCGCATCGCTCTACATCAGCCAATCTTCACACCAATCCAAGCCCTCCACGACGCAGCAGACATACCTACGATGAAACAACGACTAACCGACCTCAGAAACCAGACCCTCGCCAGAATCGACAACAGCCCACTCATCCAAGAACTCCATCTACGAAACCAGCTGCTCTCCACCAAAAAGACCAAGTCCATCCTAGAAATCGACAACACCGACAGACCCATCTAGATCCCATACAACCGTCAACCAAGCCAACCAACAGCCAAATCCAACAGCCTCGACTCCTCCACCACGCTTCCACTGCTTTGCCTCCAAATACAACAGCCTCAACAACCGATTTTCATCGAAGAATTAAAGAAAGGGTGAAGGGAACTGCACAATGCATTCCGACCATCCTAACCGGCCTGCGGCCGGAAACTACACAACAAGAAATGTCTAAAACGTCCAACTAGTGTCTCAAACCACCCACTGAATGTCTCAGTCATTTAATAGGTGTCCCAAACTAGTGTACAAAAGCATCCATCAAATATATCAAACTTCAACTGCCAATCATATATCACCGGTAACCGAACAAGTAACAGATGCCACCAGCCTATGGATAGAAAACCACAAAAAAGAATCAGCTAAACTTCTCGCCAGAGTAGACGAATCAATTAAGAAAGCAGAAGTAGAAAGGAAGAAAGCAGAAGAGACTAGAATAATTGCAAAGGCAACCTTAGACGAATTAGATCCACCGAAAAGTAAAAACAAAAAAAGAAAAAAGCTAAAAGCAACCAGCAAAAACTAAACCTCGACAGCACATGACGACTCCACCACGCTTCCGCCGCTTTGCCTCCAACCACAGTAACCACGACAGCCACAAGATCGATCCCCATCGAAAAATCAAGAAAGGGTGAAGGGACTTGCACACTGCAGTCCGACCATCCTACCCGGCCTTCGGCCGGAAACTACTCAACAACAATCAAACTATGTTTTAGTTAACTCATTGGATGGTTTGACAAACTCACTTGATCGTGTGCTATACTCGATGGAGGGTTTTGTACAATGTTGTAGATGTTTTGATATGGCAGTTGGTTGTTGGTTCGTAACACCAGTGCGGTACAGTTGGGTGGATATGGAACTTGTTGGATGTTTTATGATGCTAGTTTTATAATTTGGGTCACCCGCTAGGTGATTTGTGACTTCATGGGGATGTTTTTTGGACACCACTTGGTGTAAACAATATTTAATTTCGAACAAAACATGTAATACATTCAAACAAATTGACATAAGTAATAATAATATTCAAAACGGGGATTGGACAACAGGCTTTTATAAAGTCTTTTCCTCGGAGCAGGAAGTTTACCCTTGGTATCAGAGTAGATACCATATAGGGTAAATTTAGCAGACGGGGATAACATGTTAGATCCGAAAAAATATTGTTCAATGAGGGGGTAGAGGGATAGAGTGCAGGAAAGAAGAACGTTTGTCAAGTTAATTGGTATTGCATACCGTGCATCGGCCAAAACGAAAGAGGGGAGTGAAGCGAAGTACCGTATAATTATATTTTAGTTACACAACTTTTGTATTTATAACATATACTATTTAAGAACCATGAAATAATCAAAATCAAATCGAAACGCATCGCGGCCCACGTGGAGGAAATGCGAGAAAAAAACAATCAAACTACTTGAACTGTTAATTAATATTAAAATTAAAATAATTAAAATTAAAATAATTGGTTAGAAGCGTACTTAAGCATTATATGATGTAATATGACGAAACAATGACTTAATTTCATGGGGAGTGACCCAGTGACACGGAGAATGGTAGGCACTCGATTGGAAATTATTAAATTCCATTTCATTAAAATTCCATTGAGAAGTGACGAATCGACCCCACCAGAGCACACAATACAGATAATGTGATAAAACAAATACATAATTACATATAGTGGTGTATTGCATGGCCCGGCGATCGTACGACTCATCATGGTTATGAGAAACGCCGAGTTTGTAAAATGAACTTTTGTACGGCGACAAAGATCTGAGTATTGAGACGATCAGAAAGTTCACTTGAGCCATATAATAGGATATCAATTGATATTCTGCTTGTTGGTAGCGCGGACATAAGCTCTATTCTCTCTTGAGTATACAGAGGACAATGAAAAAAGAAGTGGTATGCCGATTCAATTTCATAATCAACACAGGAACAGAACGGAGAATTTTCCAAGTGGTTTACGACGAGGTCTTTATTCAGGTTACTACAGCCTAATCTAATTCTAGTATGATAAACTTGTGCTTTCCTGGAGTAACTTTGGTAGTAAAATTTGGCTATTTTTGAACGATCAACATTTAGGGTCCGTTTAAATTCTTTCAACGAAGGGGTCATCTTTACTGAGTCGGCTAAACTATTCCAAGCACGTGCGGTTGACGGTAGAAATGTGTCCATATACGCATTCCTATTACTGTCAGGTGGATGAATACTAGCATGCCTAAAATTATAACCAGACGACATAGAATCTGGTGGAATCATATTGGATAAATAGGATGGAGTTATTTTTCTTGTCATTTTGTAAAATTGAATTAATTTCTGTTTACTTCTTCTTGATGCAAGTGTTTCCCAACCAGTTTCAAGTAACAAGTTGAGGTCGCTAGTACTTCTAGTTGCCCCAGTTACAACTCGGGACACCACTTGGGTGGAGTGTTCACATTGAGTGGTTTGGGACCTCGCTATAGATTTTACATACTGGCTATGTGCATTGGGACACTGCGTGGCCAATTTGGTCACTGGATGTGCGTTTGGGATACTACAGTTGAATGGATTGAGGTGACAGTTGTATGTTGTATGACATATGGCATGGGCTATATACATATTGGATGCCTGCCCTCGTGTGGTTTCGAACACCCGAGGGATGGTTTGGTTACCATGTTAGACCCATTTTGTGGTTTGGGGCACTGATTGAGTGGTTTGATGCGATCAATTGGTGTTCATTGTACCTGGTGGTTATGGACACTCATTATATATTTCTGGAACCTATTGGGTGGCTTGGGACACACCTATTATGTTGTTTTGAACATAGGTTGCACTACTGGTGTGGTTTGGGGACATTCGTTGAATGTAGGGCTGCACGGTATTTCGATAATATACCGTTTATTCGATATCGTTTTGAATACCGATAGAAACCGAATATATTTTTGGACTATTCGATATATCGAGTACGTCCGTTTCCATTTCAAGGTATCGAATAAAGAATTTTTAAAAGTAAAATTGTCGTATCTACCATTGGTAATCAATGTGGCTTGTGACGAAACTCGCAAAAGGAAATAGCATGTTATGCGATATAATCCGTGTAGAGCTGTATATTGGGATATTTAGTTTCGTATTTGTGTACCTAATTAAAGGAGTATGCTATGGGGTTTCATTCACAGCTTGCAACAATCAGTCGCGGCGTCGCTATTGCGTATGATCCCGGGAATAAAACAAAGGACGCCCTTAGTCTGCATTCAGTGTTAACTGACTGTGACTGGTTTGAAATTACATACGTCGCGCCTCATGTGCATATAAGCTTCTCACGCGGGAGTAAAGCTTAAATCAACACAATACAAAGGCGACTTTGAGAATGATAGCACTAAATGGGAGTGACAGTGAAACAAAATTGAGTCAAGCTAATGGGTTCGCTATAATACCTTGTGAAAACATAATTAACATTGGTATATATCTACCTGAAGGCTGTCTCACAATTCAATTGAAAATGGATCTTGTGGCAAAAGTTAACACTAAGTCATTGGTTTGGACGCATTTCAGTTTTGAAAAGGCTGAGAATTCTAAACCGAACGATGAAACTCAAGCTGTTTGTCGTTTGTGTGAGAAGATCATTCTCGATCCGGCAGCTCGCTGGGACGGTCGCACTAGTGCTTGACGCGCTAAAGCCAGTCACTCATTGGTTTATCTCCGTTTGAACGTAATAGTAGACGGAAAAACGTATAGTAGAGGCTCTTATGTACTCCCGTGTGCACTTTGTGAAGAAATATAGCGACTATGCCAATGACGTTGCTTGATATCTCAGGCACCAGAAAACAAATGTTAGAAACCTTGGGGTCGCGACTGGGTGGATTTATGACGTCATCAAGATGGCCGCCATACACAATTTCACAGTATGCACTGAATCAGTTTGATTAATATCTACTTGTGAATTTTTTATAGACATTTGATTATCTCACCACTGACGTGAAACCAATATACCATACTTCCATTTGGCAGAAAAAGTGGCCAACATAAACCAAGATGGCCGCCAAAATGGCGACCGAAATTCGGAAAATTGATGATTTTCACACTTTCCTCTTGAATCATGAACCGATGTTTGAAATTTGTAACGAATAAAGACCAAAATTTGAATAAATTCTAGTATCCAACCATTTCTACAACATAATATGTCATATTTAGGATCTCATTCCTGCCAGCTATCTTTAAAATGTGAATTCAAAAATGTGCTATGAAAGTTAACCAAAATTAAATTATGTGATTCTAGCCAAGAGTTGAACAGAAAATAACTGAATTTGAGGAAGATAATGTAAAAATGTTTTAAATATGTGAATTGCCATATAGTTACACTGAAAATAGTGCATTTTCGTTTAAGATAGCGACCAAGATGGCTGCCAAAATGGTGAAATCACCCAAATCTGTCCAATTTTTATTGATATCACTCATGTGTTGGGGAAAAGTAAATATATGTGAATATGTGCTATTTTTTCGCGGAAATCCATGGACTTATGGAATAATTTGTAAATTTGGTGAACCATATAGCTGCTTATACCCGAGAATTCAACAGAATTATACCACGAAAATTAAGTCAAATCATCTTCATGGCAGCCACACAAAATTGCAGAATGGGCACTGAGTGAGGAAGAAAATTTAACTCAGAAAATGAAAAATATTTCTCCGGCAATGATAAAATTGCACCAAGCTTATTTTTGAAAGAACAAGATTGATAAATAAAAACCAAGATGGCTGTAAAAATGGCGACCGAAATATAGAAATGTGTTGAATTGTTACACATGCCCCTGACATCATTTTCGGTTATTTGTAAACTGTGGCGAGTAGGACTTGTCTTTTTTATTATCAGATATGACACCAAGTACTTTGGAAAACATAGTATGCTGTAATTTGTGTCTAATTGTTGTCCATACTCCGAAAAATGCTAATTAAATAATGCGCTATTTAATTTCACAAATAAACTTGCTTCTCGAGGTTCTAGATTAACATTGGACAGAAATACGCATAATAAAATAAACAAAAGTGTACACAGTTTTAAATATCGTTAGTGTCATTCAATTACACTCGACATTGATCTATTTTTGACCCAAGATGGTCGCCAGAATGGCCGCCAAAACTCAGTTATCAAATGTAACAAATGTTTATATTCTCAAACGGCATTTAGCAAAGGATGTGGATATATTCGCCCAATCTAAATTAGATACTATCATGTTAAGGTATATTGTGACATGTTTGACCAAACATAGTTTGTTTATAATCGAGAATATATCAGAATGGACTCTTAGAAACCTAACATGAAATTGCCCAATATAATTTAAACGATCCTGCTCGTTTCCTGGGAAGGAAGTCAAACCGGATATATTATTTCGTTTGGGGTAGATCTGCTTTATTCGTTGCCTATTCTTGACGAATTGTTGACCACGTTGATTTCGGCCGGCCACAAAAAGTTAGAAGATTCAGGAACAATATCACACATTGACTTTATCGAAGTTGCATTGCTATCATACTGCCACCGGGAAATATAATTGCTCAAATTAGAAATACACAGGCATTACATTATAGTGAAAACATTATTTCGTATCTAGTTATGAAACAGTTGTGTCTAATAAGATAAAATAAGGGGAGATTGCATTGTTCAGTTTCTTGTTTTTGGCATACCTGTGTTTCATCACCCGAAATTCGTTTGAATAGTTGTGACATTGTCACACTTCCCAAGACGTGAGTCAGCACATGTACCACTCTTGTTACTTCGTCTTATAGATGGTCACATTGATGGTAGTCTATCTACAACCCACTCACCCCAGCAGCAACTACAGTTGAATTACAAACTCCTCTCGCAAGCTAACAGAGCTCACCACAAAACTCTCCGACTGCATATCAGAGACACCATATAGAATTGTTGCTTCGGTTGTGGAATGGAGAGTCCATAATACAGATTTAATAAATAAATTTCAATACGGCCGCTGACCTCATAGCAGATACGTTGCATATTCACTTCGATGTAGTCTAACAGAACTGTGCAAATAATCGAGTTAATGCTTGTCAGTTTATTTTAGAATATGTCAAAACATCAGTATCGGGCAAAAATAGCCTAAGGTTTGTAATTCTCCATGTCGAGTCCAGCAAGTGACAATAACGGCTCCTCAACTTCTTCCTGGTTGTTAACGAAAAAATATCGTGAAATCAAAATGCATATGCCTAGTGCCTGGATATTTAGTGATGAAATACCTCATCGAAACACCAGAAGCTCATCTTTGGTTCATGCCATATGATGGTGCATCGAAGTAATGAATACAGCGACGGGTCGTCAAGATCATTTAATGGAACGTTTATTAAGATTTCTTGCAAAACGTCCACACAGGGATATTCATTAGCATTATACATCAACTGTTAGTTCACAGAAAGTGAAGATCTTCGAATCACAGGAACCCCACAATCTCGAACGAAATCCTTTAAGTGTCCATCGAACAAATGTAGTTGATAGAATTTGCTGGCAAACCGTACAACCATAATAGTCGGATCCACAAGTAGGCCAATTACAAGCTTGGAATATAGATACTGCGCAAAAGATGGAAGTAACGGATAACAATGTTATGGTTGAAATGAGAGAAGATTGTGGATTGTTAGCTATTTGAAGAGTTCATAACTGAAATTGACTTCAACTATTGCTCAGAAAGGTATACGATTTCAACGTTTAACGACCTGAGTTTTATGCAGACCTGATTTCATTGTAGTGGGATATCAAATGTTCCTGTATAAAACATCTGGAAAGAATACTACACTTTCCATCCAATAATACATGTACCTCAACATGTCGGTGAGTTGAATTGCCTCTACAGCCAAGTCGAACTGTGCATTGGTGTGAGAAATTATTATCAATTTTATCTGGAACATTGCCGATAGCCGATACAATTACAGAAATGCAGGCATTTAAAGAAAATTTGGTGTGAATATGTTTCTTGTATGACATTTTGATGAGACCGCATGACGCAAGCATGAAAGAACTTCGATAACACATGTGACAAATGTGACATGGGTGTATCTAATATAAACTTGATGAGTGCATAAGTTCTGCACATGAAGAAGGGGATCATACACGAAACGAACTTGCAGTATATGCGATGTCCAGAAAACTATATATGTGGAACTCAAATACACATGTATACCAATTGAACTCATTATATGGGGCTATCTTCGATCAAAATCAGCCACGCTTTCGCAAATCTTGGGTGTGGAGTCAGTGAGTTGACCTATGAGCTGTCCAGAGCTCCACAGCAGTTTCTGTTTTGGTACGAACCTGAAAATAATTTATCTCTAGTCGCTATAGATCGCATGTAATAAGCAGAGGTCTGGTAGAAATCCGCCAATGCGATTCTTCTTCGCAGAAGACACATAGAGCGCACATATGAACGCTCTCGTTTGGTAGTCTGCGACAAAGCAATTACTGTCATATAATCCTCTGATGCATACACAATTGGAACTAGATGTTATTCAAGGACGAGCAATTGTAAATTTTCTCAGTTTCACAATAGTATACACTGTGTTTTCGTACATGTATATTAATAAGAACGAATCACACAAATATTAGCTCCTATTCTTATATTTGGACTTAGTATACACTAATTATTAAGCTTGTTAACATCGAAGATGTCTGTAACGTCAGCGCATTATATGCCGCTACTGTTTTTGGGTACTGCATTGTGTGATGTCCATTCAATTAATTTCCGTGAGCAGCTGAATTTCGTTAGTATGATGGCATTATATGAGCAATACAGGAGTCAAGTGAAAACAATTCTTATACAAACCCCATAAGGGGAGCGATATCAAGGGGAAGTAATTAGAGTGTTGCTCAATACCGACAGCCTTATTGTTGAGGTAGGGATTTTTCTCAAGTCGAGTCACCCAATCAGGACATTTCCGATGTACATGTAATGATGAATGTAACAGCATATATTCAGATTTCGATATTTTCAAATAGGTCAACATTAGATGAATTTATCTACTTTTCATGGTTTCTGTTTCCATTCTCATGAAATCTCGGATATAAGCAGCTACTGTTCGCAAATTATTCATTTTGTATCAAATTGTATCAGCATTCCTGGCAGTTTTGTCAACAGGGGAACAAATGTGTTTACCAGTAGTCACTGATAACCCACATTAGGAGCGTTACCAATGAAAACTAGCAAATGTTGATGATTTCTCCATTTTGTGAACCATCTGAGTCACCATCCTGAATTTAGATTCATATGGATAATAATATGTTAATCTAACATATCATGGTTGTCGAATGATTAGATAGTATAATTTATTCAAAATAAGGTTGCTATTAGCCACCGATTTCAAACCGCTGTGAATAATTTAAGAGGCGAGTGTGAAAAATCATCAATTATTAGAATTTCGGTCGTCGTTTTGGGAGCCATATTGGATTTTGAGGTCCAAATTGCACCGCCAAGAGGAAGTGTGATCCAATGGTATTATTGGTCGCGAGACATAATCATTTCACTATCTAAATTTTCCTCCTAGACTCAATGCCAACTCTGAAATTGTTCATGGTTGCCATTTTGATTATTTCATCTCATTTTCGTCGTTTCATTCTCTCGAATTTTTGAGTATAAACAGCCATTGTTCACAAACTATTCTTATTGTTTCATATCTCCATGTTATTACGCCAACACGGAGCAAATGTATTCACCTATATTCACTAAATCGCACATTAGGAGTGATATCAAAGAAAATTTGACAAATTTGAGTGATTTATCAATTTTGGCAACCATTGTGGTCGCCATCTTGAATACAGATGCACTTTTTTAGTTGTAATTATATGGCAATCTATATGTTTAAACCTGTTGCAAATGTTTGTCATCAAATTCAGCTATTTTCTGGCTAACACTTGGCTCGAATTACAAAATCGATATTTGGTCAAATTTCATAGCATATTTATGAATTCACATTTTGACGACCTGTTTTAAGAATAAGACCCAAAGTATGACATATTATCATGTTCAAATGGTTATGTATTCAAATGTATTTAAAATTAAGTTGCTATTAGCCACCGATTTCAAACAACCGTGAATGTTTTAAGAGACATGTGTGAAAATTCATCATTTTCCCGAACTTCGGTCGCCATTTTGGCGGCCATCTTGGTTAAATGTGGTCAATTTTTCTGACAAAGTGAAGCCTGTTATCATAGTATCACAACAGTAGAGTAATATTATATTTCCTACCATAAATTCACTACTAGCTATTAATCAAACTGATTCAGTGCCTACTCTGAAATTTTGGATGGCGGCCATCTTGATGACGTCATAAATCCACCCAGTCGCGACCCCCTGGTGTCTAACATTTGTTTTCTGGTGCCCGAGATATCAAGTAACATCATGAGCATAGTGGCTATATTTCTTCACAAAATGCACACGGGAGCAAAAAAATGGACATAAGAGCCTCTACTAGTATGTCAATTACGCTATATAGCTACAATCATGTAGGCTATATAATCATCGGTAAAACACCAGCAATCAGTCTGCTCGTGTTTTGTCTTTGGTTCGAGCAAACAAAGAATGTTATATGATGCCCCCATTATAATCTTTCACACTCCAAACAATCTCCGACAGACGAGTCCAAATATCACGATCAGTCCCTTGGCCGATTTAGGTCAAACGACGGTGCATGGCCCCAAATATTCCATCATTTCGATCCACGCACAACATCCCACCCGATCCAAAATGGTCGCCGCCAAAAGCAACACACGAGCGGATTTCTTGTGCTTTATCGATCATGTAGGTACAGCGTTATTGACGCATTACTGCCAAGCTGTCCTCTATAGCAAAATACTGTGACCCGCAAAACAGTCTTTTGAAACACCGGTTAAAATGGACGCCACACAGAGGGATCCGAATATGGAACCCATATGCCGTTTCTCAGCCCTCATATTGTAAGCTGGCACACAATACAGTATTTTGAAACACTCCACCCGTTAAAAATGGACGCCACTCAGATGGGTCCGAAAAGCTAGGCACCCATTGCATTGATCTGTCCTCTTGTTCGATTTCAGTCAAACGAAGGGTGTTGTGTGTTGGTCTCATTACATCCGTTCGACTGCCTAACGCCCAACACCATACCCCAATTTGTCCAAAATAGGGAAAAGTCGTATCTTAGTCCCTTGGCCGATTTAGATCACACGATTGGTGATTTAGGGTGGCCACCCAAGACTCCACTGTGAACCATGCACCATAACTGGTCCTAAAAGTTCGCCGCCCAAATGCATCACACGAGCAGACTGATATCTGGTGTTTATCGAATTAGCCTACACGTATAGCTACAACGCCATTGACATACATTGTACCCGCTACAATTGCGTTTCAACGTAATGTTATTGCTTTTAAACGCATTATATTATTGCATTTAAACGCAATATATCATTGCGTTTAAACGCAATAAATTATTGCGTTTAAACGCAACGTTCTTGCGTTTAGACGCAATGTTATTGCGTTTAAACGCAATAAATTATTGCATTTAAACGCAATGTTAGTGCGTTTAGACGAACATTGCATTTAGTCGCAATGTTATTGCGTTTAAACGAAATATATTATTGCGTATAAACGCAATAAATTATTGCATTTAAACCCAATAAATTATTGAGTTTAAACGCAATAATTTTTTCTTTTATTGTCACCCATGTGACCGCAATAGGCTTCCGTACTACGATGAGTATAACTAATGTCTATTTGTGACAAAATTACACCATAACATTTCTGGTCTATGTTAACAGTTACCACTATTGTTCCTTTGCTAAACAACCACACCTCTTTAGACCAGGGGGCGTGAAATACACATACAGGGCCCAAAAAAAAAATTACAGCCCTTTTGCTACCCACCCACCCTTTTTGTGCAAAAACAATATTTTTTTGGACCCACCCCCTAAAATAAGAAAAAACACATTTTAAATCTATTCAAGACCAAATCAAACAGAATCAAAGGTAAGTTTTAAATTGGTCCGTTTCTGGAAGATTCCCAGTGTTCCTGTATTTTGATACAACCTGATAGAAGGGGGATAATCCAAATTAAAACAAGATTTTTTAATTTGAGGTATTTTGTTAGCCAGCACTCTGCAACACTAGTATTGTTTGGTCATTAGACATGCCAGAGTGAAAAAGCCAACACTATCAGGCACTATTCAATATTAATTTGAGGTGAAATGCAAACCAGCACTCCTATTCAGTCATCACTTTTATTGGCACCAGAGAGTGCTTTATCTTTTGCCTACATATGTTCTTAAGTGTTGGTTAAGGTCATAATCTATGTTAGAACACATTTATTAGTGAAAACAACTTAAAACAATGTCCATAATGTGGGTTGAAAAACATTTGCACAAACACTTTTTTTCAGGCCTCTGAGATGCACCCACCCCACCCGGTATAGGTATGTTTTTGGAAAATCTCCCCTGTATCACTTATATCTTATACCTGCCCTGTTTCTAAGTATCTGTAAAGGTCATAACCTGCCATAGAACACAATTATTAATGAATATATTTGAAAACAACTTAAAACAAGGGCAAAAATGTGAATGCACTTAATTTATTTAATTTAATTTAATGTTAGCAAAAAAAGACAATTACAATTTCTCATTTCATCACAGATAAAAGGCAAATTACTATATTAATCATTTAAGTAATTAAAACCAATTCCATGTTGCCGAAAAGATGAGACTTTAATATCGATTACATTTTTTTCAGCAGCATATTTGGATTTGCATTTTCCGATAGTCAAAGTTGACCAAAGGAGCAATTATAAGAAATAATTAATACTATTTGTGTAAATATTGATAGCAGCCAATATGCAATAATAAATATCAATAATTAATCAATAACGATCATTTTATGTAATAATAAACTCTTCAAACGGTGTTTGTGTCAACAAATGCGTTTTGTTTTGTGTTACGTCATTCGTCGTATTTGACCCGGAACTCGGCTGAAGGTTAGGCTATTCAGCCTATTGCGTCGAATTACGAAATCGCGTTTTGAATGTCTCTCTTTTCCCGCACGATAAAAAGAGGTCTTCGCACGAACCAAAATGATAAAACTTCCCAATTATAAGTAAAAATACCCAAATGAAGGAGTCTATGTATGTCCCGAAAGAGTCTATAGTCTATAGGGTGACACCAACCTACGAATCTGTCTGATCGCCATACTGTTGCGCGAGCGCACGTAATTATATGTACTGTATTAAGTCTACGATTGAATTGTCTGCATATATATATATGCGTCTGATTCTGATTACTGTCATTACATATGGTCTGGAAGTGAAACTGTACTGTCACTGTAGTACATCTTTGTCTGTCTTCATATACGGCAAACATTGACATCCTCTCTGACTGATCCTCGTGGATTATTGGATAGCATAACTGGAGTACCATTATTCCTCACAGGCAAACACAAGTGCTGACCTATACTACCATTGTACTGCGAGTTTACTAATATGAGTACGGTACGACAGAACTACAGTGTAACTGACCAAGTTGACAAAGTGCATAGAATATATGCGTTGAGATTACCTAAATTGACATCAAATACCAAGGTTGCGAGCTATGTGTATTCTGTAGTAGCTGTCTGCCATGATATTACTCTACCGATAGGATGTTTGTGGAATAAAGGCTGTATTTCACTTGGATTTGAATTTAGCCGTTGATCTGGGTAAAACCCGTTGAAAAACTTCGATTTCCACAAAGTGACGTAGGTTGCTATGCCGAGAGATGAAAGTTGAAATCCAGCGAAGTTGACGGGTGGTTGGTATTTATACCCAACCGACCCGAAAGGAGGACGTCTAACAATAGCTTAGCAACGCTCGCGGGAATTCCCGGAATAGTTACATTTCTAAAAGCGGCAATTCAACGAAGCGATCTTGCCGTAAAACTGATAAAATTGTGGAACGAATACGATGAATAGAATTACAATATAAATCGCGATAAACATTAATAGTGCGAACATAGACAGCAATTAGAAATATTTAATAAATAAATTAACCCTCTCACGTTACATTCTGACTCGAGTGGATCGGTCGGATTGTCTCTGGGTCGGGTAGTCCCAGGTTGGTCTGTTGCGTATTAATCAGGTCGTGTTGTCTCGGGTCGGTCTATCGTGTATTGCTCGGCTTTTGTTGTCTTTGGGTCCCATGTCAGTCCGTCGCATATTAATCGGGTCGGATTGTCTTGGGTTGGTTGATCCCAGGTCGGTATGTCGCGTATTGATCGGGCCATGTTGTTTTAAGTGGGGTAGTCCCGTGTCGGGGTGTCGCCTATTGATCGGGTCGTTATGTCGTATATTGATCGGGTATGGTTGTCCCTCTATTGGGTAGTCCCGTGTTGGTATGTCGTATATTGGTCGGATAGGGTTGTCCCTGTATCGGGTAGTCCTGTGTTGGTTTATCGTATATTGATCAGGTAGGGTTGTCCCTCGGTCTGTCTATCACGTATTGCTCGGGTTGTGTTGTCTTTGTGTCTGGTAGTCCCGGGTTGGTCTGTCGCGTATTGGTCGGGTCGGGTTGTCTTTGGGTCGAGTGGTCTCAGGTCGGTCTATCGCGTATTGCTCGGGTTGTGTTGTCTTTGGGTCTTGTAGTCCCGGGTAGTTCTGTCGTGTATATGCGGGTCGGGTTGTCTTGGGGTGGGGTAGTACAGGTTCTCATCACACAAGTTCTCCAGTATGAGTTCTTGCTTTTAGAGCACCAGGCATTGAAGTGGTTTCTATCATGTATGGACCCTCATATGTCTGTATAGACCACCAGACTGTGTGAATGTCTTAAGACACAAATCGCACTGATGTGGTTTCTCTCCCGTGTGAATCCTTGTGTGTTCTTTCAGATGGCCTGGCAACACGAATTTCTTATGACTCTTATCACACTTATGACATTTATCTCCCGTATGGACCATCACGTGCCTTCTGAGATCACCAGACTGAGTGAATATCTTAAGACACACGTCACACTGGAAGTTTTTCTCTCCTGCGTGGATCTTCATGTGTCTTTTGAGACTATCCGGTCGAACGAATTTCTTAAGACATTCATCACATTGGTGGAGTTTTTCTCTTGTGTGGGACCTCGTATGTTTCTTCAGATTACATGACATGGTGAATTTCTTATGGCACACACCACACTGAAAACGTTTCTCCCCCGTGTGGATCCTCATGTGTGATTTCAAGTAACTAGACCGAGCAAATTTCTTAGAACACACATTGCACCGATAGCGCTGTTCTCCTGTGTGGACCTTCGTGTGGGCTTTTAGGTGACATGATACCTTGAATTTTGCCGGACATATGATACACTGGTACGGCTTCTCTCCTGTGTGGAGTCTCATGTGTGTCTTCAGGTCCCCTGACAGAATGAATGTCTTACCACATACGTCACATTGAAGACGTTTCTCGCCTGTGTGAATCATCCTATGTTTGTTCAGAGATCCGGACTCACTGAATCGTTTCGGACACACATCGCACTCATATGGTTTCTCCCCCGTGTGGATCCTCATGTGGGATTTCAGATTACATTTCGCAGCGAACATCTTGGAACACACCTCGCAAAGATATGATTTTTCCCACGTATGGACACTCACTTTGTGTGTATTCAAAGCACAAGACCGACTGAATCGCATACGACAAATATCGCATTGGTGTTTTCGTAGCTCCTCGTAGATAGGCCGAACTTTCTGATCACGTTCTTTTTCCGCCTACTTCGTCTTTTTGACTTGCTTCCCTTTACGACCGTAACGGCGGTAAGCGCTACCAGCAGACATAGCTAATCCACTCCCGTCTACTTTCCGTCTCCTCCTTTTGCTCTCTTCAAGTAATTTGCCTGATTTTATCATAATAAGCAATCGGTATAAATGTTGTTTTTATTGGTTATGGAGAGTAGCGCGGGCTTTTTTTCAATATAAACGTTCCCTAGGGTATATGGATGGAGTGAATCTGTATAAATATTGTTTTTATTGGTTATGGAGAGTGTCGCGGGCTCTTTTTCAATATAAACGTTCCCTAGGGTATATGGATGGAGTGAATATGTTAAACTCGTTGAAGCAGGTTATCCTTCATAACTGCAGCATCCCTGTTTCAGAGAAAATAGAAACATATCTGAAACAAAAGAATAATTCACTTTATTACATGTTTTTTCCTATTTACAAATACGCATGCCATTGGCGTCACACGGGGCAAACGACCTTCCCATCAACCACGAAATCTGAACTATAAAATAAAACCACCATCACACATGATAAAATAAGCGATGTATATGACTGAATAAACTTGTAAATTCACGGATTATAGGACGAGTAGCGTGTAATAAACACAGAACGACACGTGTGTTTGTGGGTTTGTAAGTAATAAGTAAGTATTGCTTTATTCTCAGACAATTGGTAATTTGGTACACGTCGTCGGTGAAAATTAAAAATGTAGTAAAAATAATTGATTTGCAAAAATTTTACAGGAGACACATACAACTTAAAGATGTATTTTCTCTTAAAATAACAAATTTGAAAAAGTTGCGTGGGTATAACATAATAAATATGAATTGAAGACCCCTGTCCGGAAACGCTTCTATCAATTATTATTGGTTTTATATCGAATATTTTATTATGAAATGAGAGATTATTTGGGACACTTTATTTTTAGAACATATTCTAAATACAATCAATATTAATCGAATTTCCGGACAGGAGTCTTCTAATATTTTATACTCCGGTAAAGCGGTAACTATACAGTACATGTTTACAAAGAGATAGACCAAATGTTGTAAGTTCAAGCCAGATGGAA
This sequence comes from Siphonodentalium dalli, assembly GCA_032622095.1. Lineage (NCBI taxonomy): Eukaryota > Metazoa > Mollusca > Scaphopoda > Gadilida > Siphonodentaliidae > Siphonodentalium > Siphonodentalium dalli. Next base: position 296,660,205 of record CP136063.1, read on the forward strand.
AGATGATGTTACGAACCAACTAAGACGGTCATTGGATAGTGCGTTGTGATTTTCCAGTCCTATATGAAGAGAAACTAATTCTGAACTAATATTTTCTTGCGGCTACATTTTACGACATTTTGATTATTTTTACGACCTTGTTTCTAAACTGTTTGAAAACATCAGATTTACATTTTGTGTGGCTGACATGAACGATCGCCTATATACACTATGCAATGTATTCACAGTATTGGTCGTTGTTATTCCTGATAACTCAAAATAATATTAGCCAGGTTCAGCCACACGTACCTATAACTTGTAACATGTGTTACTGTGGTATTGCATACATGACTGGGTTAATATTGCAATGTCTAGAAGTGTTTTAGTCTCCTAGAGCAAGCAATTGGTTAAGCGCTATATACACCGTCATTATTGCTATGGATTCAAACTTTCGGCATTTTACGGCACCATGCTACAGGTTTTGAGATATCAGCCCGACTTGTATAGCGACACCTTTTGTCAATAGCTCGGTGATAGAGACAAGCTTTCCGTAGTGTTATCGCCACCGACATGCTTTGCTACAGCCTACATATAACAGGTTTCCTAATGCTGAACGTTTGTATGCGGAATGGTCACGTGAGTCATTCGTTGGCAACGACGACACACGCTACAAGTAACACGTTCATGTGGCTGAACCTGGCTATTGAGCTTTGCAAATTGGTTTTCAAGACAAGAGTTAATGCCCCTTAACTATAACTCATATAATAACGCAGCCTGACTCAACTCACTTGCTTGCATAATTATATAACATCACTATTTCCATGCAGGGACATGAGCAGTCACGTCTGTATACTCGATATGTTTGTTTAACTTGTATCACACATCATCAACGTGGTCAGCGACAATTCAAATAGCACATGACCACCGGCTGTTACGGACCCCAGCTGATACGGAACATGGATTGTACGGACGCCGGCTGATAGGGACCTCGGGATATGACTGGCATACTTATGTTCTTCATGTGTTTAAGGCTCAGCATATATTTCCCGGTGTTCAGTTTTTGCTTAATATCGCATACTCTTTATACATACTGTATTCCGACAATGAGTATTCGTTTTAATATACCACGTTGGAATTGAATTGACGAGACTTCGCGGTTGGCGAGTTTCTATATATATAGGCCAGCCTGAACTTTTGCTCAATGATTTAAGTTATTTTCTTCTTTTGTTGAATTCAATGCAGTCAGTGTGACATACACGTTTAGACGGTGACACACACGTCAAAAAGTTAATTATTTGCTATGTAAATACGGGAACTAAGAGCCAAATGGTTCGTTTATAATAAATTGATGATGATTGATAATGAACACATGAGTTCTGAGCCATCAATAGCAGTGTTCAAGATGTGGCCCATGAATGAGACCACATGTCGAGACCAGCTCTCGGTGTATGTCTAACCTATTATGTTGATCAATGCAGGTAATTTAGATATGAACTTGTATTCGTTGTGTCACAGACATGCGTATACACGTTTCGTGATCATCGGCGCCAAATATTTATTGTATTCATTTTGGTGAAGATCCCCGACTCCCATCCCCACAGTGACCCAGATAGATACACGTTTAAAACCGCACCGTTATCTTTCTGGTAAAATGTTACTGCTAGTGAACTGTTCGGTGTTCGATTTATAGTTCGATTCATAGTGGACACGCAGACCGACAAACATTGGAAAAGAAAGCAACGTGAATTCCTCATTCCTTACTCGCAAAATATCGAAAATTGTGGCAAATGACTCCAAATACTCAAGTGGCCAGGTGGGCGGAACATTTTCAGCCCAAAATTACGCGCCCAGTCACTGGCCCAGTTGGACATTTGCGAATTTTGGGTTATTTGCCAAATTTTCCTAAACAAAAATATGAAACCGGAAAGATGTACCGGTTATTTATAAGGACGCCAAGAACTATTTCAATTAGTTCGCATCACAGTTTATTATGCATCAATGAAACCATTTCTGACTTGTAGTTTCTAACCATTTGTTCTGTTTTATGATTGATTGTTTGATTGATTGTTTATTTGTACAAGTCAGTATATAGCACCCAAAGTATGGACACGTATATTGTGGGTATTGTACAGGAGCAGCATGACATATGAATCAAGACTCGATCTATACCAAGACTTCCACCGAACATTAGCATATAAGGTGGACGATTGGGATTAATGAATACGACATGGATACTCACCGGTCACACATATAAGGTGGACGATTGGGATTAATGAATACGACATTGATACTCACCGGTCACACATATAAGGTGGACGATTGGGATTAATGAATACGGCATGGATACTCACATATAAGGTGGACGATTGGGATTAATGAATACGGCATGGATACACACATATAAGGTGGACGATTGGGATTAATGAATACGGCATGGATACTCACCGGTCACACATATAAGGTGGACGATTGGGATTAATGAATATGGCATGGATACCCACCGGTCACACATATAAGGTGGACGATTGGGATTAATGAATACGACATGGATACTCACCGGTCACACATATAAGGTGGACGATTGGGATTAATGAATATGGCATGGATACCCACCGGTCACACATATAAGGTGGACGATTGGGATTAATGAATACGACATGTATACTCACCGGTCACACATATAAGGTGGACGATTGGGATTAATGAATACGGCATGGATACTCACATGTTCGGTGGAAGTCTTGGGATTAATGAATACGGCATGGATACTCACCGGTCACACATATAAGGTGGACGATTGGGATTAATGAATACGGCATGGATACTCACATATAAGGTGGACGATTGGGGTTAATGAATACGACATGGATACTCACATATAAGGTGGACGATTGGGATTAATGAATATGGCATGGATACCCACCGGTCACACATATAAGGTGGACGATTGGGATTAATGAATACGACATGGATACTCACCGGTCACACATATAAGGTGGACGATTGGGATTAATGAATACGACATGGATACTCACCGGTCACACATATAAGGTGGACTATTGGGATTAATGAATACGGCATGGATACTCACATATAAGGTGGACGATTGGGATTAATGAATACGGCATGGATACTCACATATAAGGTGGACGATTGGGATTAATGAATACGACATGGATACTCACCGGTCACACATATAACGTGGGCGATTGGGATTAATGAATACGACATGGATACTCACCGGTCACACATATAAGGTGGGCGATTGGGATTAATGAATACGACATGGATACTCACCGGTCACACATATAAGGTGAACGATTGGGATTAATGAATACGGCATGGATACTCACATATAAGGTGGACGATTGGGATTAATGAACACGACATGGATACTCACCGGTCACACATATAAGGTGGGCGATTGGGATTAATGAATACGGCATGTATACTCACATATAAGGTGGACGATTGGGATTAATGAATATGGCATGGATACCCACCGGTCACACATATAAGGTGGACGATTGGGATTAATGAATACGGCATGGATACTCACATATAAGGTGGACGATTGGGATTAATGAATACGACATGGATACTCACCGGTCACACATATAAGGTGGACGATTGGGATTAATGAATACGGCATGGATACTCACATATAAGGTGGACGATTGGGATTAATGAATATGGCATGGATACTCACATATAAGGTGGACGATTGGGATTAATGAATACGACATGGATACTCACCGGTCACACATATAAGGTGGACGATTGGGATTAATGAATATGGCATGGATACTCACCGGTCACACATATAAGGTGGACGATTGGGGTTAATGAATACGGCATGGATACCCACCGGTCACACATATAAGGTGGACGATTGGGATTAAGGAATACGGCATGGATACCCACCGGTCACACATATAAGGTGGACGATTGGGATTAATGAATACGACATTGATACTCACCGGTCACACATATAAGGTGGACGATTGGGATTAATGAATACGGCATTGATACCCACCGGTCACACATATAAGGTGGACGATTGGGGTTAATGAATACGACATGGATACTCACATATAAGGAGGACGATTGGGATTAATGAATACGGCATGGATACACACATATAAGGTGGACGATTGGGATTAATGAATACGACATGGATACTCACATATAAGGTGGACGATTGGGATTAATGAATACGGCATGGATACACACATATAAGGTGGACGATTGGGATTAATGAATACGGCATGGATACTCACATATAAGGTGGACGATTGGGATTAATGAATACGACATGGATACCCACCGGTCACACATATAACGTGGGCGATTGGGATTAATGAATACGACATGGATACTCACCGGTCACACATATAAGGTGGGCGATTGGGATTAATGAATACGGCATGCATACTCACCGGTCACACATATAAGGTGGACGATTGGGATTAATGAATACGGCATGGATACTCACATATAAGGTGGACGATTGGGATTGATGAATACGGCATGGATACTCACCGGTCACACATATAAGGTGGACGATTGGGATTAATGAATACGACATGGATACTCACCGGTCACACATATAAGGTGGACGATTGGGATTAATGAATACGGCATGGATACTCACATATAAGGTGGACGATTGGGATTAATGAATATGGCATGGATACTCACCGGTCACACATATAAGGTGGACGATTGGGATTAATGAATACGGCATGGATACACACATATAAGGTGGACGATTGGGGTTAATGAATACGGCATGGATACACACATATAAGGTGGACGATTGGGATTAATGAATACGACATGGATACTCACCGGTCACACATATAAGGTGGACGATTGGGATTAATGAATACGGCATGGATACACACATATAAGGTGGACGATTGGGATTAATGAATACGGCATGGATACACACATATAAGGTGGACGATTGGGATTAATGAATACGACATGGATACTCACCGGTCACACATATAAGGTGGACGATTGGGATTAATGAATACGGCATGGATACTCACATATAAGGTGGACGATTGGGATTAATGAATACGGCATGCATACTCACCGGTCACACATATAAGGTGGACGATTGGGATTAATGAATACGGCATGCATACTCACCGGTCACACATATAAGGTGGACGATTGGGATTAATGAATACGGCATGGATACCCACCGGTCACACATATAAGGTGGACGATTGGGATTAATGAATACGGCATGGATACTCACCGGACACACATATAAGGTGGACGATTGGGGTTAATGAATACGGCATGGATACACACATATAAGGTGGACGATTGGGATTAATGAATACGGCATGGATACCCACCGGTCACACATATAAGGTGGATGATTGGGATTAATGAATACGGCATGGATACCCACCGGTCACACATATAAGGTGGGCGATTGGGATTAATGAATACGGCATGGATACCCACCGGTCACACATATAAGGTGGGCGATTGGGGTTAATGAATACGGCATGGATACACACATATAAGGTGGACGATTGGGGTTAATGAATACGGCATGGATACACACATATAAGGTGGACGATTGGGATTAATGAATACGGCATGGATACACACATATAAGGTGGACGATTGGGGTTAATGAATACGGCATGGATACACACATATAAGGTGGACGATTGGGATTAATGAATACGACATGGATACTCACCGGTCACACATATAAGGTGGACGATTGGGCTTAATGAATACGGCATGGATACACACATATAAGGTGGACGATTGGGATTAATGAATACGGCATGGATACACACATATAAGGTGGACGATTGGGATTAATGAATACGACATGGATACTCACCGGTCACGCATATAAGGTGGACGATTGGGATTAATGAATACGACATGGATACTCACATATAAGGTGGACGATTGGGATTAATGAATACGGCATGCATACTCACCGGTCACACATATAAGGTGGACGATTGGGATTAATGAATACGGCATGCATACTCACCGGTCACACATATAAGGTGGACGATTGGGATTAATGAATACGGCATGGATACCCACCGGTCACACATATAAGGTGGACGATTGGGATTAATGAATACGGCATGGATACTCACCGGACACACATATAAGGTGGACGATTGGGGTTAATGAATACGGCATGGATACACACATATAAGGTGGACGATTGGGATTAATGAATACGGCATGGATACCCACCGGTCACACATATAAGGTGGACGATTGGGATTAATGAATACGGCATGGATACCCACCGGTCACACATATAAGGTGGGCGATTGAGATTAATGAATACGGCATGGATACCCACCGGTCACACATATAAGGTGGGCGATTGGGGTTAATGAATACGGCATGGATACTCACATATAAGGTGGACGATTGGGATTAATGAATACGGCATGGATATCCACCGGTCACACATATAAGTTGGACGATTGGGGTTAATGAATACGGCATGGATACACACATACAGGGTGGACGATTGGGATTAATGAATACGGCATGGATACCCACCGGTCACACATATAAGGTGGACGATTGGGATTAATGAATACGGCATGGATACCCACCGGTCACACATATAAGGTGGGCGATTGGGGTTAATGAATACGGCATGGATACTCACATATAAGGTGGACGATTGGGATTAATGAATACGGCATGGATACTCACCGGTCACACATATAAGGTGGACGATTGGGATTAATGAATACGACATGGATACTCACCGGTCACACATATAAGGTGGACGATTGGGATTAATGAATACGACATGGATACTCACATATAAGGTAGACGATTGGGATTAATGAATACGGCATGGATACTCACATATAAGGTGGACGATTGGGATTAATGAATACGGCATGGATACTCACCGGTCACACATATAAGGTGGACGATTGGGATTAATGAATACGGCATGGATACCCACCGGTCACACATATAAGGTGGACGATTGGGATTAATGAATAAGGCATGGATACTCACATATAAGGTGGACGATTGGGATTAATGAATACGATATGGATACTCACCGGTCACACATATAAGGTGGACGATTGGGATTAATGAATAAGGCATGGATACTCACATATAAGGTGGACGATTGGGATTAATGAATACGGCATGGATACTCACCGGTCACACATATAAGGTGGACGATTGGGATTAATGAATACGGCATGGATACCCACCGGTCACACATATAAGGTGGACGATTGGGATTAATGAATAAGGCATGGATACTCACATATAAGGTGGACGATTGGGATTAATGAATACGACATGGATACTCACCGGTCACACATATAAGGTGGATGATTGGGGTTAATGAATACGGCATGGATACTCACATATAAGGTGGACGATTGGGATTAATGAATACGGCATGGATACTCACATATAAGGTGGACGATTGGGATTAATGAATACGGCATGGATACTCACCGGTCACACATATAAGGTGGACGATTGGGATTAATGAATACGACATGGATACTCACATATAAGGTGGATGATTGGGATTAATGAATACGGCATGGATACTCACATATAAGGTGGACGATTGGGATTAATGAATACGGCATGGATACTCACATATAAAGTCGACGATTGGGATTAATGAATACGGCATGGATACTCACCGGTTACACATATAAGGTGGATGATTGGGATTAATGAATATGACATGGATACTCACATATAAGGTGGACGATTGGGAGTAATGAATACGGCATGGATACCCACCGGTCACACATATAAGGTGGACGATTGGGGTTAATGAATACGGCATGGATACTCACATATAAGGTGGACGATTGGGATTAATGAATACGGCATGGATACTCACCGGTCACACATATAAGGTGGACGATTGGGATTAATGAATACGGCATGGATACACACATATAAGGTGGACGATTGGGATTAATGAATACGACATGGATACTCACATATAAGGTGGACGATTGGGGTTAATGAATACGACATGGATACTCACATATAAGGTGGACGATTGGGGTTAATGAATACGGCATGGATACTCACATATAAGGTGGACGATTGGGATTAATGAATACGGCATGTATACTCACCGGTCACACATATAAGGTGGACGATTGGGATTAATGAATACGGCATGCATACTCACCGGTCACACATATAAGGTGGATGATTGGGATTAATGAATACGACATGGATACTCACCGGTCACACGTATAAGGTGGACGATTGGGATTAATGAATACGACATGGATACTCACATATAAGGTGGACGATTGGGGTTAATGAATACGGCATGGATACTCACATATAAGGTGGACGATTGGGATTAATGAATACGGCATGCATACGCACCGGTCACACATATAAGGTGGACGATTGTGATTAATGAATACGGCATGCATACTCACCGGTCACACATATAAGGTGGACGATTGGGATTAATGAATACGGCATGGATACCCACCGGTCACACATATAAGGTGGGCGATTGGGATTAATGAATACGACATGGATACTCACCGGTCACACATATAAGGTGGACGATTGGGATTAATGAATACGGCATGGATACTCACATATAAAGTCGACGATTGGGATTAATGAATACGGCATGGATACTCACCGGTCACACATATAAGGTGGACGATTGGGATTAATGAATATGGCATGGATACTCACATATAAGGTGGACGATTGGGGTTAATGAATACGGCATGGATACTCACATATAAGGTGGACGATTGGGATTAATGAATACGGCATGCATACTCACCGGTCACACATATAAGGTGGACGATTGGGATTAATGAATACGGCATGCATACTCACCGGTCACACATATAAGGTGGACGATTGGGATTAATGAATACGGCATGGATACCCACCGGTCACACATATAAGGTGGGCGATTGGGATTAATGAATACGGAATGCATACTCACCGGTCACACATATAAGGTGGACGATTGGGATTAATGAATACGGCATGCATACTCACCGGTCACACATATAAGGTGGACGATTGGGATTAATGAATACGACATGGATACTCAGCGGTCACACATATAAGGTGGACGATTGGGATTAATGAATACGGCATGGATACTCACATATAAAGTCGACGATTGGGATTAATGAATACGGCATGGATACCCACCGGTCACACATATAAGGTGGACGATTGGGATTAATGAATACGGCATGGATACTCACATATAAGGTGGACGATTGGGATTAATGAATACGGCATGGATACTCACATATAAGGTGGACGATTGGGATTAATGAATACGACATGGATACTCACCGGTCACACATATAAGGTGGGCGATTGGGATTAATGAATACGGCATGGATACTCACATATAAAGTCGACGATTGGGATTAATGAATACGACATGGATACTCACCGGTCACCTGCGCATCGCAAACTTAATTTACGGAAACATTTACTCCAATAGTATATTTGTTACTACGTCGGTATGATTATATCCCAAGGAAATATAGATCCATATAGTTAAACAGACACAATAATGTTGACGAAAATGTACTTATAGTAGGAGCCAAGTGATTGCCTAATTATAACTGGGGTATGGTTGGTGAAACATATATAACAAATTGTTCTATTGTTGTTCATGTTCAGCGATTTCAATGAAAAGTCATATGTTGTGAATGGGATTTGTTTTCAACCTTTTGGCTGCTATACTCATATAATACGATAATAACTAAAGGAGACTAGTAAATTCTTTCCTCGTAATATTGAATGACATCTATTCACGTGTGAAAATCGTCACAGATAGGTGCACATGTGCGCATTCTGAGTAATTATACGTACCTGAATTACGTTCTGTGTCACGTATTTTATGTATTATCATGTTCAGTATTGTATAGCGTCAAACTTCATTACATTCACGACAACATAAGCTAATAAATTGTATCGTTATCGTATATATCGTGCTATAGATTATGGGATCAGATATAGTGTTATTCATTCAGACACAGGATGTTCTTTGTCGACCGCGGGAATGTGATTTGGGGGGGGGGGGCTAACACCGGGATTCTCGAAAGGGTCGAATGACCCTTTCCTTAACCCCTCATTTTTATGCCTTTAATTTAGAATAACATAAAAAAAAAGAAGCAATTTTTAGTTCATCTTTTCTTTGTCTTTTTCTTCCTATGCCTCTTCGCCGGTGGTGGTGCTGACGAAGAGGCATCCGATGGAGGTGTGCTGGTGTCAGTGTCGTGGATTGTGACATCAACTGTCGCCGGATCAGAGGCGTCGTCTCCCGTGTAGACAATTCTGTTTTTGATAAGCTCTCTCTCTGCCTTGTTGAAACTGTGTGTTATTCCTTGGTTGTATTCTACAAGGATCCGGTCTTTGTCGACCAAATAGTACCTGTGCCTTTTATTGAATGGTCGACTTATTGAATAGGCACGCCCATGTAGTCTTATGGCTGCATGTATAGGCTACTGCGCTGTGAAGGGGTGGCTTGTGAAGGGGTGGCTTGTGAAGGGGTGGCTTGTGAAGGGGTGGCTTGTGAAGGGGTGGCTTGTGAAGGGGTGGCTTGTGAAGGGGTGGCTTGTGGCAAAACGTTCATTGGTGTCGGAAGCTCAGTTTTGGTGCTTTATATGCATGGCTGCCAATGTCTGTGTCCCGTTTAGTTCCTACGTCCGTGTGTCCCGATATGGTTTAGTTTCTCAGATCAATTTCGAAACTATCTACATTTTAGCAGCCATGCAATCAGTAAGTTGAACCATGTCACAGAACCAAAAATATATATCCATACCATGATAGTAACCGACACCTGGAAACGGCACTATATTTAGATTGCTTCGAGTGTGTTATTTTGAAATTAATTATGTTAAAATACCGAACTAAAGGCATTACACGCATAGCAACAAATCGATTATTGTTCAAAAACCGGCAATGTGATTTTGTAAAGACGTATCTATCATAAATGGGAACATGTTCATGGCTAGTAATATGTTCTCAGGCAACCAAATACCCGTTGAATAATATTATTTGATTGACTTAATAAATAACATATAATAAATATTCTTCATCTTATTCACAAATTAAAGAGTCCTTCTGGCATACGAGGACATGTATATCTATATAGTGAATATTTATCGTCGTTTGATTTGCACCAAGTGAACTCAGCGCATGTAATTGACAGAACAAACCACTATTATGATGATCGTGTCGTTATTTGCTTACAATACGTATCAATTGACATATACGCACCCGTTCCCTCATTAAAATCAACATATTTCGCCCATGTTAGGGGACGTCTGCGAATTCGGGAGCCTCCGCAAAGGGACCTACTGCAAATCGTCACACCGATATGACATTGGGAATTCCCATGTCTATTTACATATTTCTGACGTCACATGAACAAAGTGTCTTCACCAGAGACCTCTAGCGTTAATTCGGGTTTTAGATATTAATTTTACAATAAGTTATTAGTTTTACAATAATATACAGTTGTCGACGCGATTGAGTGAGACACGGGAATTTGTCACCCGCTCGAGACCTGGAATGTCCGAGAGCGGCGACAAATCCCCGTGTCTCACGAAAACAAAGGTGACAACTGTTTTGTTATCTGGCAAAGGAGTACACACGAACCTCATTGAAAGCAGACATAACTGCGCGCGTATATTCTTTAATCCAGTTAGAACAGTTAATTTTATGTTGGAATCATCGCTATTTAGAAGATCAAACATTCATAATCTGGATCAATTAACAGACCCATCATTTGCGAAGCTATTCTGCGGTCAGTTTGCTGGTCGCATGGTGGGAATCGGTTCACGGAAAGAGGAGTAAAGCAATTTCGAAGTTGAGTATCCATGCGGCGAAATGTTCGGTTTCGTTTTAAATGAGCGTAAAGACGCAGGCAGACGTGTTAATTTCCAGAACGCTAAAATGTGAAACTAACACGTTGTAGCGGTGCAAAAAGAAATTGACAACTGCTATAGATTGTTACGCAACATAATGGTATTCTTGTGAAGTCTGAGGAATGTATAGCCGAACAGAAACAGTAAAGAGTGGCTACTTGATCTTTAGAGCCTAGTAAATAAACGTATTTGTAACGTATGTACATCGTATGTGCAATTGTCTGCAGCACATACCAACTGCATAATAATGTTTATCTATTTGTGCCACGGTATTTATTATTGATATAAAAAGGTCCAATAGAAACATTACACCGTATAACATATTTGTGTCCGCGATAACACCATTTATGCATAGCGTGCTTTAATTGCAAATAAAAAAAACACAATTATGCAAATTAGCAAACACCACAGTTCGCGGTTGTTACGAAACAGTGGGGTTTATAAAAAGAGTGTTTTCGGAAACTATTAGGGAGCTGTGAGAGAATCTCTGCATGTTGAGTTCTTCGTAGTTCTCTGTTTACTGGTAACAGCTGAGCGGTCAATAACTGCCGAAATGTTACCTTCGAAAATGTTACCCTCGAGGGTAACAAGTGATTTGCGGCCCGCCATGTGACGCACTCTCAGCCAATCAGAAGAGAGGAAAATGGGATAAAGGATAACAAGGTCTATTAGTTTTACAATAAGTTATTAGTTTTACAATAAGCTAACTACGGTTTGAGTTATTAGTTTTACCATAAGTTAATTACGGTTTTACAATAAGGTCTATTAGTTTAATAACGATAATCATTGATCATGGGAAATCATCTATTGGTTTGAAATATGTCTATTGATTAAGAAAATAAGGCTATTGAAACGGAATGTACGTTTAATGAATATGCGATAGCCCTAGTGATTGTCTGTTATTAGATAATAGTTGAACAATGAATATTATTAAATTAAAATAGAACATTAATTCTGCATCGGTCAAAATTGATTATGAATCTATATCTATTAAAACGGAATTGTGTCTTATTGAATCCAAGAACGGCTATTGGTTTGAAAATGGAGACTATTTGTTTTCACAGACCACCATTAACTTTTATTTCATGTAATTTCCGACAGAATGGCCGCCCATACCCAGAACTTAGTTAGAACAATGACTGACAAGAACTTGAAGAAGAATGTCTTTATATTACAAAGTCAAAGTGGTTCAGGTATCGTTCTCCGATAATTAAATTAATACGGTTACCGGACAGCGATAAAAAACACATAAAAATCACAGACACGTCTAGTTTTCCAATAAAACACACCTGGGGGATAGTTTGGCTGCAATTATCGATTTCTAGAATGTGTGGGGTTTGATTGTTGGTGTGGTTTTAGCCAAAATCGATCATATTGGTATTTTAGTAATATTTCCCGGGGACCTGTGGTGCATTCCATATATGGAATTGATGGATATTCAAAAGCTCCAAATAAGGAGTTCATGAATATTCAAAATTGCATATATGGAATGCACCTTAAACCGCGGAACGGGAGCTGGTGGATCCAACATGGCCGCGACTCGGCGACAGGACTTATTGCTACAGGTACATGTATCGGTAAATTCTAGAGGAAATTCATAATTAGTTCACTTTTTTTTTCTTCTAAATTACATGCTACAACCAAGGGCCCCGCCTTTAAATATACCTTCAGAGACAATTAAATTACATGCTACAACCAAGGGCCCCGCCTAAAAATATACATTCAGAGACAATTAAATTACATGCTACAACCAAGGGCCCCGCCTTTAAATATACCTTCAGAGACAATTAAACCTGTCATGACTGGAGCATACTTAAAGATCCTTTGCCGGAGCATTCTCTTGATATATATGTGACTCTCCCATGGGGAGTCTCACATGTAAATGTATAAGAGAATGCATTGGCTTAAGATCAAGGTCAATATTGTTACACTCTTAGAAAATACTCTCGATTTGACGAATTACCGTTGTTTTATGCGCACTGTAAATGGTCAAAGTTAAAAATGTGCTTTGGGGTATGTAAGCTACACAGTTGTGGACTAATGTGACAACTGTCTGACATCGGTTCATATGTGAACGGACAAGTCTTAAATCTGATAAAAACCGGTTCAATCATTGATATATTCCACTAAATTGTGACAACTGGGTTGTCTTCAACCTGCCACTTCGAGCTGTCGGCTATGACTTGTCTTCATTCGTCTCAGTGTTCGTGCTGAAATTGACAGTGCTGTGAATATCACAGATACAGTTACTGATACAACAGGATACATGTACACGTGCTAGCGTACTGCACATGAGCTTCGATGTCAACCATAAGTGATAATAATAACAAGAACAGCGTAGCAGCTATTAGCCTACTATTAGAATGCTGACAGTGTTGCCAGTTTTTTTAACTTGACCATTCAATCCAGTTGACAGTGTTCTGATAGTTTTGAAGCACATATATGTACTTCTACACGAGAGGATATACTATACGCACCAGAATAATTCACAAGAGCTTCGATGTCAACAACAAGAACACGGTAAACAACGAACTAATGCCGCGCAGTGACGGTGATCACATATCTAAACAGTTCCAACTTACGAGTTCAACTATTACAATTACACGGACCGATTCATCCCATGTTCGTCAATTTCCATTGAAACGTGTGGATATGAGACATTGTCGCCATTCGCCATGTTATCGCCCAATTATTACGTCAATTTACGGACTGGGAGTCCACTATTGGTTGGATGTTCTTATCAAACTATCTTTGGCTGATTCACTGAGATGGGCACTAAATGTTTTGATACTACATGTAGTATACACATTTTTGATGCATCACGATATCACATTTCATCGATAACCGTTTTACGGACACCAACTCGATTTATTTGGATTGCCAATATATTTCTCTTGGATTTTGAACACAATAATTCGTCCAATTGCACAAACGAAGGCCACAAAAACACCGATGAATGGCACATTTTATCCCTACCTATCGAGTTTCCACGGGTTGACCACCTTCAGACTAAGAAGTCCATAATGTGGGCTCATATCAAGTACTATACAGTACACGTATTGTTAAAAATATAGAAAAATACAAATATTTAATAAGATTTTGCCTGCCTACCGTCCCTATTTTTCCCCAGCTCGTTAGCGGAAACAAACGTCTTCTTTTTAAGCCTTATTAAAGTGATGTGGAACATTCTGGTTGGGTGATCAAATAGAAATGGAGAATAATCTTGCTCAAAGTAGTTATTTTTTACGAATATTAATCCAAATTGACACACATCGTCATTCTGATATTTTAATTCAATGCAATGACGCTCGATGGCGAAATAATTTGTGTGTGTTTATCGTCAATAGTTGCGTCCCGAATCGAGATGTAAATATTTACAATTGAGCGTAGTTCAGACGATATTTTCTTTTAAGTGGTATGGTCGATTTCTTTGAATTTTTTGCAAAGTTAGTAGAATGGTAGATTTCCCAGGTTGGCGTAATGCCTGAATACTAACTGATCAGTTTCACGCACCCGAACAAGTCCATAATATGTCTTTAATGGAAGACAAAAACAATCTATTTTAGTACGATTGAGGTTAACTATATATATTTTCTTCTTTTTGGGGTGTCCCTTTTATATGTGCCATGTACTAAAAACTGCTAAAATTATATATATGGGTCAATATCTCAAAAGTGCATTCTGGTTAAATAAAAAACTAATTTTGAAACAAGAATACTGAAGGAAGTTAAATACTTATCATCATACATGATTGGCAGGTACTGGAAACATGTGCAGCAGTGCTAAAATGACTTTGTGGTTGCATCATGGTTGCCATGGCATCCACATACATGTGTGTGAGGAATATGAAGAATGATCTACATGTTAAGATATGGTCTGTTATTGCTGTTATATGATCAAAATTATCAAATGTTATAAATTTGGTCTTCGGTTCTTTTTGCAAATAATGTGACCATGAATAATTTCCCAATAAAATTATAGGTAGGAGATAAAACCCATTAGTCTCTACCTTTGGCAGAAAAATAATAGTAACAATCCTAACTTTTTTTTAAAGAGATTCATTTTATTACAGTAACACCAATGAGGGTAACACGAATGACAATTTTGTATTTTGCTTAAGAGATCAATCTCCCTTCCTTTAAAAAACACAACATTTCAAAGAAATAAACAAGATACATAACATTTAAAAGGGGAATAATAGCATTACAGGTGTGTGAACTAACAATTGGCTATACATGTGATACTTCAAGCAGTATGAATGCAAAATAATCAGATTTATACAGTACATAGGCATAACAAACTAGCTTTGTTTCTCAAATTCCTCAATTTTACATGTAAAGTTTGAGCTATTGACATAACTTGGTATCCAACGTGGAGACATCTGTAAAAAATTTCCATTAGCAAGACTACTGGTGGTGGATCGTTATGAAATTTGACATGGATGTTGACATGTAGATGGGAAAGAGTCATTTTGGGGTCATTTGACAAAAAAAAATGGCCGTTGGCTGCAATTTTGGATTTTACTCTTTGCTTGACTAAATCCTTTGGCGTGGGCTGGAGGTTGTACCTTTGGTTAGATGTTAATGAAATTGGTCATACATGATAACATTGGCATGTATATGAGAGCGAGTCATTTTGGGGAGTCATTCGGCCATAAAACATGGCCGCCAACAGCCATCTTGGATTTTACTCTTTGCATGACTAAATAATTTGACATGGGCTACAAGTCGTACCTTTGGTTGGATCATTATGAAATTTGTCACAGCGGTTGATATTGACATGTAGATGGGAACGAGTTATTTTGGAGTCATTCGGCAAAAAAAGATAGCTACCTTGGATTCAAAATTCAATTCATTATTTCATTTATTGTTCATCATAAATAAATACATTAAATCTGTTTTGTTCTATAAAAGATATTTTACCACATTGTGGTAACACCAGTGACAAGCAATTAACATACTCAAGGATATTTTGAAAATCTGTAATAAATCTGATTAAAAAACATAAACAGCAGGCTGAGCAGGGGTCGATTTAATGTTTAAATTTGTAAAGCATTTTGCAGCACAGGGTAGATTTTATATAGCATTCCCAAACCAATACATATCTTTTCATTGTAAATTGGTTAGCAGAAATTGGCAATTGCATCACAAATTAAAATTAAAATCGAGCCCTGTTAAACAGTTGATGCCACCACTTTAACGTTCCAAGCAATTACCTTGAAATATTCTACCAACCAGTGGTGTTTCTATTTCTTATCCTAAACTCATTCCTATCATCTTGATAAGGAGGATTATCAATATGGTAACACCAATGACACAGAAATTAGTAACGGTTCAAAACAAGCAAAAATCGTAAATATGATGTCTTGTCACATAGTTTGGTGATTAATTTCACAAAGGGCAGAGTTTTGTGATAAATAAAAATAATAAATATGAATCATTTGCCATATACTAATCTTGAGAATATCTCATGAAATTAGGTTGGTATGACCAGTAACATTAGTAAAACTGGTATGTGGCTCTAATAATGTGCTTGGAATACATTTTAAATCTCAATAAGTTCACTTATAATACGCTCATGTCAACCCAAGTAACACCATTATGCACCTTCAATATTGACCCATATATAAAATAGTAGGATCTGTCTAGCATCTTGTAAAAATGACAGTCGTTTGATAACAAAAACAAATAGAGCAACTTTGAAAAACAAAACAAGATGCTTCTATACACACCTAGCCATCTTGCTTGAAAATCTCAGACAGAATCTATAGTGTCGTGTTACATGCATACGGCGTTTTAAAACACACATAAATGCTACACCGGGGAGTTCATTTGTTTCGATAATACATGGACTACATTATCATTCATTGAAAACAAATTAGGTAAGCCTGTAATAATTTTATTTCAAAACATAACTGTGTTTAACACGAATTTAATGGCGTATGTATGGATCTGTAACGTTTGGCGACAGTTCCGAGTCTACACTCTATTCTTTTTTAATAAATATCGCACCCTATAGTAGGTTTATCTAACATTTCGATGTATTTCTTTTAGAAAAGTTGTTCATGATTATTAATAGCGTTGGCAAATAATGCAACTAGTTCCGTCGAAGCCATGTTTTAGAAGTAGCTTTCGGGAATTGGGATCGTCAGATTTAATTTTCCGGGAATCGGGAACAGAATTCCACCGGGACCCGGGAAAGGTTGAAAGTATTTTTCCGGGACCCGGGAAATTATCCCCAATTAATCGGGATTTCCATTTTTAATAGTTCAAATGTTTATTGAGTTATATGTTTATTAAACCGTTATGTCAAATTAAAAATATATAATTTATTTAACTCTTTTTTAATTTAAGTTCTCTGTAGGGAGTATTCAGCTGTTGTCGATACCGTGCATCTGTAACAACTACCAACAAAGTCTGCTGGTATCCAATACATTTTAAAGTCATTTATTTACACGAGTTTTACCACTTGGTCAATCTAAGCTGTTGTCTCTGGTGACTTGTGTACATCCGTGTTGTCTCCTATTTCTCAGTTGGTTTGTGACTTGGTTTTTCATACTAACATTCCAGTTATGGGGCACAATCTCAAATCACAAACCGTCTTAGATATATTGAGACCACATGAATTTGCATACATCACCTGGACATTTAGGGAATACCTGATTTGCGGTGGTGTAGATCAGTGTAAAGAGTGATCTGTTGATTCTGTTCAATGGATTTGCATATAGGTTCGCATTTTATGTCATGTAAAATGATGTAATTGACCAGACAGTAGCCAGTAAATCATAAGATAGCATAAAAATACAATATATGTACATTGATCTACATTACTTGTGAATATGTATGTTTTGTCGATACTCTATATACTCTATATAATATTTTAATTCCTGGGAACTGGCTTTTTTATTTTACTGGAAACTATTCTTTTTTAATAAATATCGCACCCTATAGTAGGTTTATCTAACATTTCGATGTATTTCTTTTAGAAAAGTTGTTCATGATTATTAATAGCGTTGGCAAATAATGCAACTAGTTCCGTCGAAGCCATGTTTTAGAAGTAGCTTTCTTAATTAAACCTATTAAGGGGGGGGGGTATTTTCGGGACACCGGGATCGACCCTTTTTATTTTTCGGGACCCGGGAAATTATCCCCAATTAATCGGGATTTCCATTTTTAATAGTTCAAATGTTTATTGAGTTATATGTTTATTAAACCGTTATGTCAAATTAAAAATATATAATTTATTTAACTCTTTTTTAATGTAAGTTATCTGTAGGGAGTATTCAGCTGTTGTCGATACCGTGCATCTGTAACAACTACCAACAAAGTCTGCTGGTATCCAATACATTTTAAAGTCATTTATTTACACGAGTTTTACCACTTGGTCAATCTAAGCGGTTGTATCTGGTGACTTGTGTACATCCGTGTTGTCTCCTATTTCTCAGTTGGTTTGTGACTTGGTTTTTCATACTAACATTCCAGTTATGGGGCACAATCTCAAATCACAAACCGTCTTAGATATATTGAGACCACATGAATTTGCATACATCACCTGGACATTTAGGGAATACCTGATTTGCGGTGGTGTAGATCAGTGTAAAGAGTGATCTGTTGATTCTGTTCAATGGATTTGCATATAGGTTCGCATTTTATGTCATGTAAAATGATGTAATTGACCAGACAGTAGCCAGTAAATCATAAGATAGCATAACAATACAATATATGTACATTGATCTACATTACTTGTGAATATTGTATGTTTTGTCGATACTCTATATACTCTATATAATATTTTAATTCCTGGGAACTGGCTTTTTTTTTTAACTGGAAACTGGGATTTGCTTTTAATTCCTGGGAACTGGAAAATGGCATATTTTTTTCCTGGGAACTGGGATTTGCTGATTTATTTCCTGGGAATCTGGGATTGGACCCCCTGTCTATTAACTCAGTGCTTGCTTATAGATGTATACATCCATCATGGCGGCGCGTCTCGTATCCAATCACGTGATTAAGAACGCTCTATACGGGCATTTTATCATCAATCGTAGAGGAAACTGTGCTCTACCTTCGTCGTCGGGGTTGTAAACTTACTGGTAACGTCTATAGGTCCCAATACTGCATGCCATGTTCGTAGACTATGTCTTGTAACATTGTTTTATTGCGTCCTCCGCTGCTTAAGACCACTTTTTGAAACGCCTTTTCGAGATAGAACATTTTTATATGGTTTAGCGCATGTATTATCCTAGGGTTTCGTAACTTAACTGCATTCGTCAGATTTTGTGTTGCCATTAATCATATAATTCTGTAAAACTATGAACCGAGCAGTTGAGCCATCAGCAATGGAGACCGGAGAGGAAGAGCCCATGGGGAATACGCCTCAAACACGATTGGAAAATGTTACGATCGCGAGGCACAAGGATGTTCCTTTCTATCAGTGCGTTATTTGCTGGAAATCATTCGCTTCATCTAAAACTTTGTTGTTACATAAAAGAACCCACAAGGGAGGTCGCACACATCAATGTGATGTGTGTGAGAAAATATTTATCAGTATGAGTCATTTGACGAGGCATAAGAGAAATCACAGAGGGGATGGGCCTCATCCATGCGATGTGGGCGACAAATCATTTACTCAGGGGACGGACTTAACGAGGCATAACATAACACCACATACGTATTCGTGTAATATCTGCGATATATCATTCATCAAGCGGGCTATACTAACCAGACACATCAAAATTCACACAAACGATCGCCCATTTCCATGCGATCTGTGTGATATATCATTCACCAGGAAGGATAACTTGATGAGACACATGAGAGTCCACGCGGGAGATCGACCTTATATGTGCGAACTGTGCGATAAATCGTTTGCTAGTAAGAATGTCCTGGTGATACATAAGAGAATTCACACCGGAGATCGCCCGTATAAGTGTGATGTATGTGAAAAAACATTTGCTCATGAGAATAGTCTGACGATACATACGAGAATACACACAGGCGACCGCCCGTATCCGTGTGATATGTGTGGGAAATCATTTTACAGTATGGGTCATTTGAAGACACATAAGAGAATCCATACAGGCAATCGCCAGTATCCATGTGATCTATGTGATAAATCGTTCACCATGCGTACAGATCTGACAACACATAAGAGAATCCACACTGGTCGACCGTATCGATGTGAACTGTGCGAGAAATCATTTTTATATATGAGTCATTTGACGACACATAAGAGAGGCCACACAGAGCAGCGGCCGCATCAATGTGATGTGTGCGACAAATCATTTACTCGATCGATCCACTTGGCAGATCACAAGAGAATCCACACCGGCGATCGCCCATATAAGTGTGATGTGTGTGAGAAAACGTTTGCTCATGTAAATAGTTTGACGAGACATAAGAGAATCCACACCGGCGATCGCCCATATAAGTGTGATGTGTGTGAGAAAACATTTATCAGTGTGAGTCATTTGACGAGACATAAGAGAATCCACACAGGGGATGGGCCGTATCCATGCGATGTGGGCGACAAATCATTTACTCAGTGGACAGACCTCACGAGACATAAAATAACACCAGATAAGTATTCGTGCAATCTGTGCGATAGATCATTCCCCAAGCAGGCTATATTGACCAGACACGTGAAAACTCACACAAGCGATCGCCCGTTTCCATGCGATCTGTGCGATATATCATTCACCAGGAAGGATAACTTGATGAGACACATGAGAGTCCACGCGGGAGATCGCCCGCATATGTGCGACATGTGCGATAAATCGTTTGCTAGTCGGAATACCCTGATGACACATAAGAGAATTCACACTGGAGATCGCCCGTATAAGTGCGATGTGTGTGAAAAAACATTTGCTTATGTGAATAGTCTGATGATACATACGAGAATCCACGCAGGTGACCGCCCGTATCCATGTGATCTGTGTGGGAAATCGTTTTACAGTTTGTATCACTTAACGACACATAAGAGAATCCACACAGGGGATCGTCCGTATCTGTGCGATTTGTGCGAAAAATCATTTGCTCATGTAAATAGTCTGACTAGGCATAAGAGAATCCACACAGGCGATCATCCGTATCCATGCGATTAGAGCGATAAATCATTTGCTCGGGAGACAGACATGACGAGAAATAAGAGAATATATACCGGAGATCATCCGTATCCATGCGATTAGAGCGATAAATCATTTGCTCGGGAGACAGACATGACGAGACATAAGATAATATATACCGGAGATCGCCCGTATCCATGCGATTGGAGCGATAAATCATTTGCTCGGGAGACAGACATGACGAGACATAAGAGAATATATACCGGAGATCGCCCGTATCCATGCGATTGGAGCGATAAATCATTTGCTCGGGAGACAGACATGACGAGACATAAGAGAATATATACCGGAGATCGCCCGTATCCATGCGATTGGAGCGATAAATCATTTGCTCGGGAGACAGACCTGACGAGACATAAGAGAATATATACCGGAGATCATCCGTATCCATGCGATTAGAGCGATAAATCATTTGCTCGGGAGACAGACCTGACGAGACATAAGAGAACATATACCGGAGATCGCCCGTATCAATGAGAGATAATAGTTTACTATTAATGTAAAGCTATATTTAGCGTTTCATGCTTAACTTTTATAGACTTTTCTTATCTACCACTCACGCCAATTTATGAGCCTTTCGGAATGGCTAATTTGACGAGAATCTTGGTAATCCACCCATGAGATTGCCCACATCTGTGCGATAAATCTTTCACTGTGTATGCTGATCTGATGACGCATAAGATAATGTACAAAAGCGATTGCCCGTATCCATGTCCACTGTGACAGAAACCATTTTTCTGTATGAGTCATTCGGCGACACATATGAGAATCCACACAGACGATAAGCCGTATCCGTGCGATCCATGCAAAACCTCATTTTCCCCTTTATTATATACCGTACTTGCCTATAAAATAACGGGAAATTACCGAAACTTAAATCGTCGTTTGTATCTCTTAGAAGCTATAGTGAAATACGACTTGGTTATTTTGGGTCAACCAGGTGTTGCTTTCCGTGTATTGTTTAACTTGTGCTATTATGTGAGAACAGTGCATAATTTAGCAACTTTAAGCACTAATAAGGCGCATATAATAAAATGAGCATCCACAACGTTTTGTTTGAATACCTGAAACATTTCATTCATGTCTGGAAAGAAATATCGTATCCGCTCGTGAAAATTCGAAAACAAATTCCAGACACTTTCAGTATTCAAACAAGAACTGTAGGAATTCTCTATTTATCAGTATCGACATAAGATAATCGACTGCTACATACCCTCGTATTTACGTTTACTATATAGAGGTATTTCGCGTTTCATGCTATTTTTTATGATATCGACTTTTCTAAGTATAACATATAGAACTAGATCATGTCATGGATCTCTATTCTTGCCGTAGAAATCATACCCCCCCACCAGCAGGACCATGGTGTGTACTCGCCATAGCACATAATTCACAATGTGCATCCTTAGAATTTACACCGCTTCAGCACACTATCAGTAGGCCATTATACATAACTGGAATTCAGAGATTTGTGCATCGGGATAACTGTATCTCGACAGACATGACAATTGGAACTTATTCCTTATTCCTTATTTTCAAAAATGTCGCTTTCGACCGATTTGACGGCATGGTGGGTGGCCCGCCCCAAATACCACATAGAAACACCCCGACCCCCCACCCATCACCCCCGGGGGGTGCCACCCCGAGGGGGTGAAAATGGGGTATGGACCATTTTCGAGAACGGTAAGGATTTCGACCGATTTGACGGCATGGGTGGGTGGCCCGCCCCAAATACCACCTAGAAACATCCCGACCCCCCACCCATCACCCCCGAGGGGGTGAAAATGGGGTATGGACCATTTTCGAGAACGGTAAGGATTTCGACCGATTTGACGGCATGGGTGGGTGGCCCGCCCCAAATACCACCTAGAAACACCCCGACCCCCACCCATCACCCCGGGGGGTGCCACCCCGAGGGGGTGAAAATGGGGTATGGACCATTTTCGAGAACGGTAAGGATTTCGACCGATTTGACGGCATGGGTGGGTGGCCCGCCCCAAATACCACCTAGAAACATCCCGACCCCCCACCCATCACCCCCGAGGGGGCGAAAATGGGGTATGGACCATTTTCGAGAACGGTAAGAATTTCGACCGATTTGACGGCATGGGTGGGTGGCCCGCCCCAAATACCACCTAGAAACACCCCGACCCCCCACCCATCACCCCGGGGGGTGCCACCCCGAGGGGGTCCATATGAGAGTGACGTGTATGACAAGGAATTCAGTCATATATGGAGTCTGACAATGCATAAGAGGACGAAAACCGGCGATCGTCCATACGAGTGTGACGTGTATCAGAAGGAATTCAGTTATATATGGAGTCTGACAATGCATAAGAGGACGAACACCGGCGATCGACCATACGAGCGTGACGTGTATCATAAGGAATTCAGTTATATGTGGAGTCTGGCAATGCATAAGAGGACGAACACCGGCGATCGACCATACGAGCGTGACGTGTGTCATAAAGGATTCAGTCATATATGGAGTCTGACAATGCATAAGAGGACGAACACCGGCGATCGTCCATACGAGTGTGACGTGTATCAGAAAGAATTCAGTCATATACGGAGTCTGGCAAAGCATAATAGGACATAGACCGGCCATCGTCCATACGAGTGTGCTATATATGATATTTAGCGATTCAACTAAAACTTGCAACTACTGTGTCATGAAGTGGGTTATCATGTGATCTGGCAGTTTTTTCAGACTAATTAAACGGGGGGTCGGGGTGTTTCTAGATGGTATTTGGGGCGGGCCACCCACCATGTCGTCAAATCGGTCGAAATCCTTGGGTGATGGGTGGGGGGTCGGGTGTTTCTAGGTGGTATTTGGGGCGGGCCACCCACCCATACCGTCAAATCATTCGAAATCCGTACCGTTCTCGAAAATGGTCCATACCCCATTTTCACCCCCTCGGGGTGACACCCCCCGGGGGTGAAGGGTGGGGGTCGGGGTGTTTCTAGGTGGTATTTGGGGCGGGCCACCCACCCATGCCGTCAAATCGGTCGAAATCCTTACCGTTCTCGAAAATGGTCCATACCCCATTTTCACCCCCTCTGGGTGGCACCCCGGGGGTGATGGGTGGGGGGTCGGGGTGTTTCTAGGTGGTATTTGGGGCGGGCCACCCACCCATGCCGTCAACTCGGTCGAAATCCTTACCGTTCTCGAAAATGGTCCATACCCCATTTTCACCCCGTCGGGGTGACACCCCCCGGGGGTGATAGGTGGGGGGTCGGGGTGTTTCTAGGTGGTATTTGGGGCGGGCCACCCACCCATGCCGTCATATCGGTCGAAATCCTTACCGTTCTCGAAAATGGTCCATACCCCATTTTCACCCCCTCGGGGTGACACCCCCGGGGGTGATGGTGGGGGGTCGGGGTGTTTCTAGGTGGTATTTGGGGCGGGTCACCCACCCATGCCGTCAACTCGGTCGAAATCCTTACCGTTCTCGAAAATGGTCCAAACCCCATTTTCACCTCCTCGGGGTGGCACCACCCGGGGGTGATGGGTGGGGGTCGGGGTGTTTCTAGGTGGTATTTGGGGCGGGCCACCCGCCCATGCCGTCAAATCGGTCGAAATCCTTACCGTTCTCGAAAATGGTCCATACACGATTTTCACCCCCTCAGGGTGACACCCCCCGGGGGTGATGGGTGGGGGGGGGGGGGTCGGGGTGTTTCTAGGTGGTATTTGGGGCGGGCCACCCACCCATGCCGTCAAATCGGTCGAAATCCTTACCGTTCTCGAAAATGGTCCATACCCCATTTTCACCCCCTCGGGGTGGCACCCCCCGGGGGTGATGGGTGGGGGGTCGGGGTGTTTCTAGGTGGTATTTGGGGCGGGCCACCCACCCATGCCGTCAAATCGGTCGAAATCCTTACCGTTCTCGAAAATGGTCCATACCCCATTTTCACCCCCTCGGGGTGGCACCCCCGGGGGTGATGGGTGGGGGTCGGGGTGTTTCTAGGTGGTATTTGGGGCGGGCCACCCACCCATGCCGTCAAATCGGTCGAAATCCTTACCGTTCTCGAAAATGGTCCATACCCCATTTTCACCCCCTCGGGGTGACACCCCCCGGGGGTGATGGGTGGGGGTCGGGGTGTTTCTAGGTGGTATTTGGGGCGGGCCACCCACCCATGCCGTCAAACCGGTCGAAATCCTTACCGTTCTCGAAAATGGTCCATACCCCATTTTCACCCCCTCGGGTGGCACCCCCGGGGGTGATGGGTGGGTGGTCGGGGTGTTTCTAGGTGGTATTTGGGGCGGGCCACCCACCCATGCCGTCAAATCGGTCGAAATCCTTACCGTTCTCGAAAATGGTCCATACCCCATTTTCACCCCCTCAGGGTGACACCCCCCGGGGGTGATGGGTGGGGGGTCGGGGTGTTTCTATGTGGTATTTGGGGCGGGCCACCCACCCATGCCGTCAAATCGGTCGAAATCCTTACCGTTCTCGAAAATGGTCCATACCCCATTTTCACCCCCTCAGGGTGACACCCCCCGGGGGTGATGGGTGGGGGTCGGGGTGTTTCTAGGTGGTATTTGGGGCGGGCCACCCACCCATGCCGTCAAATCGGTCGAAATCCTTACCGTACTCGAAAATGGTCCATACCCCATTTTCACCCCCTCGGGGTGGCACCCCCCGGGGGTGATGGGTTGGGGGTCGGGTGTTTCTATGTGGTATTTGGGGCGGGCCACCCACCCATGCCGTCAAATCGGTCGAAATCCTTACCGTTCTCGAAAATGGTCCATACCCCATTTTCACCCCCTCGGGGTGGCACCCCCGGGGGTGATGGGTGGGGGGTCGGGGTGTTTCTAGGTGGTATTTGGGGCGGGCCACCCACCCATGCCGTCAAATCGGTCGAAATCCTTACCGTTCTCGAAAATGGTCCATACCCCATTTTCACCCCCTCGGGGTGACACCCCCCGGGGGTGATGGGTGGGGGGTCGGGGTGTTTCTAGGTGGTATTTGGGGCGGGCCACCC
This sequence comes from Siphonodentalium dalli, assembly GCA_032622095.1. Lineage (NCBI taxonomy): Eukaryota > Metazoa > Mollusca > Scaphopoda > Gadilida > Siphonodentaliidae > Siphonodentalium > Siphonodentalium dalli. Next base: position 296,687,253 of record CP136063.1, read on the forward strand.
ACCCATGCCGTCAAACCGGTCGAAATCCTTACCGTTCTCGAAAATGGTCCATACCCCATTTTCACCCCCTCGGGTGGCACCCCCCGGGGGTGATGGGTGGGGGGTCGGGTGTTTCTAGGTGGTATTTGGGGCGGGCCACCCACCCATGCCGTCAAACCGGTCGAAATCCTTACCGTACTCGAAAATGCTCCATACCCCATTTTCACCCCCTCGGGGTGGCACCCCCCGGGGGTGGGGGGTCGGGGTGTTTCTATGTGGTATTTGGGGCGGGCCACCCACCCATGCCGTCAAATCGGTCGAAAGCGACATTTTTGAAAATAAGGAATATGGAATAGGGAATAAGTTCCAATTGTCATGTCTGTTGTATCTCGAAGTTTCACGATTGTGGACGATAATAGCTTTTCAACATTACTGAGTCAGTTTTATGGTTCTTGTGATATTGCCGTTATATCTTCCCACTGGCAATAGCGTCATCAGCCCAGCACACGACGTCAAAACGTCATGTAGCAGTATATACCACTTTTTGAAACGCCTTTTGTCACCTTCGCCGCGTCCAGTGCATGGGTGTACTACAATCGTAGGAAACATGCGTTCTGCTGAATTGAACTGACCATGCGTTTCTGCTGAACTGCACTGACGTTTGATCGCAAAATAAAATTATAAGCATTACCAAAGCACACTCTTGGATAACACCGTCATTAACAGTTTCATATTATGATGTTGATCAAATGTCGTCTACAAAATTAGAGTTCTAATTTATAAAACTAAGTTGGTCTGCTAAGGTATTTCTGCCAATTAGGTAACTAGATTCAGGTGGAGCTCAAACTTGAGAAATTTTCAATATCAACCAATTGGAACGCCGTTGGAACGCAAAAGGGTTAACTTGTGGGGAATCGCAAAATAACGTCATCGTAAACAAGACGCCTCTTAAAGTTCCAATCGTACATGTCTCGCTTGAAGATGAATTCGGCTCGGAAGCGTTTTACTTTGTGGTGGGATTTATTAGTCCGATCTTAGTTACATGTATGCATCTATTGCTTTGTTTGCACGTGAGCTTCTGTGAAGACTTGCAGGAATTATCGGACGTTCTGTACTTATTGAAGGGAAGTGAAATTCCCGTCTCGATGCCCTGACTCGTCTGAGTTCAAGCGAGGACAGGCATTCTCGACTTGAGTGGAATCGGAATAGACCGCCTCGTCAAAAGATTGTTTTGTTTTAGTGGGTCTTTTTAAATCTAATTATGATTTAAGCGGGTCTGCACCCAGCCATGTCGATGTTTATTATGATTTCAGCGGGTCTGCACCCAGCCATGTCGATGTTTATTATGATTTAAGCGGGTCTGCACCCAGTCACGTCAATGTTTATTATGATTTAAGCGGGTCTGCACACAGCGATGTCGATGTTTATTATGATTTCAGCGGGTCTGCACACATCCATGTCGATGTTTATTATGATGTCAGCGGGTCTGCACCCACCAATGTCGATGTTTATTATGATTTCAGCGGGTCTGCACCCAGCCATGTCGATGTTTATTATGATTTAAGCGGGTCTGCACCCAGCCATGTCGATGTTTATTATGATTTCAGCGGGTCTGCACACAACCATGTCGATGTTTATGATTTCAGCGGGTCTGCACCCAGCCATGTCCATGTTTATTATGATTTCAGCGGGTCTGCACCCACCATGTCGATGTTTATTATGATTTCAGCGGGTCTGCACCCAGCCATGTCGATGTTTATTATGATTTCAGCGGGTCTGCACACAACCATGTCGATGTTTATTATGATTTCAGCGGGTCTGCACCCAGCCATGTCGATGTTTATTATGATTTCAGAGGGTCTGCACCTAGCCATGTCGATGTTTATTATGATTTCAGCGGGTCTGCACCCAGCCATGTCGATGTTTATTATGATTTCAGCGGGTCTGCACCCAGCCATGTCGATGTTTATTATGATTTCAGCGGGTCTGCACACAGCCATGTCGATGTTTATTATGATTTCAGCGGGTCTGCACCCAGCCATGTCGATGTTTATTATGATTTCAGCGGGTCTGCACCCAGCCATGTCGATGTTTATTATGATTTCAGCGGGTCTGCACCCAGCCATGTCGATGTTTATTATGATTTCAGCGGGTCTGCACCCAGCCATGTCGATGTTTATTATGATTTCAGCGGGTCTGCACACAGCCATGTCGATGTTTATTATGATTTCAGCGGGTCTGCACACAGCCATGTCGATGTTTATTATGATTTCAGCGGGTCTGCACCCAGCCATGCGATGTTTATTTACATCACATGCGTTTTGAGTCACGTAAAAATTAAACTATTAATTGCGGTGTGAATTTGTGTCATGTCATGTAAAGCCGAAACTCATGAGGCATGTTAAATCTTGTCTTGATAAATAGCCGATTGAGTATTCAAAACTGTTGACCATAGAGATAAGCGCAATAAGGAATATTCGTATTGCGCTTAGGGCAATTAGATCTTCCCTTATTGCGCTTAAAGATGGATTATCTCTTTAAATTAGAAATTTGAAATAGTTGCGTGGATATAAAAATAATAAATATGAACTGAAGACCCCTGTCCGGAAAGGCTTCTATCAATTAATATTGATTTTATTTCCAATATTTTATTGGGACCGTTTATTTGTCTATTTTTAGAACAGACCATTCGGGTGATACCATATAACGATAGAGAGCATTAAGATGTTCCTATAGCTACGTACCGAACGTAAAATGTCCCAGTTTGATTGGTTGTATTGTTTTATTCCATAGTTATAAGCGATAATGAGTATAATTAATGTTTATTTGTGACAAAATTACACCATAACATGTCTGGTCTTTGTTAACAGTAACCACTATTTTTCGTTAGCTAAACAACCACACCTTTTTAGACCAGAAAATATTCGAAATAAAATGAATATTATTATATTAATCGATAGAAGCATTTCCGAACAGGAGTCTTCGATTCAGATCTAATATTTTATACCCCGGTAACTAAATAATACATGTTTACAAAGAGATAATCCACCTTAATGTGGTTTCATCTATATGGAAAACTAAATAATTGATGGAGGATTCGTGTCGGAGGTTCTAGATCCGTCAATGTTTGGATTATATTATATACAGTATATTATCAAGGAAGGTTTGGATTCTCTTGTATATATTATATACAGTATATTATCAAGGAAGGTTTGGATTCTCTTGTATATATTACTAGCATATTAGCCCGCCACTGGCGGTATTGGTCCCATGGCTTTGGTCGATCCATTAATTTTTGTTTTTCAATGTAACCCCGTACGTCGCTGCCACCGCTGAAGCCCGAAATATCGCCCAAGGTTATTTGCGGGTACCCTTGTCAAGGTCATGTTGGGTGGACAAAATAACCGGACAAAAATATTTCCCGTCCCGAGTTGACCATACATAACAAATTTCACATCGATGTCACCGCTGACTACCGAGATATCACCAAAGGTCATTTGTGGGTACCCGTTTCAAGGTCAAGTTCACCTCGGGCGGACAAACTGACCCGACGAAAATCTCCCCCGTCCCTTGGAACCCCTAAGTACGAAATTTTGTCTCGATATCCCCAGTTTCCGAGACGGTCAAATGCCGTATATATTTTCACTAAAGTAGATAAACGCTCTTTAATAGCGACGCCTCATAGACAAACGCTCATTAATTATCACGGGATTAACCCACCAATCCCCATTACGGTGGCAGTTGAAGGGCGAAGGAGTGGTCGCACGGCTCGCGAATGGTGCGATGACACTTCCCGTGGCTTTTTACACTTCGATAGGAAGTTTGGGCTCAATCGGCCCAGCAGTTCTCGAGTCTATAGCGGACACATATATATATACGTTTGTCTCAAAATATATAGTAGATATACAGTATATTAATATGATCATGTACGTAAACGTAATTTGCGCCCGCTTGTTACTGTTCATGGGATTATCGGATGAATTGTTATCTATATAGAAGGATTTGATGATAACTTAAACCCTAATGGTTGATACACACATGCATGTAATCTCTGTAATTATCGTGTATTTGGCGTTTTACATGGATCATACAGACGATGTAATATGTGTCCACTGACAACCCAATCATTGCCTACGTGTTGAGCGCACTGAGTTCTAGTTCCAATTAAGTCGGAATGTAGATAAGCCGTTATCTTGGACAGAGTCGCCAGGTCACTTAAAATAATTGTTCGTGGGATAACCCATATGGTAGACTTTCTATTTAAATAACTACCAGTCCTCTCTTATTTATAGCAGTGGTGGATCAGGATTTCCCCGACACATGCAGGGGCTATATATGACACAGAAAGCTACCAGGCGGGGGTGGCTAACTCTGAGCTATTTAAGTAAAACATATCATATTGTACCTTCTTGCCCAGATTATTCCGACCGATACATTCAACTAAGTCCCTTAGCGATTTGAAGCTTTCGAGACCCCACCCAAACAAGCATCATGGTTGAAAATGTTCTACATCAAGCCTGTATATATGCCAGACGTATGGCTTCTGGTGGTCGTGCATTAATAAAATGCCAGATATCACACAGACTTGAATAATTTCCGCATCCGTGAGAGAAGACATGTTTTGGACTGGCCTTAAATGTACTGATAGAAGACAATTTGACTTCGCTTAGCACTGCTCACTTGTCTGGTCTGTTAACAATTAACCGCTCGCGCGCAGGTGATTAATGTTGTCAATTATTGGTGTGGCCATGTAAAATACATGTATTTTACATATATAAATTACATGCATGTGTGTATCCACCCTAATTATAATGGGACACAAGAAAATGATATATACAATGTATGTAAATAATCACATATAACGTAAATGTGGATATTTAGCCTGCCATGTAATACGAGTCTCAGCTGCCTGGCCATCGACGCAGTCCTGTCTGGAATTTTGCGCGCCGGTGTAGGTAGTGACGTCATGATGTACGTCTTGATGTCATGACGCCTTTACTGGTTTCCCAAGAAGCAATCTTAAAATGACTCTGCGATCTTTCATTCGGAACTTAAAGTTTCCGTTTTAATAATTTGCAGTTTAACTTTTTTGTTAACCAGAGCTTTTGTTCAATTTACATTCACTTTTTGAAAATATATTTGGCTTTAGGAGCATGATGTTTCTACATATGTTGAAGTATAGCTAACAGTTGCAAGATCAAAGTTTTTTTATTTTTGCCCTGGAGCATTTTGCCCAATTACACATTTCGAGGTGGCATTAATCAATACAAAATGGCGACCGTTGCCAACAATAGCATTTTGGACTCCGCTGACCCTGGCAGACCCTTCAGTTATGAAAAAATTATCCTATTTTAGGTGATTTCAATTTATTTTTAGATTGGGCCGAAAAAGTCGATTAGTATATATCTCATATTCGCATACGTATACCCTGGTCGCTTCGCTTCCGCGGCTTCGCCGCGGGCTCTATCAAGGAAGATTTGGAATCTCTTGTATATATTATAGCGCCCGCTCTCCCGCGGCGAAGCCGCGGAAGCGAAGCGACCAGGGTATACGTATGCGAATTCAAAAAGTGAATGAAAAAGTTTTGTTTACATATTTCATAAAATTATTAAAAATATTTACACCGAAAGAGGAATCTAGCGACCTTGCTAGCCGTTTACATATTATCTTCAATTTTCTAACGGTATTTCCGCCTAAAAAAATTATGAAATATTCTCAAAGTTCAAGGCCGACAAACGGAAACTTTAAGTTCCGAATGAAAGATCGCAGAGTCATTTTAAGATTGCTTCTTGGGAAACCAGTAAAGGCGTCATGACATCAAGACGTACATCATGACGTCACTACCTACACCGGCGCGCAAAATTCCAGACAGGACTGCGTCGATGGCCAGGCAGCTGAGACTCGTATTACATGGCAGGCTAAATATCCACATTTACGTTATATGTGATTATTTACATACATTGTATATATCATTTTCTTGTGTCCCATTATAATTAGGGTGGATACACACATGCATGTAATTTATATATGTAAAATACATGTATTTTACATGGCCACACCAATAATTTACAACATTAATCACCTGCGCGCGAGCGGTTCATTGTTAACAGGCCAGACAAGTGAGCAGTGCTAAGCGACGTCAGATTGTCTTCTATCAGTACATTTAAGGCCAGTCCAAAACATGTCTTCTCTCACGGATGCGGAAATTATTCAAGACTGTGTGATATCTGGCATTTTATTAATGCACGACCACCAGAAGCCATACGTCTGGCATATACAGGCTTGATGTAGAGCATTTTAAACCATGGTGCTTGTTTGGGCGGGGTCTCGAAAGCTTCAAATCGCTAAGGGACTTAGTTGAATGTATCGGTCGGAATAATCTGGACAAGAAGGTACAATATGATATGTTTTACTTAAATAGCTCAGAGTTAGCCATCCCCGCCTGGTAGCTTTCGGGGTCATATATAGCCCCTGCATGCGTCGGGGAAATCCTGATCCACCACTGCTATAAATAAGAGAGGACTGGTAGTTATTTAAATAGAAAGTCTACCATATGGGTTATCCCACGAACAATCATTTTGAGTGGCCTGGCGACTCGGTCCAAGATAACGGCTTATCTACATTCCGACTTAATTGGAACTAGAACTCAGTGCGTTCAACGCGTAGACAATGATTGGGTTGTCAGTGGACACATATTACATCGTCTGTATGATCCATGTAAAACGCCAAATACACGATAATTACAGAGATTACATGCATGTATGTATCCACCCTTAGGGTTTATCATCAAATCATTCTATAAAGATAACAATTCATCCGATAATCCCATGAACAGTAACTAGCGGGCGCAAATTACGTTTACGTACATGATCATATTATACACTATATTATCAAGGAAGGTTTGGATTCTCTTGTGTATATTATATACAGTATATTATCAAGGAACATGCAATTACTAAAACTGTATATACCCTGCGTTATTATTTCGACTTTATAAGATTCCCTGTCAAAACTTTTCAAAAAGTTCCCAGGTTTTGTACTGGTGGAATATAATCTCTATGGGGGCTAAAGATGGATTATCTCTTCATGTTACAATTTTGAGATAGTTTCGTGGGTATAAAATAATAAATATGAATTGAAGACCCTTCTATCAATTAATATTGATTTTATTTCCAATATTTTATTATAAAGTTAGATGACTAAATGGGACACTTTATTGTTCTATTTTCAGAACAGACCATACAGGTGATACCATATAGCGATAGCGATCATTAGGGTGTTCCTATAGCTATGCTCAGAACGTTTAATGTCCCAGATTGATTGTTTGTATTGTGCTATTACATAGTTATAAGCTGAGTACAATTAACGTTTATTTGTGACAAAATTACACAATAAAATTTCAGGTGTCTGCTAACATTATCCAATATTGCTCGTTAGCTAAACAACCACACGTTTTTAGACCAGAGCATATTCGAAATATGTTCAATATTAATCGATAGAAGCATTACCGGGGTAATCGATTCATATATACATTGTACTATATTATACACCGGTAACTATATAACACATGTTTGCAAAGAGATATTTAATAGTCAGAGGAGAGATTCGTGGCATGATTTCTAGTCTTATAATGTGAATGTTCAGGGCGAATTATTTATTCAATAAATCACACTGATGAGGACAATCGTCTGCGTGGATATTCTTGTTATTAAATGACCTCTCTGTGTGAACGATTTCCAGTTGACCGTTCTTGGCAAATGCTTTCTCAGATAAACCACACCGATATGGAAGATATCAGGTATGCGCGCATACGAATTGTGCCATTGCATAAAGTAACAACTGAATTCTCACATATATCGCACTGATACGGTCTCTTATGTGTTGTCAGATGAGTCTCGGTGTGAATGATTATTTATTGATCTCTACGTGTGGATAGTGGCTTACAATATTTACAAATAAGACAAAGTTAAAATATGACATTAAGCAAGTGTTACATCTAATAAGAACTACGTGCATCAACAATTGGAAGGAAAAAAACCCCACAAAATAAATAAATAGATAAAATAATGCATAGTATATACATCAAGTCATTATGACACATGCATGAGGCCCCCACCCCCTTTTTCGTACGCCGTATTCCATGCCCTGTTATGAGGTGCGCCGTATTCCGGCCCCTCTGTTAGGAGGTATTCGGTATTCCAAAAATACCGGTATTCGTACGCCGACCTTCCAAAAAATGAAGTTTTCATATCTTTTTTATGTATTCCATATGGCTGCTAATTGGTATTCCGTATTCCACCATCTGTGTTAAGTGGTATTCCGTGTTCCACCCTCTGTGTTAAGTGGTATTCCGTATTCCACCCTCTGTGTTAAGTGGTATTCCGTATTCCATGGGGGCTGGGGTGGGGGCCTCATGCATGCGGATATACGACATAATGGTGTTCTGTATTGTCCCAGTCATATGTCACACGCATGTGGTCGTAGTTATATACAGCAGAAGAGCGTCTTGAACAATGCATGACATCAGGTGACTGCTCTGGACGAATTATTTCTCACGCACATCGCATTGTTATGGACGATCGCCGGTGTGTGATCTCTTATGAATTCCCACACAGATCGTACTGATATGGACGCTCTTCCGTGTGGATTCTCTTATGCGATATCAGAGAACTTTTCTGGGTGGATGATTTCTGACATACATCACACGGATAAACGGCGCTCTCCCGTGTGGGTTCTCACATGTCTCATTAGGTTATTGTTCTGGGCGAAAGATTTGTCACAAACATCGCACTGGTATGAATTATCACCAGTGTGGATTATCTTACGACCAGTCAGGGTTCCAGAGTGGGCTAATACTTTTGCACATATATCACACGCGTGTGAGCTACCCCCTGTGTTGATGTTCTTGTGATTCTGGATGAACGATTTCCCACATATATTGCACTGATACGGACGATCGCCGATGTGTACTGACTTGTGTCTCATTAGTTTACTGTTTTCAGCAAATGATTTCTCACAAACATCGCACTGATACGGACGATCGCCGGTGTGGATTCTCTTGTGTCTCATTAGATTATTGTTCTGGGCAAATGATTTCTCACACACGTCGCACTGATATGGACGATCGCCGGTGTGGGTTCTCATATGTCTCATTAGGTCACCATTCTGGGCAAATGATTTTTCACACAAATCGCACTGATATGGACGATCGCCGGTGTGCGATTTCTTATGAGAGGTGACTTGAGATGAAGTAGCAAATGATTTCTCACACACGTCGCACTGATATGGACGATCGCCGGTGTGGGTTCTCATATGTCTCATCAGGTCACCATTCTGGGCAAATGATTTTTCACACAAATCGCACTGATATGGACGATCGCCGGTGTGCGATTTCTTATGAGAGGTGACTTGAGATGAAGTAACAAATGATTTCTCACACAGATCGCACTGATAAGGACGATCACCCGTGTGGATTCTCTTATGTGATATCAAAGAACTTTTATGGGTGAATGATTTCTGACATAAATCGCACTGATATGGACGGTCGCCGGTGTGTGATCTCTTATGAGAGGTGGCATGAGATGAAGTAGCAAATGATTTCTCACACACATCGCACTGATAAGGACGATCACCCGTGTGAATTCTCTTATGGACAGTTAGACTTCCAAATTGATTGAAAGCTTTTTCGCAATAATCACATTCGAATGGCTGATCACCTGTGTGGATTCTCATATGTGTAGTCAGAGCTCTCAATCGAGAAAATGTTTTCTCACATATATCACACGCATGTGAGCTAGCTCCGGTGTGGATTTTCTTGTGTTTCGTCAGACTACTTGAGTCGGCGAACGATTTCTCACATACATCGCACTGATACGGACGATCGCCGGTGTGTACTGTCTTGTGTCTCATTAGGTTACTGTTTTCAGCAAATGCTTTCTCACACACATCGCACTGATAAGGACGATCACCCGTGTGGATTCTCTTATGTGATATCAAAGAACTTTTATGGGTGAATGATTTCTGACATAAATCGCACTGATATGGACGGTCGCCGGTGTGTGATCTCTTATGAGAGGTGGCATGAGATGAAGTAGCAAATGATTTCTCACACACATCGCACTGATAAGGACGATCACCCGTGTGAATTCTCTTATGGACAGTTAGACTTCCAAATTGATTGAAAGCTTTTTCGCAATAATCACATTCGAATGGCTGATCACCTGTGTGGATTCTCATATGTGTAGTAAGAGCACTCGATCGAGAAAATGTTTTCTCACATATATCGCACCCATGTGAATGATCGCCAGTGTGGATTCTCTTGTGTCTAGTCATACTACTTGAGTCAGCGAACGATTTTCACATAAATCGCAATGATACGAACGATCGCCTGTGTGGATTCTCCTATGGATCGTCAGATGTGCCAATCAACATGTGTTCTCCCATATAACACACGCGTGTAAGCTACAAACCTACATGTAGGATAGACAAATTGTCCATGAATGATTGTTCTCATCAGACCGAGGCTGCATGGCGTAGTCGAACACATGAGTATTAAATGGATACCACACTCTGGTAAATAACGACTTGATCCCCAACAGTATAAATAATATCAATCCATGTCAGACCCACCGTTGCAGCCAATTTGATGAACATCATCGACAACAAACACGGATTTCCTCTATTCTTTAGACGTGACAAAAGATGGTTTCGTAGAATGGGTGTATGTATTAGGCGATGCTAATTCAACAGCAAAAACTATCTCCAATTTTCGGCTTGTTTGTGTGTTTATGTTTGTTATTGTGGTTCTCTGTAATGCTATGATGTGGATATCTTATTTTTGAGAAGACATAGTCGTGTCCATGATGACTGCCCGAGAGGATATTCGGCAATTGACAACATAGGCCTACATGTACATACACAGAGATACACATAGGCCTACATGTACATACACAGAGATACAACATAGGCCTACATGTACATACACAGAGATACAACATATGCCTACATACACAGATATACAACATAGGCCTACATGTACATACACAGAGATACAACATAGGCCTACATGTACATACACAGAGATACAACATAGGCCTACATGTACATACACAGAGATACAACATAGGCCTACATGTACATACACAGAGATACAACATAGGCCTACATGTACATACACAGAGATACAACATAGGCCTACATGTACATACACAGAGATACAACATAGGCCTACATGTACATACACAGAGATACAACATAGGCCTACATGTACATACACAGAGATACAACATAGGCCTACATGTACATACACAGAGATACACGTGGCAACATAGGCCTACATGTACATACACAGAGATACACATGGCAATGACAACATAGGCCTACATGTACATACACAGAGATACACGTGGCAATGTTGGGATACTTTCGTTCCCATAACGCATCATTCTAGCTATCCGCAAAATGGTCTATTATAACTATTGAATACAACAATACAAACCAGAAAACCATAGTCAGAAATGGTAACGAGCTCGAGATCATATATTATATACACATGCTTGTAATTATAGAATATAAAATATATTGGTTTCGCGAATGACCAACTCGGAATTCCGTTAAAATAACAATAACAACCAGCACCTAATTAACGAACCGGCGGCCGACTCCGCCGTCTCCGACCACAACCATCAGCAGGCTGCAGAACGAAACATATCTATAAAAGTTGAAATATAAGACTTACAAATTATCTTTTAAATTTCTTTTATTGGTAATTGACATAGCTTGTCACAAACCAAAAATCAACATTATTGACTTAATAATGTAAAGGACAATAAATGCAATTGAAATTCCCAACTAAACCTTTTACCGGACTCGGCCTCCTGGTCGCGCAGTTCGATTTTTAAACCGGAAAAAACAATTATCTATGAATAAAATGCCCATCGGACCACAGCTATCAACTATTTGCAGAACAGTATACACGCGGCGCGCGCTAACAATCAGTCAATGGGACAGTTGACATTCAGGACGTAGCAATGGAGAACTCCAGTAATCTTTATCGCTATCTGATATCGACTGGACGGTCTGTTCTGAAATAGTAACGAATATATGTCCCACATGATCATCGCATTATCGATACCATAGTCACAGGCTGTTTATAGATACGATACCATGGTCCCAGGCTGTTTATAGATACGATACCATAGTCCCAGGCTGTTTATAGATACGATATCATGGCCCCAGGCTGTTTATAGATACGATATCATTGTTACAGGCTGTTTATAGATACGATACCATGGTCCCATGCTGTTTATAGATACGATATCATGGTCCCAGGCTGTTTATAGATACGATATCATGGTTCCAGGCTGTTTATAGATACGATATCATGGCCCCAGACTGTTTATAGATACGATATCATGGCCCCAGGCTGTTTTAGTCAGCTCTTTGTGAGATATGTTACACAGAGGTCCGGAGACAGTTGTCATCGTTACCAATCACACAATATTGTGCAAAACTATCAGTTTACGGTAATAACTCACAACCCTACACGCTGATCAAGGTCGATTCAAAGGAACAACAACAATAATCACACTCATTATTTCTGAGGATGGGACCAGCTTAAACAAAGCTCACGGGACTCAGTGCTAAAGACAATATCGTTCAGCTCTCAAACACCATACTGGACTCATACTGATCCAGAACCCATCATATTTATATATATATATATATTTATATATATATATTTTATTTTTTTTTATTTCCTCCATTCATGGAGATATTTATAGAGAATGCATACAATTAATATAAATTATAAGAACATAAACAGGGAACAAAACTCAACATATTTATAGTCATCAACTAAGTGATGAACATGATAATTACATACATGATTTCCATTTACAACAACCATACACATAGAAGCATTCTTACTAACAGACACACACATATAGAAGATTGGAGAATTACATGCATGACTTCCATTTTCAACAACCAAACTCCCAGAAGCATTCATACTAGCAGACACACACAAAACATTGGCGAATTACATATATTACTTCCCTTTACAACAGCCATACACACAGAAGCATTGATTGATTGATTTTTTAGTTGTACAATAACAAATGATATAACAACAAAATTATGAACAAGTATATGATAAGTATTGTACAGGAGCAGCATGACCATGTTGGTCGTCTTCCTGCTGCCCGTGAATGATATATACATAAGGATGGCGGATGAATTCAAAGATGTATTCATACTTACAAACACACATTCATTATATTTATAGACAGAAAGAGACGACGACCAGAATGGTATTAATGTAACGTTATCGTGTAATGGATTGAACATATGTCGAATATCTAAACTGGCTCTCCACGACAGGCTAAATGTGATGTGTTATTATAAGGTTATATGAGTTATGTATAGTATTATGTCATTAACGTATAGTATTAATTATTTAAATACAATTCAAACAGAGAGGCAATGATATTCTTCCCATAGTTTACATGTGCAGTTTATTATGAAATTTGCAAAGTCGTTGATATAATCTGCCTGAATAGTACCGCCTACGAAACATCTATAATACTTGTATCAGGGGAACGAATAGAACGTGAATTGTTATATTAAACGACCATTCCATCTCAGTCATAGTATGTCAACCTTCGGTATTTTTTATTTCAGTTGAATGTGTTTGTTTCATGTGTAGTAATTCTAAACGCGATGAACGTTTTATTTGAACGTATGAACCGATCAACACCATCCTGCACAATTTGGGTTTAATACTGTTTATATACTGTTTATATATTGTTTATATACTGTTTATATACTGTTTATATACTGTTTATATACTGTTTATATACTGTTTATATACTGTTTATATACTGTTTGTATACTATTTATATACTGTTTATATACTATTTATATACTGTTTATATACTGTTTATATACTGTTTATATACTGTTTATATACTGTTTATATACTGTTTATATACTGTTTATATACTGTTTATATACTGTTTATATACTGTTTATATACTGTTTATATACTGTTTATATACTGTGTATATACATGAACATCAGACGGGGATAAACCAAGAAAGACGGAAGCGGATTCACATAGCCAACCTCACAAACGCAGAGCCAGTCAAATATTGTGTCTTCTGTGAATTGATGTATAACCATGGAAATATTTCAGCCAATTGTCTTCTTTGAAAATCCATTCAAGTGTATAATTTGGAAATCCATTCACATGCAAATAAGAAGAATGCGATACGCCTTCAACTCGATCGGGTGGGATGGGTATACGTACGAGGAACCACTCGGGAGATCGCTCGTTTAAAGGTGGATTATCTCTTTGTAAACATGTGTTATAAACCCATAGAGAGCCCCACACAGATAGAAGGATCTATTACTGACTGTCGTCTGCTCGTGTCTGTGAGGGGCACCATACGGGTCTCTTTGTTACCGGGGAATAAAGATTGTCTATATCTTTGTAAACATGTATTATATAGTTACCGGGGTATAAAATATTAGATATGAATCGAAGACTCCTGTCCGGAAATGCTTCTATCGATTAATATAGATTTATTTCGAATAGGTGTGGTTGTTTATATAACGAACAATAGTGGTTACTGTTAACATAAACCAGACATTTTACTGTATAATTTTGTCACAGATAAACGTTAATTAGACTCATTATCGCATAAAACTATGGAATAAAACAATACAATCAATCAATCTGGGACATTTGACGTTCGGTACGTAACTATAGGAACATCCTAATGCTCTATATCTATATATAGTATCACCCGAATGGCCTGTTCTAAAAATAGACCAATAAAGTGTCCCAATAAATCATCTCATTTCATAATAAAATATTCGAAATAAAATCAAAATTAATTGATAGAAGTCTTTCCGGACAGGGGTGTTCAATTCATATTAATTATTTTATGCCCACGCAACTATTTCAAATTTGTTATTTGAAGAGATAATCCATCTTTAAATGTAATGTTTGTGGTGCTGAATTTGTTGTTTATGATCAACTGGCGCAACACTTTAGAGTCTACACGGATGAACAACCATATAGGTGTGATCTCTGTCAAAATGGATTCACCTAGAAGAGTGGCCTAACTGAATACACGAAGAACCATACGGATGAGACACCGTTTAAGTGTGATATATGGTAGAAGGGATACCATCAGAAGAGTAATCTGACTGTATACATGTCAGGATGGATACAGACGGGAGAGACTCCATATAAATGTTATATATGTCAGCAGGAATTCACTCATCAGAGTAATCTGACTGTACACTTCAGGACGCACATTGAATATACGCCGTATACGTATACCGGAGAGTCGTCATTTGAGTGCGATATTTGTCAGAATGGATTCACCCGGTAGAGTAATCTGACTGTACACATGGGTATCCACGTGGGTAAGGCACCATAAAATGTACACTTTGTCAGAAGATATACAAGACCAAGAGAAGTTTCAATGTACATATGAGGATCCACACGCGGGATATTCCGCTCATGTGTGAGATACATGTATGTTACAAGGGGAATAATATAATAATTACACCCACTTCATTCTCTATAGTAAATTCCCGTTTAGTTTATAAAAGCTAATGTAATTATATCGTATAATTACATTAGGTCGAGATTTTATAAGTGCAGCGAAAACGACACAAGAGTACCAGCGCAATGATATTGGTAGTCCGTTGCATAGTAACCAGAGACGCTAGTTGCTTCGCACTCGCTTCGCAGAACACTTTTTTTTTCACTAATGGCATTAACGCCGACAAAAGAATAGTAAATAAATATCCAAATGAAGACAATGCACCAATGAATTAAACATTTCCAAGATGTACACAAATAATAAATGTTGTATTTGCAACGTTTTATAACGAAATGCATGGATAATCTTACACAACTTTTTTGTTTTCGTTTCATTTATTTACATTTTCACACCTCATAGGGAGGATCCACGCGGGAGAGTTTCAATATGAATGTGATATATGTGATAAGGGATTTACTCAACAATGGCTGGAATAAACAATAATACAGTCAGTAAATATTCAATTGTGCGTATTCCAGCCGTTGTTATTATTTGAAATGACACAGTCGATGTGGTTGGAATTTTAGTCAATCTTAGGCACATCTCTATATTATTAAGTTATTATACAATGTTAGGCACATCTCTATATTATAAAGTTATTATACAATGTTAGGCACATCTCTATATTATAAAGTTATTATACAATGTTAGGCACATCTCTATATTATAAAGTTATTATACAATCTTAGACACATCTCTATATTATAAAGTTATTAAACAATGTTAGGCACATCTCTATATTATAAAGTTATTATACAATCTTAGGCACATCTCTATATTATAAAGTTATTTATAAAACAATGTTAGGCACATCTCTATATTATAAAGTTATTATACAATCTTAGACACATCTCTATATTATAAAGTTATTATACAATGTTAGGCACATCTCTATATTATAAAGTTATACAATGTTAGGCACATCTCTATATTATAAAGTTATTATACAATGTTAGTCACATCTCTATATTATAAAGTTATTATACAATGTTAGTCACATCTCTATATTATAAAGTTATTATACAATGTTAGGCACATCTCTATATTATAAAGTTATACAATGTTAGGCACATCTCTATATTATAAAGTTATTATACAATGTTAGTCACATCTCTATATTATAAAGTTATTATACAATGTTAATCACATCTATATATTATAAAGTTATTATACAATGTTAGGCACATCTCTATATTATAAAGTTATTATACAATGTTACGCACATCTCTATATTATAAAGTTATTATACAATGGTGTGTACAGTATGAGGCACATCTCTATATTATAAAGTTATTATACAATGTGAGGCACATCTCTATATTATAAAGTTATTATACAATGTTGTGTACGGTATGAGGCACATCTCTATATTATAAAGTTATTATACAATGTGAGGCACATCTCTATATTATAAAGTTATTATACAATGTTGTGTACAGTATGAGGCACATCTCTATATTAGAAAGTTATTATACAATGTGAGGCACATCTCTATATTATAAAGTTATTATACAATGTTGTGTACAGTATGAGGCACATCTCTATATTAGAAAGTTATTATACAATGTGAGGCACATCGCTATATTATAAAGTTATTATACAATGTTGTGTACAGTTTGAGGCACATCTCTATATTATAAAGTTATTATACAATGTTGTGTACAGTATGTGATTTTATTAGGCACATCTCTATATTATAAAGTTATTATACAATGTTGTGTACAGTATGTGTTTTTCTTCTACGAGTCCGGGTTGTGGTGAAAAGTCATAATGACATTGGTATTATCCATTGAATTGAATAAAACAATAAAATCAATCTGGGACATTTGACGTTCGGAACATAGCTATGGGAACAGCCGAATTATCTCTATCGCTACATGGTATCACCTGAATGGTCTGTTCTAAAAATAAAACAATACAATGTCGCGTTTAATCATCTCATTTCATAATAAAATATCAATATTAACTGATAGAAGCGTTTCCGGACAGGGGTCTTCAATTCATATTTATTATTTTATACCCACGTTATTTCAAATTTGTCATTTAAACAGATAATCCATCTTTAAAACATGTTGGCGTTATTCAAATACAGACAAATACATCTTTGAACACATATTTGTGACCCACATTATGTGATTCGGGATTTTTTTTACCCTGTGCCAATGCATTCTCTTATATATGCGAGTCGACCATATGTCGCCTCGCATATATAAGAGAATGCATTGGCCTAACAATTTTTTATCATGTTTTTTAAATAAATGTTTCTTACAATTTTTAGGACATAAAATAAAAAACACCCATTACCCTGCAGGGAGCCCCACACATATATAGAAGCATATAGAAGAGTGTCGTCTGCTCATGTTTGTCTGGGGCTCTGTATGGGTGAAATTATAAAATTGTTAAAGAATACAAGAAAAAATTATTAAAATTGTAAAAAATTGTTAGGCCAATGCATTCTCTTATATAAGAGAATGCATTGGCACAGGGTAAAAAACATCCCGACTTACGACTGGATTTGATATGGCGGGTCACATATATACTGAAAATAACATTATAAAATATACATGTAGCTGTACGCAGACATGCATAATTACCACCCGACAAGAATGAGCATGTTAGTTTTTATTTGACTATTATAGTTGAATTTGACTGCTAAATCCATAATTTCTCTATTTTCGTGGAAACTTTTGGATCGCGCATCCAAGTGCACAGCCACTCGTAGCAACATTACCGCAATCTTTCAGCCTCCCGATGTACTTCGTTTTGTAACCATTTTCGCCGGCTTAGTTTAGTTAATTAAGAAACACGTGTGCATTTTAAATGGCATTAACATGATCACTCAATCGCCCCTTCCTAAACATATTTAGACCAATCAAATGTCAGTTGACTTCCTTATCATGTGCCATCATGATTAGTCTTTCACACGGATCGAGATTTGTTATTTCGTCACAAAAACAATCATGGTACAGATTTAGTATGACAATGTTTTTGAATGTTTTTTTTAATATGATGTTGGGTTATGCCCCTTGTATCGAATTAACAAAACGACGATATCCATATGTACCTAATATAGTTTAATTATGAATTCAGGATGTGCCTGACCTGATGGATGTTACAGTGTGTATCTTTACCTAATATAGTTTAATTATGAATTCAGGATGTGCCTGACCTGATGGATGTTACAGTGTGTAAATGTTTTACATAAGCATCAGTGCAAATGTTTTAGTGTACATTGTTTGCACTGTAATATATCACACTCGTGTGAGCTACCCCCTGTGTTGATGTTCTTATGATTCTGGGTGAACGATTTCCCACACATATTGCATGATACGGACGATCGCCGGTGTGTACTGACTTGTGTCTCATTAGTTTACTGTTTTCAGCAAATGATTTCTCACACACATCGCACTGATACGGAGTATCGCCGGTGTGGATTCTCTTGTGTCTCATTAGATTATTGTTCTGTGCAAATGATTTATCACACACATCGCACTGATATGGACGATTGCCGGTGTGAATTCTCATATGTCTCATTAGGTCGCCGGTGTGGATTCTCTTGTGTCTCATTAGATTATTGTTCTGGGCAAATGATTTCTCACACACGTCGCACTGATATGGACGATCGCAGGTGTGGATTTAACAAAATTAACAAAACGACGATATCCATATTTACCTAATATGATCATACGCAAGCGTAGTTAACGAACCAAAGGTAAAGCAATCACATAAGGGTTTCTGCATGTAGCGTTTAAAACCACTTTATAGATTCCCACCAAATAAGATTCACATGCATAAGACCTATGTTTGGTGGGGTAATTAAATATAGTTATATATGTTGTCGAGAGTGCATGGAACTGAAACTAAACATTATATTACTTGGCGTGCTGTGGGAGTTCTCCGCTTCAGATACTCAGGATGTTCATTTCAGTCATAACATGCCATCGTGTCGATTTCAACAATAGTCGCCAAAACAACGTCATCGTGTAACTTTCACCATTGACCGAATTCGCGTGGAACTGAATGTATCTTCTGCTTTGTTCATACGTATGTGTTTTCATTCTATTCAATAAAATAGGATATATATGGATTATCAGATGCATGTAAGTATGCAGACTTATGGTAACAACCAAATCCATATTAAATATTATCTTATTTCCTTTCGCACGGTATAGTCTCTACAGAACCATGCAGTATTGATCAACTGCTGTGCATCAGTTGGGAAATAAAGCTTTGAGCAAGGTAGATCGTGTTGAGTTGTGGTGCTTTTAGTTTATTTTACAAAATATTAAAACTTCCTAGGGTCCGATTATTTGATCCAATAGAGTGCCTGAGTAGACCCGTTAGAAATCCATTATGGACCTACTATCCCTTATAAATAAAAACAAATAAATGATTTTATGATGTTTCGATAAATAGGAGAATGTTGCACGTCGACTGATGTGGGTTGGCCCCTTGACAGCCGATTACGACATTAATGCTTTAAGCCCATCGATCTACTGTGCGACATTCGTGCTCCCCGAAATTCAAAACAACAGAATCGTATTAGCAAACATTTTAGTGTATATTGTTAAGATAAGATAAGATAAATTTTATTTAAAAGTCCGAGGTATAAACATGTTACAAACACAAGCTCTGAAGAGCTTTTGACCGACTGTTTGCACTGTAATTCCCAGGTCCATAATGTTCTTTAAATCTCAACGATTTACATTTGCGGTAACTTTTTATTCAAATATCAGATAACAAGCTGAGTCCAATTAACTTTTATTTGGGACAAAATTACACAATAAAATTTCAGGTGTCTGCTAACATTATCCGTTAGCTAAACAACCACTCGTTTTTAGACCAGAACATATTCGAAATATTTTAAATATTAATCGATAGAAGCATTTCCGGACAGGGTAATCGATTGATATATAATATGTTATACACCGGTAACTATATAACACATGTTTACAAAGATATATTTAATAGTCAGAGTAGAGATTCGTGGCATGATTTCTAGTCTTATAATGTGAATGTTCAGGGCGAATTGTTTATTCAATAAATCACACTGATGAGGACAATCGTCTGCGTGGATATTCTTGTGTTATTAAAGGTGGATTATCTCTTTGTAAACATGTATTATATAGTTACCGGGGTATAATATATTAGATATGAATCGAAGACTCCTGTCCGGAAATGCTTCTATCAATTAATATTCATTTTATTTCGAATATTTTCTGGTCTAAAAACGTGTGGTTGTTTAGCTAACGAACAATAGTGGTTACTGTTAACAGAGACCAGACATTTGATGGTGTAATTTTGTCACAAATAAACATTAATTATACTCATTATCGCTTATAACTATGGAATAAAAACAATACAACCAATCAATCTGGGACAGTTTACGTTCGGTACGTAGCCATAGGAACAGCATAATGCTCTATATCGCTATATGGTATCACCCGAATGGTCTGTTCTAAAAATAGACAAATAAACGGGCCCAATAAAATATTGGAAATAAAATCAATATTAATTGATAAAAGCCTTTCCGGATAGGGGGTCTTCAGTTCATATTTATTATTATTTCAAATTTGTTATTTAAAGAGATAATCTATCTTTAAATGACCTTTGTGTGTGAACGATTTCCAGTTGATCGTTCTTGACGAATTATTTCTCAGATAAACCACACCGATATGGAAGATAGCGGGTATGCGCGCATACGAATTGTGCCATCGCATAAAGTAACAACTGAATTATCACATATATCGCACTGATACGGTCTCTTATGTGTTGTCAGATGAGTCTCGGTGTGAATGAATTCTCACATATATCGCACTGATACGGTCTCTTATGTGTTGTCAGATGAGTCTCGGTGTGAATGAATTCTCACATATATCGCACTGATACGGTCTCTTATGTGTTGTCAGATGAGTCTCTGTGTGAATGAATTCTCACATATATCGCACTGATACGGTCTCTTATGTGTTGTCAGATGAGTCTCGGTGTGAATTAATTCTCACATATATCGCACTGATACGGTCTCTTATGTGTTGTCAGACGAGTCTCTGTGTGAATGAATTCTCACATATATCGCACTGATACGGTCTCTTATGTGTTGTCAGATGAGTCTCGGTGTGAATGAATTCTCACATATATCGCTCTGATACGGTCTCATATGTGTTGTCAGATGAGTCTCTGTGTGAATGAATTCTCACATATATCGCACTGATACGGTCTCTTATGTGTTGTCAGATGAGTCTCGGTGTGAATGAATTCTCACATATATCGCACTGATACGGTCTCTTATGTGTTGTCAGATGAGTCTCGGTGTGAATGAATTCTCACATATATCGCTCTGATACGGTCTCTTATGTGTTGTCAGATGAGTCTCGGTGTGAATGAATTCTCACATATATCGCACTGATACGGTCTCTTATGTGTTGTCAGTTGAGTCTCGGTGTGAATGATTATTTATTTATTGACGTGTGGATAATGGCTTACAATATCTACAAATAAGACAAAGTTAAAATATGACATTATGCAAGGGTAACATCTAATAAAAACTACATGCATCAACAATTGGAGAAAAAAAACCACAAAATAAATAAATAGATAAAATAACGCATATTATATACATCGTCATTATGTCACATGCATGCGGATATACGATATAATGGTGTTCTGTATTGTCCCAGTCATATGTCATGTGGTCGTAATTATATACAGCAGAAGAGTCTTGAACAGTGCATGACATCAGGTGACTGCTCTGGACGAATTATTTCTCACACACATCGCATTGTTATGGACGATCGCCTGTGTGTGATATCTTAAGGGAAGTGGCATGAGATGAAGTAACAAATGATTTATCACACAGATCGCACTGATATTGAAGCTCTCCCGTGTGGATTCTCTTATGCGATATCAGAGAACTTTTCTGGGTGAATATTTTCTGACATAAATCACATGGATAACGGCACTCTCTCGTGTGTGTTTTCTTATGTCTCATTAGGTTATTGTTCTGAGCGAATGTATTCTCACACACATCGCACTGATACGGACGATCACCAGTGTGAATTCTTTTATGATTTGTGAGAGGAACTCTCTGGGTGAATGATTTCTCACACATATCGCACTGATATGGACGACATCCGGTGTGGATTCTCTGATGTGCTATTAGAGAACCTCTCTGTGTGGGTTCTCACATGTCTCATTAGGTTATTGTTCTGGGCGAAAGATTTGTCACAAACATCGCACTGGTATGAATAATTACCAGTGTGGATTATCTTACGACCAGCCAGGGTTCCAGAGTGGGCTGATACTTTTGCACATATATCACACGCGTGTGAGCTACCCCCTGTGTTGATGTTCTTGTGCTTCTGGATGAACGATTTCCCACACATATTGCACTGATACGGACGATCGCCGGTGTGTACTGACTTGTGTCTCATTAGTTTACTGTTTTCAGCAAATTATTTCTCACATACATCGCACTGATACGGAGTATCGCCGGTGTGGATTCTCTTGTGTCTCATTAGGTTATTGTTCTGGGCAAATGATTTATCACACACATCGCACTGATATGGACGATTGCCGGTGTGAATTCTCATATGTCTCATTAGGTCACTGTTCTGGACAAATGCTTTCTCACACACATCGCACTGATATGGACGATGGCCTGTGTGGATTCTCTTATGAGAGGTGACATGGGATGGAGTAACAAATGATTTATCACACACATCGCACTTATAAGGACGATCACCCGTGTGAATTCTCTTATGGACAATTAGACTTCCAAATTGACTGAATGCTTTTTCACATATATCACATTCGAATGGCTTATCACCTGTGTGGACTCTCATATGTGTAGTCAGAGCTCTCAATCGAGAAAATGTTTTCTCACATCTATCACACGCATGTGAGCTAGATCCGGTGTGGATTTTCTTGTGTTTCGTCAGACTACTTGAGTCAGCGAACGATTTCCCACACATATTGCACTGATACGGACGATCGCCGATGTGTACTGTCTTGTGTCTCATTAGTTTACCGTTTTCAGCAAATGATTTCTCACACACATCGCACTGATACTGACTATCGCCGGTGTGGATTCTCTGGTGTCTTATTAGGTTATTGTTCTGGGCAAATGATTTCTCACACACATCGCACTGATACGAACTATCGCCGGTGTGGATTCTCCTGTGTCTTATGAGGTTATTGTTCTGGGCAAATGATTTCTCACACACATCGCACTGATACGGACGATCGCCAGTGTGAATTCTTTTATGATTTGTGAGAGGAACTCTCTGGGTGAATGATTTCTCACACATATCGCACTGATATGGACGACATCCGGTGTGGATTCTCTGATGTGCTATCAGAGAACCCCTCTGTGTGAATGATTTCTGACATAAATCACATGGATAACGGCACTCTCTCGTGTGAATTCTCTTATGTCTCATTAGGTTATTGTTCTGGATGAACGATTTCTCACACACATCGCACTGATATGGACGATCGCCGGTGTGTACTGTCTTGTGTCTCATTAGTTTACTGTTTTCAGCAAATGATTTCTGACACACATCGCACTTATACGGACGATCGCCCGTGTGGTTTCTCATATGTCTCATTAGGTCACTGTTCTGGACAAATGATTTCTCACACACATCGCACTGATATGGACGATCGCCGGTGTGGATTCTCTTATGTCTCGTCAGACTACTTGAGTCAGCGAATGATTTCTCACACACATCGCACTGATACGGACGATCGCCTGTGTGGATCCTCTTATGGATTGTCAGATCTCCCAATCGAGAAAATGTGTTCTCACATATATCACATGCGTGTGAGTGATCTCCTATGTGGATTATGTTGTGTTTTATCATATTACTGGAATCAGCGAACGAGTTCTCACATAAATCGCACTGATAAGGACGATCGCCTGTGTGGATTCTCCTATGGATCGTCAGATGTGCCAAGCAACATGTTTTCTCCCATATACCACACGTGTGTAAGCTACAAACCTACTTGTAGGATAGACAAATTGTCCATGAATGATTGTTCTCATCAGACCGATGCTGCGTGGCGTAGTCGAACAAATAAGTATTAAATGGATACCACAATCTGGTAAATAACGACTTGATCCCCAACAGTATAAATAATATCAATCCATGTCAGACCCACCGTTGCAGCCAATAATTTGATGAGCATTATCGACAACAAACACGGATTTCCTCTATTCCCTAGACGTGACAAAAGATGGTTTCGTAGAATAGGTGTACGTATTAGGCGATGCTAATTCAACAGCAAAACTATCTCCAATTTTCGGCTTTTTTTGTGTTCATGTTTGTTATTATATGTGTTGTGCGGCTGGATTTAACGTAGATATAGTAACTCCCACAAATTAAAGGGTTAATAAAATGTATTTAAAATAAAGGCATCAACATAATAATCATATCACAGCAGTCAGTATTAAAAACCATTAAAGATACTCCATAAAATGAAATCTGCATTTCATATATATCTAGAATTGGTAATCCAAAATACTACATCTCACCATTTCGAAAACTAATTAGTGACTGCCCCCCAGACCGCGCTAATTTTCCCGCCAGTAACAGGTGAGTGCTAATCAGAGTGCAGATGACACTATCGTTCATACTCTCACGCGCATACACACTGACACACATTTCAGTTAAGGGGATGGTAAAGTCTGGTCAAGATGGCCACCGCGGATTGCACCCTACCTCCAGATGATCAATAATTACTCACCGGCCATAGAATGGATAAACTTCATATTTTTCACACATAATAATCAATAATAAACAAAGATCTTGTCATTAGTAGAGAAATTATAGCTGTTAGAATTTACTCGCGGTAGAGTGACAAAAAATCCTGTCCCCAAACGGCGTTTCTCCAGTTCCAATGGTTAACTTTTTGGACCAACTGAACAGTAAAAATGGTCCTATAAGAATCTGACTAGAGACAAGGAGACATCATTTTGAGGAAAAACAAGAACTTTCCAAAATACCCTGCCTGTGAAAATAGTACTGTCATCCTGAATAATGGCAAAATGTCCTCCATTTGCATTGTTTACATTCTTAGGAACTATTTTTCTTGGTATGGGAGACCATAATATCCTAACATTATTTTGCGATAGCCGATACGCATGCCATGGAGGCGGGGCGGCCATGATTACAAACAAACCCATCCGTCAATACTAGAATACGATTACGAATGGAAATCGATCAGTATAGACAATCGCGCATGGGATCAAGCTTTTGATTATGCCCATCAATAGATATGGGTTATAAGCAATATGATTGTACCTGATAACCGACAATTTCTCGATTAATTTACATTCAAATGTTATTAAACGTATTTTACTCCACAATGTTGTTGATCCCAGTGCACCAAAATAGAATTGACCGGAAGTGAACTCGCACAAGGAGTCCGTCGTAAAATATGACATATTTCGTCGGAATACGGTACTTTCCTATTCATAAATATGTTTTTATATAGGCTATTTGATTTTAGAATAATACAATATTCTGAAACATGTAAGTTTTCTATTTATGTGATTTGCGTACTAATACGACATCTTGTAATCTCGCTTTCGACTATAGACTGGTAATTCTAAAAATAAAATATCAACATTTCCATCTGTAAACAGCACAAAACTTCATAAATCGTGGGTAATCAAGCAACTAAATTAATTCCAACAACTTAAATAAACTGAAAGCATCGATTTCATATCATAAACTTGCCCGATTGCAGGATCGGATTGCTTTTCTGGTCGATTTTCATGTACCTGCCGCGAATTAAAAAATGACAACAACGTCATGAACATGTGTTTACAATTGAAATATGGCGACTGGCTCCCAAGAAAAACTGACACGTTTTAGCGGACGTTTTGCAAACGATACAGTGAACATTAATCTAAAGCATAGCTCCTTGGCTCTTAACGGTATGTCACTTATCATAATGGGCTGCCTAATGATACTGTTGAAGTTATAGTTTTTCACATTTGAATGCCAAAACAATGACATAATATTGCAGATATACTCTGTTTCAAAGTCATTTTTTCTGGTACAAAAAGCTTTTTAGCTCACATCTCTTCGTGGCACCTCCTTTAACGATATATGCTCTATATATTATCTCTATGTTGTTATATCTATTTCTGTCTGCTTTTATGTGAAAAATACCAATTTTGTCAGCCCGTTTCCAGACATTTTTTATGAAACAGACTTTGCCATCCCCTTAACCCACAAAAGGCTGAAATAACAAAGCAGGATGCGCGCAAGTATCATGATACATAAATAGAGGATCTCAAACGAGTTACTATTTTATATGGAATTTATCAACCGAGTTCACTAAATTCGATTTGAGCCGAGGTTTACCGAGGCTCAAATAGAATTTAGTGGACGAGGCTGATAAATTACGTATAAAATAGAACGAGTTTGAGATACTTTTCATCACATGATCATATAATCGCTAAAATTTTATCGAAAACAACAATTAACTGCAGCCAGCGATCATTGTCCCAAAGAGCAGCGTGACGTCATTGCATGCGACTATATTACACGTGTCTATGACGCTCGAATATTACATCGGAAAATAGTGCTAATCATGTGATAAAAGAATATATACAACCGCAGTGTACTAAAACAGATAAAAACGGCACCTGTAACATATTGTTCTCTGTAATGCTATGATGTGGATATCTTATCTTTGAGAAGAACCAGTCGTGTCCATGATGACTGCCCGAGAGGCCTACATACACAGATACACGTGGCAATGTTGGGATACTTTCGTTCCCATAACGCATCATTCTAGCTATCCGCAAAATGGTCTATATCGCTTATAACTATTGAATACAACAATACAAACAATCAGTCTGGAACAGTTGACGTTCAGGACGTAGCAATGGGAGAACTCCAATAATCTCTATCGCTATCTGATATCGACTGGACGGTCTGTTCTAAAATAGTAATGAATAAATGTCCCACTTGATCATCGCATTATAAAAGAAAATATTCGAACTAAACCAATGTTGAATCATAGAGGGCTCTCCGGGCAGGGGTCTTCGGTTCATATTTATTATTTTAAACTCAGGAAATTATACAACTTGTTAGAGAAAGTGATAACCCATCTTTAAATAAGCACGTAAATCTTAACAAATCTACAAATTCTCGACGAGTTTCAGAAGTACATACACGCATGTATGTGTCTATAGATGTTTATACACGCATGTATGTGTCTATAGATGTTTATACACGCATGTATGTGTATATATATGTTTATACACGCATGTATGTGTCTATAGATGTTTTTAAGGGTACATACACGCATGTATGTGTCTATAGATGTTTATAAGGGTACATACAAGCATGTATGTGTCTATAGATGTTTATAATGGTACATACAGGCATGTATGTGTCTATAGATGTTATACACGCATGTATGTGTCTATGGATGTTTATACACGCATGTATGTGTATATATATGTTTATAAGGGTGCATACACGCATGTATGTGTCTATATATGTTTATACACGCATGTATGTGTCTATAGATATTTATAAGGGTACATACACGCATGTATGTGTGATGTTTATACACGCATGTGTGTGTCTATAGATGTTTATTATTATTATTATTTATTTTGAATCAGGCATAAAGCGCCCATATATTATATCACAATTTAGCATACATAATTACATATGTTACATTATAATAGAGATTATATTAAAGATTACATATAAAGTAGATTATTCCAATGACGAAATAAGTATGAGCTGAATAACAAATCAGAATTATAAATGGCATATAGTATCTTATTTGTAGATTTAGACGTTCTCTCTCGGAACCCATACACACCCTTGCGCACTATTGTTTATACACGCATGTATGTGTCTATATATTTTATAAGGGTACAAACACGCATGTATGTGTCTATATATGTTTATACACGCATGTATGTGTCTATAGATGTTTATACACGCATGTATGTGTCTATAGATGTGTATACACGCATGTATGTGTCTATAGATGTTTATAACGACCCCGCTCGGTGCGCATGTATGTGTCTATATATGTTTATAACGACCCCGCTCGGTGCGCATGTATGTGTATATAGATGTTTATACACGCATGTATGTGTCTATAGATGTTTATACTTAGAACAAGTCTTTCCTCTTATCTTTTCCTACAATTGGCCCGTCCGACTTCGTCTCCGGTATAATTGACTATAACCGCTTGTTTTACTGGAGACACACCTTTAACGGGCATTGTTTGAAGAACAAACGAAAGATTGGATTCATGGAAAACTTTAACTTTTTTTTCACGATATGTCTGATGTGGCCAGCCAAATGTGTAAGATTTGATTCTTCTGCGGCATCTTAGTCATTATTGTATTAGATACGACAGCGACCAATCATCCATTCGTACCCGAACTGCCACAAGTGCTTCATTTACACCAGAATCACGCATAATTATAGATATCTTGAATATATTATACTTTCCTGAATGAACAGAGGCTGCAGAAGTGCCGTTATCACTAAAAATCAAGCCACATGGACGCAATTTCTTTGTTTTTCGTGGCGTATAAAATATGAAACGCATTCTGAAGACAAACACTGACTATAAAGTATACCCGTGTTATTCTTCTGTAAAATAGCTGAGAAAGTATCCCGATAGGGGTTGATAATTGGGAGCTGTGGCCTCGTAATCAACACGGGTGCGTGTTACGGTTCTATTTCAAGCCAATCACGACTGTGACGGTTCTGTACATGATATTTATTCGAACGATTTCTGCACTTTGGTCCGAAAATCGTCTGGTGTATCTGACATTTTAAACCAGATAATGACTGTAGCTTATGTAATTTGCATAATAGAACAGGTATATTAAGAAATAACACAATAAATACCTAATACGGGAGATTAAGTGACATTAATAGGCAGAAATATTGAAAGTCCCGATGAGCATAATCATGCCCGCCTATATAAATGACCAATGGTAATATAAATCAACTCTCAGGAGAATATGAGATGTTATATTCATTTACTTAATCTGGGCATTATTGAAAGATCCAGGTGTGACAATATTTCAATGCTAGCGCCATCATATTTCCTCCTCTGAAGTCCATCTGAGGGACATTTACACATGTGTGTCGCCCAGACATGAATATAACTTATGAAATCACGTTCAACTGAATCATTGATAGGTTATGACGTGATTGGGGTGGTGGGGGGCGTGGGGAGGAGGTGCTTAATTGGTGTCTATCCCCAACTTTTGTGAAAATGTTCAACAATTACAAATTTCTTATCTTACAATAGATTGGTTTGAAATTTAACACCAACAATATGTTGAAATTGTTCTCTTAGTTTCATTTGACAACAATTTAATAGTGGGGAATTTGTAGTTTTTGGACCAACATTTGCATACTTTCCTACACTTTAAACATGTAATCAACCATAATTGACATATACAAATGGACACCTCTTCTTTAGAGTTGATCCAAAACTCATGATGGGTGGACAGGAAGTAGGGAGCAGGTGTGATCTAGTTTTATATATCACATTTACCCCCCCCCCCCCAAATTGGCAAGAAACTGGTTTAATGGACAAATAATCTAATTCCATTTATTAATATGCTTTGTATTAAATAATGTATGCTCTTTTGCAAAATAAATCATCTCTCTCTCCATCTGTTGGGAACATTTCCAATATTGTGGGGGTGGGGGCGCCAGGTTGGAAACTTCCAACACTTGGGAATCTTGAAGCCAGTCTAGATAATGTTTGCAATTTTCAGGTTCAGATATCTACATTTTCTCACTGGGCCCATGTTTCCTGAGTTTCTCCCCCGGTTTGCATGGTGGCCAATCAACGGCTACTAATCAATTCACTTCAGAATGGCATACAATCTAGAGCTATAATATGTCATGCAGTTGGGAAAAACCAAAGCCCAGGCCTTGTGCATGAGTTTGGTCTGTTTCAATGGGATGGTGTTGTTGGAAATTCCAAGGTGGACGCCCCAACATTGGGGACCCTCCATCCCACGTCCCTGCTCACTTGACACGTTATCAGCGGGGAATAATAATGTGCCTTATAATAGCCAGGTTCAGACACCCATAACACTGATTTCTAATGATTCATTTGTATGAATGTTTAGCTAATAATTCAAACAATCTGTTACTGCATGTTGAATTTAATAGTTGAGCATTCCTACAAATGAATCAATAGGATTCAAGTGGCTGCTCATTACAGAACATTTAGTCACCAAAGGATTAACATCCATATAATAATATTTGTAACTGCATGATTCTCTTTTTTATATGTTACTGCTTGTTGAACTTAATAACTAAGCATTCCTACAAATTAATCAATAGGATTCAAGTCAACTCTCATTACAGCGCATTTAGTAACCAAAGGTTTAACATCCATATTATAATATTTGTAACTGTAGGATTCTTTGCTTTGTTATATCTTCTATTTAAAAAATCAGAAATCCCTAGTCAATCTAAAATATGATTGAATGAAAGGTTATCGTGCTTGTATATGCTTTAATAGCTGCATATTCTAGAATTCTATAATTTAACCTAGATAATCAGCATCCAGCAAGCGGGTGCCCGACATAAACTTCATAGACTGCGTAATCAGAACATTGTAAGGGTGTCCACGAACTTTTAACGTCTTATTTTTGGCTTTTTGTTAAGTAAAATACGTCTTCGAAAATAGACAACACTAGCCGATGTGCCCCCTCTTCGTCCTATTTAGGGATTTATTTGTGATCGTCTCCGCCTGGACAAACTGCATATATGAGCGAGGTCAAGGTCAAGGACATGGTCGCAAGTGAAATTGGACCCGCCCATATTGTTCGCGTGATCAAAGTAGAACCAGCTACCAAATTTGAGTGGGATCGGTCGATGTCCAGAAACATGCCTATATGAGCGTATTTGATGCACGTCTAGGTCAAGGACACGGTCGCACGTGAAATTGGACCCGCCCATATTGTTCCCGGATCAAAGTAGGCCTACACACCAAATTTGAGTCGGATCGGTCGAGCAGTTTTTCGAGTCTATAACACAAATACATACATACAGACAGAAGTTCCAAAATATATAATAAATAAAATACAAGACATATAACTCTATATATCCCGTCTGCGCTCACGCTTTCCGAAGTCCAGCGCTATGAAATTTCACTATTGTTAACCGGCTATTGACTCATGGAAATGTTGGGCCTGCAAAACGCGTTATTTTTCAAACTAGCTTACGAATTGTGATAGGCGTAACACAGCTTATTGGATAAGCATAGAAAGCAGTGTAATTCATCGAAATTAATGACAAGTGGTGCAAATTTAAACTTAATGCATAGTTTGTTGTGTTTATCTGTGTATACTTTCACAAAATTGGCAGTTTGAACCATGTACCACGGCAAATATTAGTCATAGTTTTACCCGTATAGAACGATTAAATGGGAAGGGAACCGACTCGATCAGGAGAGAACCCAAACAATTATCAAAATTCGCGGTTTCTGTCGTTGTTATGACTCGCACAATGAACGTTTCGATATTAACACGCTCATTTGTGCCACAGATTGTGATGGGATTGAAAATAACTAATCGAATTATCACCTAGATGCCTCAAAGTTGCGTTTTAACTGTCAAAAAGTCGTGAAAATGTATCATTTCGATCATCAGGAACCGTCACAAATCAGTCAAGAACCATCACAAACCGGCGATAGAACGATTTCCGATGTAACAGTTCCCACACAGTGAATCAATTCAGATGTGTTAAATTATAATAAAAGCAATGGTCATGCTGGCACCGCCAATTGGTTAATGGAGTTTTATGGGTCCAACCACTCAAAAGATTCCCTCCGCTGTTATGTTCGGAAGCTCGATGTAAAACACAAGAAGTTCAAAAAGAATATATACCATCCTAAACGGTTGCAAACTTTACAAAACTTCATGTCATCAGTGATAAATCTACTGACTCGGACGCCAAGAAAGAAAACTAATTTTGAACCTCCTGCTGATTTGGCAATATTACAACGTGAAGTAGTCGTCAGCAGAAGTGTTGCTTCTTCGCTGGATTCAGATTTGGAAGGTATAAACGCTGAGATAGAAGAGCTGAATGTTACACTATCCAAGCAAATTTGTCGGTCGATCCTTCCAAAGGTAAAGAAAGATATCAATTATAAGATTAAACTCCTAGAGAAAAAGAACAACATGTTGCAGACCAGGATTCTTAATAAATACCAAGAACTGAAGAGACTTCGATTGAATGTGTCATATTGTAACAGCTGTTTAAATAAAGTGCGATCGAAGATATCAGACCTCCAGGACAGAAATAGAAACCTCAATAAAGAAATAGCTGAAGCGGACGAAGAGAAATCTGCTTTATCAAAGGCGCTTACAACTAAAATAAAAGACCTCACAGAAGAAAATGAGATGCTACGAGATATGGTTAATGAGATGCTACGAGATATGGTTAATGAGATATGGTTAATGAGATGCTACGAGATATGGTTAATGATATGCTACGAGATATGGTTAATGACAACGGTATGCGGCTTATACGGACCCTGGCTCTTACGGACCCTGGCTCTTACGGACCCTGGCTTTTACGGACCACCGGCTGATACGGACCCTGGCTTATACGGACCCGGCTCATACGGACCTCAATTAAAATATGCAATTTTCAAACTTATATTTATGAATTTAATATATAATTATGATTGTCTTTTCACACATATATCTTATTAATTGAGAATTTCGGTGATTTTTTTGGTAATTTTCAAACTTATGAATTTAACAGATTTTGTCGGTGATTTTCAAACTTATATTTCTGAATTTAATATAATTATGATTGTCTTTTCACACATATATCTGTATTAATTTAGAATTTCGGTGATGTTCTGGCTTGAAAAAGCATTTATTGTATCGTGTTAATTAATCTTTTCACCGTTGTATAAACACGCGTGTGTGATCCCTTTATGTCGTTGTATAAACAGACATGCGGTGATAAATGGTCAGTGAACGGTGATCGGGATGAATCCACTGAGTTTGATTTGTTATGAAAACATGTTAGTAAAAACACAACTGGTATATATTCAACTGATGTATTGTTGACTGGCAGAACCATCAACAGGAAAAGCCTGGATCGACGACCAGGGCAAGATTGTATACTCAAGATACCCACTACCACTGAAATAAAGAACCCAAGAAAATTATGTCAAAAATTTGTTTTTTTTCATTTGCTTTCTTCATAATAAAAGCTAATATATGAGGGGTGAAGGAAAGGGCCTATTGGCCCTCTCGACCATCCCGTAATTTCTACTTTTCTAAAACTTTTTAATTTTACACCAAATCTTTTTCATATGAGCAGCCAAATTAACATACTCAAATATTTGGAGATATCTCTAAATATTTGAAGATATCTCTAAATATTTGGAGATATCTCTAAATGATTTGGAGATATCTATAAATATTTGGAGATATCTCTAAATATTTGAAGATATTTCTATATATTTGGAGATATCTCTAAATGATTTGGAGATATCTCTAAATATTTGGAGATATCTCTAATTATTTGGAGATATCTCTAAATATTTGCAGATATCTCTAAATATTTGCAGATATCTCCTTAATCATTTGAAGATATCTCTAAATCGGCACATATCCACAATGCAGCTTTAAATTGCACTTATCTCTAAATGTATTAGAGATATCTCCAAATTAATTGAAGATATCTGTAAATAATTGGAGATATCTCCAAATAAATTAGAGATTCTCTAAATATTTGGATATATCTCTAAATCGACATATCCACAATTGGACTTATCTGTAATTAATTACTTCTCCATAATTCGATTTGAAGATATCTCTAAATAATTGGAGATATCTCCAAATGAATTAGAGATATCTCTAAATCGACATATCCACAATTTAAATTTGAAATGAACAAAATTATCTATAATTCAAATATTATAATAATAATAAATTATCCCCTTCAGTTCCTTTGCAATTGATTGTCTGATTACGTATACACAAGCCGTTCCGCTCTTATTGGTTTAGCTACAAATGAGCTATCATCTGTACTGAATATCTTTGTTTGAGCTGATTTTGATGCGCGGCGACGTAATCATGTGACCCATCTGAGGTGTTTGAGCTGATTTTGATGCGCGGCGACGTAATCATGTGACCCATCTGGGGCGATATATTTAGACGCCGAAATTACACACAATGAGTCGCCAAGCGGTTGTCAATGACGCTTCGTTTACGTAACACGAATCGTGGAAACTAAGCGAAGCCAATTTTAATACTATTAATCAGACTTTGTGTTGAGCTACTAATATCACCACATATGAAGTTATGAATTAGGTCCTGTAACATATTGGCAACGAAATTAGTCTGACCTTATTGTCCTATGTTATGGCGGTGCTCAACTTCAACGTTAAAACGTTCAACATGAATGCAAGAAACTGTTGAAATTTATATCCGATATGTTTGACACGTCAATCAAGTCAGCGCATTTATGATTATTGATCATTATATCTTTACCCGGTACATGTATCTGGCGCCAGTGTAAATTCAACATTGAACTACATGTATATATAGCTACAAGTACTTTATTTTGTAAACAAAATTCTAAATTTAAAATCTTGGAATTAGCTAAATAAGTTTATTACCGTAGAGTCTATTACTCTATAGTCTACTGTAACTGTAGACCTGTCGGTACCTTAGGCTGTGGAATTTCGTGGTCATTAGAAAAATGTGTTTTTTCCTCACTGTTGTATTAATTACCCTGGTAAGTAATTTTATGGACGTGAGTGGCGAGAGTTTAGACGGCGGTGCGCTGGGTGGTGGTATATGGGTAGGTGTAATTTCTCACTCCCAACCTGGTTCCAAAGTTTGGTTAATATGAAACTTTCAGCAGTTGGAAAGGTCATGACTGACACAACAGTAATAATTACATTGATATTGGTTGTCTCCATTTATATTTTAGTGATCGCTTGATGTCAAATATATTCTTGATTCCCTTAAT
Organism: Siphonodentalium dalli; assembly: GCA_032622095.1. Lineage (NCBI taxonomy): Eukaryota > Metazoa > Mollusca > Scaphopoda > Gadilida > Siphonodentaliidae > Siphonodentalium > Siphonodentalium dalli. The sequence goes on from CP136063.1 coordinate 296,722,873, forward strand.
GATTGATTGATCATTATCGCTTATACCTATGGAATAACACAATACAACCAATCAATCTGGGATATATGACGTTCGGTATGTAACCATAGGAACAGCACACTGCTCTATACTGCTATATGGTATCACCCGAATGGTCTGTTCTAAAAATAGACCAAAAAAAATAAACGGTCCCAATAAAATATTCGAAATAAAATCAATATTAATTGATAGAAGCCTTTCCGGACAGGGGTCTTCAGTTCATATTTATTATTTTATACCCACGCAACTAATTCAAATTTGTTATTTAAAGATGGATTATCTCTTTAAATAACAAATTTAAAATAGTTGCGTGGGTATAAAATAATAGATATGAACTGAAGACCTATGTCCGGAAAAGCTTCTCTCAATTAATATTGATTTTATTTCGAATATTAAATCGGGCCCATTTATGTTACTATTTTTAGAACCGACCATTCGGATGATACCGTATTGCGATATAGAGCACTGGGCTGTTCCTACGGCTACGCAACGAATGTCAAATGTCACAGATTGGTTGTTTGTACTGTTTTGTTCCACAGATATAAGCGATAATGAGTATAATTGACGTTTATTTGTGACAAAATTGCACAATATAATTTCTGGTCTCTGTTAACAGTAACCAATATTGTTCGTTAGCTGAACAAACACACCTTTTTAGACCAGAAAATATTCGAAATAAAATTAATATTAATCGATAGAAGCATTTCCGGACAGGAGTCTTCGATTCAGATCTAATATTTTATACCCCGGTAACTATATAATACATGTTTACAAAGAGATAATCCACCTTTAAAGAGATAGTCCATCTCTAATGTTTATTTGTGACAAAATTACACAATAAAACTTCTGGTCTCTGTTAAAGGTGGATTATCTCTTTGTAAACATGTATTATATAGTTACCGGGGTATAAAATATTAGATCTGAATCGAAGACTCCTGTCCGGAAATGCTTCTATCGATTAATATTAATTTTATTTCGAATATTTTCTGGTCTAAAAAGGTGTGTTTGTTCAGCTAACGAACAATATTGGTTACTGTTAACAGAGACCAGAAATTATATTGTGCAATTTTGTCACAAATAAACGTCAATTATACTCATTATCGCTTATATCTGTGGAACAAAACAGTACAAACAACCAATCTGTGACATTTGACATTCGTTGCGTAGCCGTAGGAACAGCCCAGTGCTCTATATCGCAATACGGTATCATCCGAATGGTCGGTTCTAAAAATAGTAACATAAATGGGCCCGATTTAATATTCGAAATAAAATCAATATTAATTGAGAGAAGCTTTTCCGGACATAGGTCTTCAGTTCATATCTATTATTTTATACCCACGCAACTATTTTAAATTTGTTATTTAAAGAGATAATCCATCTTTAACGCTATTGTTCGTTAGCTGAACAACCACACCTTTTTAGACCAGAAAATATTCGAAATAAAATGAATATTAATCGATAGAAACATTTCCGTACAGGAGTCTTCGATTCAGATCAAATATTGTATACCCCGGTAACAATATAATACATGTTTACAAAGAGATAATCCACCTTTAATAATTGTACGGAAACCGTGCAATGATCTGATAATTCCTTATTGTAATCGCCTACTTTGAATTTTAATATATCCATCATCATATTTTCACTACATATACAACAGTCGTCAATACAATTGCATTATAACTATGGTAGGTTATTTTCCCCGTAGAGGCCCAAAGAGTTCTACCGTTTAAAATCCTGGTTTGAATCATGATGCAGAAGATATCCAAGATATTCATCCGATATCCGTAATAGATGAATTTGAAAGTTTAAAGATTTACCCTGTGCCAGTGCATTCTCTTATATATGCGAGTCGACCATAGGTCGCCTCGCATATATAAGAGAATGCATTGGCCTAACAATTTTTTACAATTTTAATAATTTTTTCTTGTATTCTTTAACAATTTTATAATTTCACCCATACAGAGCCCCAGACAAACATGAGCAGACGACACTCTTCTATATGCTTCTATATATGTGTGGGGCTCCCTGCAGGGTAATGGATGTTTTTTATTTTATGTACTAAAAATTGTAAGAAACATTTATTTAAAAAAAATGATAAAAAATTGTTAGGCCAATGCATTCTCTTATATATGCAAGGCGACCTATGGTCGACTCGCATATATAAGAGAATGCATTGGCACAGGGTAAAAAAATCCCGACTGGATTTGATATGGCTGGTCACATATATTGTCCGAAAGCTATTTGGTAATACGCTCATCATGATCCAGTGTAAATATCTTGCAGAAAAATAATAACTGATCGAAGTTGCTGCTATAGAAATCACTATTATCAAGCTTTGAGATTCGTTCATTGTTTACTCTTCGAAATAAGCCGTTAACATTCCATGAACTCATTTCTAAATTGTGACTCATGATCAATAATAAAATAAGAGATATACTATACACAAAGACAAATCTTATATAATTTTGACTGTATAATATGAAGTGATTATTTTCCTTTTATGATATGTGACCCGCCATATCAAATCCAGTCTTAAGTCGGGATTTTTGTTACCCTGTGCCAATATATGCGAGTCGACCATAGGTCGCCTCTCATATATAAGAGAATGCATTGGCCTATCATTTTTTTTCAAATAAATGTTTCTTACAATTTTTAGGACATAAAATAAAAAACATCCATTACACTGCAGGGAGCCTCACACATATATAGAAGCATATAGAAGAGTGTCGTCTGCTCATGTTTGTCTGGGGCTCTGTATGGGTGAAATTATAAAATTGTTAAAGAATACAAGAAAAAATGATTAAAATTGTAAATAATTGTTAGGCCAATGCATTCTCTTATATATGCCAGGCGACCTATGGTCGACTCGCATATATAAGATAATGCATTGGCACAGGGTAAAAACATCCCGACTTACGACTGGATTTGATATGGCGGGTCACATATATGATATTTGTATGTATTACATATACTATGTGTGAGATATACTATGATATGATCATTATGTAGGAAATGGGTTAACGAAGTGCATAAATGAGTCAATATTCAAAATATTTGTGACATACCAACATATATTTTATATATATACCCAAGGTTATAATATATGATCTTCATCCATTCCGGAAATTAAGGTATTAAAGTACTATGTACGTTATATGATAACCATGTAATAAATGAATCTTTTATTATTTAATCTGGAAAGATATAAATTAACTTTCTATATATTTAGTTATGTTAACTGGTTAGTCCCCAGTCTTTCTGTCGATTCTTATCAATCCTCTCCCAACTCTTGGCGTATACAGTAAATAATTTGCTGCATTCCCTGGGATTCCAGACATTAAGGTTTAGTATAAACTTACTTTAGTTTCCAACACAATTCAGGACATGTGAATTTACAAATGTTATATATATACATGTATGCAAGTGTGCTGAAGGAATTTTACTCTTCCATATATACATGTATAAAATTATACTAGCTGAAACAGGCTCTCTTAGGCGTCGGTGGGGGGGGGGGGGGGCTACGCGCACATTGGACCTATCTATTCACGTATGTTCATATTCGACTTATTTGATTCTGAAATAAACCAAGTCCATAGTGTGCTTAAAAATACATGTTATTATGTTGGAGGGGCGGGCCAGAATGAAAACACATATATAAAGAGCGTACATAGGTTCATATTGAACCAAAATATTCACATTTATTTGATTCTGAAATAAGACCATAGTGAGCTTATTACGTGCGCTCGCGCAACAGTATGGCGATCAGACAGTTTCGTAGGTTGGTGTCACCCTACTCCGTTTCACTCCATGATGTCACCAAAAACGACGTAAAACCTCGTGGCGTTCTGACATTTTTACTGTGCCGCGTTTTTGCTATGTTTATTTTATGTGTCGTTTTCGATTATTTGTTTGTCGGGATTCCCTGTTTCTATATTTAAAACTGGCATGCTCGTTGTGAGCCTCGATTTCGATTTTTTCTCCCAGGTCAAAATACGTCAGAGTTATGACAAAAATAGATCGACCTACATTTTCTCCATCAGAACTCTACATCAAAGAATCTATAGACTGCTTCGGGACCTACATAGACTCCTTCATTTGGGTATTTTTACTTATAATTGGGAAGTTTTATCATTTTTGGTTTATCGTGCGGGAAAAGAGAGACATTCAAAACGCGAGTTCGTAATTCGACGCAATAGGCTGAATAGCCTAACCTTCAGCCGAGTTCCGGGTCAAATACGACGAATGACGTAACACAAAACAAAACGCATTTGTTGACACAAACACCGTTTGAAGAGTTTATTATTACATAAAATGATCGTTATTGATTAATTATTGATATTTATTGTTGCATATTGGCTGCTATCAATATTTACACAAATAGTATTAATTATTTCTTTTAATTGCTCCTTTGGTCAACTTTGACTATCGGAAAATGAAAATGAAAATATGCCGCTGAAAAAAATGTAATCGATATTAAGTCTCATCCTTTCGGCAACATGGAATTGGTTTTAATTACTTAAATGATTAATATAGTAATTTGCCTTTTATCTGTGATGAAATGAGAAATGCTATTGTCTTTTTTTGCTAACATTAAATTAAATAAATTAAGTAAAATACAGTGAAATTATTTTTTAAATTATTGTTTATTACATTTTGGCGCACGTTGGCATCTCTCTGAGTGCATTCTAGTTTATTTATCGTAGAGTTTTGTCCTCGTATACCGCCGCCTTTCCGTGTGGATCCCCGTGTGTTCAGTTATGAAGCACCACAGCGAACTGCTTTCCACAAATACCACATTTAAATGGAGGATCTCCCGGCTGGTTTCTCGTGTGTGCCGTTAAGATATTGGATATAGCGAATGCCTTGCTCACATTGGTAAGGTTTGACTCCGATGTGAATTCGTATGTGTCCAGTCAGATTATGTTTCATGTAGTGAATAATTTGACATTGACAAGGTCTGTGGATTATCGTACGTGCCTACTTATGCTATAGTTTTCTGAGCAAACCCTTGCCCCCCCCCCCCGCATTGATTTTATTTTATGTACTAAAAATTGTAAGAAACATTTATTTAAAAAAAATGATAAAAAATTGTTAGGCCAATGCATTCTCTTATATATGCAAGGCGACCTATGGTCGACTCGCATATATAAGAGAATGCATTGGCACAGGGTAAAAAAATCCCGACTGGATTTGATATGGCTGGTCACATATATTGTCCGAAAGCTATTTGGTAATACGCTCATCATGATCCAGTGTAAATATCTTGCAGAAAAATAATAACTGATCGAAGTTGCTGCTATAGAAATCACTATTATCAAGCTTTGAGATTCGTTCATTGTTTACTCTTCGAAATAAGCCGTTAACATTCCATGAACTCATTTCTAAATTGTGACTCATGATCAATAATAAAATAAGAGATATACTATACACAAAGACAAATCTTATATAATTTTGACTGTATAATATGAAGTGATTATTTTCCTTTTATGATATGTGACCCGCCATATCAAATCCAGTCTTAAGTCGGGATTTTTGTTACCCTGTGCCAATATATGCGAGTCGACCATAGGTCGCCTCTCATATATAAGAGAATGCATTGGCCTATCATTTTTTTTCAAATAAATGTTTCTTACAATTTTTAGGACATAAAATAAAAAACATCCATTACACTGCAGGGAGCCTCACACATATATAGAAGCATATAGAAGAGTGTCGTCTGCTCATGTTTGTCTGGGGCTCTGTATGGGTGAAATTATAAAATTGTTAAAGAATACAAGAAAAAATGATTAAAATTGTAAATAATTGTTAGGCCAATGCATTCTCTTATATATGCCAGGCGACCTATGGTCGACTCGCATATATAAGATAATGCATTGGCACAGGGTAAAAACATCCCGACTTACGACTGGATTTGATATGGCGGGTCACATATATGATATTTGTATGTATTACATATACTATGTGTGAGATATACTATGATATGATCATTATGTAGGAAATGGGTTAACGAAGTGCATAAATGAGTCAATATTCAAAATATTTGTGACATACCAACATATATTTTATATATATACCCAAGGTTATAATATATGATCTTCATCCATACCGGAAATTAAGGTATTAAAGTACTATGTACGTTATATGATAACCATGTAATAAATGAATCTTTTATTATTTAATCTGGAAAGATATAAATTAACTTTCTATATATTTAGTTATGTTAACTGGTTAGTCCCCAGTCTTTCTGTCGATTCTTATCAATCCTCTCCCAACTCTTGGCGTATACAGTAAATAATTTGCTGCATTCCCTGGGATTCCAGACATTAAGGTTTAGTATAAACTTACTTTAGTTTCCAACACAATTCAGGACATGTGAATTTACAAATGTTATATATATACATGTATGCAAGTGTGCTGAAGGAATTTTACTCTTCCATATATACATGTATAAAATTATACTAGCTGAAACAGGCTCTCTTGGGCGTCGGTGGGGGGGGGGGGGGGCTACGCGCACATTGGACCTATCTATTCACGTATGTTCATATTCGACTTATTTGATTCTGAAATAAACCAAGTCCATAGTGTGCTTAAAAATACATGTTATTATGTTGGAGGGGCGGGCCAGAATGAAAACACATATATAAAGAGCGTACATAGGTTCATATTGAACCAAAATATTCACATTTATTTGATTCTGAAATAAGACCATAGTGAGCTTATTACGTGCGCTCGCGCAACAGTATGGCGATCAGACAGTTTCGTAGGTTGGTGTCACCCTACTCCGTTTCACTCCATGATGTCACCAAAAACGACGTAAAACCTCGTGGCGTTCTGTCATTTTTACTGTGCCGCGTTTTTGCTATGTTTATTTTATGTGTCGTTTTCGATTATTTGTTTGTCGGGATTCCCTGTTTCTATATTTAAAACTGGCATGCTCGTTGTGAGCCTCGATTTCGATTTTTTCTCCCAGGTCAAAATACGTCAGAGTTATGACAAAAATAGATCGACCTACATTTTCTCCATCAGAACTCTACATCAAAGAATCTATAGACTGCTTCGGGACCTACATAGACTCATTCATTTGGGTATTTTTACTTATAATTGGGAAGTTTTATCATTTTTGGTTTATCGTGCGGGAAAAGAGAGACATTCAAAACGCGATTTCGTAATTCGACGCAATAGGCTGAATAGCCTAACCTTCAGCCGAGTTCCGGGTCAAATACGACGAATGACGTAACACAAAACAAAACGCATTTGTTGACACAAACACCGTTTGAAGAGTTTATTATTACATAAAATGATCGTTATTGATTAATTATTGATATTTATTGTTGCATATTGGCTGCTATCAATATTTACACAAATAGTATTAATTATTTCTTTTAATTGCTCCTTTGGTCAACTTTGACTATCGGAAAATGAAAATGAAAATATGCCGCTGAAAAAAATGTAATCGATATTAAGTCTCATCCTTTCGGCAACATGGAATTGGTTTTAATTACTTAAATGATTAATATAGTAATTTGCCTTTTATCTGTGATGAAATGAGAAATGCTATTGTCTTTTTTTGCTAACATTAAATTAAATAAATTAAGTAAAATACAGTGAAATTATTTTTTAAATTATTGTTTATTACATTTTGGCGCACGTTGGCATCTCTCTGAGTGCATTCTAGTTTATTTATCGTAGAGTTTTGTCCTCGTATACCGCCGCCTTTCCGTGTGGATCCCCGTGTGTTCAGTTATGAAGCACCACAGCGAACTGCTTTCCACAAATACCACATTTAAATGGAGGATCTCCCGGCTGGTTTCTCGTGTGTGCCGTTAAGATATTGGATATAGCGAATGCCTTGCTCACATTGGTAAGGTTTGACTCCGCTGTGAATTCGTATGTGTCCAGTCAGATTATGTTTCATGTAGTGAATAATTTGACATTGACAAGGTCTGTGGATTATCGTACGTGCCTACTTATGCTATAGTTTTCTGAGCAAACCCTTGCCCCCCCCCCCCCCGCATTGATCCCCATGCGCACAATCATAACATTCTGCTGATTGAAGCCGTCACCACTGACATCACATGCGAATGGCTTATTTAATCCTCTTGTGTTGATACAATTGACAACTCCTGAGCGAGCTCTGTATCGCAAATATCACACTTAAACGGGCGATCTGACGTTGATGCAATAGATAGATATATAATTTATTCTCAAGTCACCATATACATTGGTATTATTGAGTGAATACATATATATACATGTACATAAGTCAATTGAACAGTATAGCATGCATATCATCATAACACATTCGTTGGTGGGTGTAGGTACAGTGTGCGTGTAATCATGGAAAGTGGGTAGTGTAAACAAAAACAATATCACGTGTTATAATTGGGGGGGGGGGGGGGGGGGGTCGGTTGAATATATAATATATATTATTGGCAAAAGTAAGGGGTCGGACCTGGGTCGTGTGTCATTAACTCGCGCGAATTATATCGCTGTCTTATTGAACCGGTGAGGGTGGGGCACGCGGCTTGGCTAAATTGCGTGTTCAAACTAATCGGATGAACGAACACATCATAAGCCTCACATTTATACGGCATCTCTCCAGAATTGACCGTCTTGTGTTCATCCAGACAGGACCTCTTTCTCGCAAATATCGCATTTATACGGATTTTCATCCCCCCCCCCGCATGCTATCAAACACAATTAACGACTCGCTGCATTGGTGACATTTCTAGATTTTGCTACACCGTGGGTTCCCATGTGGTCAGTAAGGTGATGTTTCAATGTGAATGCCCTGTTGCACTGCTGACATTGGTAAGGTTTGATTCCACTATGAATCTTCCTGTGCGTACTAAGACTACCGAGTTGTCTGAATCTTTTGTCACAAACATCACATTTATATGGTATCTCTCCCGTGTGTATCCTCATATGTGCAATCATAGTATTCTGCCAAGCGAACCTCTTGTCACAGATATGACATGTATGAGGCTTCTCCCCCGTGTGTATCATCTTGTGTAATTTCAGGTGGGCACCCCGAGTGAACTCTTTATCACAAATATCACATTTATACGGTTTCTCCCCCGTATGGATCTTCACATGCACCCTTAGGGCACTTGGATCAGCGAATGCCTTGGTGCACATATCACATTGATACGGTTTTACTCCCGAGTGTGTCAGCATGTGTCTAGTGAGGCGATTCTGATTAGCGAATCCATTACCACATATATCACATATATACATGTGCGACTTCACTCCCATGTGGGTCCCCAGGTGTCTAGTGAAGTTAGTCTTATGGTCGAACCCCTTCCCACAAACGCCACACTTATACGGCACTTCTCCAGTGTGGTTCCTCATGTGTACACTCAGTCTATTCTTTTGAGCGAATCCCTTCTGACAGATATCACATGCATACGGCTTCTCTCTCGTGTCGACCATCGTGTATTGTGAAAAGTCATTTCCAGGAATTACTGCATCAAAAACATTAATACATTTGCACGGAGGATGTCCTTGGTGTATCCTCATGTGTTCAGCCATTTCATCCGGCCGAATGTGTGTGGTACATTCATCACACCCGTGTGGTCTCCCATCGGAATGGATTCTCCGATCAGAGCATTTTTCGCGCTCTGTATGTTGAAGTTGTTTTTCGCTGTTAAGCATTGTTGTATGCGTACCCATGGTTCTACACTCATTGATTGTTTCTTCACATTTATCACATTGCATCGGCTGTTCGACTGTGCGGTTGGTCATGGCGTGAATTCCTTTCAGTCCGATCGCGTCCTGATGTCGTATGTTGTACCTTATACAGGTCAGGGAGAACCCAAAATCGATGTACTAAACCTCGATTTGTCTTAAAAACCTCGATCGAGGTTCCTCAGATATTATGCAATTCCATACTAATTGCCTATTGTTTTGTTGACACCCAACGGGACCCTCGACATTAGGTAATGTGATTTCGAGGTAATGCTGGACATCGTATACGACGGATCAACCGCTCATTATCTCTTCTCGATTTTAATTACAGCTAATTAATCTACATGTGGGTCACGCATATATTGGTAAACATCGAGGTTCAAACCTGAATATTCAGTTATTTCAGTCGCGATCGCTAAAAATCTTTCCCGCATTTAAAAGCAAATGTGTTAATCTTGAATTGCTATAACAAATGACGTTTGATTGGTTGTCTACAATTAAACAGGAAGGTCGAATACACTGTCTGGTATGGCTAAATGTTATCGGAAGCGTGTACCCTAAAATAGCACAGAAATAACTAAAAAGTATGGAAACAAAATCGTGTCATAAACAATATATTGTTTAGCAGTTAAGTTAGGCCACTGTGATTCAAACAGACAACAGAGATCCATGTGAAATTGGCCTCCGCTAGTCGAAGTATCCGGACCAATAGATGTCTCGAGTTGATCAGTTTAACAACGTAATTTTGCTCATTTGTTCAAAGTTGGACCAATGTATTGGGCCTACGTTGGGCCTATGTTGGACGACATATACAGAGCGTTGGCCCAACGTCGGGCCAACGTTGATACCCAGACCACATGGTTGGCATAACGTTGGCCCAACGTTCGAAACTAAACCCTTTGGTTGGCATAACGTTGAACCAACGGAGGGACAACATTGGGAACTCAAACAAATGGGTTGGCATAACGTTGGGGAATTTGTTTTTTATTTGGCATCCAATAATCCATTCATAATTCAGTTACCACTACCTGATGCAAGTTTGTGAGAAACTACTATGCATGTCAATGTACACCGTGCAAACATTCAGAACTTTGTGATTCCGAGAAAAATATTGGGAAAATAATTAATAAATTTTACACAAAAGAGTATAGTTTCTCACAAACGTAAACCTACTTCGGATAGCGACCCGATGACTGATGGTGGCACCTCAAGAACGAACAAATCCTTGAATTCCAAATTAAAGAAACTGAATCCTTTATTTGCTAAAATCCATACCAGCAGCAGCACTGGACGAAACCCAGAACAAAACGCGCAATAAGAAAAGCACACCTGATCCGTTGTGCACGCGCGTAGAGTCTCACGTCAGAGCTTTCTACGTTGGCATTATGTTGGGCCAACATTATTCCAACCGACACCATCCAACGTATTTTATGACATATCGTATGATATATTGTATCAGCAATGATTGTACGTGTGTTTACGGAACAGAAAGTTCGTTGAGATATATATCACAATCATGTATGTGCGCTATATGTTATTGGACTGCAATTAAGCTGTTAGCGTTGACCCAACATTGGACCAACGTTATAATTCTAACTGTTGCATGGGAGGAATACCTTAATTTGGGTCAACCAAATGCCAATAATGTAAACCCAACCAATGTGGTGTGCACAGTAAATTCCATTTTCATGCTGGCGTTGGCCCAACGTTATAATTTCAACGGTTGGGAGGAATACGTTGGGCCAACCAGGCTTGTAGATAATTCCATTGGCATGTTCACGTTGGCACATAGTTGGGCCAACGTTATATTTCCAATGGTTGGGAGGAATACGTTGGGCCAATCAAGGGCCATGCACACGCATCCATACATGGGAACTATCATTGAATCAAAATTCTAAAATTATATCCAATTTAATTTGCGTATATCAGCTGTATACAGTTTCTGTTGGTGCTAAATGTGTAACTTTACCCATGGTGAACTATACGTTGGACCAAAAAAAAAAACAACTACCCTAGCTATTTCATAATGGTATCATCCTCTACAGATCGACTGCATCTTCCTATTGGTCTTTCGACCTACCAATTTGCTAGCATATCACGAACACATCAACCAAGTTAAAAAAAAACAATCGACGAGAAACGCCATTTTAATTTTTAGTGCCTTAGCTTAAATATATATGCAATTATACGCGACAAGAACTCATGCAGTGCAATCAGCCAGTGCCACGGAAACAAGGGCATACAGATTGATCGTGTGCATTAATATAGGCCTACAACCCATTCCAACCAACATGATCCATGAACATCCCATTAAACTCTTATTTTCAAGGTGTTTAATAAAGACAACATATATATAGGCTGAGTACTCACTCACCCATTTAGTATTTATCACCTGTAGGCCCGACTAGTTTACAGTCAAATGTGGGCGAAACTCTCGCATTTTCTGTTTCCGTAATTTTAATCCGTTCTTGGTAAAAAAAACCACATTAATCTTTGCAATGTAATGACAGTTCACATCTGAACGCAGAAATTGAGAAAATATCGCCAAACATTTTTGATCCATTGGGCTTCCATAATGTATTAATGTAGGCGTTTACAACAAAGGTCAGGGGTTGTTGATTACAAGCATTTCGTTTTTGTTTAAAGATCGCGAGTAGAGTTCTCGTTTAGCGATCACAAAACGAGACATGGTCATTTTCAAGATTAACACATTTGCTTTTAAATGCGGAAAATATTTTTAGCGATCGCGACTGAAATAACTGAATATTCAGGTTTGAACCTCGATGTTTACCAATATATGCGTGACCCACATGTAGATTAATTAGCTGTAATTAAAATCGAGAAGAGATAATGAGCGGTTGATCCGTCGTATACGATGTCCAGCACAACCTCGAAATCACATTACCTAAATGTCGAGGGTCCCGTTGGGTGTCAACAAAACAATAGGCAATTAGTATGGAATTGCATAATATCTGAGGAACCTCGATCGAGGTTTTTAAGACAAATCGAGGTTTAGTACATCGATTTTGGGTTCTCCCTGACCTGTTATAGTCCGCAGATCAATTCATCTTGATGTATACCATGTATTTCGCAGATTATATACATATATAACGTGAATCAGTCCATTTTGGTATAATACGTGCAACTGTTCCTGTGTGTAGGCCTAGGCTAGCTATAGGGCTTCCAAAGGAAATGGATCCGGCAGACCAATTTTAAAGATGGATTATCTCTTTATATAAAAGCATTTATATTTAGTTTCCTTGGTATGAAAAAATATGAGTTGGAAATCCCTGCCCGGACACGCCATGAGTTAAGAAGATACATAGTTGGAAACCAACATCGAGTGACAACATTCGACAATCAGATATGGCAATCAGAGTCGAACCAAGCCAGATAAAATCAGGTCCGCTATAACAGGAACCACTGTTGGGTGGTCTACATACAGTGTCCGTGCATCCAATACAACCAACTGCCGACATGAATAAAGTAACAAATATAGTACGTCATAGTATCAATTAATGGACCATATATCTGTTACTTAATGCAAAGGCGTTCGTGAATATCATGGGCCATTATTGTACGACACAGAGTTACTTTCCCTTTGTTTACTTAAGATTACTTAAGGTTGTTCATAACAGCAGGATTGGCCTCTTTTGTCAACTGTTCTTGATTTATAAGTTCCATTATTGTTGCGTGGTATGGTATATGTATCGTTTTCTGTTTTTTTCGATAAATTATCAAGACTGTTTTTAAATTCATTAACCATATCAGGATGGAACTGCGACATCCACTTTTCAGACCACTCGACCATCTTGTCTATATCGTCCTGTATGATTTGCCTACCGGAGTCCTAGTTCTAATGCTCCTGTAGAGTTTAGTGTCATCAGTGTATAGCATCATATTTGATTTTGTTTCATCTGGGAGGTCGTTGATGTACATCACAAAAAGCAGCGGCCCAATGCAGTTCCCCGTGGTATTCCGCTAGTGACCATTCTGTTTGATAATTGGACGTTGTTAACAACAACTTTTTGTGTTCTGTCTGATAGAAAGCCCTGGATCCATGTAATGGTCTTCTCGTTAATGCCGTATTTGTCAGTTTCCTTATTAGCCTCCTATGTAGGACCGTGTCAAATGTTTTTTTAAAGTCAAAGTAAATGACATCTATACATGTTGGTGTTTTATCACCCAGAGCTTCAGTCCATGCGCCCAGGTGTGAACAAGTTGTAGTGTTGAGGATCTCTACTAATGAAGCACTCCCACTGTTTGAATCACAAGTAGGAATTCATCGGGATTAGTACCAGGTCCGCCATTGCGAGAGTGAAAACACACCCATAGCGAGCCCCACATTGTCTTGAGCAGACGACACGCTACAGTGCATGCTTCCATCTGTGTGAGGCTCCATGTGGGTTAATTATTATTTTTTTTATAAAAGTTGGAAGAATAGTAATACCCTGTGCCAATGCATTCTCTTATTCATTCCTATTCATTCCTCATGCCTATGGTCGACTCGCATATATAAGAGAATGCATTGGCCTAACAATTTGTTATCCTTTTTTTTTTATAAATTTTTCTTTCATTCTTTAACAATTTTTAGGACATAAAAAAAACCCACACATATATAGAAGCATGCATGTGTACTGAGTGTCGTCTGCTCATGTTTACCTGGGGCTCTGTGTGTGTGAAATTATAAAATTGTTAAAGAATATAAGAAAAAATTATTAAAATTGAAATAAATAATAACAAATGATGAAAAATTGTTATGCCAATGCATTCTCTTATATATGCGAGGCGACCTATGGTCGACTCGCATAAGTAAGAGAATGCATTGGCACAGGGTATATGGGTTGATACATCATCAGTTGCTGACATCGCATTGCATCGTATGGGTGCTATTTTAATTCTAGCATAGGGGTCACTAATTCCATTTACGTATAGTAACACGTTACATGCCTAGCTTACAGGAAAGTTGTACATCTATTGTACATCTATCTACATTCATATAATTTGAAGCATCGGAAAAATGAAATGAGCTGAACTTGGCATGGTATGCTTAATTAATGGTTACGACCATGTACCTTCATGTTACAGTATGCGCAACTGGAGCGAGATCTCGCAATAGATCGCGAACTCTTTTGTTCCGTTTTAAAGCGGGCGTGATTGCGCGAGACTGCGGTTTCTAATAGCAATTGCATAAACAACATGGTGATATCCACGACAATTGTTGTAGTCTAAACCACAAATATTAATGAAATAAAAACAAAACCAAACATTTGTACGTGGGTTTAATACTATCAGAGGATTACATAAGCGTGATATGCCAAACAAATCATGTTTTCGTCTTCTTTTCTTTTAATAGCAATTATAGCATCGTATTGTTAATCCTGTGCACAGGCCTTCTAAACAGTGATAATTGAGTGCTATTATAGATTTTTGAAGTAATTAGTCCACTTACCTTACTATAAATGGACTATAATATAATATAAATCATCATATATAAGTGATAGAGAATAGATGCATTAAATTTCTATTTATTAAGATCTCAGTCACTGTTTAGAAGGCCTGTGATCCTGTGTGCAATTAATTACGATTTCCGTATTAGTATTAGCCATTATTGTCAAGGCTGTCGAGATATAACTCATATTACTTATCTTAAATCATTTCAACAAAAGGTCGCCATTCCACAACAGACGCTTTGTTTGTTTTGCCGACGGTGGTGATGAAATTAATTACATATTATGACTAATTGCTTTCCCCCAACATAGGCCCCTACTGTGTGGATAGGTGTTACATGATCATCATCTAATATGGGTGATTTGAGTAAACATCTCCACATTCCTAATAGCTTTAAACATCCCCAATTACACATACTTATAATCAACCCATTCAATTATATTATAGTGGCTATTTGTCAACCGTCAATAATTCCAGCAGGGCAGTAGAATTGTGTTAACATTGTTTTATGGTACATTTGAGATCTAGACTAATTCTGGTCTAGCCTAAATAATTTGGGCATTATAATAATCTCATATTAGAAGTGACAATGATAAAATTTGTAATGAATACAAAAGGCGCCTATTCAAAATCTGGAACACCATATAAATGTTCTGATCCCATAATATGTAAGTAATCTCAGTAGTTTATTAAAATGCCCTACCAGGAGAGTGTTGCTTGGGATGAGATGAGTGACATCGATGAACTGATAGGGAAACATACTGATAGTGACAGTTTTCTCAATGATGATTTTAAACGTAACTCTTCAGAATTTGAAGGTCATATTAAAAGAAAATGTTGTTTAATGGTGACTTTTCCCCCAAAAAATAATTTCAATGATATATGAAAGGGGTAAAGTGAAGAAAATACCAAGACATTGTTTTATTGTGAATAGGCTCCCATCAGCTGTGTTTTTGAGATGGGACATTTATATAGAAAATCATTCACACAAGCTTCTTGTTCATGGTAATCTTCTTACGCTTTTTAAGTTTCGGCATCTGGAAAAATAAAAACATATTACAGCAATGTGATAAAGTGACATAATCTTCAAGTTTGGACAAATTGATATAATTTTTCACCGAAAGGAAACACATTGTCTTTAAAATACCCATTACA
Source organism: Siphonodentalium dalli (assembly GCA_032622095.1). Taxonomy (NCBI): domain Eukaryota; kingdom Metazoa; phylum Mollusca; class Scaphopoda; order Gadilida; family Siphonodentaliidae; genus Siphonodentalium; species Siphonodentalium dalli. The sequence goes on from CP136063.1 coordinate 296,739,187, forward strand.
TATTTGGCAACTGGCTTGCGTTTTGAGAAGTGAAACAATGCAAACAGTCCATTGTTATCTCAATATGAAATTATGAACTCTATGATAGTCTGTTGTAAATATATTCACACCATACTAGTACTTACTAGTACATTTGTAACAATATTGTCAAAACGTTTGACCGTTAACATATGTGAAGGACGACTACTAATGAAAACAACTCAAACAAAACTTGCAAGATTGGGCTAAATGTGTGTTTATTATTATATAAGACACATTTAAGTTAATTCCACGGCACTAGTACCAATTTTCCAATATAATGTAAAGCTAAATTGGCCACTGGGTTTTGTTAAATTTGTCCAGTGAATCGCCATACAATGAATGGAGTGCCACGGCATTTTTTCATTGCGTCTGGTGAAATGGTGAAATTGTTAGAAACTTTGCACAAGTAATTTTCGGTAATTTAATGCAAGATCAAACCGAAACTGCTTAGATTGTAGGAATACTATCTTATTAACACAAAAAAAACTTGTCTGGTGGAAATTATATTAAGCAATCTACCTTTTTTGTCTATTAGATATGACCCATCTATTCCTACTGAAAAATAAGTCGAAATTAGAATACACAACCGATCTATTGATACTTAGGTAAAAGTTTAGCAATTTCGTGAACGTAACCGACATTTTTTGGAACAAACATCCGGCCCATAGGGCCTATAAGTCACTTGGTACACAAATACAATATTATTATTAATGCATGTTTTGGCTATTTAGATAGTTTTTATTGTCTGATTGAATATGCCTGAGATATAAACCGAGCAGGATGTACAGCACAATTATTTACACAGTGAGCCATGATATCTACATCAGAATGAAACGGGGAAATATCGACACGAGAAAATAGGTTTGAACGTTCCTGACTGTAAGATGGACAACGAATGAGAAAGTGAAGTTCAGTTTCCACCTCGCCCGTTTGACACAAAACACAAATCCTATCCTCCACGTTCTCATTTCGGAAAAAATAACAAATGATGAAAAATTGTTAGGCCAATGCATTCTCTTATATAAGCGAGGCGACTAATGGTCGACTCGCATATATAAGAGAAAGCATTGGCACAGGGTATATGGGTTGATACATCATCAGTTGCAGATTGCTGACATCGCGGCGCCGCACGAACCGGGTCGTTTTTCTCCGCTGTTCGGTAAATTACGCCATTTGCAGTGACGGTATATAACGAAGACACTCGAAACGCAACAGCTTTAAGTTCAGGTCAGTTTTTGAATGTGAATGTGCATCGTTTCACCATGCAGTTATTTTAAACAAAAATAGGCGAATAACACTGGCACCGTGATATCAACGGAGACTAATGAGAGTAACCACAGAAAACGCCTTCGCCACAGAAAACGCCCTCGTAGAAACGGAGAAAAAACTCGCAGAATTCCGCGCGATAACGCGGTCTAGAAGGGCCTCAGTTCTATCCGATAAAGTTGCGCACATAGAATTAGTTGACTACATTGAATATTTTTGTATTGCCAATAAAATATGTTGAAATAAAAAATTGCATTGAAGAAAATGATCAATTGATCACCATAGCCTGGTGTACTTGGCAGTAAAATGTAATTTTATATCAGATTAATTGAGTGTATATGCATAACAAAGTTCCCTCTACATGTTCAGACTACTACTAGAAAATGGAAGGTGTCATACTCCATGATTACTATGTGCAAAAATAAAGCCCCCCTTCCTCACTGATACAAATCAATTAATGTTATATTTACAATACAATCGCACATCGCGCAATCAACGAACATCGCGCAATCTACGAACATCGCGCAATCTACGAACATCGCGCAAAATCGTCGGCCTCTTCTTTAAATGTTACATAAAAAGGTTATGTCCAGACCAGGCCCTACATGTCCAGACCAGGCCCTACATGCGGGAATCCAATAGAGATTCAGTATGTCCAGACCAGGCCCTACATGCGGGAATCCAGACCAGGCCCTACATGCGGGAATCCAGACCAGGCCCTACATGCGGGAATCCAGACCAGGCCCTACATGCGGGAATCCAATAGAGATTCAGTATGTCCAGACCAGGCCCTACATGCGGGAATCCAATAGAGATTCAGTATGTCCAGACCAGGCCCTACATGCGGGAATCCAATAGAGATTCAGTATGTCCAGACCAGGCCCTACATGCGGGAATCCAATAGAGATTCAGTATTATTCCTCTACATAACTGTACCTAGATCAAAGCATGTGCTGCTAGTGTACATATATGTGGAGGGGAATTTGACCCTGATCTGAAAGTAAAATATAAAACTCTACTGCCAGTGTGTACCCGCTGTGTGTGGATAAAGACGACAAACCGGTCTTCCATCGCCCAGACTTAATAAATAATGCAATATAAATTAATGCTATATAGTGTAAACACGTTTTATACAGTTCCAGGGGTCTAACATGTTTTATATGAATAGAATACCCCTGTCCCGAACCATTCCTCGTGTTAAGCTACTGGAGTTCGTGAATGCCTTGATGCGCGGATTGCATTGGTAAGGTTTGGCTCCGCTGATAATTTTCATGTGTCTACTCAGGCTATATTGTTTTGAGTAAACCACTGTCACAAATACTACATGTGCATGGTGTCTTCCGGTGCTGATCCCCATGTGCACAATCATAGAAATCTTCTGCATGAACCCTCTATCACATGTATACGGCTTATCTCTCGTGTTGAGGCTCCATGTGGGTTAATTTGTATTTTCCATAACAGTTGGACGAATAGTAAAATACCATGTGCCAATGCATTCTCTTATATATATGAGTCGACCATTTGCTATTATTATTTTTTTAATTTTATGTTTTCTTATATTCTTTAAAGATGGATTATCTCTTTAAATAATTTTTTTTAAATAGTTGCGTGGGTATAAAATAATAGATATGAACTGAAGAACCCTGTCCGGAAAAGCTTCCATCAATTAATATTGATTTTATTTCGAATATTAAATCGGGACCGTTTGCGTTACTATTTTTAGAACAGACCATTCGGATGATACCATATTGCGATATAGAGCACGGGGCTGTTCCTATGGCTACGCACCTTAAGTCAAATGTCCCAGATTGTTTTTTTGTAATGTTTTGTTCCATAGATATAAGCGATAATGAGTATAATTAACGTTTATTTGTGACAAAATTGTACAATAAAATTTATGGTCTCTGTTAACAGTAACCACTATTGTTCGTTAGCTGAACAAACGCACCTTTTTAGACCAGAAAATATTCGAAATAAAATGAATATTAATCGATAGAAGCATTTCCGGACAGGAGTCTTCGATTCAAATCTAATATTTTATACCACGGTAACTATATAATGCATGTTTACAAAGAGATAATCCACCGTTAACAATTTTATAATTTCACACACACAGAGCCCCTATATATGTGTGGGCTCCCTGCAGGGTTAATGACACTATGGTTGTTTTATGAGCAGACGACATTCAGTACACATGCTTATGTATGTGTGTGGGGGTCCATGCAGGGTTATTGGCACTATGGATGTTTTTTTTTATTTTATGTCCTAAAAGTTGTTAAAGAATGTAAGAAGCTTTATTTTTAAAAAATGATGTTAGGCCAATGCATTCTCTTATATATGCGAGGCGACCTATGGTCGACTCACATATATAAAAAAATGCTTTTGCACAGGGTATATTATTATTCTTCCAACTTTCATAAAAAAAAAAAAAAAAAACCCACATGGGTCCTCACACAGATGGAAGCGTGCACTGTGGAGTGTCGTCTGCTGCAGTCAATATGGGGCTCTCTATGGGTGCTGATTCAGGACATAGGACACTGGAATGTTGAATGCCTTCTTCGCCGTTCACATTGAAAGGGTTTGGCTCCATTAGGTGTCCCCATGTGTATCGCCAAGTTATTATGATGAGCGACCACCTCACAAGACTCACACTCATACGGCGTCTTGTGTTGATTCAGGTCGTCCCTACAACTTAACAAGCGACATCTTCCACGCAAATATCACATTTATACGCCTTCTCTTATATGCGGTTTTTGGCGTGTAACCGCTACGTACTATAATCAGTGAACGCCTTTCTGCATTGCTGTCAATTGTAAGATTTGGCGCGACTGTGAATTCTCTGCATGTGTTCAGTTCGGTAATGTTTCATAGTAAATGATTTGCTGCATTGATCACATTGGTAAGGTTTTATTCCGTTGTGGATTCGCATGTGTCCGGTCAGATTATGTTTCATAGTGAATGATTTGTTGCACAGCTGACATTGGTACGGTTTCTCTCCTGTGTGTATTCGCATGTGTATAGTCCGTGTGCTGTGCTGAGAAAATCCCTTCTGACATATATCACATTTATATGGTGTCTCCCCCGTGTGGATCCTCATGTGTGCAATCATGTTGTTATGCTGAGTGAAACTCTTGTCACATATATCACATGTATGAGGTTTCACTCCCGTGTGAATCATTTTGTGCTGGTTCAAGTGAGCACCCCGAGCGAATTCTTTGTCACACATGTCACATTTAAATGGGCGATCTCCCGTGTGATTCCATACGTGCATCCTCAATGCACTGGGATCACTAAACGTCTTGTTGCATTGCTCGCATTGATAAGCTTGTACTCCCGAGTGGGTCACCACATGTCTAGTCAGGCTGTTCTTATGCGCGAACCCCTTAGAACATATATCACACGTGTGTGGCTTATCTCCCGTATGGATCACCATGTGTCTAGTGAGGTTAGTTTTAGTAGCGAACCCCTTCTCACATATGTCACACTTATACGGCGTTTCTCCGGCGTGGTACTGCATATGTACGCTCAGTCTCATCTTGTGAGTGAATCCCTTTTGACAAATGTCACAAGTAAACGGCTTCTCTGCCGCTTGGACCACCGTGTGCTGTGTCGAGTCATTTCCAGGGAATCCTACGTCAAAAACATTACATTTAAGCGAAGGATTTCCTTGGTGGATCTTCGTGTGTTCAGTTACTCCATCCAGCTTATTGGAGGGTGTGTTACATTCTTCTTTCGTGTGTCCAGTTACTCCATCCAACTGATTGGAGGGTGTGTTACATTCTTCCGATCCAATTGATCTCACATCGAAATGGACTCTCCGATTAGATGACTCTTCGCTCTCTGTAAATTGAAGTGGTCTTTCGCTGTTAATCATTGTTGCATTCGTGTCTAGGATTCCACAATTATTAATTGTTTTTCACATTTTATCGGCCGACTGTGCAGTGGGTGATGGCTCGAATTCCTTTTAACTCCCTTGTGTCCTGGTGTCGAGGTGTTCTCTTTATATTAGTCCGCAGATCAGATATAAATATGCGGCGTGAATCAATTCCTATTCAGCGCCAATTAGTCTCTGTTTATTGAATATTTTCAAATGTTCCTGTGCACGAGGGGAAGTCGATACGACTGACAAATCTGGAATAAAAACGAAACTACCTAAATAAGTTATATAAATCTCAATAAAGTAGTAGATATGATGGAGGACATCGCAACACCATACATGTGACTGTATATCACAAATAATATGTAAATAAATAAATAGACATATATTATACGTGTGAGCAGTGAAACATTCCCTGTCTGTCCACATGATAATCCACAGTGGAGTCAAATTATAGAGTAATACCCTGTGCCAATGCATTCTCTTTTATATGCGAGTCGACCATAGGTCGCATCGCATATATAAGAGAATGCATTGACCTAACAATTGTTCATCCTAAAAATTGTTAAAGAATGTAAGAACATTTTATTACAAAAAAATGATAAAAAATTGTTAGGCAAATGCATTCTCTTATATATGCGAGGCGACCTATGGTCGACTCGCATATATAAGAGAATGCATTGGCACAGGGTATTACTCTATAATATATATATAACATGTGAAGCCGTATACATATCTGTGACAAGAGGTTCGCTCGGCAGAATACTATGATTTAACCCACAGGGAGCCTCACACAGATGGAAGCATGTACTACAGAGTGTCGTCTGCTCTTGGCTATGTGGGGCTCTCTATGGGTATATCGTGTGGTAAGTTGGTAAGGGGCTCTGCTCCAGATCCAGCGATGGCGTTATGGGTTCAATTTCCGTTCCGGTTATGATTTTTCGTCTTGGTTTTCCCGGGTTGTATAGGTTATAATTTAGAAATAAAATTTATCAACTTATGATAATTTCCTCAAGAATTTAATAATACTATTATAGCATAATGATGACATGGATGCGATTTTATTCACAAAACACGGTTTGTGTCGAGAAAATGCAGACCGGTGTTGTTTAGTTTCTCGCAAAATGCGCAGTGAATTGTTCGTCAGCAGAGTAATGATATTGCGTCATTTCCTTATTTGGATTCGCGCGCATTATATATATTTGGCATGTGACATAATAACCATAGGTTAGGAGAAAATACTAACTGGATTTAAAAACATGGTGTGATTTGAATGCGAGCGTTGAAGGCGCCAATAATTTGATCTTCGCCTTCCACAGTCTACAACTTACAACTCACAATACTAGTTATATTAAATTCCTTATTTGGTACATGTAGTATCACAATATAATATTCTTTCCGCTTATGGCAGTGTTAGCGGATGTGACTATTTTACCAGCATATCACCCCCCCCCCCCCGCGAAGACCGCCGTATCTGTAACAGTGTAGAGTGTGGATTAGGATAAAGATCCTAGATGCCTAGATAAAGATCTTGCCTTTGTGACCCGCCATATCAAATCCAGTCGTAAGTCGGGATTTTATTTTACCCTGTGCCAATGCATTCTCTTAAATATGCGAGTCGACCATAGGTCGCCTCGCATATATAAGAGAATGCATTAGCCTAACAATTTTTTATCATTTTTTTTAAATAAATGTTTCTTATAATTTTTAGGACATAAAATAAAAAACATCCATGACCCTGCAGGGAGCCTCACGGCCCACACATATATAGAAGCACGTACCGTAGAAGAGTGTCGTCTGCTCACGTTTGTCTGGGGCTCTGTATGGGTGAAATTATAAAATTGTTAAAGAATACAAGAAACATTATTAAATTTGTAAAAAATTGTTAGGCAATGCATTGGCACAGGGTAAAAAAAATCCCGACTTACGACTGGATTTGATATGGCGGGTCACATTTGTAGACCATGTTACATTTCAGACAAGGTACAAGCTGATATTTTTTTACCAACGCTGAAGGGGTCAATCTCACCAAAAAAAGTTCTGAAGGGTACACAGGATTTTCAAAATGTTCTGAAGGGTACACAGGGTTTGCAATGTCATTCTAAAGGACATTCAGTTTTCGTATCTGTCATGATTTCTGTTAGGGAATAATTGTTTACGTTCCAATGAAGATTAAAATGTACTGAAAACAAACTGTTAATGGGCGCCAGACTTTCATAAACACAATTTAAGTAATGGTGTTCGTGCCATTCACAAACCCTGTGTACCATTCAGCACATTTTCAAACTCTGTGTACTCCCCAGCACTTTTTTTTGGCGAGAGTGACCCCTTCAGCTTTACCAACCACCCACGTCGCATGTAGTCCAGTGCATTTATGAGAATAAATGCCAAACCCGGAACTAATTGCAACAGAATTATTTTTACTGGAACAAGTACATAAACCATTCTTAAACAACATACTAAAAATCGGCAAAAATTGGAAAAAGGGAAATTGGTCAATTTTGTGAAATAAATTTAGGGAAATTTGGTCAAATCATCAATTTATGGATTTTCATGAATTGATATAACAAAAGTCCTACAAATATCATGTATATTTTGTTGTCCTCACTTTCCTGAATTCAGAACTGAAAACCATTTATTGAGTATTTTTCAAGTTGTGTGAAAAAAAATGACATCGAAAAAAACACAAACACCTCTCATAAATTATTCGCCGTTTGCACAGCCATAACCGTTTACCATGTGGTTATATTTTATGTTATCAGACGGGAAACACATTTGTGCATATTTTCGTGCACTTTTCATCCATGTATCATTGACCATTCAGCTGCCAGAATTTTTTTTATGCTGATCCTAGCTTGGTAGTGCCAGGGGAAAGCCCTCTATTAATTTGTATTTGGTGTATTGTAACCAAAACATGGAAATCTCATCATGCTAGAAAGTATTGAATGCTATTTAAAGCCACATCCAGATTTTTGTTCGATTTTTTAGTTTAATTTATTTTATTTTTTTGGACACAATTTCACATCAAAGCCATATGAATGCTGATCAATCTGTTAAACGCCATGTTGTCAGATGGTATAAGGTATTTTCGATACAGTTGTATTTGAAGTGATTACAGACAAGCATTGGAAATATGGTAAAATGTTCATATAACTTGTTTATAAGTCATGAGTCAATTGATAAACAAAAACAAACAGGATAACAATGGAACTGAATGGGTGCTGCATGTTTATACGATTCTTATCTGTTCTCAGACTTTATAACTGAAACAAATACCAAGCCTAAATGGTGTGAGACTACAGATTTTTAGGTAAAACATAGGTGGGTACCCTGCATGAAACTGGAAAAAAATTTCCTTCAAATATGGGGTGATTTAGCTGGATTTTAAGGTAAAAAGGGGGTGGGTACCCCGCATGAAATTGGAAAAAAATATTTTTTCCTTCAAATATGGGGGGGGGTGGTGGGTACCCAAGAGCCTACTGTCATGGCATTTTTTTCCGACCCCCCCCCTGTATTATCACCAAATTACAGCCATTTCAGACACAAAGTTGTTTTCTTCCAGTTCGTGCATATTTCTGTTGCTTTATTAAATAGCTTAATACGTTACTGGACAATTATTTGGAATGTTATTGCCATGTTGTTTAAAAATAATTCCAAAATGACAATTTGACATTTCACATGCAGAAGCTGATATTATATAAAGTTGTATGTTTCAAGATGCCTGATTTTGAAGTTTTTGATGATATGCTTTCCCCTACCCCATGTTTCTGCCATTAAAATTTGGAGTAAATAAACCGAAGTGATGATTGAAATCCAGTGATATTCATTGGTGTAACCATTAAAATGCTATTTTCTCAACAAAAAACTAATATAAGAAGAAAGATAACATACTTTTACACACTATATTAAGTTAGTTTTTTTCTGAATATGCACAAAAACCTTTTAAAAATTTACAAAAACGCCCCAAAATAGCATTTTCGGAAAAGAGGCTAGACTAAGAGTTCATGGAGCCATAATTTAACTTTCTTCACAAATGTATTTAGAAATTCCATTACAATTTGTTCTATCTTGTATTCTTAAAAGGTAACGAGAAAAGCAGAGCATCTAGATTAGATTGTACATGTTAATTTATTGAATTACATGACCCCAAATATTGAATTTCATCACACGAGTTCTGTGTCAGTGGCAAATTTGGCACACAATGGAACACACATTTTGTTCGAGAATATTTTATTCTTCTTAACCATAAATGCATATAATAATATTTGTTTGTGTTTTATCTAGTGAGGATATTGCAAAAACAGTGAAAAAGCCCGGTATTTTGGGCTCATTCTGCGAAATTTAGGCTCCGAAATGAGGTAAATTTGCGTTTTTAAAGTCACACAACTCGAAAAATACTCAATAAATCTGGCAAGGGTTCTCAGTTCTTGATTCAGGAAAGTGAAGACAACAAAATTGGCATGACATTTGTTAGTCGGTGGACCCAACTAATCAAACAGAGCTAGACGCTTTTTATAATAAAAGTCAGGTTTACGGACTAGATTTTTGTAGGACTTGTGTATTTGATTTTGTTATATACGCTAAAGAAAATCCATAAATGATTTGACCAATTTTCATTTTTCCGATTTTTGCTGATTTATGGTATATTGTTTATGGAGGGTCTATGTACCTATTCCAGCAAACAAATATTCTGTTGCAATTAGTTCTGGGTAAAACCATAAATGCACTGGACTAATGATGTGTAATCATCGTTTCTTTATTCGCGTCTCTTTAAAATTTCCCAGAGTTTGCAGAATTTTGAAAAAGGCGTGAATATGCTATATACAAACTGTTTGTGGGGTCGTGCTGTTATATATCTACTGTAAAAATATTAAATACCAAATAAATCTTATTGAATCTTCAAACTTGAAATCTAGTCAGCAACGGGTGTGTATGACGATGCCAAATTTGCTTAAGTTTGATGTTAGATTATTTCACAACAAAGTAAGTCAGTTTAGAAATTTGGTACTCTCTAGCAGGACACCAAACAACACTCTTCTCGTATACGCAGTCCGACCAAAGAATTGCCAAATTCAATATACTTATCGGGAATTTCAACTAATAGTTGTGAGAAAACAAGCACTAATCAGTTAATGATTTATTGTGTCACCTATTCGACCCGAAGAAACAAGTTACATGAATATGAACACAGAAGGACACAGACAAATAATGAAAACAAGGCAAATAAATACATGCAATAACATAAATGACACACACACTAAGAATCATGCAGACAAACACATTCAAATCAAATAAACAATCATCCGACAATGTTTTCTAGATTGATGAACCAGAACTACAAGAAAACGATGCAATTGAAGTCAAAGCCGTCATTTGATTTACTGCTATGTACACGTAAACTTAGCTGTTAAAGTCAGCAATTTATTATTGAATCACCTGATTAATTGGTGGTTTAATACTGGCGAAATTGAAATAAATGCCCTATCTTATAACTATCATGCCGCCGAGCCGAAGGCCGCCAAAAAGGAGAACCGAGATCAGAGAAATAGCATACTCCGAGACGACCAAGCCGGAGTTGTACCCAATCAGGGGCCTCTCTCTGGAAGACCCACAAACGCCTATGCCACTGTGCAGTCTTACCGACTCGGAGCCAACCATTTCTCCGGCACCACTCAGTAATACTAATTTGCCAAACAACATTAATTACTTGTCTATCTTTATGCTGCCACTGGCCACCTAAATATGTGTGTGTTTATATACAACTAGCTGGTGGACCCGACTTCGTCCGGGCTGTTTCCCCTTTTCTTTTTGGCGATTTGACCTTGAATTGTCCATTTTGAAGGCAAGGTCATGGGGGTCACGATTTAACCCGTCCAAAACACTCAGTGGACAAAAGTAAACCTATGTATCAAATTTCGTCGAAATCTCATAAATATTCGTGATTTGACCTTGAATTGACCCGATTTCAAGGTCAAGGTCACGTCGCACGGGCAAATTAATAGGCTTATGACACTCCCCTTACGAAAGTATCATCAGACACTAATTTTCATCGAAATCACGTGATATTCGGGCGTTTGACCTTGAAATGACCCGATTTCAAGGTCAAGATCACGTCACGCGGGCAAATTAATAGGCCTATGCCACTCCCAGACCGAAAGTACCCCCACATACCAAGTTTCATCGAATTCGGTTCGGCCGTTTTCGAGTCCATCGCGAACAGACGGACAGACAGACACACAGATTTCCCAAAATATATAAAAGACTAGCCGATGAGCCCGACGTTGTCCGGGCTATTCAAAAACAAAATTTCAAGTCGATAGCTCTACCCGCCCGACGTTGTCCGGGCTATTCAAAAACCAAATTTCAAGTCGATAGCTCTACCCGTTTCCGAGATCTGGTCTGCGCATAAAATTCGTATCCGGGGCAAGATACATTCACTTACCAAATTTCAAGTCGATAGCTCAACCCGTTTCCGAGATATCGTCTGCGCGAAGCTGGCGTCGCACGGGCTCGGCGACCCGATAAAATTCGTATCCGGGGCAAGATACATTCAAATAGCAAATTTCGATAGCTCTAACCGTTTCCGAGATCTCGTCTGCGCATGCGCGAAGCGGGCGCCGCACGGGCTCGCCAATACGACAACGACGACCGCCTGGTCAAACTACACACACGTACCAAGTTTCGTCCCGATCGGTCGAGAATCGTAGATTTGTATAAATGACATACATACATACAGACAGACATACAGACAGACAGAGGTCTTCAAAATATATAGGAGACTAGCTGGTGGACCCGACTTCGTCCGGCTGTTTCCCCTCTGCTTTTCTTTGTATTGCGCGATTTGACCTTGAATTGTCCATTTTGAAGGTGAAGGTCAGGTGGGGTAACGATTTGACCCGGACAAAAGTACCGGACAAAATTACCCGTCGAAATCCATCCGGTTTAACCCGATTTGATCTTGAATTGATCATTTTGAAGGTCAGGTCGGGGTCTCGATTTGACCCATCCAAAACACTCATAAAGTAACCCAATGTAACAAATTTCGTCGAAATCCCATAAAAATTCCCGATTTGACCTTGAATTGAACCGATTTCAAGGTCAAGGTCACGTCGCACGGGCAAATGAATAGACTTATGAGACTCCCCATACGAAAGTATCCCTAGACACCAATTTTCATCGAAATCCCGTGATACTCGGGCGTTTGACCTTGAAATGACCCGATTTCAAGGTCAAGGTCACGATGCACGGGCAAATTAATAGGCCTATGCCACTCCCCGGCCGAAAGTACCCCCACATACCAAGTTTCATCGAAATCGGCTCTGCCGTTTTCGAGTCCATCGCGAACAGACAGACAGACAGACACACACACACAGACCCTCACCCACCCACCCACACACACCCTCACACACAAACACACACTCATACACACACACACACACACCCTCACACACACACACAGATTTCCCAAATATATAATAGATTGTAGCGATGTTGCAAAGTATAACTTTAATGTGGACATTCCAACTTTCGGTTCGCAACATCGCTTTGTAAATATTCAAATATTCTGATTTTCGTCACCATTTTACCATTTATTTACCTCACTCTAATTGTTCAGCATGCACTATATCCCATTATATTCATCTCATTGCGTCAGATGTATATTGTATTTAAACAGTAAGTCGTAATTATTAATAAAGGTTGCATAGTTTAATGTTTTATTTCGGTAACTTGTTTGTATTTCGTCCCAGATTCTTAGCACTGTCGGGTTTAGCGGTGACGTCACCAGTTATGCAACTTCGCCCAACTGGTACGCGTCACCGTGACAACCGCTGCTCGTGGTCAACTGACCACTTCCGTATGGTCAGATTTCTGACCATATTTCCAACCATATGGTCGTTTTCCGACCACATTATGTGGTTGGATTTCCAACCATATGGTCGCCTAGTATAAAAACAAGTGACAACTTCCGGTGGTAGGCTTTGTAACGGAAATCTCAGGAGAGCAAGTCAGAGTTAGCACCCGTCTTGAGGGTTTGCACACAATTTGGGATTCAAAGCCCGATATTTCCAATGTGAGCCCAATCATTTGAGTGAAAGTTAGAACACGCTTGATGTGTTATTAATAGGCTTTCTGAAAGTACCTTTTATTGAAGTTTGACTCTACAAAGAAAATGCTTCCACCAAATTAGGTCTTTCGTCACAAACTCTGCAATTTCCAAGGAAATACTCCTGTTTGCTTGAAATGACCGTAACCATATGAGGATCCTGGAAATGAATATTCGTCCAGGCCTCATACAATTGGAAACAAACTGAAGTTTTCCCAAAAGAGACTGTACTTCCTTTAATGAACCATGTGATCGCCCCAACCAACTAGTGACCAAATTTCTCACTTCGTTTAACCTTTCCTGTGTTATGCTGAGTGTGAGAGTGAGAAAATTGAAAAGTATTCCCCAAAAAACCATTTCAATACCTGGCGGACAAGACTTTTCCTTGGCTTCTAGAAGTCCCCATTTCCTTAAAGTGTCTGACAAGATGTTGAATGCCTCCTCCGCCTTATCAGGCGTTTGAGCCCCTGCTAAATCGTCAATATAATTGATTATTGGGCTGTCAGCCATTCGAATTGAATAAGCCAATGAATTTGTTACTCTTTGGCAAATAGCCGCTCCAGACCTCAGTCCCATACTCAAAACTAAATCACAATAAATTTTTCCATTGATTCTGAATGCCACTAAATTTATGTCCCTTGGATCTATATTAATTTGTCTGTACGCTCGCTCTCTGTAAATCCACTTTATACAGTTTTGCACCAACCCCCGCTAACAATATTAGCTCCACTAAATGGTCAACACTTGGATAAGTCAACCTAGCGCCTTTCCCAAGATGTTCATCTTTAAGTATTCCGTCATTGATGGAATTTCCAGGAGGAAAACTTAGAACCAGAATAACTCTCCTGTCAGACGAATTAGGTTTGGGAACTGTGTTAAGTGGACTTATCCTTATATTCCGACCAAAGGTATCTTCAGACAAAGGACCCAGAACTGATAGAAATTTTCATTCTTTCTCCAAATATGTTTGGAGATCCAATGGATAATCTCTTGCTCCTTTATGATTCGTTTGAGAATTACTCTGGTTTAAGAGTCTTGACCCTGTGTAACCTAATGGAAACCCAAATTCCAAAAATTATAAAATTTCATAATCATCATAATTATTCAGCATTTGCTTGATATTATTTAGCTTCAAATGTGTTTGCAATGGTAAGCGACAACCTTCAAAATTATATCTCCCCGATGCTGAGATCAATGAGTGTAATTCCAGCATTTCCAAAGATTTGCTTGAAGCAACCTGCCCTAAGTGTTCACTCCGGGCAGAGGGGATCTCAACAGGAGCTGTCGATCTCTCTATCTCTATACAAGTTTCATTTGGTTCTATGCCATTTACAAGTGATTGACAACTGCCCACTGAGATATGCATCTGCTCCGGCATGAATGCCTTGGCCAGGGGATTTAAATTAGTTTCAACATTTGAAGAAGAAATTGTTTCGGTTGCCGAAAGTCAAGTTATCCGAACAAGTAGCATTGTTTATATGTGAAATATTACTGTTATGACAGTTTACTTCCAAATTTAATGACACTTCTCCAGAATCACTCTTTCCAGCAACCGAATCTTTCTTTGTCAAATATTCTGGATAAAACACACTAGCTGCTGGATCTAACTCAGTTCTTAACCTTATACTTTTCAAGTCTAGTCACCGTGACGGGCGTGACCCATATTTGAGTGGACATGTGTTTGACGATTCTGCATAAAAGCTTTTTCACGATTAACTTGCCAACAAGTGGCACAAAAGTGTTATACATATCTGTGTTGCCCCCTGATTGGGCCTTGATGTGGAGCCTGCCAGAAACACTTACCCCTGTTAAACATTGTGCAAAACCATGGCCTAAGCCTGCAATTCCGGATTAGGTCGAGAGCTTTGAAAGGACCGGCTCTCACCAGAAGAATGTTTAAATTTTGGTCTAACACCACCAGCAGTTCGCACATGTTTAGCAAGAATAGGTGTTTCAATTACGGCATTATCATCTGCCCATGTGTTTTTCCCCCAATTCCACTCTACGGAGACAGTCCCCGTAAAATGATAACAGAGCTTTCCATTCGTAAGTGGTATAATAGTACACAATTTTCTTTAAAGGTACGGTTGGCCTTGGCGGTGGGTATCCTGTGAAAATATCTCCACCGGTCAAAAACCGCTACAAACAGAAAGAACATCAAAATGTAGATAGACTTTGTCCGTATACAAATAAGAAATATCGCATAAACAGTATGTTATTGTCATATGTTTGACCATTGTCATGTAAACAAAAACATAAAAAGTAACTTTTCTGGCGTTTGTTTATATTATGATGGTAAACATAAAGAGCGTTCTTTCTTGGTGAATTCCTGATATGGAACTAATAAAGAGCGTTGATGCCATTTGTGTGTGATGAGCCAGTAGCATTGTGCGGTCTTCTGTAACACAATCAGTAGGTCTTTACGATAACATGCTTTTTACGCGATGGTCATGGTATATATGAACGAAACTGTATGCGTTTTAATGTTTTTCTGTTTACAGTGTTTGGCACAAATATGAATATGTTCGACAATTAAGGCCTCACATGCCTTTAACAAACTTAAACGACCATTTAACTCAATTTCTCCGATATCTGCTCTTTGAATTGTTTCAAGCTCCCCAGCTACAAACTGGTGAAAACTCAAGTCTTTGAATGAAATGTCCATTCCCACATATTCGTGCTGCAGAGATCAATGAGGGAGGACTTGTGGAAAAATAACCCTATCACTAGATTCTTCCTCAATTCCTGATCTCAGTGAGTGCGAATGGGGCTTTTTGGAATTGGATTGAGTCTGTGGTTCCTCTGAATGTACAGAATATAGATCATCATTTTCAGCATCACCCTCCGATGGATTATCTGATAACAACAGTTTTCTCAAACGAGAGTCTACTTTGTTGGACAAATCCTCACACCGTCTCAAATCTTCCAAATTAGGTTTTAAATTTGACGCCATGATTTGAGAACGAGGCTGAATTTGTTTTACATTGAGAACTTTTTTGACTCCCTGGGCATATCTAAATGGATTATCTCACCTCGTACTCGATCGGTGTCGCGCCGAATGGCCGACAAATCTTCTCTCAGCTGTCGTATCTCCAGCTGTTTCATATCGTGATTCAGGGTAAGATTTGCCTCTCTAACTTGCTCCTGCAGCATAGCTATTTCATTGTCGCCAGTGGCTGTCGCACCGTAAACAATACTCTCTTCGCCATCGTCAAACGCCTCAGAGTTCTTGCTTTCAAAAATCCCATGAAATCCTGAGATGGCAAGCCCTTTTCTTTTTCATTATCCACTTTGGATCGTTGGTCTTTTCCTTTGCTGAGCGCGTCATAGTCCAGCACTTTAACACCCCTTTTGGGTCGACCTGCTTCCGAGGCTGACTTTCCTAAATACCGGAACCGTTATCTTTGTAGGTCTGACCAAATTCGTGCTCGTTTCGCCGCGAGTGTGGTCTCGCTAGTCGTTCAAATCTCATGTAAAATTCAAGTCAAATCACAAAAATTTGTTGCCTAAATCGGCTTTAAAATCAAAACAGAACTTATTTCTTCGGAACCAAATATTAGAATGCACACACAAAGGAATTTCGCGCGTAAAATATTACTCACTCATTAATGAATCCGGCCAATGATACCGTCGATAAGAATAACCAATCAGTAGCCACAAACTAATTACTAAGACTACAACAGAGATATATTTAGTGAAAGTGACATACCAAATGGTGAACAATTTAAATTCAAAGGCTTTCCTCTAATATTAGCGAATTATGTAATTTATAAACAAATTGTACAATTTTAATACTTTTTTTCTTATATACTTTAACAATTTTATAATTTCACCTATGCAGAGCCGCAGTTAAACATGAGCAGACGACACTCATTACAGTACAGTTGTTATACGAGAATATTTGGATACGACCCACTGGTTACCAGTCGCTTGCATAACGAACACCTCAAACTCCAGGCAGAGTTATCTCCATCGCTACGCTGAGTAGATTATCTACGTTCTTACTTACTTACTTACTTAAGGTTGTTCCCAACAGCAGGCTTGTCCTCTTTTGTCAGCTCTTCTTGGGTTATCATTTCCATTATTGGTGCGTCGTATACAGGGTTGGCGCTGGACGAAAATTTTCTCTTGCCAAAATTTTTGCCAATTGAAATTATTTATTGCCAAATTAAAACAATATTTGCCAAATTTACTTGCACGTATAATTATCGTTTTTTATCTTTGTTATATACTGTAAAAACTAATCACATACACAGCTAAACTGAGCTACTTGAAAAGAAAATTATTATTATTAATAGCTATCAAAGTAGCCAAAAATATCTAAGCGACACCTGGAAACTGCGTTTAATGTTGCTACATGGTCATCAAGCATACATCGCCTTATATTCCTGCCGAAATCAACGAGCCATTAATTTTATATATATTTATTTCTTTCCTCCATACATGGAGAGTTTCAGACAAACACAGAAAACTAACACAATTACATAAAGATATACAAAATAATCTCTAATCAAACATGAAAGTGCAAGAAAAAAGAAAATATTAAATCGAAAGAAGAAAAAAAAAGAAGTAAAAAAACCAATGAAGTAATTAAAAAAAATGTGGTATAAAGGTATAAAACAAAATTGACATGAAAAAAACCCAAATCCACATCAAGTAAAGGAAAACAAATACAACAAATATTTTGAATTAGTTAAAAAAACAAAAACAAAAACAAAACAAAATACAAAAAAAAAGGAGAAACAATACATGGTGAGGCAAGATACAAACCTAAAGCAACATTCATCGATTTGCGAGATGAAAATAAATGGCGCCGGATTAAAGTAATGCCTGTGTATTGTGTATTTTAATGTAATATGTACCAGCCACATATTAATTAACATTGTTATTATCGACGAGTCAGCAATGTTATTTTTGAATAGTGAATATATATGTCGTGTCTATGAACGTCTATGTATGGTTTTCATCAATAGCAGGTTGGACCGATCGACTTGTCCATAAGTCCACAAATACCTAGTTGATTTGACGAAAAATCGTATCCAATCGCGAGCACCCACGTCTGTATGAATAAAAGTAGGAAATTTGCCAAGAAATAATTCAAGTCTTTGATTTTGTGTTAAGTTATCTACGTGAGCAAAACAGTCAATGCCAAATTGATCAATAAATCTGTACCAAACTTAATTTCTGGCGCCACATATTTCTTGGCAATCTAATATAACATGCAATAACAAATCAACATATAAAGTGTTACAAAGGGTGCAAAGACCAGAAGAGCCTGGTATCAGGCAATGGAGTTGTGCAACTAGAATGAATGCGAATTTGTCGTTAGGGAATTTTGAACATGTTTGCCATAATTCGGACATAGTGAACTTATTATGCACATAAATGAATCTGGAAAACTCAGAGCTAAATGTTACACGAGTTGTCCATTCAGAAGTATATTGAACACTTAGTGATTCCTTACAGAGTTTTTTCCACACTAATTTACTTGGAAAAATTGAAGTATATATATATACGATTCCAGGTAATCAAAAAGGTGTTGATCTCGAAAAATTTGACATAAATCATGTGAGAAAGATTTAGTGTCCACCCTATCGATTAAAGTGTCCAGTATGCGCATAATGAATAAATATTTAACTGTTTTTCCAGGTGACAGTGCACATAGACCGCATACCAGTGATAATTTCTTCTTTCTGATGTAATGTTCGATGGGTGGAACACCTACTAAGGAGAGTACCATGTCAGCCCTAGTCATCGTGTGAAGGCCCTGCATGTTTTTCAGACACATTCTGTGCATTCGTTCTAAACGCTCTGCGTTGCTAGATGAAAGATTGTGTAACAATTCTGCCCCATACAGTCCTCGAGGCAAGACAATATGGTCATAATGTTTTGTTGAACTAACTGGAGTCATTCCTCCCGCATATAGACCTGCATTAGATAGCATGAAGTACGAATATCTTATTTTATTGGTCATATTTTCAACGAGTTTGAATTGGAGGTTTTAAGAATTCAGAGGAATACCTAGATGTGTTACCTCAGTTACTTCAGAACCCTAACCCTAACCCTAACCCTAACTCGCTGGTTGATATGCATTGTTACACTGACTACATGCGTCCATAATCCAAAACGGACACAGGAGGGTTAACTGTCAACACAAATTAATAATTACCGTTTGCGGTATCTACACATAGTCGTTATTTCGCTAAAATCCGGATTCAGAATCCGAAGCCGATTACGGGGGCGGGGCTAATTCCCGATTCTAGGTCAGATTTTTAAATCCACGTGGTCTCCGAAACTATGTTTAATGTTTTCCCAGCGTCAAACATGGCTCATGTATTTTACACATGTATCATTTGTATCTTATATTTATAAAGTTCATGTTTGTTGTGGAAGTCATGCTTTTCTTCTATGTGTATATACACGGCACATAATTTGCTGCCAATCCGACTTAATCGCATCTTTTTTTTTCAAGTTAAAGTGTATTTATTGATGAGGGCAAGCATATCTAAACGTGACAGCTCTATAGGCCTCCTGAATCAAATTCCGAAGATGTTGTGAAGAACACACGAAACTTGTCAGTTGAACAGGAACGTGACGACATGGGTTGGTTGTGTGTCTCGACCCCCACCCCGAACTTTGGTACAATTTGCTTAGCTGTGCAGTCATTCATACGTGAGGAAAATCAGGATTATTTTGACTAACTGTTCCAAATAATGATACATACAAGCCAGCAAACGCAGCAAACAAACCCGATTTTAAATAAATACATATACAAACTTATGACTAACTCGGGAGAGGGGGTGTCCAGTGATCTGTATATATGTTCAACTTGTTTTGATAGTCATGTTGCTTTGCCATTACTAATTATTTATTTTGTCAGTGTAATAACATATGGGAGAGGGGTACCCTTAAGTGAGTCAGCACTTGTCCCCCAATTCCTGTGTATGTATAAACAAATGTATGTGTTATATACCATGTGTTATCTAAATTTGACATATATTTGAAATAAATATATCTAAACTTTGGTACATTCCAGCAGTCGGAAATTTCATGCATGACACAACATTAGTTGGACATTAATTTGACACCATATATAGACCTGTTGGCATTGTTCTCATTGTTTGATTTTTTTCAACCAGTAAAAATTGGTAATTTTCCAATCTTAGTGTTTGTCAGGTTGGATATTTCCAAGGGGAGCAAATGAAATTCTGCGAACCTGTGAGATTGATGTTTGGTTCAATTGGGGGGGGGAGGGGTGCAGTTGGCCGGAAATTTGAGGAAACATCTAGCCACGTCCCTAGAACATATGTCTGTTGTCTATACATAGACTATTATGCAAAACGACTGCATTTAACGAAACAAAACATTTTAAACATGAAATTGCTATAAGACTAGATGATAGTACATACGTGTATCTGAAAATCCATCGATATTATATAATCCTACTATTTCTTGAATAAGAAGAAACATTATAATAACGAACACAGCAGAAGACATATCCATGCAGGTTCATATGAATTCGGTCAATGGTGACGTATCCGCCGAATTCGAAATCGACATGCGTTCGGGCGGTATTTTATGGATGGAATTATGAAATGGACATATGAAAGTGACAATCAACAATGATTCAATTTTGCTTCGACATCAACCGAACTGCTCCCCCAGCGTTACTATCAATAGCGTTATTATTTGGCTAATTTCAGTAATATTCTCCCAGTTTACATTCAATAAAACAAACTTGTCTCCGCATTTAAAATTCTTTGATATAGATCGTTTATATTCTGCAATAGTTTGTACACAAGAGACGGATTCTTATGTTTTATTGTGTTTTTAAACTCCGAGGTGGCGAAATCTCGGTTTGTTTACATTAGGAACATTTGAGTCCGTAAACGGAATCCGAATCCAGATTCGGATTACCACGAAATTGAAATTACGGTCTGTTCGTTTACTGATTCTGCCAATTTCTGGTCTGTTCTTTTGCCGAACCAAGTCGTACGGGGACCAATCTGTAATCTGAATCCAGATTCTGAATCAGGCTTTTAGCGAAATAACGCCTCTGAGATCATGTTACAAAGTACTTACAACAACCCCAATGAACCATTTACAGAATATTGCTTTTTTGTGACTCACATTTTAACCACGATCAATTAGCTGTTTGATGAAAGTTTGACAGAAAGATATAATTTCACCCATACAGAACCCCAGACAAACATGAGCAGACGACACTCTTATATATGCTTCTATATATGTGTGGGGCTCCCTGCAGGGTCATGGATGTTTTTTATTTTATGTCCTAAAAATTGTAAGAAACATTTATTTAAAAAAAATGTTAGGCCAATGTATATGGTCGACTCGCATATATAAGAGAATGCATTGGCACAGGGTAAAAACAGATCCCGACTTACGTCTGGTTTTGATATGGCGGGTCACATATACCAATGAACGCATCGATAGCAACAATTAAAGATGGGTTATCTCTTCATATATCAATTATTAAATAGTTATGACAGAAAGATGGGAGTACCGTTTTGTGAACAAAATTGCATAATTGTCGACATAACACTACTGACTCCGCTATATGTAAATTGATAGATTTCTTGTTTTGGTTTCCCATTGTATCGTCTGTAAATCGGCACACAAATAACCCACGTTCGATGATGTTTGTGACTAGATAGTTCACATCCCATAATTAAAAACTCACTTGCCAAATATTTTGCCAAATGAAAATATTTTTTGCCATTCGCAAATTTGGCAACCGGCAGCGCGAACCCTGGTCGTATATGTATCTTTTTCTGCTTTTTTCAAGAAATTTATCTAGACTATTTTTAAATTCATTTACTGAATCTGCATATATACTATATACTGTTTACTATTCTGAAAGGAAGGGTACTGACACTCTGTTTGGTGTTATGTGCTTGATGGTAGATTGTGTAGTCATGACATCTTCCCTCTCTCTTCGCCATATCTGCTCTCATTGGGATAAGTTTGTTTTCACCTTCGTTGTAGACTGCATTTATATGTCGATTTATATGTTTCAATTAGGTCTTCTCTGTCTCGTCTGAATGCGGGAGTTGGTAGCTGTAATTTCTTCAATCTTTCTTCATAGTTCAATCCTTTCATTCTCGGAATTTGTTTGGTGGCTCTCTTCTGTACTTTTTCAATGTTTTATCTGTTCCTTTGAGTTTGGGTGCCATACAGATTGGGCTAATTCTAGTTTGGTTCTGATCATAGTGGTGTAGATTGTTTTGAATATATTCTCGTTCATGTTCTTGTAAGATCTTCTAATGATTCCTGTGTTCTTGTGTTATCCCTGGTACTTTGTACCAAATAAAATCAATCAATCATGATTATTGCAAAAAAATGGTGGTCAAAACAGGGGGGGGCCAGGAAAATATTTGCATACACAACGCTGAATTTGTTTTTTTTTTGCAGCACTTTGGACCCCCACCCCCCCCCCTCTTTGTGCAAAAAAAATATGTTTTTCCACTCATGGTTTTGGGACCCCCCCCCTTTCCAGTCACATTTGAATGAAATTTATCAAGCTGGAAAGCCATTATAGGCAAAAACATCAGGGTGTAGAATGTCCAGTGAAGGTGGCTGATGTTGAGAAACAGAGAATGGTTAAATTAGAATGAACATATATAATAATTATCAGTCATTCGTAATTTGACCATTCTGTTTTTTCAAGCATCATCCAACTTTGGTGTACTTTCGCCACCAGTTAAACTGAATACTAATAAATTATAACTATGAGCACAAGCAATACACTCATGAGATTAAAAACATTTATCATGAAAAACTCAACACAACCAGCTGACACAACCAGTGAAACAACTTTAAAAAAATATTTTATCTAATTATTTATTCCAGACTTTGCACTGGACTTTGTGTAATGTGCTTTTATCCATGAAATGCACTCGTGTTTACTTTATATATTTTTTAAAGTTGCTAGTTAAAGTGAAGTTGTAAACACACAACACACCCTGACACACCGGAAAATGATATGCTGCCCAGGTTGAGATGGGGTTTTCTAGATAAATGTTTTAAACCTCATTTGACTGTATTGCTTGTGCTGAGACAGTTCAGCTCTTTTTGTTATGCAGTATTTCATAAAGTGTATGTCCCATATATTTCCATTGGAAGTGTGTCCTTATAAGTGTTTTGACTGGTGGTATTAATATAGTTTCATATGAACGATCCACTCCGATCTTATTGGATTTAATGGAGGCAGATGTAGCAGTGACTTTCGATGCAAAATGTATCAGATATATTCATTTTCATTTTATCATCGATGTCGTTCAACTGACATTTCTAAATTGAATTTTGAAAAACGTTAAAGCTGATTGAAGAATTATTTAAGTTAATTTAAACTCAGGTGAAGTTTCAATTATCGTTGTGCAAAGTGATTTACAAAATCTTTATCTAATCTGGATTAAGAAATGAATGAGTTTAACAAGAAACTTTGGTTACATTTTCTGGTACAAAATTACCCAAGTATTTCAGACTAGACACTTATCAAACTGTTTCTTGCCTGTTTTACAATATGCAATGTACGTGGTTAGATGGATCATTTTAATATTAACAATAGCTAAATGGTTGTAGAATAGCGCATATAAATAAATAGTATCTCATTATTTCACAAGTGAAAGACAGTCATGTTTTACTAAGAAAATGCTATTGAGACTGATAGAGATCCATGTGAATGTCTGTTCATTAATAATTGGGTATGTAACACTGTAGCACTTTTGTCTTTTATAGTATTAGTAACTTTGTGCCAGAAACATGTTTATAGATTAGAGAACAGGCATGTTCTACATTTATATTACACATTATTCCAGTATCATATCAGACTTGGAGAGTTGAATTTCAGTTTGATACCACAGATAGTGGTAATGCGATATTTTATTTTACTTACTGAAGTTTATGTGTTTTATTTGTCTTTAGAGTTCATTATAATATATTTACATACCAAGTGGTTATCCAACCCAGGTGGGCCAGCGCAGTTAAAAATTTCACGAAGGTTTACTTAGTATTAGAAGGGACCAAATAATTAAAACATTCTGAGGCCAACCTGACCACAGATAACTGTACCTAGTATCTTGTGTGTACACTACATGTGTTATTTAGATCATAACACATCAAAACAATCATTATATAGGCTAAACAGCTTGTAATTAGGTCAAAAAAGGGCAAAAGGAAAAAATTTGCAAGCACCAGAAAACACCGGAAAAAACGTGTTTTCAGGAGCTGCGATCCCCCCACCCCCCCCCCCGGCCTTGTGTCGGAATATTTTTGCACGACCCCCCCCCCCCGGTCAAAACATGATAATATGCGACATAATACAGTTCCGCGACGATATATAAAAATATTTGTATCGTCTGCATCATTGTGGCAGTGCTATATCGCAGTGAATGGCGTAGAGGGCGCTGTCTGGAGTTTGCCTATACCTTACCATAGGGCTATTTTGGCAATCAAAATATGTAATTACTAGGCCTGAAACAATCATTGGATACGCCCCTGTATGCTATATACCTTAATTTTGACCTTTGACATTGATACTAGTGTCAAAGGTCATAATTAACAAGTACTCAAGATTCATGAATATTTCCCACAATACCTTGATCCATATAAATGCGTTTCGCGCCCAAATATAATTCATATCGACTCGACATTTCGAATTGTCAACATTGGCAAAATATTTTCCCAACCTCCCATACCTATATATATTAAACTGCGGGAGGCATTATTATTCCTTATAATGGTAATAGGCTTACATATAAGATTAATGTTGAGATAATTTCGTTTGTATAACGCCTTAGGCTTACATGTAAAAGCTTAAAGGGGTACTGTACGCCAAATGTTGTTGTTGGTTTCTATAGTCTCCGAGTCTGAGAATAAGGTAACACTTTTTTCATTATTTGAAAGTCTGTTGAGTACGAAGTAGTGTTACGGATGACAAATTTACCGGAATGCAAAAATACAAATTGTCGTTGTCGAGTAATTTTTGTACAGTTTTCAACCAAATGAATCAAATAAAAGTTATATTATAGGCATACTAGTCCCATATAATCATTTAAGTTATTGTATCGTCGCTAGTCAGTGAGTGGCTTGAGTGTTCTCCCCGTATCATCATAATATTTTAAGCGATCGTGTGTGCGATCGGTTTAACAAGCCAGTATCCCTCATTTACTTTATTTGATTACGCAAATTCGTAATTTAATTGACGCCATTTTATGGCTCCAGTCATAAATTCAATTTATATCAAATTATTATCTTTTAAATTATTAAATTTTAAGATAGCCTATTAACCTGAGCGTTTACAGAATACATCTTCGACTCAAATTACTTATGTTTCTATATATTATCGATATTAGGTCGTTGTTGTCACCGGAAATTTAATGAAAATGGCGTACAGTACCCCTTTAAACTGGGTCTGAATGAAACATAATGATATCTACTATATGGCTATGAATTGAATAATTTATTTCATAATTTATTATTGTATAGTCAGATAGCTATCTGTGATAGCGAATAACTTGATGTTTTGTAAAGCGGTTGAAAATCACAATCATGGTATCATAATTCATGGGTATGTGGATGAGTGTATGTGCAATAGTGAGAGAGTAAGGAGAGTGTAAGTATTCATATTTATTCATATGTTATTATTGGAGATTTTATCTCAATAAATAATATTATTGCCAAAGTAGTCTTTGTTATCACACACCTGAAGTCCTATAATATCTTAAGTGAAGGGTGTGGTAATTTCTTCGTTAAAATCAGCCACACTGCGTTCGCGAGAATCTGCTGGAATGTGCACAGCCGCTGAACTGCTGAACGGGATTTTGAACTGCTGGACGGTCAAACCGACTAGAGATTCATGGCATGATCTACTATCTGTATATTCGATATCTAAATGAAGGCCCATTTATATAAAAGATATCCGGACTATGACACAGACAGTGGATTTCATGACTGCGTGAACCATTGTCGTTCATTGCATGACCCTTCTTGTGAAAACCTGATATTTTCAATGTTTCTTCGTACAGATTAGTCGCAACAAGCGATAAGTTATGTCTGATGTAAGTTGCATGTAACTGGCATACGCGGGCACATTTCATAGACGGTTTCACAGTTATTATATAATACACACTCGCTTGATATACATGTAGGCCTACTTGTTCTTGTTTCATTTGAACATGCCGTTCCAATATCTGGAGGACATCGGATTGGAGGTTGATAGTGTATTGAACCATGATTATGAATTTCCATACATATCAGCACACTCATTATCAAATGGAATTATATATGATTTATATCAGCTTACAAAAAAACTGAAATTGGAACCAGTCGCGACTCTTACAAAATGGATGTTTCGTCTTCGCCACTTTGAATCGGAGACCACAGATGTCCCAGAGCCAGCTCTTGTGGCAAAGTTATATCGCTTACTCAGTACTATTAAGAAGAGGAGGGAATCAGCACAAGGTAGGTTCAGATTCTTCAGTGAGACATTCCACCTCCCAACAAGAACAGCTACTGTTTCTGTTCCTCCAATTACACATAATACTCCAGATACCCCAGTCATTGAAGAACAAATGACACCAAACAGAGTCACCGATGAACAAGTCACAACAAGAAGGCAAAATACGAGTTTACTGATACGGCAACTATCTGAAAGAAGATCGAAAGTTCGCGAAATCCAACAGAAACATGTATCGCTCAAAAGGAAATACGATCGATTGCGTACAAGTTTTGAAACGGCAAAGTTTAGAAAACTGAAATTGGAGGATGTGCTTAAAAGGGTTAAAAATGAACAAAAAAGCATGGCACAAAAGATGAAGAATACTGAAAAAAGATTGACAGCAGCTAAACAGAAAGGCGACATATATTTTAAAAAGAGCATGGCACAAGAGAGAGTGCTTAAAGAGTTGAAAAGGATGATTTCTTGGAAAACTAGATTACCAACCACAAAGAAGAAGTTAACAGAAGGGGGGCAAAAGGAAAGTGTGGACAGAGAACTTGGTGAACTCGACAAGAAGATTAATCACCAGGGGACAAGTACGAGAGATAGGGAGTCGCCCCCGAAGGACGAAATGGAACATCCACAATGTGTTCGCCCGTATCCGTGCTACATGTGCGGGAAATCATTTGACGATAGCAGTAACCTGACCAGACACAAGATCATTCACACAGGGACCGTATCAATGTGACTTGCGCGAATAATCATTTTATACTCAGTCGACTGACCTTAACAGACACAAGAGCATTCACACAGGGACCGTAACAATGTGACTTGCGCGAATAATCATTTACTCAGTCGACTGACCTTAACAGACACAAGAGCATTCACACAGGGACCGTATCAATGCGCGAATAATCATTTACTCAGTCGACTGACCTTAACAGACACAAGAGCATTCACACAGGGACCGTATCAATGTGACTTGCGCGAATAATCATTTACTCAGTCGACTGACCTTAACAGACACAAGATCATTCACACAGGAAATCGCCCGTATCAATGTGAGTCGTGCGAACAATCATTTACTCATTCGACTGACCTTAACAAACACAAGAGCATTCACACAGGAGATCGCCCGTATCAATGTGAGTTGTGTGAACAATCATTAACTCAGTCGACCGACCTTAACAAACACAAGAGCATTCACACAGGAGATCGCCCGTATCAATGTGAGTTGTGTGAACAATCATTAACTCATTTACTCAGTCGACTGATCTCAACAAGCACAAGAGCATTCACACAGGGACCGTATCAATGTGACTTGTGCGAATAATCATTTACTCAGTCGACTGACCTTAACACACACAAGAGCATTCACACAGGAGATTGCCCGTATCAATGTGAGTTGTGTGAATAATCATTTACTCAGTCGACTGACCTTAACAAGCACAAGAGCATTCACACAGGAGATTGCCCGTATCAATGTGAGTTGTGTGAATAATCATTTACTCAGTCGACTGACCTTAACAAGCACAAGAGCATTCACACAGGGGATCGCCCGTATCAATGTGAGTTGTGTGAACAATCATTAACTCAGTCGACTGACCTTAACAAACACAAGAGCATTCACACAGGAGATCGCCCGTATCAATGTGAGTTGTGTCAACAATCATTTACTTAGTCGACTGACCTCAACAAACACAAGAGCATTCACACAGGAGATCGCCCGTATCAATGTGAGTCGTGTGAACAATCATTTACTCAGTCGACTGACCTTAACAAACACAAGAACATTCACACAGGGGATCGCCCGTATCAATGTGAGTTGTGTGAACAATCATTTACTTAGTCGACTGACCTTAACAAACACAAGAGCATTCACACAGGAGATCGCCCATATCAATGTGAGTTGTGTGAACAATCATTTACTCAGTCGACTGACCTTAACAAACACAAGAACATTCACACAGGGGATCGCCCGTATCAATGTGAGTTGTGTGAACAATCATTAACTTAGTCGACTGACCTTAACAAACACAAGATCATTCACACAGTAGATCGCCCGTATCAATGTGAGTTGTGTGAACAATCATTAACTTAGTCGACTGACCTTAACACACACAAGAGCATTCACACAGGGGATCGCCCGTATCAATGTGAGTTGTGTGAACAATCATTAACTCAGTCGACTGACCTTAACAACCACAAGAGCATTCACACAGGGGATCGCCCGTATCAATGTGAGTTGTGTGCACAATCATTTACTCAGTCGACTGACTTTAACAAACACAAGAGCATTCACACAGGGGATCGCCCGTATCAATGTGAGTTGTATGAACAATCATTTACTCAGTCGACTGACCTCATCAAACACAAGAGCATTCACACATTGGATCGCCCGTATCAATGTGAGTTGTGTGAACAATCATTAACTTACCGGTAGTCGACTGACCTTAACAGGAGATCGCCCGTATCAATGTGAGTTGTGTGAACAATCATTTACTCAGTCGACTGATCTCAACAAACACAAGATCATTCACACAGGGGATCGCCCGTATCAATGTGAGTTGTGTGAACAATCATTAACTCAGTCGACTGACCTTAACAAACACAAGAGCATTCACACAGGGGATCGCCCGTATCAATGTGAGTTGTGCGAACAATCATTTACTCAGTCGACTGACCTTAACAAACACAAGAGCATTCACACAGGGGATCGCCCGTATCAATGTGAGTTGTGTGAACAATCATTAACTCAGTCGACTGACCTTAACAAACACAAGAACATTCACACAGGGGATCGCGCGTATCAATGTGAGTTGTGTGAACAATCATTTACTTAGTCGACTGACCTTAACAAACACAAAAGCATTCACACAGGAGATCGCCCGTATCAATGTGAGTTGTGTGAACAATCATTAACTCAGTCGACTGACCTTAACAAACACAAAAGCATTCACACAGGAGATTGCCCGTATCAATGTGAGTTGTGTGAACAATCATTAACTCAGTCGACTGACCTTAACAAACACAAGAGCATTCACACAGGAGATCGCCCGTATCAATGTGAGTTGTGTGAACAATCATTTACTCAGTCGACAGACCTTAACAAACACAAGAGCATTCACACAGGGGATCGCCCGTATCAATGTGAGTTGTGTGAACAATCATTAACTCAGTCGACTGATCTTAACAAACACAAGAGCATTCACACAGGAGATCGCCCGTATCAATGTGAGTTGTGTGAACAATCATTTACTCAGTCGACTGACCTTAACAAACACAAGAGCATTCACACAGGAGATCGCCCGTATCAATGTGAGTTGTGTGAATAATCATTTACTCAGTCGACTGACCTTAACAAACACAAGAGCATTCACACAGGGGATCCCCCGTATCAATGTGAGTTGTGTGAACAATCATTAACTCAGTCGACTGAACTTAACAAACACAAGAGCATTCACACAGGAGATCGCCCGTATCAATGTGAGTTGTGTGAACAATCATTTACTCAGTCGACCGACCTTAACAAACACAAGAGCATTCACTCAGGAGATCGCCCGTATCAATGTGAGTTGTGTGAACAATCATTAACTCAGTCGACTGAACTTAACAAACACAACGGCATTCACACAGGATATCGCCCGTATCAATGTGAGTTGTGTGAACAATCATTTACTTAGTCGACTGACCTCAACAAACACAAGAGCATTCACACAGGAGATCGCCCGTATCAATGTGAGTTGTGTGAATAATCATTTACTCAGTCGACTGACCTTAACAAACACAAGAGCATTCACGCACGGGATCCCCCGTATCAATGTGAGTTGTGTGAACAATCATTTACTCAGTCGACTGACCTTAACAAACACAAGAGCATTCACACAGGGGATCGCCCGTATCAATGTGAGTTGTGTGAACAATCATTAACTTATTCGACTGACCTTAACAAACACAAGAGCATTCACACAGGGGATCGCCCGTATCAATGTGAGTTGTGTGAACAATCATTTACTCAGTCGACTGACCTTAACAAACACAAGAGCATTCACACAGGGGATCGCCCGTATCAATGTGAGTTGTGCGAACAATCATTTACTCAGTCGACTGACCTTAACAAACACAAGAGCATTCACACAGGAGATCGCCCGTATCAATGTGAGTTGTGTGAACAATCATTAGTCGACTGACCTTAACAAACACAAGAGCATTCACACAGGAGATCGCCCGTATCAATGTGAGTTGTGTGAACAATCATTTACTCAGTCGACTGACCTTAACAAACACAAGAGCATTCACACAGGGGATCGCCCGTATCAATGTGAGTTGTATGGATGTGATGTGTGTGATTAATTATTCAACATGATCAGTAACCTCAAAATACATCAGAGAATTCACACCGGTGATCGCCCGTATAGATGTGATGTGTGTGGTTAATTATTCAACATGATCAGTAACCTCAAAATACATCAGAGAATTCACTCCCGTGATCGCCCGTATCAGTGTGATATATGCTAGAAATCATTCTCTCTTTTTCAAGAGTTATTTATCTTGGAAACGTGGTAGATTATCATACAAGATAAGCTGCTGCTTCTTTATTTAATTATAAATATATTTAGTCATATCTCATCGTTAATTTTCATGTATGTATTGTTTGAATATGTGACCCGCCATATCAAATCCAGTCGTAAGTCGTGATTTTGTTTACCCTGTGTCAATGCATTTTCTTATATATGCGAGTCGACCATAGGTAAAAAACAATTTTTTACAATTTTAATATTTTTTTCTTGTATTCTTTAACAATTTTATAATTTCACCCATACAGAGCCCCAGACAAACATGAGCAGACGACACTTTCTATATGCTTCTATATATGTGTGGGGCTCCCTGCAGGGTCATGGATGTTTTTTTATTTTATGTCTTAAAATTGTAAGAAACATTTATTAAAAACAAAATGATAAAAAATTGTTAGGCCAATGCATTCTCTTATATATGCGAGGCGACATATGGTCGACTCGCATATATAAGAGAATGTTTTGGCACAGGGTAAAAACAAATCCCGACTTACGTCTGGTTTTGATATGGCTGGTCACATATACCAATGAACGTATCGATAGCAACAATTGATGAAGGGTTATCTCTTCATATAACAATTATTAAATAGTTGCGTGGTTATAAAATAATAAATTTGATTTCTATTTTTACAACAGATAATACAGGCGTTACCATGTCGCGATATAGATCATTAGGATATTCCCATAGTTACGTTAATAACGTCAAATGTTCCAGATTGTTAGTATTGTTTCATAATAGTTACAAGTGATAATGAGTCCAATTAACGTTTATGGGTCACAAAATTACACAATAAGAGTTCTGGTCTCTGTTAACATTAACCATTATTAGTGAATTTAGTGTAGTGACTTAGCGACAAAAGTTTGTCATATTGGAACGGACTGGCCAAATGTGCCATTTTTTATATTATGTCATGTTAGGTATGTTCTTTCAGAAAGTGAACTAGAAACAGGTTTCTGATCAATATTAACCCTTGTTTCCAGTATAAATCCAAGATGGCGACCAAAGTCAATCATTATTTCACCATGACGTTCCAACTGGTATAATATTTGAGGCACATGCCTAACAAAGGCGTCATTTCTCCCAACATTGTCATATTTTGAAGATAGTAGCAACGCAGGCTGACCAAATTTGAAATTGATCCATTTTTGACAAAAAAACATGAAATTTTGTCTTAAAATAATTCTCGTTTCAATTATTTCGGAATAATAAACAATTTCTCAAAACTTTCAGTGCAGATCAAAGGTTAAGATTTTAAAAGTTTCGGAAATATGTACTACAAACAAAACGTACAACATCTCGGACAAATTCGTAAAACCATATTTTAAAATTTTTGGAGTATACTACCCCTCACCACAAAACTCATGAAATTTTGTTTTTGTGATAAACATCCGATATAACATGGATGAGACTCTAAAAAGGACACTATTCGATCACATTTCTAAATACTGTAATTGCAAAAACACACACAATGAACAAAGTTGAAATTTACAACTTTTTGGACTAAAACATGAAAATCCAAGTCATTTCAAATATTTTGGTCCAATAAATGAATAGGATACCTCTATACTCTAATCATCGAGGGCCGCCAATAAATGGTCATTTACTCATAGGATACCTCTATACTCTAATCATCGAGGGCCGCCAATAAATGGTCATTTACTCATAGGATACCTCTATACTCTAATCATCGAGGGCCGCCAATAAATGGTCATTTACCCATAGGATACCTCTATACTCTAATCATCGAGGGCCGCCAATATATGGTCATTTACTCATAGGATACCTCTATACTCTAATCATCGAGGGCCGCCAATAAATGGTCATTTACTCATAGGATACCTCTATACTCTAATCATCGAGGGCCGCCAATAAATGGTCATTTACTCATAGGATACCTCTATACTCTAATCATCGAGGGCCGCCAATAAATGGTCATTTACTCATAGGATACCTCTATACTCTAACCATCGAGGGCCGCCAATAAATGGTCATTTACTCATAGGATACCTCTATACTCTAATCGAGGGCCGCCAATAAATGGTCATTTACTCATAGGATACCTCTATACTCTAATCATCGAGGGCCGCCAATAAATGGTCATTTACTCATAGGATACCTCTATACTCTAATCATCGAGGGCCGCCAATAAATGGTCATTTACTCATAGGATACCTCTATACTCTAATCGAGGGCCGCCAATAAATGGTCATTTACTCATAGGATACCTCTATACTCTAATCGAGGGCCGCCAATAAATGGTCATTTACTCATAGGATACCTCTATACTCTAATCGAGGGCCGCCAATAAATGGTCATTTACTCATAGGATACCTCTATACTCTAATCATCGAGGGCCGCCAATAAATGGTCATTTACTCATAGGATACCTCTATACTCTAATCATCGAGGGCCGCCAATAAATGGTCATTTACTCATAGGATACCTCTATACTCTAATCGAGGGCCGCCAATAAATGGTCATTTACTCATAGGATACCTCTATACTCTAATCGAGGGCCGCCAATAAATGGTCATTTACTCATAGGATACCTCTATACTCTAATCGAGGGCCGCCAATAAATGGTCATTTACTCATAGGATACCTCTATACTCTAATCGAGGGCCGCCAATAAATGGTCATTTACTCATAGGATACCTCTATACTCTAATCATCGAGGGCCGCCAAGAAATGGTCATTTACTCATAGGATACCTCTATACTCTAATCATCGAGGGCCGCCAATAAATGGTCATTTACTCATAGGATACCTCTATACACTAATCGAGGGCCGCCAATAAATGGTCATTTACTCATAGGATACCTCTATACTCTAACCATCGAGGGCCGCCAATAAATGGTCATTTACTCATAGGATACCTCTATACTCTAATCGAGGGCCGCCAATAAATGGTCATTTACTCATAGGATACCTCTATACTCTAATCATCGAGGGCCGCCAATAAATGGTCATTTACTCATAGGATACCTCTATACTCTAATCGAGGGCCGCCAATAAATGGTCATTTACTCATAGGATACCTCTATACTCTAATCATCGAGGGCCGCCAATAAATGGTCATTTACTCATAGGATACCTCTATACTCTAATCGAGGGCCGCCAATAAATGGTCATTTACTCATAGGATACCTCTATACTCTAACCATCGAGGGCCGCCAATAAATGGTCATTTACTCATAGGATACCTCTATACTCTAATCGAGGGCCGCCAATAAATGGTCATTTACTCATAGGATACCTCTATACTCTAATCATCGAGGGCCGCCAATAAATGGTCATTTACTCATAGGATACCTCTATACTCTAATCGAGGGCCGCCAATAAATGGTCATTTACTCATAGGATACCTCTATACTCTAATCGAGGGCCGCCAATAAATGGTCATTTACTCATAGGATACCTCTAT
The DNA here is from genome assembly GCA_032622095.1 of Siphonodentalium dalli. NCBI lineage: Eukaryota > Metazoa > Mollusca > Scaphopoda > Gadilida > Siphonodentaliidae > Siphonodentalium > Siphonodentalium dalli. Next base: position 296,773,913 of record CP136063.1, read on the forward strand.
ACTCTAATCGAGGGCCGCCAATAAATGGTCATTTACTCATAGGATACCTCTATACTCTAATCATCGAGGGCCGCCAAGAAATGGTCATTTACTCATAGGATACCTCTATACTCTAATCATCGAGGGCCGCCAATAAATGGTCATTTACTCATAGGATACCTCTATACACTAATCGAGGGCCGCCAATAAATGGTCATTTACTCATAGGATACCTCTATACTCTAACCATCGAGGGCCGCCAATAAATGGTCATTTACTCATAGGATACCTCTATACTCTAATCGAGGGCCGCCAATAAATGGTCATTTACTCATAGGATACCTCTATACTCTAATCATCGAGGGCCGCCAATAAATGGTCATTTACTCATAGGATACCTCTATACTCTAATCGAGGGCCGCCAATAAATGGTCATTTACTCATAGGATACCTCTATACTCTAATCATCGAGGGCCGCCAATAAATGGTCATTTACTCATAGGATACCTCTATACTCTAATCGAGGGCCGCCAATAAATGGTCATTTACTCATAGGATACCTCTATACTCTAACCATCGAGGGCCGCCAATAAATGGTCATTTACTCATAGGATACCTCTATACTCTAATCATCGAGGGCCGCCAATAAATGGTCATTTACTCATAGGATACCTCTATACTCTAATCGAGGGCCGCCAATAAATGGTCATTTACTCATAGGATACCTCTATACTCTAACCATCGAGGGCCGCCAATAAATGGTCATTTACTCATAGGATACCTCTATACTCTAATCGAGGGCCGCCAATAAATGGTCATTTACTCATAGGATACCTCTATACTCTAATCGAGGGCCGCCAATAAATGGTCATTTACTCATAGGATACCTCTATACTCTAATCATCGAGGGCCGCCAATAAATGGTCATTTACTCATAGGATACCTCTATACTCTAATCATCGAGGGCCGCCAATAAATGGTCATTTACTCATAGGATACCTCTATACTCTAATCATCGAGGGCCGCCAATAAATGGTCATTTACTCATAGGATACCTCTATACTCTAATCATCGAGGGCCGCCAATAAATGGTCATTTACTCATAGGATACCTCTATACTCTAACCATCGAGGGCCGCCAATAAATGGTCATTTACTCATAGGATACCTCTATACTCTAATCGAGGGCCGCCAATAAATGGTCATTTACTCATAGGATACCTCTATACTCTAATCGAGGGCCGCCAATAAATGGTCATTTACTCATAGGATACCTCTATACTCTAATCATCGAGGGCCGCCAATAAATGGTCATTTACTCATAGGATACCTCTATACTCTAATCATCGAGGGCCGCCAATAAATGGTCATTTACTCATAGGATACCTCTATACTCTAATCATCGAGGGCCGCCAATAAATGGTCATTTACTCATAGGATACCTCTATACTCTAATCGAGGGCCGCCAATAAATGGTCATTTACTCATAGGATACCTCTATACTCTAATCGAGGGCCGCCAATAAATGGTCATTTACTCATAGGATACCTCTATACTCTAATCATCGAGGGCCGCCAATAAATGGTCATTTACTCATATGATACCTCTATACTCTAATCGAGGGCCGCCAATAAATGGTCATTTACTCATAGGATACCTCTATACTCTAATCATCGAGGGCCGCCAATAAATGGTCATTTACTCATAGGATACCTCTATACTCTAATCATCGAGGGCCGCCAATAAATGGTCATTTACTCATAGGATACCTCTATACTCTAATCGAGGGCCGCCAATAAATGGTCATTTACTCATAGGATACCTCTATACTCTAATCGAGGGCCGCCAATAAATGGTCATTTACTCATAGGATACCTCTATACTCTAATCATCGAGGGCCGCCAATAAATGGTCATTTACTCATAGGATACCTCTATACTCTAATCATCGAGGGCCGCCAATAAATGGTCATTTACTCATAGGATACCTCTATACTCTAATCATCGAGGGCCGCCAATAAATGGTCATTTACTCATAGGATACCTCTATACTCTAATCATCGAGGGTCGCTAATAAATGGTCATTTACTCATAGGATACCTCTATACTCTAATCATCGAGGGCCGCCAAGAAATGGTCATTTACTCATAGGATACCTCTATACTCTAATCGAGGGCCGCCAATAAATGGTCATTTACCCATAGGATACCTCTATACTCTAATCGAGGGCCGCCAATAAATGGTCATTTACTCATAGGATACCTCTATACTCTAATCGAGGGCCGCCAATAAATGGTCATTTACTCATAGGATACCTCTATACTCTAATCGAGGGCCGCCAATAAATGGTCATTTACTCATAGGATACCTCTATACTCTAATCGAGGGCCGCCAATAAATGGTCATTTACTCATAGGATACCTCTATACTCTAATCATCGAGGGCCGCCAAGAAATGGTCATTTACTCATAGGATACCTCTATACTCTAATCGAGGGCCGCCAATAAATGGTCATTTACTCATAGGATACCTCTATACTCTAATCATCGAGGGCCGCCAATAAATGGTCATTTACTCATAGGATACCTCTATACTCTAATCATCGAGGGCCGCCAATAAATGGTCATTTACTCATAGGATACCTCTATACTCTAATCGAGGGCCGCCAATAAATGGTCATTTACTCATAGGATACCTCTATACTCTAATCATCGAGGGCCGCCAATAAATGGTCATTTACTCATAGGATACCTCTATACTCTAATCGAGGGCCGCCAATAAATGGTCATTTACTCATAGGATACCTCTATACTCTAATCATCGAGGGCCGCCAATAAATGGTCATTTACTCATAGGATACCTCTATACTCTAATCATCGAGGGCCGCCAATAAATGGTCATTTACTCATAGGATACCTCTATACTCTAATCGAGGGCCGCCAATAAATGGTCATTTACTCATAGGATACCTCTATACTCTAATCATCGAGGGCCGCCAATAAATGGTCATTTACTCATAGGATACCTCTATACTCTAATCGAGGGCCGCCAATAAATGGTCATTTACTCATAGGATACCTCTATACTCTAATCGAGGGCCGCCAATAAATGGTCATTTACTCATAGGATACCTCTATACTCTAATCGAGGGCCGCCAATAAATGGTCATTTACTCATAGGATACCTCTATACTCTAATCGAGGGCCGCCAATAAATGGTCATTTACTCATAGGATACCTCTATACTCTAATCATCGTGGGCCGCCAATAAATGGTCATTTACTCATAGGATACCTCTATACTCTAATCGAGGGCCGCCAATAAATGGTCATTTACTCATAGGATACCTCTATACTCTAATCATCGAGGGCCGCCAATAAATGGTCATTTACTCATAGGATACCTCTATACTCTAATCATCGAGGGCCGCCAATAAATGGTCATTTACTCATAGGATACCTCTATACTCTAATCGAGGGCCGCCAATAAATGGTCATTTACTCATAGGATACCTCTATACTCTAATCATCGAGGGCCGCCAATAAATGGTCATTTACTCATAGGATACCTCTATACTCTAATCGAGGGCCGCCAATAAATGGTCATTTACTCATAGGATACCTCTATACTCTAATCATCGAGGGCCGCCAATAAATGGTCATTTACTCATAGGATACGTCTATACTCTAATCATCGAGGGCCGCCAATAAATGGTCATTTACTCATAGGATACCTCTATACTCTAATCGAGGGCCGCCAATAAATGGTCATTTACTCATAGGATACCTCTATACTCTAATCATCGAGGGCCGCCAATAAATGGTCATTTACTCATAGGATACCTCTATACTCTAATCGAGGGCCGCCAATAAATGGTCATTTACTCATAGGATACCTCTATACTCTAATCGAGGGCCGCCAATAAATGGTCATTTACTCATAGGATACCTCTATACTCTAATCATCGAGGGCCGCCAATAAATGGTCATTTACTCATAGGATACCTCTATACTCTAATCGAGGGCCGCCAATAAATGGTCATTTACTCATAGGATACCTCTATACTCTAACCATCGAGGGCCGCCAATAAATGGTCATTTACTCATAGGATACCTCTATACTCTAACCATCGAGGGCCGCCAATAAATGGTCATTTACTCATAGGATACCTCTATACTCTAACCATCGAGGGCCGCCAATAAATGGTCATTTACTCATAGGATACCTCTATACTCTAATCATCGAGGGCCGCCAATAAATGGTCATTTACTCATAGGATACCTCTATACTCTAATCATCGAGGGCCGCCAATAAATGGTCATTTACTCATAGGATACCTCTATACTCTAATCATCGAGGGCCGCCAATAAATGTTCATTTACTCATAGGATACCTCTATACTCTAATCATCGAGGGCCGCCAATAAATGGTCATTTACTCATAGGATACCTCTATACTCTAATCATCGAGGGCCGCCAATAAATGGTCATTTACTCATAGGATACCTCTATACTCTAATCGAGGGCCGCCAATAAATTGTCATTTACTCATAGGATACCTCTATACTCTAATCATCGAGGGCCGCCAATAAATGGTCATTTACTCATAGGATACCTCTATACTCTAATCATCGAGGGCCGCCAATAAATGGTCATTTACTCATAGGATACCTCTATACTCTAATCGAGGGCCGCCAATAAATGGTCATTTACTCATAGGATACCTCTATACTCTAATCATCGAGGGCCGCCAATTAATGGTCATTTACTCATAGGATACCTCTATACTCTAATCATCGAGGGCCGCCAATAAATGGTCATTTACTCATAGGATACCTCTATACTATAATCGAGGGCCGCCAATAAATGGTCATTTACTCATAGGATACCTCTATACTCTAATCATCGAGGGCCGCCAATAAATGGTCATTTACTCATAGGATACCTCTATACTCAAATCATCGAGGGCCGCCAATAAATGGTCATTTACTCATAGGATACCTCTATACTCTAATCATCGAGGGCCGCCAATAAATGGTCATTTACTCATAGGATACCTCTATACTCTAACCATCGAGGGCCGCCAATAAATGGTCATTTACTCATAGGATACCTCTATACTCTAATCATCGAGGGCCGCCAATAAATGGTCATTTACTCATAGGATACCTCTATACTCTAATCGAGGGCCGCCAATAAATGGTCATTTACTCATAGGATACCTCTATACTCTAATCATCGAGGGCCGCCAATAAATGGTCATTTACTCATAGGATACCTCTATACTCTAATCGAGGGCCGCCAGTAAATGGTCATTTACTCATAGGATACCTCTATACTCTAATCATCGAGGGCCGCCAATAAATGGTCATTTACTCATAGGATACCTCTATACTCTAATCATCGAGGGCCGCCAATTAATGGTCATTTACTCATAGGATACCTCTATACTCTAATCATCGAGGGCCGCCAATAAATGGTCATTTACTCATAGGATACCTCTATACTCTAATCGAGGGCCGCCAATAAATGGTCATTTACTCATAGGATACCTCTATACTCTAATCATCGAGGGCCGCCAATAAATGGTCATTTACCCATAGGATACCTCTATACTCTAATCATCGAGGGCCGCCAATAAATGGTCATTTACTCATAGGATACCTCTATACTCTAATCATCGAGGGCCGCCAATAAATGGTCATTTACTCATAGGATACCTCTATACTCTAATCATCGAGGGCCGCCAATAAATGGTCATTTACCCATAGGATACCTCTATACTCTAATCGGGGGCCGCCAATAAATGGTCATTTACTCATAGGATACCTCTATACTCTAATCATCGAGGGCCGCCAATAAATGGTCATTTACTCATAGGATACCTCTATACTCTAATCATCGAGGGCCGCCAATAAATGGTCATTTACTCATAGGATACCTCTATACTCTAATCATCGAGGGCCGCCAATAAATGGTCATTTACTCATAGGATACCTCTATACTCTAATCATCGAGGGCCGCCAATAAATGGTCATTTACTCATAGGATACCTCTATACTCTAATCGAGGGCCGCCAATAAATGGTCATTTACTCATAGGATACCTCTATACTCTAATCGAGGGCCGCCAATAAATGGTCATTTACTCATAGGATACCTCTATACTCTAATCATCGAGGGCCGCCAATAAATGGTCATTTACCCATAGGATACCTCTATACTCTAATCATCGAGGGCCGCCAATAAATGGTCATTTACTCATAGGATACCTCTATACTCTAATCATCGAGGGCCGCCAATAAATGGTCATTTACTCATAGGATACCTCTATACTCTAACCATCGAGGGCCGCCAATAAATGGTCATTTACCCATAGGATACCTCTATACTCTAATCATCATCGAGGGCCGCCAATAAATGGTCATTTACTCATAGGATACCTCTATACTCTAATCGAGGGCCGCCAATAAATGGTCATTTACTCATAGGATACCTCTATACTCTAATCATCGAGGGCCGCTAATAAATGATCATTTAATCATAGGATACCTCTATATTCTAATCATCGAGGGCCGCCAATAAATGGTCATTTACTCATAGGATACCTCTATACTCTAATCATCGAGGGCCGCCAATAAATGGTCATTTACTCATAGGATACCTCTATACTCTAATCATCGAGGGCCGCCAATAAATGGTCATTTACTCATATGATACCTCTATACTCTAATCGAGGGCCGCCAATAAATGGTCATTTACTCATAGGATACCTCTATACTCTAATCATCGAGGGCCGCCAATAAATGGTCATTTACTCATAGGATACCTCTATACTCTAATCGAGGGCCGCCAATAAATGGTCATTTACTCATAGGATACCTCTATACTCTAATCATCGAGGGCCGCCAATAAATGGTCATTTACTCATAGGATACCTCTATACTCTAATCATCGAGGGCCGCCAATAAATGGTCATTTACTCATAGGATACCTCTATACTCTAATCGAGGGCCGCCAATAAATGGTCATTTACTCATAGGATACCTCTATACTCTAATCATCGAGGGCCGCCAATAAATGGTCATTTACTCATAGGATACCTCTATATTCTAATCATCGAAGGCCGCCAATAAATGGTCATTTACTCATAGGATACCTCTATACTCTAATCATCGAGGGCCGCCAATAAATGGTCATTTACTCATAGGATACCTCTATACTCTAATCATCGAGGGCCGCCAATAAATGGTCATTTACTCATAGGATACCTCTATACTCTAATCGAGGGCCGCCAATAAATGGTCATTTACTCATAGGATACCTCTATACTCTAATCGAGGGCCGCCAATAAATGGTCATTTACTCATAGGATACCTCTATACTCTAATCATCGAGGGCCGCCAATAAATGGTCATTTACTCATAGGATACCTCTATACTCTAATCATCGAGGGCCGCCAATAAATGGTCATTTACTCATAGGATACCTCTATACTCTAATCATCGAGGGCCGCCAATAAATGGTCATTTACTCATAGGATACCTCTATACTCTAATCATCGAGGGCCGCCAATAAATGGTCATTTACTCATAGGATACCTCTATACTCTAATCATCGAGGGCCGCCAATAAATGGTCATTTACTCATAGGATACCTCTATACTCTAATCATCGAGGGCCGCCAATAAATGGTCATTTACTCATAGGATACCTCTATACTCTAATCATCGAGGGCCGCCAATAAATGGTCATTTACTCATAGGATACCTCTATACTCTAATCATCGAGGGCCGCCAATAAATGGTCATTTACCCATAGGATACCTCTATACTCTAATCATCATCGAGGGCCGCCAATAAATGGTCATTTACTCATAGGATACCTCTATACTCTAATCGAGGGCCGCCAATAAATGGTCATTTACTCATAGGATACCTCTATACTCTAATCGAGGGCCGCCAATAAATGGTCATTTACTCATAAGATACCTCTATACTCTAATCGAGGGCCGCCAATAAATGGTCATTTACTCATATGATACCTCTATATTCTAATCATCGAGGGCCGCTAATAAATGATCATTTAATCATAGGATACCTCTATATTCTAATCATCGAGGGCCGCCAATAAATGGTCATTTACTCATAGGATACCTCTATACTCTAATCGAGGGCCGCCAATAAATGGTCATTTACTCATAGGATACCTCTATACTCTAATCGAGGGCCGCCAATAAATGGTCATTTATTCATAGGATACCTCTATACTCTAATCATCGAGGGCCGCCAATAAATGGTCATTTACTCATAGGATACCTCTATACTCTAATCATCGAGGGCCGCCAATAAATGGTAATTTACTCATAGGATACCTCTATACTCTAATCATCGAGGGCCGCCAATAAATGGTCATTTACACATAGGATACCTCTATACTCTAATCGAGGGCCGCCAATAAATGGTCATTTACTCATAGGATACCTCTATACTCTAATCATCGAGGGCCGCCAATAAATGGTCATTTACTCATAGGATACCTCTATACTCTAATCATCGAGGGCCGCCAATAAATGGTCATTTACTCATAGGATACCTCTATACTCTAATCATCGAGGGCCGCCAATAAATGGTCATTTACTCATAGGATACCTCTATACTCTAACCATCGAGGGCCGCCAATAAATGGTCATTTACTCATAGGATACCTCTATACTCTAATCGAGGGCCGCCAATAAATGGTCATTTACTCATAGGATACCTCTATACTCTAATCGAGGGCCGCCAATAAATGGTCATTTACTCATAGGATACCTCTATACTCTAATCATCGAGGGCCGCCAATAAATGGTCATTTACTCATAGGATACCTCTATACTCTAATCGAGGGCCGCCAATAAATGGTCATTTACTCATAGGATACCTCTATACTCTAATCATCGAGGGCCGCCAATAAATGGTCATTTACTCATAGGATACCTCTATACTCTAATCATCGAGGGCCGCCAATAAATGGTCATTTACTCATAGGATACCTCTATACTCTAATCATCGAGGGCCGCCAATAAATGGTCATTTACTCATAGGATACCTCTATACTCTAATCATCGAGGGTCGCCAATAAATGGTCATTTACTCATAGGATACCTCTATACTCTAATCATCGAGGGCCGCCAATAAATGGTCATTTACTCATAGGATACCTCTATACTCTAATCGAGGGCCGCCAATAAATGGTCATTTACTCATAGGATACCTCTATACTCTAATCATCGAGGGCCGCCAATAAATGGTCATTTACTCACAGGATACCTCTATACTCTAATCATCGAGGGCCGCCAATAAATGGTCATTTACTCATAGGATACCTCTATACTCTAATCGAGGGCCGCCAATAAATGGTCATTTACTCATAGGATACCTCTATACTCTAATCATCGAGGGCCGCCAATAAATGGTCATTTACTCATAGGATACCTCTATACTCTAATCATCGAGGGCCGCCAATAAATGGTCATTTACTCATAGGATACCTCTATACTCTAATCGAGGGCCGCCAATAAATGGTCATTTACTCATAGGATACCTCTATACTCTAATCGAGGGCCGCCAATAAATGGTCATTTACTCATAGGATACCTCTATACTCTAATCATCGAGGGCCGCCAATAAATGGTCATTTACTCATAGGATACCTCTATACTCTAATCATCGAGGGCCGCCAATAAATGGTCATTTACTCATAGGATACCTCTATACTCTAATCATCGAGGGCCGCCAATAAATGGTCATTTACTCATAGGATACCTCTATACTCTAATCATCGAGGGCCGCCAATAAATGGTCATTTACTCATAGGATACCTCTATACTCTAATCATCGAGGGCCGCCAATAAATGGTCATTTACTCATAGGATACCTCTATACTCTAATCATCGAGGGCCGCCAATAAATGGTCATTTACTCATAGGATACCTCTATACTCTAATCATCGAGGGCCGCCAATAAATGGTCATTTACTCATAGGATACCTCTATACTCTAATCATCGAGGGCCGCCAATAAATGGTCATTTACTCATAGGATACCTCTATACTCTAATCATCGAGGGCCGCCAATAAATGGTCATTTACTCATATGATACCTCTATACTCTAATCATCGAGGGCCGCCAATAAATGGTCATTTACTCATAGGATACCTCTATACTCTAATCATCGAGGGCCGCCAATAAATGGTCATTTACCCATAGGATACCTCTATACTCTAATCATCGAAGGCCGCCAATAAATGGTCATTTACTCATAGGATACCTCTATACTCTAATCATCATCGAGGGCCGCCAATAAATGGTCATTTACTCATAGGATACCTCTATACTCTAATCGAGGGCCGCCAATAAATGGTCATTTACTCATAGGATACCTCTATACTCTAATCGAGGGCCGCCAATAAATGGTCATTTACTCATAAGATACCTCTATACTCTAATCATCATCGAGGGCCGCCAATAAATGGTCATTTACTCATAGGATACCTCTATACTCTAATCGAGGGCCGCCAATAAATGGTCATTTACTCATATGATACCTCTATATTCTAATCATCGAGGGCCGCTAATAAATGATCATTTAATCATAGGATACCTCTATATTCTAATCATCGAGGGCCGCCAATAAATGGTCATTTACTCATAGGATACCTCTATACTCTAATCATCGAGGGCCGCCAATAAATGGTCATTTACTCATAGGATACCTCTATACTCTAATCATCGAGGGCCGCCAATAAATGGTCATTTACTCATAGGATACCTCTATACTCTAATCATCGAGGGCCGCCAATAAATGGTCATTTACTCATAGGATACCTCTATACTCTAATCATCGAGGGCCGCCAATAAATGGTCATTTACCCATAGGATACCTCTATACTCTAATCATCGAGGGCCGCCAATAAATGGTCATTTACTCATAGGATACCTCTATACTCTAATCATCGAGGGCCGCCAATAAATGGTCATTTACTCATAGGATACCTCTATACTCTAATCGAGGGCCGCCAATAAATGGTCATTTACTCATAGGATACCTCTATACTCTAATCATCGAGGGCCGCCAATAAATGGTCATTTACTCATAGGATACCTCTATACTCTAATCATCGAGGGCCGCCAATAAATGGTCATTTACTCATAGGATACCTCTATACTCTAATCATCGAGGGCCGCCAATAAATGGTCATTTACTCATAGGATACCTCTATACTCTAACCATCGAGGGCCGCCAATAAATGGTCATTTACTCATAGGATACCTCTATACTCTAATCGAGGGCCGCCAATAAATGGTCATTTACTCATAGGATACCTCTATACTCTAATCGAGGGCCGCCAATAAATGGTCATTTACTCATAGGATACCTCTATACTCTAATCATCGAGGGCCGCCAATAAATGGTCATTTACTCATAGGATACCTCTATACTCTAATCGAGGGCCGCCAATAAATGGTCATTTACTCATAGGATACCTCTATACTCTAATCATCGAGGGCCGCCAATAAATGGTCATTTACTCATAGGATACCTCTATACTCTAATCGAGGGCCGCCTAGAAATGGTCATTTACTCATAGGATACCTCTATACTCTAATCGAGGGCCGCCAATAAATGGTCATTTACTCATAGGATACCTCTATACTCTAATCATCGAGGGCCGCCAATAAATGGTCATTTACTCATAGGATACCTCTATACTCTAATCATCGAGGGCCGCCAATAAATGGTCATTTACTCATAGGATACCTCTATACTCTAACCATCGAGGGCCGCCAATAAATGGTCATTTACTCATAGGATACCTCTATACTCTAACCATCGAGGGCCGCCAATAAATGGTCATTTACTCATAGGATACCTCTATACTCTAATCATCGAGGGCCGCCAATAAATGGTCATTTACTCATAGGATACCTCTATACTCTAATCATCGAGGGCCGCCAATAAATGTTCATTTACTCATAGGATACCTCTATACTCTAATCATCGAGGGCCGCCAATAAATGGTCATTTACTCATAGGATACCTCTATACTCTAATCATCGAGGGCCGCCAATAAATGGTCATTTACTCATAGGATACCTCTATACTCTAATCATCGAGGGCCGCCAATTAATGGTCATTTACTCATAGGATACCTCTATACTCTAATCATCGAGGGCCGCCAATAAATGGTCATTTACTCATAGGATACCTCTATACTCTAATCGAGGGCCGCCAATAAATGGTCATTTACTCATAGGATACCTCTATACTCTAATCATCGAGGGCCGCCAATAAATGGTCATTTACCCATAGGATACCTCTATACTCTAATCATCGAGGGCCGCCAATAAATGGTCATTTACTCATAGGATACCTCTATACTCTAATCATCGAGGGCCGCCAATAAATGGTCATTTACTCATAGGATACCTCTATACTCTAATCATCGAGGGCCGCCAATAAATGGTCATTTACCCATAGGATACCTCTATACTCTAATCGGGGGCCGCCAATAAATGGTCATTTACTCATAGGATACCTCTATACTCTAATCATCGAGGGCCGCCAATAAATGGTCATTTACTCATAGGATACCTCTATACTCTAATCATCGAGGGCCGCCAATAAATGGTCATTTACTCATAGGATACCTCTATACTCTAATCATCGAGGGCCGCCAATAAATGGTCATTTACTCATAGGATACCTCTATACTCTAATCATCGAGGGCCGCCAATAAATGGTCATTTACTCATAGGATACCTCTATACTCTAATCGAGGGCCGCCAATAAATGGTCATTTACTCATAGGATACCTCTATACTCTAATCGAGGGCCGCCAATAAATGGTCATTTACTCATAGGATACCTCTATACTCTAATCATCGAGGGCCGCCAATAAATGGTCATTTACTCATAGGATACCTCTATACTCTAATCATCGAGGGCCGCCAATAAATGGTCATTTACTCATAGGATACCTCTATACTCTAATCATCGAGGGCCGCCAATAAATGGTCATTTACTCATAGGATACCTCTATACTCTAATCATCGAGGGCCGCCAATAAATGGTCATTTACTCATAGGATACCTCTATACTCTAATCATCGAGGGCCGCCAATAAATGGTCATTTACTCATAGGATACCTCTATACTCTAATCATCGAGGGCCGCCAATAAATGGTCATTTACTCATAGGATACCTCTATACTCTAATCATCGAGGGCCGCCAATAAATGGTCATTTACCCATAGGATACCTCTATACTCTAATCATCATCGAGGGCCGCCAATAAATGGTCATTTACTCATAGGATACCTCTATACTCTAATCGAGGGCCGCCAATAAATGGTCATTTACTCATAGGATACCTCTATACTCTAATCATCGAGGGCCGCTAATAAATGATCATTTAATCATAGGATACCTCTATATTCTAATCATCGAGGGCCGCCAATAAATGGTCATTTACTCATAGGATACCTCTATACTCTAATCATCGAGGGCCGCCAATAAATGGTCATTTACTCATAGGATACCTCTATACTCTAATCATCGAGGGCCGCCAATAAATGGTCATTTACTCATAGGATACCTCTATACTCTAATCATCGAGGGCCGCCAATAAATGGTCATTTACTCATAGGATACCTCTATACTCTAATCGAGGGCCGCCAATAAATGGTCATTTACTCATAGGATACCTCTATACTCTAATCATCGAGGGCCGCCAATAAATGGTCATTTACTCATAGGATACCTCTATACTCTAATCATCGAGGGCCGCCAATAAATGGTCATTTACTCATAGGATACCTCTATACTCTAATCGAGGGCCGCCAATAAATGGTCATTTACTCATAGGATACCTCTATACTCTAATCATCGAGGGCCGCCAATAAATGGTCATTTACTCATAGGATACCTCTATATTCTAATCATCGAAGGCCGCCAATAAATGGTCATTTACTCATAGGATACCTCTATACTCTAATCATCGAGGGCCGCCAATAAATGGTCATTTACTCATAGGATACCTCTATACTCTAATCATCGAGGGCCGCCAATAAATGGTCATTTACTCATAGGATACCTCTATACTCTAATCGAGGGCCGCCAATAAATGGTCATTTACTCATAGGATACCTCTATACTCTAATCGAGGGCCGCCAATAAATGGTCATTTACTCATAGGATACCTCTATACTCTAATCATCGAGGGCCGCCAATAAATGGTCATTTACTCATAGGATACCTCTATACTCTAATCATCGAGGGCCGCCAATAAATGGTCATTTACTCATAGGATACCTCTATACTCTAATCATCGAGGGCCGCCAATAAATGGTCATTTACTCATAGGATACCTCTATACTCTAATCATCGAGGGCCGCCAATAAATGGTCATTTACTCATAGGATACCTCTATACTCTAATCATCGAGGGCCGCCAATAAATGGTCATTTACTCATAGGATACCTCTATACTCTAATCATCGAGGGCCGCCAATAAATGGTCATTTACTCATAGGATACCTCTATACTCTAATCATCGAGGGCCGCCAATAAATGGTCATTTACTCATAGGATACCTCTATACTCTAATCATCGAGGGCCGCCAATAAATGGTCATTTACCCATAGGATACCTCTATACTCTAATCATCATCGAGGGCCGCCAATAAATGGTCATTTACTCATAGGATACCTCTATACTCTAATCGAGGGCCGCCAATAAATGGTCATTTACTCATAGGATACCTCTATACTCTAATCGAGGGCCGCCAATAAATGGTCATTTACTCATAAGATACCTCTATACTCTAATCGAGGGCCGCCAATAAATGGTCATTTACTCATATGATACCTCTATATTCTAATCATCGAGGGCCGCTAATAAATGATCATTTAATCATAGGATACCTCTATATTCTAATCATCGAGGGCCGCCAATAAATGGTCATTTACTCATAGGATTACCTCTATACTCTAATCATCGAGGGCCGCAATAAGATGGTCATTTACTCATAGGATACCTCTATACTCTAATCATCGAGGGCCGCCAATAAATGGTCATTTACTCATAGGATACCTCTATACTCTAATCATCGAGGGCCGCCAATAAATGGTCATTTACACATAGGATACCTCTATACTCTAATCGAGGGCCGCCAATAAATGGTCATTTACTCATAGGATACCTCTATACTCTAATCATCGAGGGCCGCCAATAAATGGTCATTTACTCATAGGATACCTCTATACTCTAATCATCGAGGGCCGCCAATAAATGGTCATTTACTCATAGGATACCTCTATACTCTAATCATCGAGGGCCGCCAATAAATGGTCATTTACCCCATAGGATACCTCTTACTCTAATCGAGGGCCGCCAATAAATGGTCATTTACCCATAGGATACCTCTATACTCTAATCATCGAGGGCCGCCAATAAATGGTCATTTACTCATAGGATACCTCTATACTCTACCATCGAGGGCCGCCAATAAATGGTCATTTACTCATAGGATACCTCTATACTCTAATCGAGGGCCGCCAATAAATGGTCATTTACTCATAGGATACCTCTATACTCTAATCGAGGGCCGCCAATAAATGGTCATTTACTCATAGGATACCTCTATACTCTAATCATCGAGGGCCGCCAATAAATGGTCATTTACTCATAGGATACCTCTATACTCTAAGCGAGGGCCGCAATAAATGGTCAATTTACTCATAGGATACCTCTATACTCTAATCATCGAGGGCCGCCAATAAATGGTCATTTACTCATAGGATACCTCTATACTCTAATCGAGGGCCGCCAATAAATGGTCATTTACTCATAGGATACCTCTATACTCATCGAGGGCCGCCAATAAATGGTCATTTACTCATAGGATACCTCTATACTCTAATCATCGAGGGCCGCTAATAAATGGTCATTTACTCATAGGATACCTCTATACTCTAATCATCGAGGGCCGCCAATAAATGGTCATTTACTCATAGGATACCTCTATACTCTAATCATCGAGGGTCGCCAATAAATGGTCATTTACTCATAGGATACCTCTATACTCTAATCATCGAGGGCCGCCAATAAATGGTCATTTACTCATAGGATACCTCTATACTCTAATCGAGGGCCGCCAATAAAATGGTCATTTACTCATAGGATACCTCTATACTCTAATCATCGAGGGCCGCCAATAAATGGTCATTTACTCATAGGATACCTCTATACTCTAATCATCGAGGGCCGCCAATAAATGGTCATTTACTCATAGGATACCTCTATACTCTAATCGAGGGCCGCCAATAAATGGTCATTTACTCATAGGATACCTCTATACTCTAATCATCGAGGGCCGCCAATAAATGGTCATTTACTCATAGGATACCTCTATACTCTAATCATCGAGGGCCGCCAATAAATGGTCATTTACTCATAGGATACCTCTATACTCTAATCGAGGGCCGCCAATAAATGGTCATTTACTCATAGGATACCTCTATACTCTAATCGAGGGCCGCCAATAAATGGTCATTTACTCATAGGATTACCTCTATACTCTAATCATCGAGGGCCGCCAATAAATGGTCATTTACTCATAGGGATACCTCTATACTCTAATCATCGAGGGCCGCCAATAAATGGTCATTTACTCATAGGATACCTCTATACTCTAATCATCGAGGGCCGCCAATAAATGGTCCATTTACTCATAGGATACCTCTATACTCTAATCATCGAGGGCCGCCAATAAAGATGGTCATTTACTCATAGGATACCTCTATACTCTAATCATCGAGGGCCGCCAATAAATGGTCATTTACTCATAGGATACCTCTATACTCTAATCATCGAGGGCCGCCAATAAATGGTCATTTACTCATAGGATACCTCTATACTCTAATCATCGAGGGCCGCCCAATAAATGGTCATTTACTCATAGGATACCTCTATACTCTAATCGAGGCCGCCAATAAATGGTCATTTACTCATAGGATACCTCTATACTCTAATCATCGAGGGCCGCCAATAAATGGTCATTTACTCATAGGATACCTCTATACTCTAATCATCGAGGGCCGCCAATAAATGGTCATTTACTCATAGGATACCTCTATACTCTAATCATCGAGGGCCGCCAATAAATGGGTCATTACTCATAGGATACCTCTATACTCTAATCAGCGAGGGCCGCCAATAAATGGTCATTTACTCATAGGATACCTCTATACTCTAATCGAGGGCCGCCAATAAATGGTCATTTACTCATAAGATACCTCTATACTCTAATCATCATCGAGGGCCGCCAATAAATGGTCATTTACTCATAGGATACCTCTATACTCTAATCATCGAGGGCCGCCAATAAATGGTCATTTACTCATAGGATACCTCTATACTCTAATCATCGAGGGCCGCCAATAAATGGTCATTTACTCATATGATACCTCTATACTCTAATCATCGAGGGCCGCCAATAAATGGTCATTTACTCATAGGATACCTCTATACTCTAATCATCGAGGGCCGCCAATAAATGGTCATTTACTCATAGGATACCTCTATACTCTAACCATCGAGGGCCGCCAATAAATGGTCATTTACTCATAGGATACCTCTATACTCTAACCATCGAGGGCCGCCAATAAATGGTCATTTACCCATAGGATACCTCTATACTCTAATCATCGAGGGCCGCCAATAAATGGTCATTTACTCATAGGATACCTCTATACTCTAATCATCGAGGGCCGCCAATAAATGGTCATTTACTCATAGGATACCTCTATACTCTAATCATCGAGGGCCGCCAATAAATGGTCATTTACTCATAGGATACCTCTATACTCTAATCATCGAGGGCCGCCAATAAATGGTCATTTACTCATAGGATACCTCTATACTCTAATCGAGGGCCGCCAATAAATGGTCATTTACTCATAGGATACCTCTATACTCTAACCATCGAGGGCCGCCAATAAATGGTCATTTACTCATAGGATACCTCTATACTCTAACCATCGAGGGCCGCCAATAAATGGTCATTTACTCATAGGATACCTCTATACTCTAACCATCGAGGGCCGCCAATAAATGGTCATTTACCCATAGGATACCTCTATACTCTAATCATCGAGGGCCGCCAATAAATGGTCATTTACTCATAGGATACCTCTATACTCTAATCATCGAGGGCCGCCAATAAATGGTAATTTACTCATAGGATACCTCTATACTCTAATCATCGAGGGCCGCCAATAAATGGTCATTTACTCATAGGATACCTCTATACTCTAACCATCGAGGGCCGCCAATAAATGGTCATTTACCCATAGGATACCTCTATACTCTAATCATCGAGGGCCGCCAATAAATGGTCATTTACCCATAGGATACCTCTATACTCTAATCATCGAGGGCCGCCAATAAATGGTCATTTACTCATAGGATACCTCTATACTCTAATCGAGGGCCGCCAATAAATGGTCATTTACTCATAGGATACCTCTATACTCTAATCATCGAGGGCCGCCAATAAATGGTCATTTACTCATAGGATACCTCTATACTCTAATCATCGAGGGCCGCCAATAAATGGTCATTTACCCATAGGATACCTCTATACTCTAATCATCGAGGGCCGCCAATAAATGGTCATTTACTCATAGGATACCTCTATACTCTAATCGAGGGCCGCCAATAAATGGTCATTTACCCATAGGATACCTCTATACTCTAATCATCGAGGGCCGCCAATAAATGGTCATTTACTCATAGGATACCTCTATACTCTAATCGAGGGCCGCCAATAAATGGTCATTTACCCATAGGATACCTCTATACTCTAATCATCGAGGGCCGCCAATAAATGGTCATTTACTCATATGATACCTCTATACTCTAATCGAGGGCCGCCAATAAATGGTCATTTACTCATAGGATACCTCTATACTCTAATCATCGAGGGCCGCCAATAAATGGTCATTTACTCATAGGATACCTCTATACTCTAATCATCGAGGGCCGCCAATAAATGGTCATTTACTCATAGGATACCTCTATACTCTAATCATCGAGGGCCGCCAATAAATGGTCATTTACTCATAGGATACCTCTATACTCTAATCATCGAGGGCCGCCAATAAATGGTCATTTACTCATAGGATACCTCTATACTCTAATCGAGGGCCGCCAATAATTGGTCATTTACTCATAGGATACCTCTATACTCTAATCGAGGGCCGCCAATAAATGGTCATTTACCCATAGGATACCTCTATACTCTAATCATCGAGAGCCGCCAATAAATGGTCATTTACCCATAGGATACCTCTATACTCTAATCATCGAGGGCCGCCAATAAATGGTCATTTACTCATAGGATACCTCTATACTCTAATCGAGGGCCGCCAATAAATGGTCATTTACCCATAGGATACCTCTATACTCTAATCATCGAGGGCCGCCAATAAATGGTCATTTACTCATAGGATACCTCTATACTCTAACCATCGAGGGCCGCCAATAAATGGTCATTTACTCATAGGATACCTCTATACTCTAATCATCGAGGGCCGCCAATAAATGGTCATTTACTCATAGGATACCTCTATACTCTAATCGAGGGCCGCCAATAAATGGTCATTTACTCATAGGATACCTCTATACTCTAATCATCGAGGGCCGCCAATAAATGGTCATTTACTCTTAGGATACCTCTATAGTCTAATCATCGAGGGCCGCCAATAAATGGTCATTTACTCATAGGATACCTCTATACTCTAATCATCGAGGGCCGCCAATAAATGGTCATTTACTCATAGGATACCTCTATACTCTAATCATCGATGGCCGCCAATAAATGGTCATTTACTCATAGGATACCTCTATACTCTAATCATCGAGGGCCGCCAATAAATGGTCATTTACTCATAGGATACCTCTATACTCTAATCATCGAGGGCCGCCAATAAATGGTCATTTACTCATAGGATACCTCTATACTCTAATCATCGAGGGCCGCCAATAAATGGTCATTTACTCATAGGATACCTCTATGCTCAAATCATCGAGGGCCGCCAATAAATGGTCATTTACTCATAGGATACCTCTATACTTTAACCATCGAGGGCCGCCAATAAATGGTCATTTACTCATAGGATACCTCTATACTCTAATCGAGGGCCGCCAATAAATGGTCATTTACTCATAGGATACCTCTATACTCTAATCATCGAGGGCCGCCAATAAATGGTCATTTACTCATAGGATACCTCTATACTCTAATCGAGGGCCGCCAATAAATGGTCATTTACCCATAGGATACCTCTATACTCTAATCGAGGGCCGCCAATAAATGCTTTGTGTGACCCACATTATGTGAGTAAAGGGGGGATGCCCTATAGCAGAAGAGTCCACAATTAGAGGTACCATGTCTTACCCACCGGAAGCTGACATAAGCTAATGATAGGTAGAGCACTCTGCTGTATAGGCAGTTTCTGATATAGTCATAAAGAGTAGGAAAATAAAAGATAGCAGAAACCCAGAGAACACATACAAATTTCGTGTTATGATTTATATTTCATAATAATATTTAATTTAATCATTGTATGATCAAAGTTATGTGAAAAAGAAATAATCAAAAAAGCGAGGCCCCCTGGTCATTTCTGTAAATTTAGTACCCGTGAGGTCTCCATGTCGTTACTGTACATTTATTAACCACGAGTTTCCCAGTCCGGATCCCCCGTCTTTGTAAGATAATTGCGCTTAACATGTATATGCATATGTAAACCATAATATTTATATACTTATTAAAAAATACCAACACTGAAATTTTTTTATTATCGAATTATCCACACACTATCGTGACAGGTTATTTTGTTTACTTGATCAAGGGAGGTCCCGTTGTTTGATCATCGGCAACCATAATTCCGTATTAAAATTAAATAATAGATAAACAAATCCTCATGCAAAAAGCAGCCCAGTCCAAAGGACAAACATGCAGCAAGCATCCACACATCACACGACAACATGTCCATCCTACACTTGTCATGATAATTGATATATAGGGCTGTTGTTAGTAAGTAATTAAATTACAAACCTATACATATGACATGGTGGACGCTCTTTAATATTATGTAGAGTATATAACAGTTGTGTATTGATATGGTACATCGGTTGGAATTGTGTTCAAAGTTCCCAGGCATACAAATTGTTATCGTGATAGCCGACAAAAACATGGGCCATCCCACATATATACAGGTATACAATCAACCATCCATAAGTTAAATGGTTTGTTGGTTAACGGGTCCTGTTTCTAAAGTGGTGTTGACATGTGGAGCTATGTAAACATGTCATATTTACTGTTATTGAGTGTTTATTTTTTGAGTGTTTATTTTTTGACTTATCGTACTAGCTTGATAACACAGAAGGAATCAATAGGATACCTCTATACTCTAACCATCGAGGGCCGCCAATAAATGGTCATTTACCCATAGGATACCTCTATACTCTAATCATCGAGGGCCGCCAATAAATGGTCATTTACTCATAGGATACCTCTATACTCTAATCATCGAGGGCCGCCAATAAATGGTCATTTACTCATAGGATACCTCTATACTCTAATCATCGAGGGCCGCCAATAAATGGTCATTTACTCATAGGATACCTCTATACTCTAATCATCGAGGGCCGCCAATAAATGGTCATTTACTCATAGGATACCTCTATACTCTAATCGAGGGCCGCCAATAAATGGTCATTTACTCATAGGATACCTCTATACTCTAACCATCGAGGGCCGCCAATAAATGGTCATTTACTCATAGGATACCTCTATACTCTAACCATCGAGGGCCGCCAATAAATGGTCATTTACTCATAGGATACCTCTATACTCTAACCATCGAGGGCCGCCAATAAATGGTCATTTACCCATAGGATACCTCTATACTCTAATCGAGGGCCGCCAATAAATGGTCATTTACTCATAGGATACCTCTATACTCTAATCATCGAGGGCCGCCAATAAATGGTCATTTACTCATAGGATACCTCTATACTCTAATCATCGAGGGCCGCCAATAAATGGTCATTTACCCATAGGATACCTCTATACTCTAACCATCGAGGGCCGCCAAGAAATGGTCATTTACCCATAGGATACCTCTATACTCTAATCATCGAGGGCCGCCAATAAATGGTCATTTTCTCATAGGATACCTCTATACTCTAATCATCGAGGGCCGCCAATAAATGGTCATTTACTCATAGGATACCTCTATACTCTAATCATCGAGGGCCGCCAATAAATGGTCATTTACTCATAGGATACCTCTATACTCTAACCATCGAGGGCCGCCAATAAATGGTCATTTACCCATAGGATACCTCTATACTCTAATCATCGAGGGCCGCCAATAAATGGTCATTTACCCATAGGATACCTCTATACTCTAATCATCGAGGGCCGCCAATAAATGGTCATTTACTCATAGGATACCTCTATACTCTAATCGAGGGCCGCCAATAAATGGTTATTTACTCATAGGATACCTCTATACTCTAATCATCGAGGGCCGCCAATAAATGGTCATTTACTCATAGGATACCTCTATACTCTAATCGAGGGCCGCTAATAAATGGTCATTTACCCATAGGATACCTCTATACTCTAATCATCGAGGGCCGCCAATAATTGGTCATTTACTCATAGGATACCTCTATACTCTAATCATCGAGGGCCGCCAATAAATGGTCATTTACCCATAGGATACCTCTATACTCTAATCATCGAGGGCCGCCAATAAATGGTCATTTACTCATAGGATACCTCTATACTCTAATCATCGAGGGCCGCCAATAAATGGTCATTTACTCATAGGATACCTCTATACTCTAATCATCGAGGGCCGCCAATAAATGGTCATTTACTCAATAGGATACCTCTATACTCTAATCGAGGGCCGCCAATAAATGGTCATTTACTCATAGGATACCTCTATACTCTAATCATCGAGGGCCGCCAATAAATGGTCATTTACTCATAGGATACCTCTATACTCTAATCATCGAGGGCCGCCAATAAATGGTCATTTACCCATAGGATACCTCTATACTCTAATCATCGAGGGCCGCCAATAAATGGTCATTTACTCATAGGATACCTCTATACTCTAATCGAGGGCCGCCAATAAATGGTCATTTACCCATAGGATACCTCTATACTCTAATCATCGAGGGCCGCCAATAAATGGTCATTTACTCATAGGATACCTCTATACTCTAATCGAGGGCCGCCAATAAATGGTCATTTACCCATAGGATACCTCTATACTCTAATCATCGAGGGCCGCCAATAATTGGTCATTTACTCATAGGATACCTCTATACTCTAATCATCGAGGGCCGCCAATAAATGGTCATTTACCCATAGGATACCTCTATACTCTAATCATCGAGGGCCGCCAATAAATGGTCATTTACTCATAGGATACCTCTATACTCTAATCGAGGGCCGCCAATAAATGGTCATTTACCCATAGGATACCTCTATACTCTAATCATCGAGGGCCGCCAATAAATGGTCATTTACTCATAGGATACCTCTATACTCTAATCGAGGGCCGCCAATAAATGGTCATTTACCCATAGGATACCTCTATACTCTAATCATCGAGGGCCGCCAATAAATGGTCATTTACTCATAGGATACCTCTATACTCTAATCGAGGGCCGCCAATAAATGGTCATTTACTCATAGGATACCTCTATACTCTAATCATCGAGGGCCGCCAATAAATGGTCATTTACTCATAGGATACCTCTATACTCTAATCATCGAGGGCCGCCAATAAATGGTTATTTACTCATAGGATACCTCTATACTCTAACCATCGAGGGCCGCCAATAAATGGTCATTTACTCATAGGATACCTCTATACTCTAATCATCGAGGGCCGCCAATAAATGGTCATTTACTCATAGGATACCTCTATACTCTAATCATCGAGGGCCGCCAATAAATGGTCATTTACTCATAGGATACCTCTATACTCTAACCATCGAGGGCCGCCAATAAATGGTCATTTACTCATAGGATACCTCTATACTCTAATCGAGGGCCGCCAATAAATGGTCATTTACTCATAGGATACCTCTATACTCTAACCATCGAGGGCCGCCAATAAATGGTCATTTACTCATAGGATACCTCTATACTCTAATCATCGAGGGCCGCCAATAAATGGTCATTTACTCATAGGATACCTCTATACTCTAATCGAGGGCCGCCAATAAATGGTCATTTACTCATAGGATACCTCTATACTCTAATCATCGAGGGCCGCCAATAAATGGTCATTTACCCATAGGATACCTCTATACTCTAATCATCGAGGGCCGCCAATAAATGGTCATTTACTCATAGGATACCTCTATACTCTAATCATCGAGGGCCGCCAATAAATGGTCATTTACTCATAGGATACCTCTATACTCTAATCATCGAGGGCCGCCAATAAATGGTCATTTACTCATAGGATACCTCTATACTCTAATCATCGAGGGCCGCCAATAAATGGTCATTTACTCATAGGATACCTCTATACTCTAACCATCGAGGGCCGCCAATAAATGGTCATTTACTCATAGGATACCTCTATACTCTAATCGAGGGCCGCCAATAAATGGTCATTTACCCATAGGATACCTCTATACTCTAATCATCGAGGGCCGCCAATAAATGGTCATTTACTCATAGGATACCTCTATACTCTAATCGAGGGCCGCCAATAATTGGTCATTTACTCATAGGATACCTCTATACTCTAATCATCGAGGGCCGCCAAGAAATGGTCATTTACTCATAGGATACCTCTATACTCTAACCATCGAGGGCCGCCAATAAATGGTCATTTACTCATAGGATACCTCTATACTCTAATCATCGAGGGCCGCCAATAAATGGTCATTTACTCATAGGATACCTCTATACTCTAATCATCGAGGGCCGCCAATAAATGGTCATTTACTCATAGGATACCTCTATACTCTAATCGAGGGCCGCCAATAATTGGTCATTTACTCATAGGATACCTCTATACTCTAATCATCGAGGGCCGCCAAGAAATGGTTATTTACTCATAGGATACCTCTATACTCTAATCATCGAGGGCCGCCAATAAATGGTCATTTACTCATAGGATACCTCTATACTCTAACCATCGAGGGCCGCCAATAAATGGTCATTTACTCATAGGATACCTCTATACTCTAATCATCGAGGGCCGCCAATAAATGGTCATTTACTCATAGGATACCTCTATACTCTAATCGAGGGCCGCCAATAAATGGTCATTTACTCATAGGATACCTCTATACTCTAATCATCGAGGGCCGGCAATAAATGGTCATTTACCCATAGGATACCTCTATACTCTAATCATCGAGGGCCGCCAATAAATGGTCATTTACTCATAGGATACCTCTATACTCTAATCATCGAGGGCCGCCAATAAATGGTCATTTACTCATAGGATACCTCTATACTCTAATCATCGAGGGCCGCCAATAAATGGTCATTTACCCATAGGATACCTCTATACTCTAATCATCGAGGGCCGCCAATAAATGGTCATTTACTCATAGGATACCTCTATACTCTAATCATCGAGGGCCGCCAATAAATGGTCATTTACTCATAGGATACCTCTATACTCTAATCATCGAGGGCCGCCAATAAATGGTCATTTACTCATAGGATACCTCTATACTCTAATCATCGAGGGCCGCCAATAAATGGTCATTTACTCATAGGATACCTCTATACTCTAATCATCGAGGGCCGCCAATAAATGGTCATTTACTCATAGGATACCTCTATACTCTAATCATCGAGGGCCGCCAATAAATGGTCATTTACTCATAGGATACCTCTATACTCTAATCATCGAGGGCCGCCAATAAATGGTCATTTACTCATAGGATACCTCTATACTCTAATCGAGGGCCGCCAATAAATGGTCATTTACCCATAGGATACCTCTATACTCTAATCATCGAGGGCCGCCAATAAATGGTCATTTACTCATAGGATACCTCTATACTCTAACCATCGAGGGCCGCCAATAAATGGTCATTTACTCATAGGATACCTCTATACTCTAATCATCGAGGGCCGCCAATAAATGGTCATTTACTCATAGGATACCTCTATACTCTAATCGAGGGCCGCCAATAATTGGTCATTTACTCATAGGATACCTCTATACTCTAACCATCGAGGGCCGCCAATAAATGGTCATTTACTCATAGGATACCTCTATACTCTAATCATCGAGGGCCGCCAATAAATGGTCATTTACTCATAGAATACCTCTATACTCTAATCATCGAGGGCCGCCAATAAATGGTCATTTACTCATAGGATACCTCTATACTCTAATCATCGAGGGCCGCCAATAAATGGTCATTTACTCATAGGATACCTCTATACTCTAATCATCGAGGGCCGCCAAGAAATGGTCATTTACCCATAGGATACCTCTATACTCTAATCGAGGGCCGCCAATAAATGGTCATTTACTCATAGGATACCTCTATACTCTAATCATCGAGGGCCGCCAAGAAATGGTCATTTACTCATAGGATACCTCTATACTCTAATCATCGAGGGCCGCCAATAAATGGTCATTTACTCATAGGATACCTCTATACTCTAATCATCGAGGGCCGCCAATAAATGGTCATTTACTCATAGGATACCTCTATACTCTAATCGAGGGCCGCCAATAAATGGTCATTTACCCATAGGATACCTCTATACTCTAATCATCGAGGGCCGCCAATAATTGGTCATTTACTCATAGGATACCTCTATACTCTAATCATCGAGGGCCGCCAATAAATGGTCATTTACTCATAGGATACCTCTATACTCTAATCATCGAGGGCCGCCAAGAAATGGTCATTTACTCATAGGATACCTCTATACTCTAATCATCGAGGGCCGCCAATAAATGGTCATTTACTCATAGGATACCTCTATACTCTAATCATCGAGGGCCGCCAATAAATGGTCATTTACTCATAGGATACCTCTATACTCTAATCGAGGGCCGCCAATAAATGGTCATTTACCCATAGGATACCTCTATACTCTAATCATCGAGGGCCGCCAATAATTGGTCATTTACTCATAGGATACCTCTATACTCTAATCATCGAGGGCCGCCAATAAATGGTCATTTACTCATAGGATACCTCTATACTCTAATCGAGGGCCGCCAATAAATGGTCATTTACTCATAGGATACCTCTATACTCTAATCGAGGGCCGCCAATAAATGGTCATTTACTCATAGGATACCTCTATACTCTAATCATCGAGGGCCGCCAATAAATGGTCATTTACTCATAGGATACCTCTATACTCTAATCGAGGGCCGCCAATAAATGGTCATTTACTCATAGGATATCTCTATACTATAATCATCGAGGGCCGCCAATAAATGGTCATTTACTCATAGGATACCTCTATACTCTAATCGAGGGCCGCCAATAAATGGTCATTTACTCATAGGATACCTCTATACTCTAACCATCGAGGGCCGCCAATAAATGGTCATTTACTCATAGGATACCTCTATACTCTAATCGAGGGCCGCCAATAAATGGTCATTTACTCATAGGATACCTCTATACTCTAATCATCGAGGGCCGCCAATAAATGGTCATTTACCCATAGGATACCTCTATACTCTAACCATCGAGGGCCGCCAATAAATGGTCATTTACTCATAGGATACCTCTATACTCTAATCATCGAGGGCCGCCAATAAATGGTCATTTACTCATAGGATACCTCTATACTCTAATCGAGGGCCGCCAATAAATGGTCATTTACTCATAGGATACCTCTATACTCTAATCATCGAGGGCCGCCAATAAATGGTCATTTACTCATAGGATACCTCTATACTCTAACCATCGAGGGCCGCCAATAAATGGTCATTTACTCATAGGATACCTCTATACTCTAATCATCGAGGGCCGCCAATAAATGGTCATTTACTCATAGGATACCTCTATACTCTAATCGAGGGCCGCCAATAAATGGTCATTTACTCATAGGATACCTCTATACTCTAATCATCGAGGGCCGCCAATAAATGGTCATTTACTCATAGGATACCTCTATACTCTAATCATCGAGGGCCGCCAATAAATAGTCATTTACCCATAGGATACCTCTATACTCTAATCGAGGGCCGCCAATAATTGGTCATTTACTCATAAGATACCTCTATACTCTAACCATCGAGGGCCGCCAATAAATGGTCATTTACTCATAGGATACCTCTATACTCTAATCATCGAGGGCCGCCAATAAATGGTCATTTACCCATAGGATACCTCTATAATCTAATCATCGAGGGCCGCCAATAAATAGTCATTTACCCATAGGATACCTCTATACTCTAATCATCGAGGGCCGCCAATAAATGGTCATTTACTCATATGATACCTCTATACTCTAATCGAGGGCCGCCAATAAATGGTCATTTACTCAAAGGATACCTCTATACTCTTATCATCGAGGGCCGCCAATAAATGGTCATTTACTCATATGATACCTCTATACTCTAATCGAGGGCCGCCAATAAATGGTCATTTACTCATAGGATACCTCTATACTCTAATCATCGAGGGCCGCCAATAAATGGTCATTTACTCATAGGATACCTCTATACTCTAACCATCGAGGGCCGCCAATAAATGGTCATTTACTCATAGGATACCTCTATACTCTAATCATCGAGGGCCGCCAATAAATTGTCATTTACTCATAGGATACCTCTATACTCTAATCGAGGGCCGCCAATAAATGGTCATTTACTCATAGGATACCTCTATACTCTAATCATCGAGGGCCGCCAATAAATGGTCATTTACTCATAGGATACCTCTATACTCTAATCATCGAGGGCCGCCAATAAATGGTCATTTACTCATAGGATACCTCTATACTCTAATCGAGGGCCGCCAATAAATGGTCATTTACTCATAGGATACCTCTATACTCTAATCATCGAGGGCCGCCAATAAATGGTCATTTACTCATAGGATACCTCTATACTCTAATCGAGGGCCGCCAATAATTGGTCATTTACTCATAGGATACCTCTATACTCTAACCATCGAGGGCCGCCAATAATTGGTCATTTACTCATAGGATACCTCTATACTCTAACCATCGAGGGCCGCCAATAAATGGTCATTTACCCATAGGATACCTCTATACTCTAACCATCGAGGGCCGCCAATAAATGGTCATTTACTCATAGGATACCTCTATACTCTAATCGAGGGCCGCCAATAAATGGTCATTTACTCATAGGATACCTCTATACTCTAATCGAGGGCCCCCAATAAATGGTCATTTACCCATAGGATACCTCTATACTCTAATCGAGGGCCGCCAATAAATGGTCATTTACTCATAGGATACCTCTATACTCTAATCATCGAAGGCCGCCAATAAATGGTCATTTACTCATAGGATACCTCTATACTCTAACCATCGAGGGCCGCCAATAAATGGTCATTTACTCATAGGATACCTCTATACTCTAATCATCGAGGGCCGCCAATAAATGGTCATTTACTCATAGGATACCTCTATACTCTAATCATCGAGGGCCGCCAATAAATGGTCATTTACTCATAGGATACCTCTATACTCTAACCATCGAGGGCCGCCAATAAATGGTCATTTACTCATAGGATACCTCTATACTCTAATCATCGAGGGCCGCCAATAAATGGTCATTTACTCATAGGATACCTCTATACTCTAATCATCGAGGGCCGCCAATAAATGGTCATTTACCCATAGGATACCTCTATACTCTAACCATCGAGGGCCGCCAATAAATGGTCATTTACTCATAGGATACCTCTATACTCTAACCATCGAGGGCCGCCAATAAATGGTCATTTACTCATAGGATACCTCTATACTCTAATCGAGGGCCGCCAATAAATGGTCATTTACTCATAGGATACCTCTATACTCTAATCATCGAGGGCCGCCAATAAATGGTCATTTACTCATAGGATACCTCTATACTCTAATCGAGGGCCGCCAATAAATGGTCATTTACTCATAGGATACCTCTATACTCTAATCATCGAGGGCCGCCAATAAATGGTCATTTACTCATAGGATACCTCTATAATCTAATCATCGAGGGCCGCCAATAAATGGTCATTTACTCATAGGATACCTCTATACTCTAATCGAGGGCCGCCAATAAATGGTCATTTACTCATAGGATACCTCTATACTCTAATCATCGAGGGCCGCCAATAAATGGTCATTTACTCAGAGGATACCTCTATACTCTAACCATCGAGGGCCGCCAATAAATGGTCATTTACTCATAGGATACCTCTATACTCTAATCATCGAGGGCCGCCAATAAATGGTCATTTACTCATAGGATACCTCTATACTCTAATCGAGGGCCGCCAATAATTGGTCATTTACTCATAGGATACCTCTATACTCTAACCATCGAGGGCCGCCAATAAATGGTCATTTACTCATAGGATACCTCTATACTCTAATCGAGGGCCGCCAATAATTGGTCATTTACTCATAGGATACCTCTATACTCTAATCATCGAGGGCCGCCAATAAATGGTCATTTACCCATAGGATACCTCTATACTCTAACCATCGAGGGCCGCCAATAAATGGTCATTTACTCATAGGATACCTCTATACTCTAATCATCGAGGGCCGCCAATAAATGGTCATTTACCCATAGGATACCTCTATACTCTAACCATCGAGGGCCGCCAATAAATGGTCATTTACCCATAGGATACCTCTATACTCTAATCGAGGGCCGCCAATAAATGGTCATTTACTCATAGGATACCTCTATACTCTAATCATCGAGGGCCGCCAATAAATGGTCATTTACTCATAGGATACCTCTATACTCTAATCATCGAGGGCCGCCAATAAATGGTCATTTACTCATAGGATACCTCTATACTCTAATCGAGGGCCGCCAATAAATGGTCATTTACTCATAGGATACCTCTATACTCTAATCATCGAGGGCCGCCAATAAATGGTCATTTACTCATAGGATACCTCTATACTCTAATCGAGGGCCGCCAATAATTGGTCATTTACTCATAAGATACCTCTATACTCTAACCATCGAGGGCCGCCAATAAATGGTCATTTACTCATAGGATACCTCTATACTCTAATCATCGAGGGCCGCCAATAAATGGTCATTTACCCATAGGATACCTCTATAATCTAATCATCGAGGGCCGCCAATAAATAGTCATTTACCCATAGGATACCTCTATACTCTAATCATCGAGGGCCGCCAATAAATGGTCATTTACTCATATGATACCTCTATACTCTAATCGAGGGCCGCCAATAAATGGTCATTTACTCATAGGATACCTCTATACTCTTATCATCGAGGGCCGCCAATAAATGGTCATTTACTCATATGATACCTCTATACTCTAATCGAGGGCCGCCAATAAATGGTCATTTACTCATAGGATACCTCTATACTCTAATCATCGAGGGCCGCCAATAAATGGTCATTTACTCATAGGATACCTCTATACTCTAACCATCGAGGGCCGCCAATAAATGGTCATTTACTCATAGGATACCTCTATACTCTAATCATCGAGGGCCGCCAATAAATGGTCATTTACTCATAGGATACCTCTATACTCTAATCATCGAGGGCCGCCAATAAATTGTCATTTACTCATAGGATACCTCTATACTCTAATCGAGGGCCGCCAATAAATGGTCATTTACTCATAGGATACCTCTATACTCTAATCATCGAGGGCCGCCAATAAATGGTCATTTACTCATAGGATACCTCTATACTCTAATCATCGAGGGCCGCCAATAAATGGTCATTTACTCATAGGATACCTCTATACTCTAATCGAGGGCCGCCAATAAATGGTCATTTACTCATAGGATACCTCTATACTCTAATCATCGAGGGCCGCCAATAAATGGTCATTTACTCATAGGATACCTCTATACTCTAATCGAGGGCCGCCAATAATTGGTCATTTACTCATAGGATACCTCTATACACTAACCATCGAGGGCCGCCAATAATTGGTCATTTACTCATAGGATACCTCTATACTCTAACCATCGAGGGCCGCCAATAAATGGTCATTTACTCATAGGATACCTCTATACTCTAATCATCGAGGGCCGCCAATAAATGGTCATTTACTCATAGGATACCTCTATACTCTAATCATCGAGGGCCGCCAATAAATGGTCATTTACCCATAGGATACCTCTATACTCTAATCGAGGGCCGCCAATAAATGGTCATTTACTCATAGGATACCTCTATACTCTAATCATCGAGGGCCGCCAATAAATGGTCATTTACTCATAGGATACCTCTATACTCTAACCATCGAGGGCCGCCAATAAATGGTCATTTACTCATAGGATACCTCTATACTCTAACCATCGAGGGCCGCCAATAAATGGTCATTTACTCATAGGATACCTCTATACTCTAATCGAGGGCGCCAATAAATGGTCATTTACTCATAGGATACCTCTATACTCTAACCATCGAGGGCCGCCAATAAATGGTCATTTACTCATAGGATACCTCTATACTCTAATCGAGGGCCGCCAATAAATGGTCATTTACTCATAGGATACCTCTATACTCTAATCGAGGGCCCCCAATAAATGGTCATTTACCCATAGGATACCTCTATACTCTAATCGAGGGCCGCCAATAAATGGTCATTTACTCATAGGATACCTCTATACTCTAATCATCGAAGGCCGCCAATAAATGGTCATTTACTCATAGGATACCTCTATACTCTAACCATCGAGGGCCGCCAATAAATGGTCATTTACTCATAGGATACCTCTATACTCTAATCATCGAGGGCCGCCAATAAATGGTCATTTACTCATAGGATACCTCTATACTCTAATCATCGAGGGCCGCCAATAAATGGTCATTTACTCATAGGATACCTCTATACTCTAACCATCGAGGGCCGCCAATAAATGGTCATTTACTCATAGGATACCTCTATACTCTAATCATCGAGGGCCGCCAATAAATGGTCATTTACTCATAGGATACCTCTATAATCTAATCATCGAGGGCCGCCAATAAATGGTCATTTACTCATAGGATACCTCTATACTCTAATCGAGGGCCGCCAATAAATGGTCATTTACTCATAGGATACCTCTATACTCTAATCATCGAGGGCCGCCAATAAATGGTCATTTACTCAGAGGATACCTCTATACTCTAACCATCGAGGGCCGCCAATAAATGGTCATTTACTCATAGGATACCTCTATACTCTAATCATCGAGGGCCGCCAATAAATGGTCATTTACTCATAGGATACCTCTATACTCTAATCGAGGGCCGCCAATAATTGGTCATTTACTCATAGGATACCTCTATACTCTAACCATCGAGGGCCGCCAATAAATGGTCATTTACTCATAGGATACCTCTATACTCTAATCGAGGGCCGCCAATAATTGGTCATTTACTCATAGGATACCTCTATACTCTAATCATCGAGGGCCGCCAATAAATGGTCATTTACCCATAGGATACCTCTATACTCTAACCATCGAGGGCCGCCAATAAATGGTCATTTACTCATAGGATACCTCTATACTCTAATCATCGAGGGCCGCCAATAAATGGTCATTTACCCATAGGATACCTCTATACTCTAACCATCGAGGGCCGCCAATAAATGGTCATTTACCCATAGGATACCTCTATACTCTAATCATCGAGGGCCGCCAATAAATGGTCATTTACTCATAGGATACCTCTATACTCTAATCGAGGGCCGCCAATAAATGGTCATTTACTAATAGGATACCTCTATACTCTAATCGAGGGCCGCCAATAAATGGTCATTTACTCATAGGATACTTCTATACTCTAATCATCGAGGGCCGCCAATAAATGGTCATTTACTCATAGGATACCTCTATACTCTAATCATCGAGGGCCGCCAATAAATGGTCATTTACTCATAGGATACCTCTATACTCTAATCGAGGGCCGCCAATAAATGGTCATTTACTCATAGGATACCTCTATACTCTAATCATCGAGGGCCGCCAATAAATGGTCATTTACTCATAGGATACCTCTATACTCTAATCGAGGGCCGCCAATAAATGGTCATTTACTCATAGGATACCTCTATACTCTAATCATCGAGGGCCGCCAATAAATGGTCATTTACCCATAGGATACCTCTATACTCTAATCATCGAGGGCCGCCAATAAATGGTCATTTACTCATAGGATACCTCTATACTCTAATCATCGAGGGCCGCCAATAAATGGTCATTTACTCATAGGATACCTCTATACTCTAATCATCGAGGGCCGCCAATAAATGGTCATTTACCCATAGGATACCTCTATACTCTAATCATCGAGGGCCGCCAATAAATGGTCATTTACTCATAGGATACCTCTATACTCTAACCATCGAGGGCCGCCAATAAATGGTCATTTACTCATAGGATACCTCTATACTCTAATCGAGGGCCGCCAATAATTGGTCATTTACTCATAGGATACCTCTATACTCTAATCATCGAGGGCCGCCAATAAATGGTCATTTACTCATAGGATACCTCTATACTCTAACCATCGAGGGCCGCCAATAAATGGTCATTTAC
Organism: Siphonodentalium dalli; assembly: GCA_032622095.1. Taxonomy (NCBI): domain Eukaryota; kingdom Metazoa; phylum Mollusca; class Scaphopoda; order Gadilida; family Siphonodentaliidae; genus Siphonodentalium; species Siphonodentalium dalli. The sequence goes on from CP136063.1 coordinate 296,808,744, forward strand.
TCATAGGATACCTCTATACTCTAATCGAGGGCCGCCAATAAATGGTCATTTACTCATAGGATACCTCTATACTCTAATCATCGAGGGCCGCCAATAAATGGTCATTTACTCATAGGATACCTCTATACTCTAATCGAGGGCCGCCAATAAATGGTCATTTACTCATAGGATACCTCTATACTCTAATCATCGAGGGCCGCCAATAAATGGTCATTTACTCATAGGATACCTCTATACTCTAATCATCGAGGGCCGCCAATAAATGGTCATTTACTCATAGGATACCTCTATACTCTAATCGAGGGCCGCCAATAAATGGTCATTTACTCATAGGATACCTCTATACTCTAATCATCGAGGGCCGCCAATAAATGGTCATTTACTCATAGGATACCTCTATACTCTAATCGAGGGCCGCCAATAAATGGTCATTTACTCATAGGATACCTCTATACTCTAATCATCGAGGGCCGCCAATAAATGGTCATTTACCCATAGGATACCTCTATACTCTAATCATCGAGGGCCGCCAATAAATGGTCATTTACTCATAGGATACCTCTATACTCTAATCGAGGGCCGCCAATAAATGGTCATTTACTCATAGGATACCTCTATACTCTAACCATCGAGGGCCGCCAATAGATGGTCATTTACTCATAGGATACCTCTATACTCTAATCATCGAGGGCCGCCAATAAATGGTCATTTACTCATAGGATACCTCTATACTCTAACCATCGAGGGCCGCCAATAAATGGTCATTTACTCATAGGATACCTCTATACTCTAATCATCGAGGGCCGCCAATAAATGGTCATTTACTCATAGGATACCTCTATACTCTAATCGAGGGCCCCCAATAAATGGTCATTTACCCATAGGATACCTCTATACTCTAATCGAGGGCCGCCAATAAATGGTCATTTACTCATAGGATACCTCTATACTCTAATCATCGAAGGCCGCCAATAAATGGTCATTTACTCATAGGATACCTCTATACTCTAACCATCGAGGGCCGCCAATAAATGGTCATTTACTCATAGGATACCTCTATACTCTAATCATCGAGGGCCGCCAATAAATGGTCATTTACTCATAGGATACCTCTATACTCTAATCATCGAGGGCCGCCAATAAATGGTCATTTACTCATAGGATACCTCTATACTCTAACCATCGAGGGCCGCCAATAAATGGTCATTTACTCATAGGATACCTCTATACTCTAATCATCGAGGGCCGCCAATAAATGGTCATTTACTCATAGGATACCTCTATAATCTAATCATCGAGGGCCGCCAATAAATGGTCATTTACTCATAGGATACCTCTATACTCTAATCGAGGGCCGCCAATAAATGGTCATTTACTCATAGGATACCTCTATACTCTAATCATCGAGGGCCGCCAATAAATGGTCATTTACTCAGAGGATACCTCTATACTCTAACCATCGAGGGCCGCCAATAAATGGTCATTTACTCATAGGATACCTCTATACTCTAATCATCGAGGGCCGCCAATAAATGGTCATTTACTCATAGGATACCTCTATACTCTAATCGAGGGCCGCCAATAAATGGTCATTTACTCATAGGATACCTCTATACTCTAATCATCGAGGGCCGCCAATAAATGGTCATTTACTCATAGGATACCTCTATACTCTAATCGAGGGCCGCCAATAAATGGTCATTTACTCATAGGATACCTCTATACTCTAATCATCGAGGGCCGCCAATAAATGGTCATTTACTCATAGGATACCTCTATACTCTAATCGAGGGCCGCCAATAAATGGTCATTTACTCATAGGATACCTCTATACTCTAATCATCGAGGGCCGCCAATAAATGGTCATTTACTCATAGGATACCTCTATACTCTAATCATCGAGGGCCGCCAATAAATGGTCATTTACTCATAGGATACCTCTATACTCTAATCGAGGGCCGCCAATAATTGGTCATTTACTCATAGGATACCTCTATACTCTAACCATCGAGGGCCGCCAATAAATGGTCATTTACTCATAGGATACCTCTATACTCTAATCGAGGGCCGCCAATAATTGGTCATTTACTCATAGGATACCTCTATACTCTAATCATCGAGGGCCGCCAATAAATGGTCATTTACTCATAGGATACCTCTATACTCTAATCATCGAGGGCCGCCAATAAATGGTCATTTACTCATAGGATACCTCTATACTCTAATCATCGAGGGCCGCCAATAAATGGTCATTTACTCATAGGATACCTCTATACTCTAATCGAGGGCCGCCAATAAATGGTCATTTACTCATAGGATACCTCTATACTCTAATCATCGAGGGCCGCCAATAAATGGTCATTTACTCATAGGATACCTCTATACTCTAATCGAGGGCCGCCAAGAAATGGTCATTTACTCATAGGATACCTCTATACTCTAATCATCGAGGGCCGCCAATAAATGGTCATTTACCCAAAGGATACCTCTATACTCTAACCATCGAGGGCCGCCAATAAATGGTCATTTACTCATAGGATACCTCTATACTCTAATCATCGAGGGCCGCCAATAAATGGTCATTTACCCATAGGATACCTCTATACTCTAATCATCATCGAGGGCCGCCAATAAATGGTCATTTACTCATAGGATACCTCTATACTCTAACCATCGAGGGCCGCCAATAAATGGTCATTTACCCATAGGATACCTCTATACTCTAATCGAGGGCCGCCAATAAATGGTCATTTACTCATAGGATACCTCTATACTCTAATCGAGGGCCGCCAATAAATGGTCATTTACTCATAGGATACCTCTATACTCTAATCATCGAGGGCCGCCAATAAATGGTCATTTACTCATAGGATACCTCTATACTCTAATCATCGAGGGCCGCCAATAAATGGTCATTTACTCATAGGATACCTCTATACTCTAATCGAGGGCCGCCAATAAATGGTCATTTACTCATAGGATACCTCTATACTCTAATCATCGAGGGCCGCCAATAAATGGTCATTTACTCATAGGATACCTCTATACTCTAATCGAGGGCCGCCAATAAATGGTCATTTACTCATAGGATACCTCTATACTCTAATCATCGAGGGCCGCCAATAAATGGTCATTTACCCATAGGATACCTCTATACTCTAATCATCGAGGGCCGCCAATAAATGGTCATTTACTCATAGGATACCTCTATACTCTAATCATCGAGGGCCGCCAATAAATGGTCATTTACTCATAGGATACCTCTATACTCTAATCATCGAGGGCCGCCAATAAATGGTCATTTACTCATAGGATACCTCTATACTCTAATCATCGAGGGCCGCCAATAAATGGTCATTTACTCATAGGATACCTCTATACTCTAACCATCGAGGGCCGCCAATAAATGGTCATTTACTCATAGGATACCTCTATACTCTAATCGAGGGCCGCCAATAATTGGTCATTTACTCATAGGATACCTCTATACTCTAACCATCGAGGGCCGCCAATAAATGGTCATTTACTCATAGGATACCTCTATACTCTAATCGAGGGCCGCCAATAAATGGTCATTTACTCATAGGATACCTCTATACTCTAATCATCGAGGGCCGCCAATAAATGGTCATTTACTCATAGGATACCTCTATACTCTAATCGAGGGCCGCCAATAAATGGTCATTTACTCATAGGATACCTCTATACTCTAATCATCGAGGGCCGCCAATAAATGGTCATTTACTCATAGGATACCTCTATACTCTAATCATCGAGGGCCGCCAATAAATGGTCATTTACTCATAGGATACCTCTATACTCTAATCGAGGGCCGCCAATAAATGGTCATTTACTCATAGGATACCTCTATACTCTAATCATCGAGGGCCGCCAATAAATGGTCATTTACTCATAGGATACCTCTATACTCTAATCGAGGGCCGCCAATAAATGGTCATTTACTCATAGGATACCTCTATACTCTAATCATCGAGGGCCGCCAATAAATGGTCATTTACCCATAGGATACCTCTATACTCTAATCATCGAGGGCCGCCAATAAATGGTCATTTACTCATAGGATACCTCTATACTCTAATCATCGAGGGCCGCCAATAAATGGTCATTTACTCATAGGATACCTCTATACTCTAATCATCGAGGGCCGCCAATAAATGGTCATTTACTCATAGGATACCTCTATACTCTAATCATCGAGGGCCGCCAATAAATGGTCATTTACTCATAGGATACCTCTATACTCTAATCGAGGGCCGCCAATAAATGGTCATTTACTCATAGGATACCTCTATACTCTAATCATCGAGGGCCGCCAATAAATGGTCATTTACTCATAGGATACCTCTATACTCTAATCGAGGGCCGCCAATAAATGGTCATTTACTCATAGGATACCTCTATACTCTAACCATCGAGGGCCGCCAATAGATGGTCATTTACTCATAGGATACCTCTATACTCTAATCATCGAGGGCCGCCAATAAATGGTCATTTACTCATAGGATACCTCTATACTCTAACCATCGAGGGCCGCCAATAAATGGTCATTTACTCATAGGATACCTCTATACTCTAATCATCGAGGGCCGCCAATAAATGGTCATTTACTCATAGGATACCTCTATACTCTAACCATCGAGGGCCGCCAATAAATGGTCATTTACTCATAGGATACCTCTATACTCTAACCATCGAGGGCCGCCAATAAATGGTCATTTACTCATAGGATACCTCTATACTCTAATCATCGAGGGCCGCCAATAAATGGTCATTTACTCATAGGATACCTCTATACTCTAACCATCGAGGGCCGCCAATAAATGGTCATTTACTCATAGGATACCTCTATACTCTAATCGAGGGCCGCCAATAAATGGTCATTTACTCATAGGATACCTCTATACTCTAACCATCGAGGGCCGCCAATAAATGGTCATTTACTCATAGGATACCTCTATACTCTAATCATCGAGGGCCGCCAATAAATGGTCATTTACTCATAGGATACCTCTATACTCTAACCATCGAGGGCCGCCAATAAATGGTCATTTACTCATAGGATACCTCTATACTCTAACCATCGAGGGCCGCCAATAAATGGTCATTTACTCATAGGATACCTCTATACTCTAACCATCGAGGGCCGCCAATAAATGGTCATTTACTCATAGGATACCTCTATACTCTAATCGAGGGCCGCCAATAAATGGTCATTTACTCATAGGATACCTCTATACTCTAATCATCGAGGGCCGCCAATAAATGGTCATTTACTCATAGGATACCTCTATACTCTAATCATCGAGGGCCGCCAATAAATGGTCATTTACTCATAGGATACCTCTATACTCTAATCATCGAGGGCCGCCAATAAATGGTCATTTACTCATAGGATACCTCTATACTCTAATCGAGGGCCGCCAATAAATGGTCATTTACTCATAGGATACCTCTATACTCTAATCATCGAGGGCCGCCAATAAATGGTCATTTACTCATAGGATACCTCTATACTCTAATCATCGAGGGCCGCCAATAAATGGTCATTTACTCATAGGATACCTCTATACTTTAATCATCGAGGGCCGCCAATAAATGGTCATTTACTCATAGGATACCTCTATACTCTAATCATCGAGGGCCGCCAATAAATGGTCATTTACTCATAGGATACCTCTATACTCTAATCATCGAGGGCCGCCAATAAATGGTCATTTACTCAATAGGATACCTCTATACTCTAACCATCGAGGGCCGCCAATAAATGGTCATTTACTCATAGGATACCTCTATACTCTAATCATCGAGGGCCGCCAATAAATGGTCATTTACTCAATAGGATACCTCTATACTCTAATCGAGGGCCGCCAATTAATGGTCATTTACTCATAGGATACCTCTATACTCTAATCATCGAGGGCCGCCAATAAATGGTCATTTACTCATAGGATACCTCTATACTCTAATCGAGGGCCGCCAATAAATGGTCATTTACTCATAGGATACCTCTATACTCTAACCATCGAGGGCCGCCAATAAATGGTCATTTACTCATAGGATACCTCTATACTCTAATCATCGAGGGCCGCCAAGAAATGGTCATTTACTCATAGGATACCTCTATACTCTAATCGAGGGCCGCCAATAAATGGTCATTTACTCATAGGATACCTCTATACTCTAATCGAGGGCCGCCAATAAATGGTCATTTACTCATAGGATACCTCTATACTCTAATCGAGGGCCGCCAATAAATGGTCATTTACTCAATAGGATACCTCTATACTCTAATCATCGAGGGCCGCCAATAAATGGTCATTTACTCATAGGATACCTCTATACTCTAACCATCGAGGGCCGCCAATAAATGGTCATTTACTCATAGGATACCTCTATACTCTAATCGAGGGCCGCCAATAAATGGTCATTTACTCATAGGATACCTCTATACTCTAATCATCGAGGGCCGCCAATAAATGGTCATTTACTCATAGGATACCTCTATACTCTAATCATCGAGGGCCGCCAATAAATGGTCATTTACTCATAGGATACCTCTATACTCTAATCATCGAGGGCCGCCAATAAATGGTCATTTATTCAATAGGATATTTGCGATAGTTCACAATGTTTGGTCTTATATGTTTTGGATAAATATACTGAAAACAACGAATATATTTGATGTGGTTAATATGTAACAACGTTTCAAAATGATGGGTTATGTTACCCCTCTATATAGCGACACAACAGACTCAAAACTACAATAATTATTAATTAGGCACTTTGGCAAAGTGTTTTCCAGTTTGGTTTCCAAGTGTTGGAAATTTCCAACCTGTGGCCCCCGCTAAGTTTGGAAAATGTCCAACTAATGACCTTTTCAGTCCAAAATTTTGACAAAAAATAGGAAAATATGCCAATATTGGTCCAAAAAAATAAATTAATCCCCCAATAATTCGAACTACAAGAACATTGTCAAATTATTGTTGGTGTGAAATTTCCAAATAATGATTTGGCACCGACAATTTTGTGGGGTAATATCAGTTTTACAACTGGCGTACGAGATTGGTATTACCCTTGTAAAACCTGTCTTCTCTATATAGCGACGACAATTTTTGCGGGTTAATAGCAACCACCCCAGTGGGTGTTTATACCTAAATGCATGTGAATTATGACGTCATATAATTTTTATATAATTTTTATATATTTCTATATACCATGAGAGAAATTACCGGGTACGTTTATTTGTGAATTTAGCACGTGACTTCCGGGTGGTGACTGTGCAGAATCCAGCAGAAACTACAGGGTGCTCCGATATAACGGAGGAATATGCAGACAACAACAACTGATCAAATTCATTCCCAGATTCTAGAATGTACCCGACTTTCAAGTTTAGCCTATTCAGTTCTTTCTGAGGATTAATTACAGCCTTTTCATCTGATAAAAATAATTGGTATATCATTAGCATAATAATTAATTACCCCCCGTCAAGCGACCGTCCTGTCAGTGTCATCCGGCTTACGGCAGTTACTTGATCGGAAATTACTTCCGTATATCACATAGACCGATAAGGCCTTCACCTTCGCTTCATGGCAAACAATTTTCACAAATGTACGAGTGTACGTAGATTAATTAATCGCTTGATTTCGTGACAATCGACAGTTACTGCGTTAGGCTTCACTGTAAACTGTTACAGACAACAATGATCAAGATTCCAGAATCATTCAATCAACCAAAAAGTTCGAGTTCAAAGAAAGAAAAAAGAACGAATTCTGTGTTACGTGTAAATTGTGATACTAAAATTGTAGTATGTTTCCTAGTTACCATCTTCAACTTCAACTTAAGTTCAAGGAATTGATATCTGATGAGGATTCTTGTGGAGTTGTGAACACAACAGCACAATGCGTGCTCCTGGAGGCATTTTTCTCCAAATCCAAGATTTTTTTAAAGGTAGGTCTGTTTGCTTTAAAAATTAAATTTTGATTATTATTTCATTTAATCATTTTTGATCATTTGACAATTTGTCGTGGTCATCAGTGTCACAGTCAGTGTGTTTGTCGTCATTCGTGTTTGGTTGTCGTCTGTCGTTTTTCGTCCTTGGTAGTTTGTCGTCGTGTTTGTTGTTGGTCGTTTGTTTTCATCCTTTGTTCATTTGTGATCAGTCGTGGTTTTTGTGGCAAGTACACCGCAGCCCAAATGTAGTTAGCCAGTGGAGCCGCGGTGTACAATGTAGTGCATTTCGGACGCAGTGGCAATGCTAACTGCACCGTGGTCAACTGGAAACTTGTTTTGTCCAACAGGGTACATTATATCCCGTAGATTTGGACTAGGATTACCTAAGCACAAACCAGGCGAAAAAAAAATACATGTACTGTAGGTTACACATAATTTTGAAACCTGCAGGCCTGGGTCGATGTGTTTGTCATCAAGACATTTTTCGTCATCGATCATTCGACATCGTGTTCATCTTTGGCTGTTTGTTTTTCGTCATCAGTAATTTTTCGTCATCGATTGTTCGACATCGTGTTAGTCGTTGGCCATTTGTTTTTCGTCATCAGTCATTTTTTGCCATCAGTCGGTATTTTTCTTCGTTGTTGTTTGTTGCCATTTGCCATCGTCATCCTCGCCATTTATCTGTCATTTGCCACCATTCGTCAGCCGGTGTGTTTTTTCGTTAGTTGTTTTTCATCATCGGTCATTTGTTCATCGGTTGTTTTTCGGAAATTCTGTCTGTGTGTGGGACCACTTAACTGCGGTGCGGTTAGCATTGCCACCGCAGCTGAAATGCAACTACACCGCGGCGCCACCGGCTAACAGTTGGGTCGTGATGTAATTGCCATTCGGCATGGTGTATTTGCCACGGTGTACTTTCATCAAACTGAAAAAAGACAATACAAACCAGAAATCTAACCACGGTGTACATGCCATTCGACCGTGAGGGTAGTTGCCTTTCGGCCGCAGTGAACTTGCCGTTTGGCCGCAATGTACTTGCCGTTCGGCTGCGGTGCTCAACTGCAGTTACAAACTCTGACACCGCAGCCGAACAGCAAATACACTGCGGTGCCAATGGATAATTGTTTTGTCCAGCGGGGTACATGTATTGTATGTCTACTTTGATCCCGGAAATGGGTGGGTCCAATTTCATGAGTGACCATGTCCTTGACCATGACCTCGCTCATATACATGTAGGTACATAGAATTTCTGTCTCTGTGTGTCATAGACTTGAAAACTGCACGACTGATCGGACTAAAATTTGGTATTAATGTACCAAAAGCCTACTTTGATCCCGGGAACTATATGGGTGGGTCCAATTTCATATGCGACTGTGTCCTTGACTGCGACCTCGATATATACTCATACATTGTACATGTATACCGGTTGGCAACGTTGTTCCTTAAAGAGCCCGGATGAAGTCAGGCACATCAGCTAAGTGTACCGGTACAGACTTTCATTTTTGAGGCGCGCGATCGCTCTTGCGCACCATCGCACGGCTAAAACTGAAAACCAGCGAGCGATCGATTGCGCACCTAGGCCAAATACAGAGAGCGAACGCTATTATCAGTGTCTACCCAGACGAGGTCACACGGTGTGATGTGTCAAATGCACTATCTGTCTGAGACTGAATGATTCGAAGCTAAAAATACATTTCTATGTACCGGTATGGCTTATGACGTCACCTAAATTCCTCGAAAATCAAATCGAGACCACGTGGCCGGGAGATGTTGATATTTATTCTGTCAGCTTGGAATCTGAGTATTAAATTGATTCCTTATTAATTATTATGAATTACATTTAATATAGGAGCATGTAGAATATAAAACATAGTGCCCGCTGGAAAAAAAACAAGTGTCCATTGGCACCGCAGTGTATTTGCCGTTCGGCCGCGGTGTCAGAGTTTGTAACTGCAGTTGATCACCGCGGCCGAACGGCAAGTACACCGTGGCCCAACAGCAAGTACACTGCGGCCGAAAGGCAACTACACCGCAGCCAAACGGCATGTACACCGTGGTTAGATTTCTGGTTAGTATCGTCATTTTTCAGTTTAAAGAACGTACACCGCGGCAATTACACCATGGCCGAACGGCAAGTACACCGCGGCCCAACTGTAGTTAGCCGGCGGAGCCGCGGTGTAGTTGCATTTCAGCCACGGTGGCAACGCTAACTGCACCGCGGTTAGGTGGACATTTGTTTTGTCAAGCAGGGTAGTGTGTAACATTCACTTGTGCTTATGGATAGTGGATTAAGCAGTGTTAAACCATCAAAGAGATTCACTGGACATCGATCGTGAGTAAACAAATTCAATTTACGTGGCATTTATGAATGTATTTCCGCTGTTTATTTTATCTTGATAGAAACCGCGCGCCTGGCCAAAACACAGCGAGCGGGACTCTGCGCGCCTGCATTTTCTAAAAATGAAAGTCTGCCGGTATACATGTATGTGTACATGTACATATGTACATGTAATAAGTAATAATTTAGAAATAACAGTTACCAAATTAAGTATCCTCAATAATATCCTAATAGTATACATGTAGAATAATGATCATATTAAGAATGCGTTATTTTCCGCAAAACACTTTGTGTGAGCGGAGCGTTTGTATATATACAGCATGTAAATAGTGAGCGATAAGCAAAACACCGTGGTGATTGATTAGGTTGAGAGTGATTCATGGTGACCCATTCAACACCAAAATCAGAGATTTAGCTTATTAAATGGCTATACCGATAATGCGGTATGTTGTAAATAAGTTCATGATTCCACTGAATTGTAGGGGCTATGAATCATTGCTGCCTTATCGTAGCGAAAATTTGATATAACACTTTCTTTACTAAATGGATTCTCCCACCAAGTCAAAAAGAATTTATTTGAATGATCTTTTATTCATTCAGATGGGTGTTCAGGAAATGCAAGCAGATGACAACAGACTAACAGATAATACATACATGTACATGTGTAGAAGGATATCTATTAATTGGTTGGAAATGTTCAGAAAAGTTCAACAAACGACTTTATCTGAACACTTCCCACAACATCTACTTGTCAATAAGCATTTAGTAAACGAAGGGTTAATATATGATTCTCAATAGAACTAGAGTGGGCGGTCCCCAAGCCTGAATTTAGTGTGGCTGACATTTGCGGAATGAGGTCCCCAGAGGGCTAGCATCACCAAATTCACCCTCTGGGAACCTCATTCAGCTTAGGTCTCTCTGTATGGGAGGCGTTGTGTCAGATTCCACAGTTGAAGTTGGTGATGTTCAGCCATTAATTACTTTGATTATGCGATTTAACTTATTTTAATTGGATATACCCATGATCAGTGTGTTGGTGAACTGCTTGGTGAACTGTCAAGCACCGTACATCTATAAAATGGCTTTGTTGATGTCAAATGATCCAATATTCCCAATATTCAATAAATTGTGACCTACAAAACTTGAAAATATAAGGGTACATGTAACATAACTTGCTGAATGCTGATATAAGCCCAAGTTGCCAGGAAATGATATGGGGTCATTGGTTCATTTCTTTCACCTTTCATATGCTTCAGAACAACCAGACAGCCCCCATTTTAGGTTTACTTTAAAAAGTACCCCCAATAGTCACAAGGGGGTACCCCCCCCCATCACTCAAACCTATCACCTCTGTCCCCCAAAATGCCCCCAAATTAGCCTAATCTAAAGGCGTGAAATAACGGTGGTATTTCTAACAAAATTTCATATACATGTATATGCAGTGGGGGTCTACTCGGTGTTGAGTGTTTTGCTTATCGCATACTCTTTACATACATGTAGATGTACTGTTTGTTTACATAAGATGACGTTTGCTTACATACAATGTAACACAAAGTACTAACATAACAACATGCTGAAATTAATGTGATACATGTACATGTATTTATGATTGGTATAAGAACAAGGTTTGTTTATAATATTAATTCTGTTTATGGCGGTTTTAACGGATGTTTTAACAGCTACATGTATACCCAGCGCCAACACTTACCCAATCTTTAAAAAGATCCTCATGGACATATACATGTATCATAATTTTCTTCAACGTCTGGTGTGACAACCCGCTAATACCTGTAGGGCTGTAGACCGTGTATCATAACCTAACGGCATGTATCGTAACTCCACCGCAGTGACCGTTTCCATACTGCTGTCATTGCCAATTCATTAAAAGCGACACATCACATATTCATTATTAGCTCAACGACGTCCATGCGTCCGTGTGTGTGTCCGTCAACAATTTCCTTTGGCGCGAGCTACAGGTCGTACCTTTGGTCTGATCTTTATCAAATTTGTCATGAATGTTGACATTGACATGTAGATGGGAACAGGTCATTTTGGGTCATTGGCCAAAAAACATGGCGGCTGACAGCCATCTTGGATTTCAAAATTAAATCGATTGGCGCGGTCTACATGTCTTACTGTTTGTCTGATCATCATGAAATTTATCATGGATGTTAACGAGTCATTTTGTGGTTGTTCTACCAAAAAACATGGCTGCCAGCAGCCATCTTTGATTTTACTCTTTGCATGACTAAATCCTTTGGCGCGGGCTACAGGTCGTAGCTTTGGTAGGATCTTCATGAAATTTGTCATGGATGTTAACAATGACATGTAGATTGGAAAGAATCCTTTTGGGGTCATTCGACCAAAATACATGGCCGCTGGCAGCCATCTTGGATTTCAAAATTAAATCGATTCGCGTGGTCTACAGGTTATACTGTTCGTCTGATTATCATGAAATTTGTCATGGATGTTAATAATGACAGGCAGATGGGAACGAGCCATTTTGGGGTCGTTCGGCCAAAAAAACATGGCCGCCAGCAGCCATCTTGGATTTTACTCTTTGCATGACTAAATCCTCTGGCGCGGGCTACAGGTCGTAGCTTTGGTCGGATCTTCATGAAATTTGTCATTGTTGTTAACAATGACATGTAGATGGGAACGAGCTGTTTTGTGGTCATTTGGCCAAAATACATCTTGGATTTTACTCTTTGCTAGACTAAATCCTTCAGCACAGGCTCTAGGTTGTACATTTGGTCATATCATTATGATATTTGTCATCGCTATTGACATGTAGATGACATTGACATGTAGATGTGAACGAGTCATTTTGGGGTAGTTTGACCAAAAAACATGGCCACCAGCAGCCATCTTGGATTTTACTCTTTGCATGACTAAATCCTTTGGCACGGGCTACAGGTCCTTACTTTGGTCAGATCATTATGAAATTTGTCATGAATGTTGATGTTGACATGTGGATGGGAGTGAGTCATTTTGGGGTCATTTGGCCAGAAAACATGGCCGGCAGCGGTCATCTTGGATTTCAAAATTCAATCCATTAGCACGGGCCACAGGTATCTTTTGTCGGATCATTATTAAATTTGTCATGGATGTTAAAATGGACATGTAGATGGGAAATGAGTAATTTTGGGGTTGTTCGGCCAAAAACATGGCCGCCAGCAGCCATCTTGGATTATACTCTTTGCATGACTAAATTCTTTGTCAAGGGCTACAAGTCGAATCTTTGGTCCAATCATCATGAGATTTGTAATGGATGTTAACAATTACATGTAGATGGGAAAAGGTTCATTTTGAATTCAACCAAGAAACCTGGTCGCCAGCAGCCATCTTGTATTTTACTCTTTACACGACTAAATCCTATGACACGGGCTACAGGTCGTATCTTTTGTCGGATCATCATGAAATTTGTGAAGGATGTTAACAATGACATGTAAATAGGAAGGAGTCTTTTTGTGTCATTTGGCAAAAAAACGATGGCTGTCGCGGCCATCTTGGATTATAATCTTTGCATAACTAGGCCTTTCAACTTTCCACATTCCTAATCGCTCCATTAACTGTAACACATGAAATTATTCCCTTTCCTCATTGAGCTACAGTGTCATTGACACTTTCATAATTACATTTCAATCAATTCACATTTTCAGCTGCATATACATGTATACCGGTATGTGAACCAATTTCATCATTACAGAAATTGCAAATTCATCGTTGATTCCATCATCTCAACATTTCATTAAAGTGAGACTTTATGTTCACACATCGATTCATTCAGGCAACATTTTTTTTCCATTTCTACACTGGTCATTGCATTGATCGTCTTCAATGGGGATAATCTATAATTATATATGTATATCCTTGTTAACTATTAAAGTGACATTTCTCTTCCTCCCAATCGATATTGCATTAAAATGATACTTCATATTAATTACACTTCATTCAATAATTTATGTTTCTACATCACTTATTGCATTGATTGCCTTCAGGTAAGGTAAGCTATGTCCGACTCAAATATTAAAGTGACGCATCATATTCACTACACTTTATTCAATAATTTCTTTTTCTACATAGTTTACACGTATTGCATTGATTGCCTGCAGATAATGTAATCTATGTCCGACTCAAATAATACAAATATTAGAGGCATTCCATTTCCATCCATTAATTCTAAGGAAACTTCTGCTGTGATATATATATATGTATATATACATACAGGGTACTACATGTGCTACACCACTCAGAGAAATGTCTGTGTCATCACACTAAAATACCATGTTAGAACTTGAATTGATATATTCGTAATCGTATATAGTCACCAATAGCCGGGTTACTACCGTAGTACCTGACATTGCCTATCTAGTGAACTATTCAAACCCAACAGGCCTGGTTGATTTCACTGTGGGATGATGGTTCACTTCCATCCTCAAGCTACTTTTCTTTTCTGATGTGCAGGGGTAGATATGCTTGAGGCCCCACCACAGTTAAATTCGCACCAGGTTCTCAGCTATTATTATCTTATGTTCGAACTTTACTCATATGTTTGGACTGATCATAACCATGATTTCAATGCTGGGTTTGAATAGTTCACTAGATGGGCAATGTCCGTTACTACGGTAGTAACCCGGCTATTGGTGACTATATACGATTACGAATATATTAATCCAAGTTCTAGCATGGTATTTGTGTGACGACACAGACATTTCTCCGAGTGGTGTAACACATGCAGTACCCTGTATGGTACATCATATAATTATTGTAACGTTGAACTTAATGATCAACTTGGTGGTTGCTCCATTACGTGTTACGTACGATCATATTATCAGTTTTACAAGGGGCATGCGAGATTGGTATTATCCTTGTAAAACATGTCTTCTCTATATAAGGGCCGGGAAAACATCGAGCCTCTAAACCAAAGCGTTTTGTGTTTAAAATTGGATTGAAACAGAAATAAGCGACCGTCTGAGAGAATAAACTTGTTCATGAGCTGTAGAAAATCACAATGCACAAGTAGAAATCAATATTTTATTGAAACTAACTTTTATGTAGAAAATTAGACGAAATTTATGTAAATTACTTATTTTTCGTCTAAATTTCTACAGAAAATATTTGTGTGGGGTATTAGCGCCCGCTCTCCCATGGCGACGCCGCGGAAGCGAAGCGACCTAGGGCATACGTATGCGGATATGAGATATACTAATCGACTTTTTCAGCCCAATCTTAAAATAGATGGAACTTACCTAAAATAGATAATTTATTCATAACTCAAAGGTCAGCCGAGTCCAAAATTATCTTTTGCATTGATTATTGTTACATATCTATCTATGATTACCACACAATCGCATGCTTTCCAAGGTGTGTGGTAATTATCAGTACCAGCACATGTGCTAATCTGTGTGGTACTTTTTTATTTAGCAGTTAGGCTGGTTCGCGACGTTACTATTTTTAGCGACATAATTCATTTTCAATTCAATTCATATCTGGGGAAACCCGAAGGTCAAGGAAATTGCGGCAGTTTCAAAACTCCACCACGCACACCCGAACAAATAAATAATAAAAAAACAAATTAAAAACAATCGCTTGGTCCAATGCCACAATTAATCTGAATATCAAATATAATAAACTTACTGTTTGTAAAAAATAAAATTGTAAAAACAAAGTACTCCCTCAATATCGTCTGCAGAAGTACTGTACGTCAAAAAATACAACGTTGTTTACGTTTTTCGCTTGAGTTGTACTCCGCCAGTTGTATATCTATTCAAAGCATTTTTATATAGAAGAATAATGATGGATACTGATGGTATTTTCGATATTGATATGAGTTTATCTGACGATGAGCATGCGGAAATGACAGATGAAGTAATCACACAGCTACTTTTTGAAGATATTGATTTTGATGAAGTGACTGAACAACAACCTGTAAATGTAATGATTGGTGCTGAAGAAGTTGTCCATGAATCACATGATGTTGGTGGTACAATAGAGTCTGAGTCTCCCACTGTATGTTCTAGTACTACTGCTTCCAGTGAGGCTGCCAGCACCAGTACGGTTACCAGAACCAGTTCAGCTACAGCAAACCTCAGAGATTTGCGTGCTTACATTGACGATAAGAAGAATAAAAATACCCAGAGAAAAACAGATGCTTCGATTAACAGATTTTCTGATTACCTCAAATGTCAAAATGAGCACCGCCAAATAGAACTTATACCGCACAGGGAACTGGATGGATTGATTGGTGGATTTTTGTTAAGTCTGACGAAAAGTGATGGGAGCGATTATGAACCCGACAGTTTGACGGCATTCCATAGGGGAATTGACAGGTATCTGAGAGACTGCGACTATCAGCATAACATAATAACATCTAATATGTTCAAAGTCAGCAGACAAGTTCTTCAATCGAGGCGGAAGGAATTAAAACAGGCAGGTCTGGGAAATAAGCCGCAGCAGGCTGATGTTCTGTCTGAAGAAGATGAGGAAAAGTTGTGGGAAAGCGGACAATTGGGACTAAGTGAACCAACATCACTGCTTCATCTTGTTTGGTTCAACAACACAAAACTATTAGGGTTCCGCGGATCTCATGAGAATCAACAGTTGAAGTGGGGAGACATTGAAATGAAAAATGACGGAACAACTGATTATCTGGAATTCAACGAAAGACTGAGCAAGACGAGAGATGGGAAGAATGCAAACAACATTCGTCTATTTCACCCCAAGATTTTCGCGAGTGTTTCAGATGACCGATGTCCAGTTAAGGCATACAAAATGTATGCTGCCAACAGACCATCATCTATGTGTACAAAGGAGTCACCATTTTACATTGCAGCCAATCAGAACTATGGTTTGACGCAGACGGCGCTAATGTTTAAAGCGCAGCCAATTGGTATTAATAAACTAAGAACAATGTTAAAAGACATGGCAACAAAGGCAGGTATAAAAGGAAAAATTACGAACCATTCATTGCGGAAAACCATGTGTACGCGACTGTTGCATGCTGGTGTGAATCCACAAATAATCGCCCAATTGTCAGGACATGAAAATGTCAACAGTTTGAATAATTATGCCGTGGCATCAATACATCACCAACAACAGATGTGCAGTATCTTGCAGCCGACATTGAGGGAAACTGTTACATGTACTAGTACACCAGCATTACCAGTGCCAGTTCCGATGAAAGCTATTTGACGTAGTTTCACTTTCAACAATTTCCAACTTTTAGCGGCGAAAAGTAAATTAACAATTTAAATCCATGAATGAACAACAAGATACTTTTTGGTGACAGTTGTCTGTATATATTCTTTCACACAAAACACAACTTTATTTGAGGATTTATGAACCAAATCAGTTGAATTAAACACAATTATAACACATTTCCGAATCCAGGTGAAGTATAAACAAAGTTTCAAGAGTTCGCCGGTAAAGGAAGTTTCTAGAGAACCTCGAATCGATAGACTGGTTCCTTGATTTGTAACTGAAATTAACCCAATGCATTTTAAAGGAACACTAATGTGGTAGATTTTGGCAATAAATATCCAAATTTATTGACATCCTAGTTATATGGGAGATATGTAATAAATATAGAACCGTCTTCGTGTTTGTTTTTGTAAATGATTACCGCACTCGATAGCCGGCGGAGTGATACCACTCGTGCCGTTCCGGCACTCGTGGTATCACTCTGCCGGCTATCTCGCGCGGTAATCATTTACAAAAACAAACACGAAGACGGTTCTATATATATACCACCTCGAAATGTGTAATTGGGCAAAATGCTCCAAGGCAAAAATAAAAAACTTTGTTCCGGCCGGAAAATGTTAGCTATACTTCATCTTATGTAGGCAACATGCTCCTAAGGCCAAAGATATTTAAAAAAAAATAATGTAAATGAAACCAAAGCTCTGGTTAACAAAAAAGTTAAATTGCATGAAAAAGTTTTGTTTACATATTTTATAAAATTATTTAAAATATTTGCCCCGAAAGAGGATTCTAGGGGCCTTACTGACCGTTTAGATTTGATCTTCCATTTTCTAATGGTACTTCTGCCTACAAGATTGAATAAATGTTCTCAAAGGTCAAGGCCGACAAACGGAAACTATAAGTTCCGATTGAAAGATCGCAGTCCTTTTAAGGTTGCTTTGTGTGGAAGCCAGTAACGGCGTCTTGACACCAAGACGTACATCATGACGTCACAACCTACATCGGCGCGCAAAATTCCAGTCAGGACTGCGTCGATGGCCAGACAGCTGATACTCGTATTACACGGGCAGGCTTAGCATCCACATTTACGTTATATGTGATTATTTACATACATTGTATATGGTATTTCCTTGTGTCCCGTTAGGGTTTATCATCAAATCCTTCTAATGAAAAAATTTCATCCGATAATCCAATGACCAGTAGCAAGCGGGCGCAAATTACGTTTACGTGTGATCAAATTATCAGTCTTACAAGGGGCATACGAGATTGTCATTACCCACATAAAACCTGTCTTCTCTATCAGGGTTTCCGCCAGGGCAGAATTAATGAGTCCGTATTGGGAAACACACGGGACGACCATGGTATTTTCCATCTAATATCTCAAATCTCACACTGGTTATGATAAATAATTAACTCAACACGTCTTATTTGATTTTTGACATTTTAAACTGACGGCTATTTCAGTCTTGGATTTAAAAGTTACCTTTATTGAAGGGAAACTTAAACGTATATTTGGTATGGAACTGACATTTGTTGATTTTATGAGGTCTGAAATGTTCAAGAACAAATTTACTGTTTGAGTATCACAACATGAGTGCTGCATGGGTTCGTGATTTCCACGCACGTGCAATTTGCATCAGGGTCGCATATTAGCTTGATATTATCTCGCTGGCGGCTACTGTCCGAAATCCACCCAACAATGCACGTGCCATTCGATAGCAAACAATCATTGTTAGTTGTACAAAAAGAAACAGAGTAATGGCAATATCCAGGAAGGACCCTTCTGACAGCGTTTCGTATGTTTAAAATTTCCTGTGAAACAGATGGTTAACATTTGGACAAATATTGGTAAAACACATCAACATGTGATTTCTTATACATTTAAAACATTGATGTTTCTAAATAAATTGTTTGTCGGAATATTCGCGTCCGCGGTTAATAAATGTGATTTCTGAAGCGCGTCCAGCGTTACATAATAGCGGGTCCTCGTTACTCGTTTATAAGGCTAAATATTTCGAATTGCTGGTAACTGGTTGCTTGGCGGTGGTTGTGTTGCTGATATTTCAATGAACGGGATTCCGGTGGTACCTCGAATTCACGATTTGTTCAGATTTGCCCGTGATAACAATATTGTTTGGGTCAATTTGCGTGCAATTTCATGATTTTGCCACAGCCTTCCTCTACAATGTGGACACGCTGACATAAATTTAGCACTCACCAATTAAGACTAATATTGTCCAAAAACTACACGCACACTAAAATATATAGGTCGATTAATTTTAAAGGCATATACTAACCGTTTTTCTTAACTAACTCGAGACAATTTAGTCACACGGAAGTCGCGTCCGCCGTTACTCATCCGCGTCCTCGTTACACGGATGACCGCGTCCTCGTTACACGGATGACCGCGTCCTCGTTAAACGGATACGCATGCTAACTACGAAGAAAGGGCCATGCAGGCCAAATCATTGGAGGGAAGATTTGTAGACTACCATACCAAGATTGGTTGAATTCGGACGAAGCTTTCTACGTTATCGCGCAGAAACCCTAAAACTGCAAAATTGTAAATTCACAATGTCCAACAAAGAGCTATAAATCAGTCCAATATTTCTCAGGTTGTCGTGCATATGTACAAATCAACATCACGACAAACGGACGGACATACTGGTTACATCATATAATATTTTTTGTTCAAATGGGTGTATAGAACTTGATTTAATTATTCGTTGTAAAATGTTATCGTGAAAACATGCTGTCGTGTCGTTCAAACATGGAGTGGAAAAATAAACACTCAAAAAATAACTGTCTCAAAAATAAGAGAAATTTAATTTAATTCTAGTGCGAAAATGTACCAAATGTCCTCTAATAAAATGGTTCAGAAATTGCTTTTTATGGCAACTGTTTTGGTTCTAAAATGTCGCGAGAAAAATACACAGTTGTTGCAACTTTTATGAAAATATCTAACTAAATGTAAAATTTCTAGATGTATTTTCGTTACAAGATCACAGCCACGGAGTTACTGTATGGTCACGTGTAGGTGGGGTGAATAGGTATATATGGAGTTATTTCACGAGTCTACAGCGAGTGACTGTATGATCATGAAAGTGGTAAACATGTATACAGGGAGTGACTATATGGTCACGGATCAGGTGTAGCAGTATACCACGGTACACATGTATCGTTACTCATGTATGTATGGTCATGAGTGAATGTGTGCGGGTATACACAATTGTGGCTGTATGGTCACGGGTGAGGGCATGTGTATAAAGGTGTGGCTATATGACCATTTGTGATTATATGGTTATGGATGAGGTGTATGTGTATATTTGAGTGGCTATTTCCCACATGCATGTGGCAAATAGATATGTTATACATATAACGAATGTATTGAATATGTATACGGAGAATGACTATATGGTTATATGTCAGGTGTAGGAGTTTACCTAGGTGTGCCTGTGTGATAATTCGTTGCTGTGTAGGGTGTACTGGTATACACAAGTGTGGCGGTATGGTCATGGGTGAGGGGTATCTGTATAAAGCGAGTGGCAATATGACCATTGATGAGGTGCATATATAATCATGGGGCGACTATGGTCATAGTGGGGTGTATTTCTTGAGTGGCTATTTAACCCTGCGTGTGGAAAATATGTTTACATGGAGTGACTGTATGGACAATGGTTATGTCAATTGGTATACAATGGTTGACATCGTGATCATGAATGTGGTGAATTTATATACAGCGAGTGGTGAGATGGCTATAGGAAAGATGTAAAAATTATTCCGGGTGTGCCTGCATTAACCCTTTCAGTGCCAGGGGCCGATCTCAGCGGCCCTAATTTACGGTCTGTAAAATCGGCCCTAAAAAAATAAACAAAATAACCATGCTATAGCGAATTCAAAAACAAACTGGATAAAACCTTAGGGGCGTATTATACCTCAAAACTATCACCAAGTATTCATAGTAATAATTTTGATGCCCATGAAAAACGTGAGATTCCCTGGCACTAAACCTACAAAAATAAGTCTGTTAAAGAATATAAGACAAAAATATTAAAATTGTAAAAAATTGTAAAAAATAATAACAAATGATGAATTTTTTTTTAGAATGCATTATTCTCTTATATATGCGAGGCGAACTATGGTCGACTCGCATATATAAGAAAATGCATTGGCACAGGGTAAATGGGTTGATACAAAAATCTGACCTGGCACTCAAAGGGTTAATGACTGTATTGTCCTGGTGATCGATAGAGAGGTCATGTCAGAGTTCTTCTTCTTGGACAATAATTGATGAATGTTGATGCTAGAGTAGCAACATTTCAGTTCCGATTCAAAGTTCTGCCCATTTCTTTTCAAATTTATTTGTCCATGCCTCATAAAGTACTGAGACAACCAACATAGACTATTTAATTGTCAGTCGATCAGCCAACATATCTAATATAACCTTGTGAGTCACACTCTACTGCCTTTTCGGATCAGCATAGAATTATGTTCCGGATATAAGGGAAAAATAAACTTTTTACCCAATTTGGTTGCCATTTTAGAAGCCATCTTGAGTAATTTGGTCACTGAACACCTTAGTGTGACAATATAAGATAGACCATACCAGAGATAATCACAATTTACTTGAAAAAAAATGGTTCAAACCTGAAAAGTTATTTTTTTACATTTTTTGTAAGAGAACAATCCAATATTTCTAGTAATGTCTTGGCAACAATAGTGCCAATTTACCAAAGTGTATCAGCCAAACATGTTAGTATTTAATGTACAAAAGGTAGAATGGCTAATTTTATTCATTAATCATAACTTGTGAATGATTGCAGGGTACACTGGAGCAATATCAACCAATTTTACATATTTTTGTAGCAGTTTTGAGCCAAACTAACAATTTTTTGTTCTATGAGTCGGAATATTCATGGGTTATGGCATGCCTCACTTACATTCCACAAATATGCTCCATTCTTGTTGAAATAAGATTAGAAACCCAATTGTGATGTGTTTGGTTACGTTTTATACCATATTATGTAAAACCAATTGTTTTAGAGATCTAAAGGGGCTAGGACACCAAGAATGGCTTATATTTCATTGCTCCAATGATCAGTTAAAATGTAAAATACATAATAAACGAACAGCATAAACTGATGTAGACGATATTGTCCACTTTATGTGGCCATTTTGGGACCATTTTGAATATATGAAATTTATTAATACGAATAAGGAGTATTAAACTATCAATAAATAGAGGATCAACAACTCGTTCCCAGTTTCTAGCGGAATTTACAAAACGAGTCCAGTAAATTAGGTCTGGACCGAGCCTTTTGCGAGGTCCAGACCTAATTTACTGGACGAGTTTTGTAAATTCCGCTAGAAACTGGGGACGAGTTGTAAATTCTATTTATTACATGATCCAAAACCTCGAAAAAAACATTCTTAAATCAACAAATGGGTCGCGAAACTAACATCAGCTTCAAAGATACGCGATGACGTTTTACTCAACTATGCGCTATTTGCCCGTGGAAAGAAATAGTGCCAGACAAATAAAGACTCTTTGACGTATTTAAGGGCGTATATTTAATGACAAAACTTTTGAAACTCTTCATTCAGTATAATTTGTTGGAAAAATATTGGAAGCCACAGTATTTTGAGAAGTAACGCGTGGAATATAAATTCAAAACTGATCGGAAGTCAAGGTCACCTGGCACTATTTCCTGTTATTAAACGAACGTTTAATATCACAATTTATAGAATTGGTGTTTTGAAAGGAATAAGGGTAGGATCATGTAATAAAATGACATATCGCATGACTTAATAGCTCATAAATTTCCTGAATAATGGCGAATTAATATTCACCAGGTCAGATATTAAATTTTGGCGACCATCTTGACAAATTGTAAAAACAATCGGCATCGAAACATGTGAGCATTAACTACCAATATACATCCAAGTTCTCGTTGGTTGTTATAAAAAGCTGTCATATCCTATTTCTCGTAGGAAATCATGTAAACGTCGGTATTTTTCATAGTTTAAATACGTGATGGATACGTAATGTACTTTTTAAGATATATCTTCAAAATAAATAACAAATCATATCGTCGGTGTGTCACTTTAAGAAAAATAGAAAAAGAGGGGTCTCCTGTAAGTTTCTGTAACTTGTACCCCAATCCCTTTGTAAATTGAAAAATTCACAATAAAATATGTTTAAAGTAAGAAAAATATCGAGTCAGGTGCCCATAAAGACGCGGTCACCTATGATATAGCGATCAAATGAAACTGAGTTTGAAAGGATGTACATAGTTTCAGTATTGAATTTTGAGAGAAATACTTCCCCAACCCTCAGCAAGGAAAAAGCTCCTACGCCCGAGTGGCAAACAGGCAGACGAATGTATGAAATACATCAGTCTATCGACAAAAATCCGTATGGGTGAAGCTGGACATATGGTACTTTACAGTATATTTATATTAAAGCCGGTATGTCTATAAACATACACAAAAACATTTATATATTAACATATGGCTGTGCCGGCTGTTGCAAACCGACAATAGTCACAATTCATATTCTTGTGCAGCCACTTGACCGCTTAACCAGGATGTATACATAATAGAACGTGACTGAGCTACACAATCCATCAATAGGCATGTACACGGCTAAATGTTAGGCGCTATGAATAACAACTTGACAATGTATATGCAACTGCCTAATTCAATTCATGTCACAAAATCTATGATGGGCGGTAAGTATAGTGAAATTAGATGCACTTAAACAAAGTGCTATTATTCAGCTTAATTAATGATGGATTATCTCTGTTGTAGACCTAGTGGTCCATGTGGGGGGAGGGTGGAAACACCACGTCAACGATTTAGAAGTCACATACATAATAGGAGTATAATAAAAGTATGCTTGTTGTTTTAAAATTTAGGAAATAAGAGCATACTACATGACAAATGACCCAACAGCGATAGTGCGTTGCTTAAACGCTTCATCATCGGCCACAGAACTTACGACGATACCAGTGAAATTTTTATATACTACTAAAGACCTATTCACTATTACTTACAATTCTACACACGCTTACCCATGTCCATAAATCTAAATTTAAAAATTAACCCTTATCGGCATACACATACGTTCTGAATTTCAAAATTGTTAAAACCCAACTATGTACCACGGTCCCATCTTTATCGTAAACTGTCGGTATAGGACAATCATGTTATATTACTGGAGCTTATTAAGCCTTTACCCAACAGAACGGCCCTGTGCCAATGCATTCTCTTATATATGCGAGTCGACCATAGGTCGCCTCGCATATATAAGAGAATGCATTGGCTTAACACATTCAAAATTATAAAATTGTTAAAGAATGTAAGAAAAAATGGTAAAAAGTGTATAAAAAAGAGTTTTTTTTAGGCCAATGCATTCTCTTATATATGCGAGGCTACCTATGGCATATATAAGAGAATGCATTGGCACAGGGCATAACTGTAACTATCACAATGTGGTCAAGGAGCCGGTTCCAATGATATCCACATTTGTATGGTTCTATTGAGACAGACCGAAGATATTTTAGGCTGTTGAAGCTTTATTTGGCCGGTTTGTTGGGTAAAGGGTTAAAGGGGTACTGACACTAAATCCAGCCATTTATGGGACCATCTCCTTTTATACTTAAAAGAATATAGGCATCGAATGAACGAATTTGAGCCATGGATTAGTGTAAAATACTCTCGTGTTCTATATGGACGATGCATACAACATAGTAATTGTAATGACATTGAATTTATTACTCCAACCATTTATTTATTTTCATTATAATTACCATGTTGTTTGTATCGTTCATGGAGCACGTTAGTGTATTTTGCACTAACCATGACTCAAATTCACTCATTTGTTCCATATATTTTGTTGAGTATAAAAGGAGGTGGTCCCATAAATGGCCGGATTTAGTGTAAGTAAGTACCCCTTTAAACTTGTATGACGATAATATGGTCTTATTTCCTCAATTTCAAAACACCAAGCATACTTTTATTATGCTCCTGTCATTTGTTTGACTTCTAAATTGTAGTGCTTCAGAATGTGTACCTAGATTTATTATACACCTTTGTTACCGAAGACAGGTTAATTTACCCATGTACCCCTGTGATGTTCCCACCCCCTGTATCTCTATATCTACAACAGATGGGCGGTAGGGAAACTAGATGCATTTAAGTTAAGTGATATTATTCAGCTCAGTTTAAAGATGTATTATCTTTTTAAAGATGGATCAACTCCTCATATAACAATTATGAAATAGTTTCGTGAGGTAGAAAATAATAAATATGAATTGAGAACCAATGTGCGGAAACGCTTCTATCAATTAAAATTAATTTTATTTCGAAATTTTATTATAAATGAGATGATTAAGGGGACACTTGATTGTTCTATTTTTAGAACAGACAATTCAGGCGATCCCATATAGCGATAGAGATCATTAGGGTGTTTTTGTATTACATAGTTATAAGCGATGATGCGTCTGCTTAACGTTTATTTGTGACAAAAATTACACAATCAAATTTCTGGTCTCTGTTAACAGTAATCACTATTGATCGTTAGCTAAACAACCACGTGTTTTTAGACCAGAACATATTCGAAATATAATCAATAATATGATCGTACGTGACACGTAATGGAGCAACCACCAAGTTGATCATTAAGTTCAATGTTACAATAATTATAGGATGTTCCGTACAGGGTACTTCATGTAATACACCACTCGGAGAAATGTCTGTGTCGTCACACAAATACCATGCTAGAACTTGGATTGATATATTCGTAATCGTATATAGTCACCAATAGCCGGGTTATCACCGTAGTAACGGACATTGCCCATATAGTGAACTATTCAAACCCAGCATTAAAATCATGGTTATGATCAGTCCAAACATGAGTAAAGTTCGAACATAAGATAATAATAGCTGAGAACCTGGTGTGAATTGAACTGTGGTGGGGCCTCAAGCATATCTACCCCTGCACGTCAGAACAAAATTATGCCATGAAATGGCATAATTAGCTTGAGGATGGAAGTGAACCATCATCCCACAGCGAAATCAACCAGGCCT
Source organism: Siphonodentalium dalli (assembly GCA_032622095.1). Classification (NCBI taxonomy): domain Eukaryota; kingdom Metazoa; phylum Mollusca; class Scaphopoda; order Gadilida; family Siphonodentaliidae; genus Siphonodentalium; species Siphonodentalium dalli. The sequence goes on from CP136063.1 coordinate 296,835,346, forward strand.
GTTGGGTTTGAATAGTTCGCTAGATGGGCAATGTCAGGTACTACGGTAGTAACCCAGCTATTGGTGACTATATACGATTACGAATATATCAATTCAAGTTATAACATGGTATTTTAGTGTGATGACAGACATTTATCCGAGTGGTGTAGCACATGTAGTACCCTGTATGCATATATACATATATATATCACAGCAGAAGTTTCCTTAGAATTAATGGATGGAAATGGAATGCCTTTAATATTTGTATTATTTGAGTCGGACATAGATTACCTTAGCTGCAGGCAATCAATGCAATACATGTAAACTATGTAGAAAAAGACATTATTGAATGAAGTGTAGTGAATATGATGAGTCACTTTAATATTTGAGTCGGACGTAGCTTAGCTTACCTGAAGGCAATCAATGCAATAAGTGATGTAGAAACAGAAATTATTAAATGAAGTGTAATGAATATGAAGCATCATTTTAATGCAATATCGATTGGGTGGAAGAGAAATGTCACTTTAATAGTTAACGATGATATACATATAGAATTATAGATTATCCCCATTGAAGACGATCAATGCAATGAACAGTGTAGAAATGGAGAAAATGTTGCCTGAATGAATCAATGTGTGAACATAAAGTCTCACTTTAATGAAATATTGAGATGATGGAATCAACGATGAATTTGCAATTTCTTTAATGATGAAATTGGTTTACATATACATGTATATGCAGCTGAAAATGTGAATTGACTGAAATGTAATTATCAAAGTGTCAATGGCACTGTAGCTAACGTGGAAAGGGAATAATTTCATGTGTTACAGTTAATGGAGCGATTAGGAATGTGGTAAGTTGAAAGGCCTAGTTATGCAAAGATTAAAATCAAAGATGGCCACGACAGCCATGTTTTTTGGCAAATGACCCAAAAAAGACTCCTTCCTATTTACATGTCATTGTTAACATCCCTCACAAATTTCATGATGATCCGACAAAAGATACGACATGTAGCCCGTGTCAAAGGATTTAGTTGTGTAAAGAGTAAAATACAAGATGGCTGGTTTTTTGGTTGAATTTAAAATGAATCTTTTCCCATCTACATGTAATTGTTAACATCCATGACAAATCTCATGATGATTGGACAAAAGATTCGACTTGTAGCCCTTGACAAAGAATTTAGTCATGCAAAGAGTATAATCCAAGATGGCTGCTGGCGGCCATGTTTTTGGCCGAACAACCCCAAAATTACTCGTTTCCCATCTACATGTCAATATTAACATCCATGACAAATGTAATGAAAGTGTCAATGACACTGTAGCTCAACTTAGTAGGGGAATGATTTAATGGTTGACAGTAAATGGAGTAATAGGAAAGGTGCTAATTGAAATGTCTAAGTAAGACTAGATGTACATGTCAATATCAACATTCATGACAGGTTTCATAATGATCGGATCAGGGATGTGGTGATTATGGTGTGCCAAAGGATTTATTGATGCAAAGAGTAAATTCTAAAATGGCCAATGGCAGCCATGTTTTTTTCCGAACTACCCCAAAATGAACTGTTCCCATCTACAGCCTTTACAAATCTCATAATGATCTGATCAAAGGTACGACCTGTAGCCTGTGCCAATGGATTTAGTCATGCAAAGAGTAAAATCCAAGATGGCTGCTGGCGGCCATGTTTTTCGGCTGAACGACCCCAAAATAACTCGTTTCCCATCTACATGTCATTGTTAACATCCATGACAAATTTCATGAAGTTCCGACCAAAGCTACGACCTGTAGCCCGCACCAAAGGATTTAGTCATGCAAAGAGTAAAATCCAATATGGCTGCTGGCGGACATGTTTTTTAGACAAATGACCCCAAAAACACTCGTTCCCATCTACATGTTAATATTAACATCCATGATAAATATCATGATGATCAGACGAACAGTACGACCTGTAGCCCGTGCCAATGGATTGAATTTTGAAATCCAAGATGGCCGCCAGTGGCCGTGTTTTTTGGTCGTATGACCCCAAAATGACTCATTCCCATCTACATGTCAATATCAACATTCATAACAAATTTCATAAAGATCAGACCAAAGGTACGACCTGTACCCCGCGCCAAAGGATTTAGTCATGCAAAGAGTAAAATCCAAGATGGCTGCTGGCGGCCATGTGTTTTGGCTGAACGACCCCAAAATCACTCGTTGCCATCTACATTTGTACATGTCAATATTAACATCCATGACAAATTTCATGATTATCAGACGAACAGTACGACCTGTAGCCCGCGCCAGTGGATTGAATTTTGAAATCCAAGATAGCCGCCAGCAGCCATGTTTTTTGGCCAGATGACCCCAAAATGACTCGTTCCCATCTACATGTCAATATCAGCATTCATGACAAATTTAATAAAGATCAGACCAAAGGTACGACCTGTAGCCCGCGCCAAAGGATTTAGTCATGCAAAGAGTAAATTCCACGTTTTTTGGCCGAACGACCCCAAAATCACTCGTTCCCATCTACATGTCATTGTTAACATCCATGACAAATTTCATGAAGTTCTGACCAAAGCTACAACCTGTAGCCCGCGACAAAGAATTTAGTCATGCAAAGAGTAAAATCCAAGATGGCTGCTGGCGGCCATGATTTTTGGCTGAACGACCCCAAAATCACTCGTTCCCATCTACATGTCAATATTAACATCCATGACAAATTTCATGATAAGACGAACAGCACGACCTGTAGCCCGCGCCAATGGATTGAATTTTGAAATCCAAGATGGCCACCAGCGGCCATTCGTTCCCATCTACATGTCAAGGTCAACATTCGTGACAAATTTCATAAAGATCAGACCAAAGGTACAACCTGTGGCCAGCGCCAAAGGAAATTGTTGAGGGACACACGCACACACGGACGACGGACGCCAAACCATGGCAATAGCTCAAACTTACAAAGTAAGTTGAGCTAATAATGATCCGACAAAAGATATGACCTGTGGCCCGTGCTAATGGATTGAATTTTGAAATCCAAGATGACCACTGACTGCCATGTTTTTTGGTCAAACGACCCCAAAATGACTCGTTCCCATCTACATTGTACATGTCACGACCTAGGGCCTGTGCCGAAGGATTTAGTCATGAAAAGAGTAAAATCCAAGATGCTCATGACGGCCATGTTTTTTGGTCGAACTACCCCAAAATGACTCATTCCCATCAGCCTGTCATTATTAACATCCATGACAAATTTCATGATAATCAGACGAACAGTACGACATGAAGACCGCGCCAATCGATTTAATTTTGAAATCAAAGATGGCTGCCAGCGGCCATGTTTTTTGGCCAAATTACCCCAAAATGACTCATTCCCATCTACATGTCAATCTCAACATTCATGACAAATTTCATAATAATCTGACCAAAGTTTGGACCTGTAGCCTGTGCCAAAGGATTTAGTCATGCAAAGAGTAAAATCCAAGATGGCTGCTGGCGGCCATGTCTTTTGACCGAATGACCCCAAAAGGACTCGTTCCCATTTACATGTCAAGGTCAACAGCCATGACAAATTTCATGAAGATCCGACCAAAGCTACGACCTGTAGCCCGCGCCGAAGGATTTAGTCATGCAAAGAGTAAAATCCAAGATGGCTACTGGTGGCCATATTTTTTGGCCTAACGACCCCAAAATAACTCGTTGCCATCTACATGTCAATATTAACATCTATGACAAATTTCATGATAATCAGACGAACAGTACGACCTGTAGACCGCGCCAATCTATTTAATTTTGAAATCAAAGATGGCTGCCAGCCGCCATGTTTTTTGGCCATATTACCCCAAAATAACTCATTCCCATCTACATGTCAATGTCAACATTCATGACAAATTTCATAATAATCTGACCAAAGTTAGTACCTGTAGCCTGTGCCAAAGGATTTAGTCATGCAAAGAGTAAAATCCAAGATGGCTGCTGGCGGCCATGTCTTTTGACCGAATGACCCCAAAAGGACTCGTTCCCATTTACATGTCAAGATCAACAGCCATGACAAATTTCATGAAGATCCGACCAAAGCTACGACCTGTAGCCCGCGCCAAGGATTTAGTCATGCAAAGATTAAAATCCAAGATGCTCATGACGGCCATGTTTTTTGGCCAAACTACCCCAAAATGACTCGTTCCCATCTGCCTGTCATTATTAACATCCATGACAAATTTCATGATAATCAGACGAACAGTACGACCTGTAGACCACGCCAATCTATTTAATTTTTAAATCAAAGATGGCTGCCATGTTTTTTAGCCAAATGACCCCAAAATGACTCATTCCCCATCTACATGTCAATGTCAACATTCATGACAAATTTCATGAAGATCAGACCAAAGGTACGACATGTAGCCTGTGCCAAAGGATTTAGTCATGCAAAGAGTAAAACCCAAGATGGCTGCTGGCGGCCATGTTTTTTGGCCGAATGACCCCAAAATGACTCGTTCCCATCTGCATGTCATTGTTAACACCCATGACAAATTTCATGAAGATCCAACTAAAGCTACAACCTGTAGCCTGCACCAAAGAATTTAGTCATGCAAAGAGTAAAATCCAAGATGGCTGCTGGCGACCATGTTTTTTGGTCGAACAACCCCAAAATGACTCGTTCCCATCTACATGTCAATATTAACATCCATGACAAATTTCATGATGATCAGACAAACAGTACGACCTGTAGAACGCGCCAATGGATTTAATTTTGAAATCCAAGATGTCCACCAGTGGCGATGTTTTTTGGCGAATGACCCCAAAATGACTCGTTCCCATCTACATGTCAATGTCAACATTTTTGACAAATTTCATAAAGATCAGACCAAAGGTACGACCTGTAGCCTGCACCAAAGAATTTAGTCATGCAAAGAGTAAAATCCAAGATGGCTGCTGGCGGCCATTTTTTTTTGGTCGAACAACCCCAAAATGACTCGTTCCCATCTACATGTCAATATTAACATCCATGACAAATTTCATGATGATCAGACAAACAGTACGACCTGTAGAACGCGCCAATGGATTTAATTTTGAAATCCAAGATGGCCACCAGCGGCGATGTTTTTTGGCGAATGACCCCAAAATGACTCGTTCCCATCTACATGTCAATGTCAACATTTATGACAAATTTCATAAAGATCAGACCAAAGGTACGACCTGTAGCCCGCGCCAAAGGATTTAGTCATGCAAAGAGTAAAATCCAAGATGGCTGCTGGCCGCCATTTTTTTTGGCCGAATGACACCAAAAGGACTCGTTCCCATCTACATGTCATTGTTAACATCCTTGACAAATTTCATGAAGATCCGACCAAAGCTACGATCTGTAGCTCGTGCCAAAGGATTTAGTCATGCAAAGAGTAACATCCAAGATGGCTGCTGGCGGCCATGTTTTTTTGGCCGAACAACCCAAAAATGACTCGTTCCCATCTACATGTCAATATTAACATCCATGACAAATTTCATGAAGATCAGACTAAAGGCACAACCTTGAAATCCAAGATGGCCGCCAAGATGTTTTTCGATCGAAAGACCCCAAAATGATTCGTTCCCATCTACCCTGCTGGGAAAAACTCAGTGTCCACTTAACCACGGTGCGCTTAGCATTGCCACCGCGGCCGAAATGCAACTACACCGCGGCTCCACTGGCTAACTACAGTTGGGCATTGGTTTATTTGCCATTCGGCCATGGTGTACAAATGTAGTTGCCGCTGTGTACATTCATCAAACTGAAAAAAGACAATACAAACCAGAAATCTAACCACGGTGTACATACCATTCGGCCCCGTTGTAGTTGCTTTTTGGCCATGGTGTACATGTGTACTTGTCGTTCGGCCGCGGTGTACATGTACTTGCCGCTCGGCCGCGGCGCTCAACTGCAGTTACAAACTCTGACACTGCACCCGAATGGCAAATACACCGTGGTGCCAATGGACACTTGTTTTGTCCAGCAGGGTACATGTCAATGTCAACATTCATGACCAGGGTTCGCTCTGCCACTTGCCAAATTTGCCAATGGCAAAAATAATTCAGTTGGCAAAAAATATTTTCATTTGGCAAAAGTTTTGGCAAATCATTTTTAATTCCTTATTAATGAAGTTAAAAAATATCGGTCAATCAATACCATTCATTTTCGGAAATTATTACAATGGAATTATATTAGTTGTGTTTGATATGGTTTCGCAAAAGTTAACACCTCCATTAAGATGCAGTTAATCTGATATCATTAGTATCGACGGGTGGAGGGATTACCTCTATTTAGTGTGATGGTGGTGCTTACATAGCTAATCTTCATATGATGTTCGCTTTTGATCAAGCAACGCTTCTACTATTGTATTGTTCGGTAATCGGCTTATTGTTGTATGATAAACCGTAATAGATGAGATCATAATCATTAACTAACTGCTTTTTTATCGATATCAAACAGTGAGTGTCGAAACATAAGACTCAGTCAAGGTTGCAGAAAATGATGCTATTGGGAATAATATTTGGCAAATTCTAAAAGAATTTGGCAAAAAATATTTTCATTTGGCAAATTATTTGGCAAATGTAAATTTCGTTCCAGCGCGGACCCTGTTCATGACAAATTTCAAAGAGATCAGACTAAAGGCACAACCTGTATCCCGCGACAAAGTAAATTGTTGACGGACACACGGATGACGGACGCCAACCCATGGCAATAGCTCAAACTTACAAAGTTGTAAGTTGAGCTAATAAAACGGGATGCGTTGTGTGGCAGAACCCCGTACGTTGGAGATACGACGTTCCGACCGGACTTCACGTTGTGTATTATTTTTGGTATGACGACAACTCATGGAACCGTAGATCTGTTTATTTCTAGAGCATAATTTCGCTTCTCAAGATAGGTCAGCTGATGCTAGCATTCTCAGGCTCTTCTGGATCAGTAAGTCTTTCCCAGGGCGGTACTCATAGGAGGACTCAGTCAACTGAACACTGATGGGTAAAACCTCAGTGCTTATATGTAAAAGTGGTAACCTACTTTTCAAAATCATGTGACGATGTTACTGGCCAGGCTTGACAACTAGTTGTCAACGGCTCGTCACTAAAGTTAGCTTTAGTATAGCTTTCGTATATCATGACCAGTGCAGTGTACCAAAACAACTAATAACTTTTAGACCTCTGCACTGGTTCGACTGGAAACCTTCCTGAGAACTAGCTAGAATCAGCATCGCGTGATCTCGTCATCGTGCTAAGTACGGCTGTCCGACTAACAATCCCACGCCTGTTATTCATGCATCGTAATAGTTGGAACTGATGCAATAGTTTACAGGGGCGTGATCAGACAGGGGCGCACATCGTTCTGTTACATACCTCCCATACCAAGAGGATTTCGCATAGGCTGATGCGAAATCATCCTAGCAGGAATCGTTAACAGAAAGATGGCACACTGTTAGTTTAAGTTTAAGTTATTGTTATGATTGGGATTTATTATCCTTTAGTGTAAAGGCAACCTTTCTGGTTGCCATTGAAGGACAGACTGAGCACAATGACGGCCAAGGTCTAAGGCAAGACTTCTATTGTTAATACATCTATATATGTTTTTTCAATTGCTGAAAAAGGAAAATATGGGCAGGATACGTGAGTAGTACATCTCCATCCAGTTACTAAGCAGAGTTAACTATAGTTAAATGAGAACACATGTGTGTACCTGCTTGTTGAAAAGAGGATATGACCTTTGCATGTTAGCAGGGTTTAGATGTATGGATAAAATTAGATTTTTACTCCATTAAAAATCTGGCTGTGCAGAACATCTAATTGGCATGATAGCCTGATTCAAAAGTAAACCATAAGTTGTGTTTATATGTTGAAGACTTTAAAGTCTGTTATAATTTATGGAACAACTATGATACTACCTATCTCACGTATCCAGCTATAATGAGCTAATCTACTTATTATATCTGATTAATTTTTAGCCTTAGACCGTGGTCTTTATATAATCCTATGGCATGCGACGAATTAATTTGAGCATGCACATAATATCATGGTATACAATACCGTATTTGGAATTATATCACATCACAATAAGTTCGTGTTTTAACTCACGAGGTTTCTTTTTTACATCGTCTTCGTGGAATGTCATATATTTATTTTATATACACTTGTTGCTTTCTTGACATCATATTCAGGGAATGTCATATATTTATTGTATATACTCTTCATCTTTTCTTGACATCATATTCAGGGAATGTCATATATTTATTGTATATACTCTTCATCTAATCCTCTTCTGTAATGAACATGATTCAGCTGAACCGGATACAAGTCCAAGCACAGGTCTTGGCGGAGACGTACGTGACTACGTACTCAAGAATCCCCAAGCGCAAGTGGTTAAATTCTTGATCCAATCCAGCGGTTCTAATGGTTATGAATGTGTTAATGCGAACACAATCGCATGTTTTATATTCCGGGATAGTCGGATATTTCCTTCTTCGTTGAGGTGAACTTTATCATGATTCAAGGCTGATTCCTCAACGAAGGTGGATAGTCTTCGAAGCGGCCAGTAATATGCTGCTGGGTAATTTTTATGTAACCCGCTCCGAAGTAATTGGTTTAATTGACTCACACGGTCATTATATTGATTGACATCGCTACTGCGAGTACTGGTCTTCTTTTCTGGACCTGGAAGTCGGACTTTTCTTCTCTGAAGTAGCTCGCAGACAATTATTTTGGTAGGAGTTGGGTCTTGTAGTTTGTGGATTAGTTGGGTTAGGTCGTAGTATGTATCTTCTACTGACCTAGAGGAGAGGTCATTGCCTCCACACATTATTATTATTATGGACGGACGTAGTTGTTGTAGTTGGCTGATGGTTGACGTTTGTAGGTCGTGGAGTCGCAATCCACTAATACCATACATAGTTACTGTAATATTGGGGTCGACTAAATCCAATGCTCTGCGGAAGTTGTTGGGATATAGCGTCATCTTCTTCTCCGTTGATAGTAAATGTTGAGCCAGTCGTTGAATATGGCTGGATCCGAAGATGACAACGTTGATTTTGGACATTTTCTTATAAGGTAGATGTTGAAGAAGCTTCGTCAGTGGTAATCAGTTCTGGCAGTTCCATGAGTTGGTGCTGCTGTAAATAGGCAATATCATTTTCAGTTAGGTGAATTTTGGTACGTTTGATAGTTACAGGAGTGGATGGCGATTCGGCTGATCGCTTAGTTTCTGATGTAAGTGATGAAGACGTGGTTGGTTCTTCGTTCAAGGTACCTGCGTCTTCACGTACACCTAGTGACCCAAATCTGACGTTATGGCGCCTATTGCGGCGTTTATGTTTGCATAAGAGGGACATAACTTTATTCCGGTAACGACAGAGGGCAAGCACCGAAGCTAACATTGCCACAATTATAATTACATAAACATATTTTGGAATTTCCGAATTAAGGGGTGTTATGCTTTCCAGTTTGTCCAATGAATCAATTAACTGATGTAAAGGTATTTTAGTAACACCTTTTAATGCGATTGGTAATGTAAAATTCCTAAAACGATCAATTCTGTCCAAGACAGGTTTCCAAAGGTAGAACTTGGAAAGATTAAATTTAGGAAGAATCTCGTTATCAAACGCATTTATAAGCTGAGAGTTGTCACCTGAGAAGTGACTCTCAATTTTCACATTCGGGGCAGAAGCGATACACGTAGGTTGTAAAGTTAATAATCCAATAGGCGGAAATAATGTCACTTCTTGAGAACTTACATAATCTTTACACATTACCGAGAAAGTTATTGGTTTAGCTAAGCTAATGACAAAGAGTCCAGTGTTTACATTTCTGACATATGGTAGTTTAACGCTCGGTTGCACTTCTATAATGCACTGGTCTTTTATTGACCTCGTGTCATTCATGAGTAATGCGATAGGGCATGGTTTATCGTTGTAAAGCGTTCGAATAACACCATCAAAAGGACAGAATGGCAATGGATTCATTAAGCAGAGCGAGTTATCGGGTAATGTTATGAATTGAGTACGACCAGCATTTATTATTAAGTGTTTATGGTCAAACCGATATTCAGCAATCATTTGTCTTAAATCCGAAGATAAAGATTTGTTATTAGGTGTGTATGGGAACGAATGAATCTTAAAGAGTTCGAATTTGTTCCTTATGTTGATCAGAGGAATTTTCACTAGTACAATTAGTCGACTGTTTGTCAACAGAGTAGAACACTTAAAGTTTTGATAATACTTCCACAATTCAGTGTTGGGATCAAATGGTAATTTAAGATGATCTGGAAGATGTTTGTCCAAGTCAGATAACACTCGTCGTAAGGTATTAATACGAACCACCCTTGGAGCAATTCGTTTGGTAGTTAAGATACTTATTTGCGTATGCATGTGTTCTACATGAAATCTAGCAGCAGTAATCATTTGATTTATCTCTGTAATTCTTAGGTCAATATGATTATGCAAATTAGCGTAGTATTCCAATGTCGTTAATTTGTGTGATTGCTTGTTGAATGCCTCAGTGAGTACATGCTGAATATATTTAACTGTTTCAACCAACTGATTAGTTTTCATTCTATTTTCACGGATGTAATTCCGGGAGACGTCCATTAGGCTAAAACTTTCTTTGAGAGTGTGCTCAATTTTTCGTTGATTATTAGCCAATTTATTAATATTATTATTAATATTATTGAGGTCGCTCTCACTGACTGTTCCAAACAGCCAGGATAATCCTTCTCCTATGAAGGGGAGCAGCGACCTTTTAATCTTATGCGGCGAGTCATCGTGAAGCGTTTTGTATTCGACAAATTGCGAAACAACTTCTAAGTATTCGGTGTTCAGTATCTCTAAGTTTTCACTGAAACTCGCGAAGAGATCGTCGAATTGTTTAGTTGTACCTGTCAAGTTAAACGACTCATGTCCGTTTGTTTGTATTGTTTTTAACTTTGTTCTGTCCAACTCTTTTCGAGCTATTTTTATTTGTCTTGACAGGGATTTCAAGTAGTTTTGAAATGGTTCTAAGTTTACTACGAAACCTATTGTCCAATCTGCATTGGTCATATATATATCTTTAAGTTTTTGGAAAATCACATTATGTCGCGTCACAATAATGCTATTCGTTTGACCCAATTCTAGTGAGATTAAGGTCACACAGAGTACTAGTATTGCTGAAAATAGAAGAGTCACATGATTAGAGTGATCTCGTAGGTTAGGGTTGGGGTGTGTCTAGTTGTTGTGTCTGGTTGCCTTTGTTATCCTTGTAATTGTAACTAGTTACTTAACTTAAATACACTCGTTGTTGGAGATGTGCACTTCTCCAAAAACTAATATTAATTCAAACATTCCTATCTATGGTATTATTTAGATTGGCGAATTTCAGGCGTGCAATGGTACTATTTAAAGTTAAGTCAATAAAATCAAATTTCCCTTCTTACTTTTACACCTATCTATTTTTACAAAGAAGGAATCAGACTGCAGTCACAGGGAGGAGTTCAGACAAAAAAAATATTTGTTTGATATTTGTTTGAAAGAGGACAGGTCTTCTGAAGAGGTGTACGTGACAGACGTACTCAGGTCAATTCTTCCAAAGACGTATACAGGTCAACACCGTGCCGTCGCACATGTCAACGCTGCACAATCCTCCCTAACAAGGAATTCTTTAGCAGAGCTAAAGAAGGCAAAGAATAAATGAGCAGCGGGGATAAACAAACCGCGGAATAAGCTCGGCCATTAATGGGACCTTGTAAATAATCAAGGACATGCAGTAGAAATGCATGTGATTTCGGCTAATCCATATCCATTAATGGAAAAGGGAACAACAGACTATTTGACGGTGTAGTCAGATATTTAGAGATCAGTCTCTAGAAGGGGGATAACTGTCAGGGGTTCAATGGTAAGCAGGCGACCAGGTTCAAACTGAGATTCAGCTGAGTCGTCCTCTGCTGTTGATAATTTGGCATGAACAGATTCAATGTCTGCAGCCATGGTGATGTCTTGTAATCCCAGATTGGGAGGTACATCATAATCGTCGGTAGATGCGTTATATGCATTGTGCATATCATCACTGTACTCTTCAGTAGAGGCATTATAATCATTCTGAGCCTCTTGAGCTAGTTTACGAGCACGCAGCTTGGTGCGAAGCTCGTTAAGGGGTATATCGTCTTCGTCCTCCGAATCTGATCTGACCTGGCGTTTCATTGTACGAAGACGCTGAAGAGGTATGTTATCCTCGGAGTCGGAGTCAGAGTCAGATGAGGAGGGGGGTACAACATAGCGCTGCGCTCTGACAGCAGCTTCTTTGTCAGTTTTGACAGGCAGAGTCCAATCTATGGCAGCTCTGCGGAGGAGGTCAGCATGACTCTTAGTCACACGACCTGTAAGTTGATTACGGATGCGGTATGAAACAGGGGACCGCTTTTCAATGACGCGAAAATATGGTTGCCACTTAAGGGCTAACTTATTTTTGGTGCGATTGTCTTTATAATAGACAGGGTCGCCCACTTCAAAAGAGTTATCGGTCGCCTTCTTATCTTGGTAGGTTTTCTGTCGCTTTTTAGCAGACTGTAGATGACGATGCATCAAACGAAATGAACGATGCATTTCTTGAAGTGCGACCTTGTGAAAGTCTTCACCCACATACTTGTGATGAGGGCGGAGCAAATTGTCAATTGGTAAAATGGGGTCACGTTGATATAGCAGGTAGAATGGCGAGTATTTAGTAGATTCATTCACACTGAATCGTATACTAGCCAGTGTTTGGGGAAGATACAGATCCCATGTCTCAAGTTGATTCTTAAGCAACTTGGAAAGAATGTCATGCATAGTCCGGTGAACGCGTTCAACTTTGGCGTTACTCTGAGGATGATAATAAGAAGAAGTGACGTGATGAATACGAAGTTCTTCTAAGACATCATGCATGACTTGATTAATATTCTCGGTGCCATTATCAGTTACCAGTTCCAGCGGTGCTGAGAAACGAGGAAAAATCTCACTGAGTAACAGATTGGCAATAGTGGAGGCAGATTTGTCTGGTACTGCAAAACTTTCTGGCCAACCACTATAGAGGTCGATGAAAGTGACGATGTAGACGTTCCCACTTAACGTCTTAGGGTAGGGTCCACTTAAATCGAGACCAATTTTAGCGAAGGGGTAAGGTGCTATGTCTGTTTCTTGAAGAGGTGATTTCTTTTTCTGAAGTTTTCGACTTTGGCAGGGAATGCATTTTTCACAATATGCATATATATCTTTGTAAAGATTCTTCCAATAATACTTGGATTTGATTGAGGAAAACATTTTATCGGTACCTAGATGCCCATTATCATCGTGGTACTGCTGCATAATGTGAGCTTGTAAATGAGATGGAATGCACATGCGAAGAACAGGGTCATCCTTGGCATGACTAATATAATGCAAGATGTCATTGATAAGTATGTATTTTTCCCAAATGGAGGGGGGTGGATTGTTGCAATTATATTGTTTCTTAAGCTCTACTATCTCAGCGTCTTTATCTTGTTCTAGAGTCATGTTGAAATCAACATGTGTGAGTTGAGATTGACGAGGTAAGTCATCAGGAGGAATTATGCACTTAGCAAATTCTTTGGGTTCAAATTTGTTAGAATTTATGGCTGTCACTTGATAAGCCTTCTCACTGATCTCAGGAATGTCTTCACCATCTGAGGAATCAGTATCAGTATGAGGATTTAACGGAGAAGGTGCAGGTGGACGAGAGAGCCAGTCTGCACAGAGATTCGAAGGACCTGGTATGTATTCAATCTGGCAATTATAGCCAGCAATATCCAGTGCCCAATTCTGAAGTTTCTTATTGGCACTAAGAGGGCCTTTAAGAAGATGTTCAAGAGGTTTGTGGTCAGTACGAATGGTAAACTGAGCATTTGATAAGTAATGATCAAACTTTCGAAGGGCATAGTGAATGGCGAAGCATTCCTTTTCAATTGTGGCCCAGCGGCGTTGAGTATCACTAAGTTTGTGTGAGAGGAAATAGATTGGTCTTTCCAATTCACCAGCGATGGTGGGATCAAGACTTGGGTCTTCATAAGGTTGAGTAAGACATGCCCCGATACAATTGTCAGAGGCATCAGTATATAACCAATATGGTTTGTTGACGTCTGGGTATGCAAGATAAGATACTCCAGTTAGTTTTGATTTCATGGTATCAAAGCTTCTTTGGCATTCATCAGTCCATTTAAACTTTGAATACTTTTTTGTGAGATTAATCAGAGGTGTAGCGATGGCGCTAAAACCAGGAATGAAACGACGATAGTATGATGTCATTCCCATAAATGATCTAACTCCTTTAATATTGGTAGGTGGTGGAACATCTCGAATGGCCTTGACTTTATCAAGGTCGGGTTTGACACCGTCTGAGTTAATAACAAAACCTAAGTACTTGGTCTCAGTTTGGAAAAACTTACACTTTTTCAATTTGAGTTTCAATTTATGTTGTCGAAGGCGATCGAAGACAGTTTGAATGTCTTTACGATGTTGAGCCTCCGTCGGCGAGAATATCAAAATATCGTCTAAGTAGGCTAATGAGCGATCTTGTAGGCCATCTAAGACGACGGACATTAGCTCTTGAAACAAACTTGGGGCATTTGAAAGACCGAAACTCATTACCTTGAAAGAATAGGTCCCTCTATGGCAAGTAAATGTAGACTTTTCACGGGCATCTTCATCTAATAAGATTTGCCAGTAGCCTGACTTAAGATCAAGCGCTGTCAGGTATTTAGAGCCATTTAGAGAATTCAATATGTCATCAATGACCGGGAGTGGCCAAGTAATTGGTTTAGTAATAGCATTGAGCTTACGAAAGTCAACACAAAATCTTGATGAACCATCTTTCTTGCCCACAAGTAAGCAAGGAAAGGACCATGGTGATCTAGCAGGGGTAATGATATCTGATTCAAGCATATCATCAATTGCCTGGTCCATGATCTGCTTTTTAGCCAATGGAACACGGTATGGTTGGCACTTGATGGGTGCATTACCTTGTGTATCTATTTTCATCTTTACTGTGTCAGTAAAGGTTAGGTCTGCATCAGTTGCAGCAAAGAGACCTTCATTACTTTTAAGAAGATCTGTGATTATTTGTTTCTTATCTGAGGGCACATCAACCTCAGCATAATTAATTTTTGATGGCTTGGTGTCACGGGAAAATGACTGAGTGGGTGACTGGGAGACTTCAGAAATCTGAGCTGTCTCAAGAGGTTCAACCTTGCCTAAGACACATCCCTTTCTAAGTTTATAGAACTTGTCAGTATCATTGACAAGGTATACAGGGATGCTGCCTAAAGAAGTAAGGTCATTAACATTAATGACTGCATCACTTAAGTTCAAGCCGGGTTGTTCAGACAAGAACCCATGATCCAGAGAACTAACTTGTAACAGGTTAGTGTCGAATAAGCCACATCCGCCAACGATGTGAGCACAAGTTAAGAGACAACTCTGGGGCTTGAGAAGTGCTTCCTTCTTAAGTCTAACAAGGCTTGCAATCTCTAAGTCAGGTACCATTGGAACGATGCGATGATTAATCTTCAAACATTGTAAGTCGAAGAATATTCGCACACAGTTTTGAACCATCCAGTCAGTACCTAAGATTATATTGCGGGTCATATTTTCCACGATATAAAAATCATGTTTCATCTTTAACCCACTAACTTTGAAAGGTAATTCAATTTGACCGATACATTTGAGTTCACTTCCTGTGACTGAAGTCAAATTATCCTTCCTTCTGTTAAGTTTGGGTCTATTTGTGATTTGTTTATATAAACGGTTGCTAATTATGGAGCACTGTGCTCCAGTATCACAAAGGGCACGAACACGTTGTTTGCCTATTTGAAGCAATATTGAGGATGGCACAGGCGTACCTGTAACATTCACTTCTTTGGATGTTTCATTTTTGAATTTTTCAGAAGTTTTTCCATTTTTATTTGATTTGGGGTTATGAGAGACTCCACGACCATGTATGGTATGTTTCATTTGAGTATCTGTTTGCTTGCTTGTTTTAGTTAACTTTTTAACTTGGTTTAACCATTCTTTTCTATCTTTAAGTTGATTTGCAACATCATTTGTTTTATGAGACTTTTCAACTATTTTAGTAGTTTTACTAGGTTTATTGTGTTTTGTGTACCGTACATTCGGTTTGGGTAATTTCATTTTAAGTACATTGTATTTATCATTAGTCTCAACAAGTTTGAACTTGGAGTTGGAATTTTGATTTTTCATAAAATCCTTTGTTTTACGACGGTGTTGTGGCCTTGAAGGCATTGGACTATCAGGCACATGTATATTTGTATAGTCTGGAGGACAATAGTCTTGTTCCAGTACACTATACCTGTTGTTTGGATAAGAAATTTGAAAATTGGGCTGATTTTTAAGTTTTTGAGTTTTATTACGATGTTCAGTCTTGTTTGAGTTCGTTTGACCTTGAGAATACGGAATTCGTTGTTTGGGACTAAGATTTTTGTTTGGAAATTGATTTATTCCATTTTTTGTGTTTTTCAATTTTGTGCCATCTTGTTGGCCATTTTGGTCGCCATCATACAGAATTTTTTTTATTTTTTGTTTTTGTGAATTTTTCGATTTCCCGTAATGTAATAAGTTACTGTAGGCTTGATTTGGTTGTTTCTGAGTGTTTTGTCCCTTAAATGGGCACTCAATATGTGATTTTTGAAAACTCCTATTTTTCGAGTTTTGCTGTGCTTTTTCAGTTTTATTATCCCATGGCGAGGCGAATCGCGGATTTATGGAGTGTCTCTCTCGATTCGCATATTTTTTATGCGGATTATTCAGTGATTTACCATGTTTATGGGAGTTAGACCCACGGTTGTCGAATTTTCGCGTTCGTGGATCCGCACGTTTAGTGTCAATTGTATTTGGCGTCTTGTGACCCATGACATAAGTATTCTTCACTTTATTTAACTTATTTGTGTTCTCCAATGATTTCTTGTTCGATTTTACTCGATCAGCATATGACAATTCGGAATGCAAGTGATGGTGCACCGGTTTGACATGAAGGTCGGCGTTGGGTCGCGCGTTGTCAATCATTTTTACTGTGGGTCTGGCATAGTGTATATGCTTTGTACTCCCATGACCAGATATGTTTTTACAATGTGAATCGTAACGGTTGTCATACGTTCTAGTAAATCTGTGCGAATTTAATGGAATTACATTCGTTGAGGGTAAATTTTTACGTGTTAAATTTGGATAGAGTGCTTTATTGGATACAGTTTTGTAAGGCTTTGATTTATGTTTAATATGGTTAACCCGCGCGCGCGCCTTGTCACGAACAGGTTCTACTCGTTTAAAGAGGGATTCGGTTTTCTGTTTTGCTGCTCGTCCAACTCGTTACGCATTCGGCGTTTAAAGTTTGGGTTCGTTGTCCCATAATCGTACAAGTGGTCCTTGTACCAACATTCACGAGTATCATGATATGTTAGCTTCCAACAGCTTCGACAAAATTTGGTTGGCGGTTGAGGAGAGTTATTTATTGTGTGAACATGTGTATTTTGTCTTGGGCGGAGTCTACAAGCTTCATATTTGTGGCCCAATTTGTGACAGTAATTACACTGCACTATTTTTGGTTTGACCCTATTTACATCCATCGGTTCTTGTCCCGATGGGGTTTCATTCGTCGGTGTGCGATTGAAACGCATTGAAAATCGTTTAAGGATATTAAATTCCTCCACAGCTACGAAAGCTGCTTGATCCAATGTTTGTGGATCTTCTCTCAAGATTTTCATCTTGAGGTTTGTGTCATTTAACCCGTCAGTGAAATACTGTACCAACTGACGTTGTATTGCAGGGATGGCTAATTCTTCATACTCGAAAGCATCCACTGCTAATTGGCGAACTGCCTCTACATATATATGTATATTTTCCCCTGCTTTTTGTTTGAAGCTTCTTACTTTTGCAAGAGCCTGATGTTTGTCTGTTATTTCCGCGAATCTAATCGTTAGTTCGCGTTTTATTTGGTTCCACGTGACCCCTTGATTTTCGTGATGATATCGCGTGAGAAATTCAGCTACAGGGCCGCCTGTACGCTGAAGTGCGACTAACCATCTTTCTTCTTCTGGTGTACCGAGTATATTACAATACCGGTCTATTTGTTTTAAGAATTCCCTTAATTTCCGAGGTTGTCCCTCGTACTTTTCTACCATTGTAGATAAAGTCAACGCGCTTTGCGCGGCGGTTTGCGTACGAATCGCATTGGTTTGTTGTCCCAGATTCAAATTGAATCCAGCAAATTGCTGCTGGATTCCTGCCAAGACGAGCCCGATTTGCTCGTTTTGTCTCAACAAATGTAAGGCGGCATTTAAGTCGCCTTGTTGCCCGGGTTGTGGTTGAGGATTTTGCGGTTGTTGTTGTTGAACAGGTGCGTCCATATTTGCTTCGTCCGCGGGTAAGGGTACGTTCAAATGCGCACCTTGTATATCATCAACAATTTGAGCCATTATTTGAAATATCTTTAACTCGTTTTAAACGGATACTTTATACATCGACCACTTTCAAACGTGTGACAAATGTTGTTATTATTAATCCACACGGAGAATTCTATGACGTGAACCCAGTCTCTAAATAGTATACATTTTCGAATTATTTTAATTTCGGAGACGGTCCCGTACCGTGTATTTTCTAATTGATATATTTGTGGTTTTAAAATGGCGCAATATTCATCATACGTTAGCTTTTCCAATTCAAAACAGTCCGGCAGAAAATCGTCATAATTTTCGTCAGGCCAGGACGGAACGGTTTTTAATGCTGCATGAATTTTAGCCAATAAATCTGGTTTTAATTCGTCTTGAATTTGGGAAGCCAGGATGTTAGATTTTGATTTTTAGAACCCAGGGTGTCAGAAATTCGTTTTTATGAGCCATGGTGTTTTAGAAAAGGTGGGCTAGAAAACGTCAGATTCTAGGGTCTTAGGTGTACTCACCTATCTTCATCCTTGAAATTGTCGTCGTGGTTGATCCGTGCTCACTGCAACCAGTTAATCTCTATGTGGCAGAACCCCGTACGTTGGAGATACGACGTTCCGACCGGACTTCACGTTGTGTATTATTTTTGGTATGACGACAACTCATGGAACCGTAGATCTGTTTATTTCTAGAGCATAATTTCGCTTCTCAAGATAGGTCAGCTGATGCTAGCATTCTCAGGCTCTTCTGGATCAGTAAGTCTTTCCCAGGGCGGTACTCATAGGAGGACTCAGTCAACTGAACACTGATGGGTAAAACCTCAGTGCTTATATGTAAAAGTGGTAACCTACTTTTCAAAATCATGTGACGATGTTACTGGCCAGGCTTGACAACTAGTTGTCAACGGCTCGTCACTAAAGTTAGCTTTAGTATAGCTTTCGTATATCATGACCAGTGCAGTGTACCAAAACAACTAATAACTTTTAGACCTCTGCACTGGTTCGACTGGGAACCTTCCTGAGAACTAGCTAGAATCAGCATCGCGTGATCTCGTCATCGTGCTAAGTACGGCTGTCCGACTAACAATCCCACGCCTGTTATTCATGCATCGTAATAGTTGGAACTGATGCAATAGTTTACAGGGGCGTGATCAGACAGGGGCGCACATCGTTCTGTTACAGTTGGAATTTTGCAAAATGAATAAAATGAAAACCCTCAGGAGCTCCGAAATAGGGGTGGGCGGGTCACCGGAAACACAGGTATATATTTTTTTGGCTTTACTACTTCGGGGTTCATGCAGTTTGCTGAATTTTTCTTGCGGTAAAAATCCGATGACCACATTGAACCCGCCGTTCATTTCTTATATAATACAGCAGTATTACATGGGGTGACACCACTATAGAGGGGGTCAATTACTTAAATCTAGGGAAGTCGATAGCCGAGAGGTACTGTAGTGTACTGGTCTCTCGTGGTAGCGGGCCAGGGATCGCAACCTGGTCAGGGTATTCTGACAAAAATCAGAACTCGGTCAGATACCAAGTTTGTAAAGCTGAAAAGTCTCATTTGAGATCACTGAATAAAGATCCGAATGCAAAAATACCGACTTCCCCCATTACAACATCTATCCAGGTATTTTGTTGTTCTGCAGTATGCTGTCTGATTGGGGGTGCAGACATTAATGGCTAACCTGTGTACATGCCTCGGGGTATCTGGAGAAGTCAGCCCAAAACAAGGTCGGCCACAAGAGAAGTCGGCCCGGGTAAATTAAAGATTGGTCAAGAAAAGTCGGCCCATTATTATTTTACTGCTTGTTAATGCCTGTGGCACAAGAAGATGAGACCGACATTTCGCCACACGGTGTCATAAGGGATTACATCACCTCGTAGCATTCCATTTTATGTGACCATGTTTTGGTCACATGGTGTCAAGGAGGATTATATCACCTCCTGGCAATCCATTTTCTTATCGCGCACTGTCATGGCTTTACGCAGATATGTCGATAGGGTTCGTTAAACGGAAATTTAAATCTGTACCGGAAAAATAGCCATATATACAAGACATGGTATTAGACCAGATACGAACCTTCAAACTTAGTCAGCCAATTAATCTATAGACCTAAACAATGTCCTGTCATAATTATAATGGGCGTCGCGCCAGAGGGATTTCCACATGGAAGCAGTCAGCGAAACGCCGATAAAGATCAACACTAAGTCATATACAATGTAGTGTTAAACAAGGTTTCCGTGACACCTGATATACATGTATGTTACTCAATTGAGTAAACATGTCACTAACTGATGTTAATAGCTGGGCCGACTTCGTACGGGGCCGACTTCTGGGCCGACTTCTCTGGGGCCGACTTCGTAGCGGGGCCGACTTCTCCTGTATTCCGCCTTGGCGTGTGCACATTAAAGAACGCTACTGCAGTCGCCACAGGGTTATAAAGTTACTAGTACTCGGCCGTGGTAGCACCTGGACCCGACAGGAATGATTAACAGCCCGAGGGCCTATTTATAGACCCGAGACGGAGTTAATCATTCCTGGAGGGCTGTAAAGAAACCAAGGTGCCCGACAAAATCATGCTATTACTATTATTACCACACCGTCCTGGTGTGAGCATGCTTTAATGAAAACAAAGCTTAGCGCTCGCTTCTGTTCAACTTCACATTAAAATCATGGAATCATGACGTGTGGGTAAAATAATGTTCATCTAATAAAGAACGCCCTCTAAAGTGGTAAAAATATTAAGTAATAGTGTTAACGTTGGAATCAACAGAAAGATCAGACTTTAATTTTTGAGGCGCGCGATCGCTCTTGCGCACCATCGCGCGGCTAAAATTGAAAACCAGTGAGCGATCAATTGCGCGCCTAGCCAAATACGGAGAGCGTACAAGAATACTAAAGAAACAGCTTGAATGTTGTAGCAAAATATCAAATGAATTCTCCAAAACCAACATTCATTGTCGGCATTCATCAAAAGGTGATCCCTCGTGCCACGATGATTGGCAGTTTAAGTTTTTTGACGTCACACGATGTGAAGTGTCAAATGCACTATCTGTCTGAGACTGAATGATTCGAAGCTAAAAATACATTTGAACGATTTCTATGTATGGCTTATAACGTCACATAAATTCCTGGAAAATCAAAGCGAGACCACGTGGCCGGGAGATGTTACCGTATTTATTTCGTCAGCATTGAATCGGAGTATTAAATTAATTCCTTATTAATAATTATGAATTACAATTAATATACCGGGGTAGGAGCATGTACAATATGAAAACACAGTGTGTAACATTCACTTGTGCTAATGGATAGTGGATTAAGCAGTGTTAAACCATCAAAGAGTTTCAATGGACATCCATCGTGAGTAAACTAATTCAATTTACGCAACATTTATGAATGTATTTCCGCTGTTTATTTTATCTTGATAGAAACCGCGCGGCTGGCCAAAACCCAGCGAGCGGGACTATGCGCGCCTACATTTTGTAAACATGAAAGTCTGAAAGATATCTGTATGAATTTGAACTGAATACACATGTACTACCCTGCTCGGCAAAACAAGTGTCCACTTAACCACGGTGCGCTTAGCATTGCCACTGCGGCTGAAATGCAACTGCACATGCAGCGGCTCCACCAGCTAACTACAGTTGGGCCGCGGTGTATTTGCCATTCGACCATGGTGTAGTTGCCGCAGTGTGCATTCATTAAACTGAAAAAAGACAATATAAACCAGAAATCTAACCACGGTGTACATGCCATTCGGCCCCATTGTAGTTACTTTTCGGCCATGGTGTACATGTGTACTTGACGGTCGGCCATGGTGTACTTGCCGCTTGGCCGCGGTGCTCAACTGCAGTTACAAACTCTGACACTGCCGACGAACGCCAAACACACCGCGGTGCCAATGGACACTTGTTTTGTCCAGCAGGGCAGTACGATTGATCTTTTCAATTTGAAAACAGAAACAATTCTTTTTCAGTCCTAAATCAAATGATTAAATTAATGATAAGCAAATACCTGTGCAACCTTTGATGATCATGATTAGAGAACAAATTCAACAATGCCTCCAAGCTCCTGTCGAAAGTAAAAGTGCAATAATCATGTCACAAACACAGTTTACACATGATGTCATGAAATTGAATACACCTAACATTGAATTGCCTAGTCTTCGTGTATCTGTGGTACACAATAATCCATACAATCCTCAAAACAACATTCATTGTTGCAAATTACATGAAACACAGATCAATCACTCGTTGATTTTTCAATTTCGTGCCATGTGGGGCCTTGACCTTGTAGTGGAGAAATCGGTGTATATAAAGTGGTTGTCGACGCCGATGCCGGCTCTAAATAAAAGTGTAATGTCTAGCTTCTTCGTTGTTTCTCAGTGGATGTGAATGCGATTTGGTATGTGTGTCCGGGTTGGGTCATGGATGATATTGATTATCGCACATGCACATTTAAATTTGATTTTTTTTTTTAATTTACAAATTTCGAGTAGAAGATTTGTTTACAATCGAGATGGCTAATCACAAACTGTGCCACGGTAATATTTTACCGAATGCCATGTTATCAGACTAGAAAGGCTGTGATTAATCCTCGATTAATCTATTATTTGATTGAGTCTCTGAATGACTCAGTGAGGACAATTAAAAAGTGATCATCGGCAATCGTTGTTGTTGTACTTGTATGTAAATTCCTCCGTCGCGGTTGTCTTCGGAGCACGCTGCTCTCCTAACTCAGTACCGTTACTAACAGTCGATTGTGTTGAAGTTGAAGTGAAGAAAACCTAATTCTTCGATCAGTTTCTGCTGGAGTCTGCGCAGTAACCTCCCGGAAGTCACGTGTGAAATTT
This sequence comes from Siphonodentalium dalli, assembly GCA_032622095.1. Lineage (NCBI taxonomy): Eukaryota > Metazoa > Mollusca > Scaphopoda > Gadilida > Siphonodentaliidae > Siphonodentalium > Siphonodentalium dalli. Next base: position 296,858,592 of record CP136063.1, read on the forward strand.
ACAAAAAAGCATACACGCTATTTTCGCTCTTGGTATAGAAATATAGAAAAATTATATGACGTCATAATTCACACGCATTTAGGTATAAACACCCACTGGGGTGGTTGCTATTAATCGATAGAAGCATTTCCTGGTAGGGGTCTTCGATTCATATCTAATATTTTATACCCCGGCATCAAAATAACACATGTTTACAAAGAGACAGAGCATCTTTATACCCCGGTAACAAAGATACCCATATGGTGCCCCTCACAACCACGATGAGGCGACTGCCAGTAATAGATCATTACATCTGTGTGGGGCTCTCTGTGTGGTTATAACACATGTTTACAAAGAGATAGAGCATCTTTATACCCCGGTAACAAAGATACCCATATGGTTCCCCTCACAACCACGATGAGGCGACTGTCAGTAATAGATCATTACATCTGTGTGGGGCTCTCTATTTGGTTATAACACATGTTTACAAAGAGATAGAGTATCTTTATACCCCGGTAACAAAGATACCCATATGGTGCCCCTCACAACCACGATGAGGCGACTGTCAGTAATAGATCATTACATCTGTGTGGGGCTCTCTATTTGGTTATAACACATGTTTACAAAGAGATAGAGTATCTTTATACCCCGGTAACAAAGATACCCATATGGTGCCCCTCACAACCACGATGAGGCGACTGTCAGTAATAGATCATTACATCTGTGTGGGGCTCTCTATTTGGTTATAACACATGTTTACAAAGAGATAGAGCATCTTTAACAAAAGAGCTGTCCAGGAATGTGAACGCTGTTTATAATCTCCATAAACGCATCGGGAAAGTAGCATGTATCGTACATCTGGATATGTTAGTCAACGCTGATTGCGATTTCCATAAATGAATCGCGAAAGTACCATGTATCGTATATCTGGATACGTTAGTCATTTTCGTCAATCTGTGGTTACTACGCGCAGCGAATGAATTCCCAGGAAATGTATCCCTTTGCCCAGTGTGTAGTCTGACTTTCAACATTAAAACCGAATTTAACTTATTATTCTCTTCGTTACATAATAATATTAGTATAGTATACACAAGCATGTATGTACTGTTCTATGGATTAGAAATATATTCTATATTACGAAATCTTTCTGCGTTTTCTTCAAGTCATGACCCTATTGAACGGCATTTAGAAATGTGTAATAATTTTAATAAAACCAAGAGTCGAGGGCATCCAGGAAATATTTCGGTGTTAGTCAAGATACTATTACCTGATTACAAAACTAGTTCACCAGTGTGTCAACTTATATCGTTCTTACAGTAGAACAATCAGTCTTAAAATGTCGTCATCGATATCAAATTTGTGTCATTTAATATATGGTCTCATGACAAAGCTACAAGATCCAGAATGTGTTTATGATACAGCATAACTTATATCGAATTTGAAAATGTTCATATATTGGCTGTCAAAAATCCCAAAACTAAAAGAAAAGCATATTGGACCATATTTCTATAAAAGGCCAAATGTAGTGAAATCATCAGTATTTTTCAAAGCCGACAATAAAAAACAGTACGAAAACATTCGAAATGCGTTAAAAATAATACCTTCTGAATCCGCTCGAGGCTTCAGAACTATAAATACATCTATATATGCACATATACTTGTGTGCACATTCCGGACCTATTTGAAACTACATTGTGTCTGAACTATACTGTGTAGCGCAGAATACATGTTCATATAGTTAAAGCCATAGCTGGATATGCTGGTAGGTGCGTATGGGGGAGATATCCATTATTATGGTGGATGTGGAGATATCATGTAGGCTACAGGGTGGGGAATATATCCCGTATGCTGCTGGATGGGGGAGATATTATGTAGGTTGCTGGTGGGAGAAATATCATGTGTGATGCTGTATGGTGGATATCGTGTGGGCTACTGGGTGGGGTATCGTATAGGCTGTTGGGTGGGGGAGATATCTTATAGGATGCCAGACGGGGGTTATATCATGTTGGATACGGGAAATATCATGTAGGCTGCTAGATGGGGAAGTTTTTCATGTAGGATGCTAGATGGAAAATATCACGTAGGTTGATGGATGGCTGTGCCAAGACAACCCCAGGGACATAACTTTCAACCTGGGAAGAAGATAGGAAATATCTAAGTCAGAGGGGCGCTCGATTACCACACATATCAGCGCCGCTGTTGACCACATCTAGATCGCAAGTACTGAGTACCAAATCGAATTAGCGAGCGTCCATGCAATAACATAGGGAAATGATTTGTGGAGTAAACAGAACACGGTTTTGAGGATTAGCAAGACCAGATGTATCGCCTAGAAAGCTACTGAACCCAGGAGAGTTAATAGGACCCATTGGGAGATGACGATAACTCAATTACCCTAAGTACGATGAACCGACGCGCCGTGAAAATACACATGGCCGTCATTAGCAGACACTGGGTATTTTAGGAAGAAGCAAACCGACATCCACAGACAGTTCTAACCAGTTTCTATCTGACCAACACAAGCGATCATCACGAACCCTCGGACGCTTAGAAGAGCAGAGTGGAGCAATGGACGGAAATACAAGGTAAACATTATGCTCTTGTATTTCTAACAACGCCCCACTGATGCGCCGACGGAGGAAGAAGAAGAGCAGACGACAGGAAGACGAACTCAACCGGAACTCAACCGAGTAGAAGACAAGCAGACACACACAACCTATGAAGACGGAAGAAGACTCTAAACCAAGCAGACGACAGGAAGAGAAACCCAGATGCCGATGATTGAACATTATTGACTTTGTTATATATAAATAATCAAACCGTTCTGATAGCCTTAAGAGTTATATGTACCCGTATTGGCACATATCTCTTAACTGGTGCCGTGAGCAGGATCTGAACGCTAATCGCAGACACAACGTGAAACCAGAAGAGGAACAGTGTGAACAGAAACAGTGTGGGAAAATTCGCAAAACGTGAGTCTAATTGTTTATTATCATAATGGCTACCCAACAATCAATTGGTGTTCTCGCCCCATTGACAGAGTCTATCAATTCTCAAATTGCTGCAATGGCCATGACTACGGTGACACAGGTAGTGACGTCATTTGACGGGGACCCCACGAAATACCACGGGTGGGTCAAGTCGATAGAAAAATGCGCGATCCTAACCGGCGCTAACGAAGCAAAGAAGCCCTATATGGCATTCCAGAGCGCGACGGGCCCCGTATCAGATTTTTTACAAAGATATTTGGCCACGAATCCTAACGCCACGTGGCAAGACACAAAAACTGAATTATCTAGTCGATTTGCCGAGATAAATGACATTCAATTCGCCTTTTCGATGCTAAGAAAAATCAAGCAAAAACAAAACGAAAATTTACATGTGCTTGCCGAACGAATTTTGGAGATCGCGACGGTGGCATACCGAGAGCAAATCGGCGGGATCAACGCGGTTGAAGGCCAACTCGTAGGGTTTTATATTGACGCTTTAAGAAGCGACAGTTTGAAAATGAAGTTGATCAGGGATGCGCCGAAGACACTAAAATTGGCAGCCGACATCGCCATGCGGGAAATGGGGATCCGACGGGTATTCAACCTACGAACGGGCCGCGAAAATTACAACGAAAACGAACCGGAAGCAATGGAAATCGATAGTTTCAGAAACAAACGCGCGAGAACAACCTGCGATATATGCGCACGCGATGACCACACGACCCGTGAACACCGATCACGCCCGAGACAGGTGCATGTCGAAGCGGTGATTAAACCACGAACAGTCGAATGTTGGACGTGTCAAGGTGACCATTTCGCTCGCGACTGCCCCTTTAAGACCGAAAACCGAAGGCACGTATCTTGCTGGGGTTGCAACAGTAATCACTTGGCTAGAAATTGCCCCTCTAAATCCGGAGATTCGAAGCAAAAGCAATGGAACACGCCAGTAACGCCACCTAGGGGAATCCGCCGAGATCAGCCGAACCGATCACGTGACATATCCCATGATACACCGCGACACAGCCGGAGATATCCGACATTAAACGAACCGCCACGAATGATGACCCCGCCCACATATGCAAAAAACTAAGGAATCCTCTCATTGAGGCCACAAATGGGAGGAAATATAACATAAATATTGTAGGGAACCCCAGCTCGTGTTTAGTCAGAATAGGTAAAAATAAATATCGCTCATTAGTGGATAGTGGAGCGGAAGTATCATTGATTCACAAACGCGTCTATGACGCATTACAGTTCCGACCAAAACTAACTAGGGAACACATCAACCTTAGCTCCGTGAATGGGAAGTCACTGGGCGTACTTGGTAGCGTGGAACTGACCTTCAGAATGGCGAAACTAAAATTAACCCATAAATTTTATGTGGCGAATGATATGACCCGGAATATGATCATGGGGAGGGATTGGTTGACCTCTCGGGGGGTCAGACTATATTATGATCTGGGATGCCTCAAGGTCAGTGACGTGTACGTCCCATTGGAATCGGACGCGCACATAGCTTCCCTGCTGAGATTGACCAGCAAGGTTAGCTTAAAGCCTCAAACATCAACTTTATGTATGGGAAAATCAAAAAACTTAGCTTCTCTTCGCAAGTCGACATTAGTAGAGGTGGCCCAAATCGAGACAGGCTACCTAGCGTCAGAACCCGGTCTGGAAATCGGCAGCTCCATTTCTGGGGTGGGCAAGAGGAACAAGGTCCCGGTATTACTCGTCAATAACACGAACAAAACGTTTCGCCTACGGCGGGGCAGTGTGATTGGCAAAACGATCGTGTGTGACCCCGAAACCAATCATGAAATCAACTCTTTGTCGCAAAGCTACCGGTCCCCGATAACCCGTAATTACCGCGACAATGGCTATGCTCCCGGGCGCGCCGACCGTAACAGGGTAGACAACTCTAGGTCAGCACGCGCTACCGTCGAGAAAAGATTAAATTTAACCGAAGTTTCGTGCCCCGAGCAATACCGAGAGACACTGGTAAAATTGTTGAAGTCCAACTCGGACATTTTTGCCGACAAGGACACTGAGCTGACGCAGACGAGCACAGTCAAGATGCATATTGACACGGGAAACCACCCTCCGATAAAACTTCGCCCGTATCGCACCCCTTTGAATAAACGACCGTTGGTTGACACTGCCATAAATGATATGCTCGAAGCGGACATTATCAGGCCGAGTTCGAGCCCGTATTCGGCGCCTATTGTCATGGTTGACAAGCGCGACGGCACGAAACGATTTTGCGTCGACTTCAGACAATTAAATTCCATAACCAAGCCTATGTCATACCCACTCCCGGTTATCGACGATATTTTGGCACTTCTTGGAAAGTCTAAATTTTTCACCGCTATCGATCTAAAAAGTGGCTATTGGCAGTGCCAGGTCGCAGAGGAGGACAAGCAAAAGACGGCATTCGCTTGCCACCGAGGTCTTTTTGAATTCAACTCCATGCCTTTTGGGCTCCGGAACGCTGGAGGGGTTTTCTCCCAGCTGATGGCCCAGGTGTTATGTGGGATGGGTGATTACGCCATTGCCTACTTAGACGACGTCCTCATCTACAGCGAGTCCCTAGAATTACATTTGGAACATATCCAGAAAGTCTTTGACAAGTTGCGCCAACATACACTGAAATTAAAATTAAAAAAGTGCCAATTCCTAAAGCAAGAAACACGGTATTTGGGTTTTATAATTGATACCGACGGCGTCCGACCTGACCCCGACAAGGTCAAGGCCATCCGGTCGCTTGTGCCCCCAACATCAGTAAAAGAAGTACGTTCCTTCATTGGCATGAGCAACTACTACCGCAGATTTGTCCCCTCATTTTCGCAAATCGCTGAACCTTTGGTACAGCTTACAAAAAAATATGCCAAATTCAAATGGGACCAAGCTTGCCAAATTTCGTTTGACAAACTAAAAGAAAATCTCACGGCAGTGCCTCTCCTGGCCTACCCAAATACGGCCACGCCCTATACATTGTATACTGATGCAAGCGACCTTTGCATCGGTGCCTGTCTGACCCAGTTGGGCTCAGATGGCGTTGAAGAACCAATTTATTATCTCTCACACAAACTTAGTGATACTCAAACCCGATGGCCAACTGTGGAGAAAGAGGCATATGCAATTCACTTCGCATTACAAAGGTTGGACCATTACCTTCATAACGCCACTTTCACGATAAAAACAGATCATAAACCATTGAAGTATCTCTTGGAATCCCCCATGCAGAACAAGAAAATTCAACAGTGGGCTTTGGGCATAACTGGATATAACTGTAACATTGAGTACATAGCTGGCCCAGATAATCACTGCGCAGACCTGCTCAGTCGAACGCCACCTAATGCTTATACGGAACAAGAGAAGGCAGAAGTAGAGGTAGATATCAACGACATTAACCTTACTGTCGCCGAGACCCAAGCGGAAATCGCTGCCTTGAATTCGTCTCGATTTAAACCCAAAGACTTCGCAAGCTGCGAGGTAACCCCAAAGGAACTGCCGAATAAAACTCAAATTGGTCAGGCTTACCAACCTACTAATCTACTGTTCAACAAGCCAGGCTTCAACATGCTTGAGGAACAAAAGAAAGACCCGGAAATTGCGTCAGTTCTGGAGGCCCTCGACAAAGGCGAGGACACCCGGAATGACAAACACTTGATGATTGACGGGGTACTCTATTACCTCTCGAGTGCTGACGCAGAACCGACCCCACGCCTTTGGGTGCCCGCACATCTTCAAACCAACATAATCCAACAATACCACGATGATAACGGCCACGTGGGAGTAGACAAAACGCATGATGCGATTAGGTCGAAATATTTTTGGCCCAGACTGTACAAGGAACTAAACTGTTACGTTGGAAAGTGCGTGACCTGCCAAGTCAGGTCTCTGCAAAAACAATCCCCTAAAATGCAAATAACGGACACGCCCCCCTACCCTTTTGCCAAAATTGGGTTGGACCTATCAGGGCCCTACCCCACGTCGCTATCGGGTAACCGCTACATTATCAGCTTCATAGACTTATATAGCGGGTGGGCAGAAGCGTTTCCGGTCAAGGACAAGTCAGCCGATAACGTTGTTCATCTCTTGATCGACGAGATATTCCCGCGACATGGATGCCCTCTAGAAATAATAACCGATAACGGCAGTGAGAACATTAATTACAAGGTCAGGGACACTCTGAAGGCTTTGAACATTCACCACGTGACTACGTCTTATTATCACCCCCAGAGCAACAGTAGAGTGGAGAGATTTCACAGGACTTTTAAAGACATTGTCTCAAAGAAAGTGGCAGACCAAATAAACACGTGGGACGTCCATTTAAATCAAGCACTAGCTGCGATTCGATTTAACAAAAATGAAACTTCTAAATTCTCCCCCTTTTTCTTGTTATACAACCGAGACGTCGTGTTCCCAATAGACAATCTCCTAAAACCCAGGCGTAAATACGCGGGAGAAGATTACCATCAGATAGCTCTGCAACAACAGCACAAATCCTTTATGATGGTACACAAACACGTGAAACAGGCGAAACGCCAACAAGCAGCGAAATTTAACAAAAAGGCCACAGACACCAAATTCGAGATTGGCGAGGCCGTCTATGTGAAGAATCATTTACGAAAAAGCAAACTTGAAAGCAAATGGAAACCCTACTTCCGCATAACCAAGCAAATAACGCCCGTTACTTTCGAGTTAAGGAATCAATTAACTGGGAAAGTCACACAATCCCATGCTGAACATATGCGCAAAGCCAACCTGGAATGGGAAATCCCCAAAACTGACAACAACAAGCGTGCTCAAACGTATGTTGTTCCCCCCGAACACGAAGATAGCGACGTTCCTGCCCCTAACCCTGTGGGTGGGTCTTCTGGCGATGAAACAGAACCATTACCAGATGATGTAATCGCTCGATATCGGAGACAATGTTCGGACTCCGATGACGAAGATGTCCCTTTAAGCGAGCTTAAGATGCGCTTACAGCGTAGGAAAACGCGACTCGCGCGCTCAGAGCCGCTACAAAACCCTGACTCGTCCATGGACGAGAGACCAGAGCCGAGTGCCAAGGCACGACGCGCTTCAGCGCCTCGTCGACACGGGCGCAAAGTAACAAAGATGTTTACGAGTGATGACAGCTCAGAGGATGAGTTAATGGAAGTGGCCGCCATTGAACAAAACCCTCGTGAATGTAAGCCCGTACCGGCCCCACGCAAGTGTAAGCAACTCATGAATGGAGCGCTTACTGACATAAGAACCAAGCAATCAGTTAAAAACCTATTGTACACAATAGCAGCAGTAATGTAAATAATAATGAAACGCCCGAACTATTTATCTGGATTTCATTTCGGAATGAATGAGACCCCACTTTTAACTGTCTTATTGATGACTGGTGAGTCTAACCTGGCTTCGTAAATGTTGAAAATAATTAGCCCAACGCCCCAGACCGAATCGCGAATAAATAGTCATGTTCGGATCAATGACAGGTCGCGCGCCCCATGAAACCCGGCACGTGCGCATGGCGATTTAATAAATAAAGCTTTGAACTTTGCAATCGCGCACCGAGAGATAACGTGCACGCCGCCACCCTTAGGGTTACTACGTTTAAGAGCACCCCGCTCAAATAAACACGATCGAAAATATGCTCACGACTGACTTAGTGAACGAAAAAGTATTACCCCAATGAATGGTAGTGATGGCCAGGGTGGTATTTTGCCCTAGAAACGTAGTTACAGTAGTAATTTTCATTATCTTGACCCACCGATTCTGGTGGAAATTTGTTAAACATCAGTTGCCAAGGTTAGCCATTATGTATAGTAAGCAGTTAGACCAGCGACCTGAGGATATCCCGAATGCCGTGTTCAAAGGACCCATCGACGAAGCAATGGAGACGGATGCACCAAAGCCGTCTGCGCTATTCCGGGACAACACTCAGGAACGCCTACATGAATATCCAATTATAGCCGTCAGAGGCGAACCACATCTGTGGCGGATTTGGATTAGTATCACTTATATATATTATGTTGTGTATTCATGTATTCCACATTTTGTTCGTACCGATTGTCGAGTTGTTCTTAGTATCGATCACATGTATATAGATATAGACATTGGGCATTCCTCTCATCGTATTCCGAATTTTAATCTACGAATCGCCATAACGACGTAAGTTGCATGTAGATAAGCCTTGATGCAGTACACATTTGAGGTATTTGGACCAGTAACATCGTTGGCACGTAGACGTACCTTCGAATTATTTCTCACTTGCCGAATACTAATCAATTGTATTATCAGCTGTTGAAGAGAAAGTAACACCCCTGACACGTAATCAGATATTTAACGCCGGAAAATCAATCGCGTTATTCACGCAGCATGTTCGCGTCTTTTTCTGTCTAATTATTATAGTTCCACCAGTCAGACGATCGACGGAGCCGAGGCAGAGCCCAGGCCCGATCAGGCGGAACTCGACCCACTTCTAGGGTACGGTTTCGGACTCCTCCCCGAAGCAAGGCCTCAGACCCCACCGACACTGCGAGCATTCTTCGCCAATTGCCGACGGCGGCTAGACGAGGGCGTTCACGAACCACAGGAACACCTGGCGGGCTCTGAGGACGAGGAGGACGCTGACGACCAAGTGGACGAGGCCGCCCGCGACGTCGGATGGAACGACGACGGGTTGTGGGACGAGGGTTTCGGCGAGGATGATGGGCAACCGGTCGGGTACGTTACGCCCGCACCTCCGTGCCTAGCTCCACCAGCGCAAGAAAACTGGGACGACCCCTAATCCGAATGCCGACCCCACCCACAACCAACAATAGCAAATAACGACCCGGACCGAAATGAATACGACAACGCCATGCGATTTCAATCATAGTTTTACACCGAAAGAGTCACAGCCAGTAGGTCGGAGTTGTCTGAGAGACGCCCAGACCACCCGATCTACACGGAGACGGCCGACATCGAACCAGCTATCCATCGCCGATGCCGCTGTTGCGAAACACTTCGACGAATCATCGACCTGCTGCGCAGCGACGAATTGGACTTGCGATTTCAAGATCAACTTTAAATCGAAAAAGTGAAGGAGTAATGTGCCAAGACAACCCCAGGGACATAACTTTCAACCTGGGAAGAAGATAGGAAATATCTAAGTCAGAGGGGCGCTCGATTACCACACATATCAGCGCCGCTGTTGACCACATCTAGATCGCAAGTACTGAGTACCAAATCGAATTAGCGAGCGTCCATGCAATAACATAGGGAAATGATTTGTGGAGTAAACAGAACACGGTCTTGAGGATTAGCAAGACCAGATGTATCGCCTAGAAAGCTACTGAACCCAGGAGAGTTAATAGGACCCATGGGGAGATGACGATAACTCAATTACCCTAAGTACGATGAACCGACGCGCCGTGAAAATACACATGGCCGTCATTAGCAGACACTGGGTATTTTAGGAAGAAGCAAACCGACATCCACAGACAGTTCTAACCAGTTTCTATCTGACCAACACAAGCGATCATCACGAACCCTCGGACGCTTAGAAGAGCAGAGTGGAGCAATGGACGGAAATACAAGGTAAACATTATGCTCTTGTATTTCTAACAACGCCCCACTGATGCGCCGACGGAGGAAGAAGAAGAGCAGACGACAGGAAGACGAACTCAACCGGAACTCAACCGAGTAGAAGACAAGCAGACACACACAACCTATGAAGACGGAAGAAGACTCTAAACCAAGCAGACGACAGGAAGAGAAACCCAGATGCCGATGATTGAACATTATTGACTTTGTTATATATAAATAATCAAACCGTTCTGATAGCCTTAAGAGTTATATGTACCCGTATTGGCACATGGCATCGTGCTTGTCTTGGAACTGGCATGATTCAAATAACACGACATTGTGTAATAGAAACAAAACGCATGGCCACAGGCCACAGTTTGGTTACCTATACATTATGTACAGGTTAATATGATGTCATACGATGTATATTTGTTTTGTTTTCCAACGTATCATTGCTTTCGCTCTCTTTATATCAAGCTTTCGATCCGATCTGGACCTTCATCAGGAATAATCAAATGTTGAAAAACAACTACATATTACCAGATTAGCATAAATTCACACAATGAGTCAACACACTTCCGTTAATCCGTTAAACCACACCGTGATGTTGTTTAAAGCGTCGTGGATCCATGGCTAACGCGCGGAATCGGCAATGTACCAACAAGATGAAAATAAAATTGGCTGATTCACAACTTCTGAAGAATTCCTATGAGATTTAGGCCTATTAGTCACATTTAGATATATTGCGAATGGTGTCTCACACCATCCCCAAATTTGGTAAAAATTATCCAACAGTTGAAAATTCCATGCGTTACACTTGAACTGTTGGAAATATCTAGCCAAATATAGGTTGATGATAATGTTATGCCAGTTTGATTTACTAACCAATGTTTGGTGTGGAATATATTGTTGCCAACCGTTGGAAGCATTGAAGTACAAGTTGGAAATTCTGAGCCAAGGGTGGTGTGCAAATGAGATTTCACAAAGGTGGGACATTTGATCAACCCATAAACCCATATACCCTGTGCCAATGCATTCTCTTATATATGCGAGTCGACCATAGGTCGCCTCGCATATATAAGAGAATGCATTGGCCTATCAATTTTTCATCATTTGTTATTATTTTTTACAATTTTAATAATTTTTTCTTATATTCTTTAACTCTTTCAGTGCAAGACTTAGTTTGTAGGTTTAGTGTCAGGGAATCTTACGTTTTTCATGGGCATCAAAATTATTACTATGAATACATGGTGATGGTTTTTAGTTATAACATGCCCCTAAGGTTTTATCCAGTTTGTTTTTAAATTCGCTATAGCATGCTTAAGCATACCCAAAAACAATTCAACCCAACAAAACAAAAAAATATAAAAAGAAAATGTTTTGTTTTTTATAATTTTTTTTAGGGCTGATTTGATCGTCCCTGGCACTCTACATATCGTAAATGAGGGCCGATGAGATCGACCCCTGGCACTGAAATGGTTAACCGATATTGGAAGCCACAGTATTTTGAGAAGTAACGCGTGGAATATAAATTCAAAACTGATCGGAAGTCAAGGTCACCTGGCACTATTTCCTGTTATTAAACGAACGTTTAATATCACAATTTATAGAATTGGTGTTTTGAAAGGAATAAGGGTAGGATCATGTAATAAAATGACATATCGCATGACTTAATAGCTCATAAATTTCCTGAATAATGGCGAATTAATATTCACCAGGTCAGATATTAAATTTTGGCGACCATCTTGACAAATTGTAAAAACAATCGGCATCGAAACATGTGAGCATTAACTACCAATGTACATCCAAGTTCTCGTTGGTTGTTATAAAAAGCTGTCATATCCTATTTCTCGTAGGAAATCATGTAAACGTCGGTATTTTTCATAGTTTAAATACGTGATGGATACGTAATGTACTTTTTAAGATATATCTTCAAAATAAATAACAAATCATATCGTCGGTGTGTCACTTTAAGAAAAATAGAAAAAGAGGGGTCTCCTGTAAGTTTCTGTAACTTGTACCCCAATCCCTTTGTAAATTGAAAAATTCACAATAAAATATGTTTAAAGTAAGAAAAATATCGAGTCAGGTGCCCATAAAGACGCGGTCACCTATGATATAGCGATCAAATGAAACTGAGTTTGAAAGGATGTACATAGTTTCAGTATTGAATTTTGAGAGAAATACTTCCCCAACCCTCAGCAAGGAAAAAGCTCCTACGCCCGAGTGGCAAACAGGCAGACGAATGTATGAAATACATCAGTCTATCGACAAAAATCCGTATGGGTGAAGCTGGACATATGGTACTTTACAGTATATTTATATTAAAGCCGGTATGTCTATAAACATACACAAAAACATTTATATATTAACATATGGCTGTGCCGGCTGTTGCAAACCGACAATAGTCACAATTCATATTCTTGTGCAGCCACTTGACCGCTTAACCAGGATGTATACATAATAGAACGTGACTGAGCTACACAATCCATCAATAGGCATGTACACGGCTAAATGTTAGGCGCTATGAATAACAACTTGACAATGTATATGCAACTGCCTAATTCAATTCATGTCACAAAATCTATGATGGGCGGTAAGTATAGTGAAATTAGATGCACTTAAACAAAGTGCTATTATTCAGCTTAATTAATGATGGATTATCTCTGTTGTAGACCTAGTGGTCCATGTGGGGGGAGGGTGGAAACACCACGTCAACGATTTAGAAGTCACATACATAATAGGAGTATAATAAAAGTATGCTTGTTGTTTTAAAATTTAGGAAATAAGAGCATACTACATGACAAATGACCCAACAGCGATAGTGCGTTGCTTAAACGCTTCATCATCGGCCACAGAACTTACGACGATACCAGTGAAATTTTTATATACTACTAAAGACCTATTCACTATTACTTACAATTCTACACACGCTTACCCATGTCCATAAATCTAAATTTAAAAATTAACCCTTATCGGCATACACATACGTTCTGAATTTCAAAATTGTTAAAACCCAACTATGTACCACGGTCCCATCTTTATCGTAAACTGTCGGTATAGGACAATCATGTTATATTACTGGAGCTTATTAAGCCTTTACCCAACAGAACGGCCCTGTGCCAATGCATTCTCTTATATATGCGAGTCGACCATAGGTCGCCTCGCATATATAAGAGAATGCATTGGCTTAACACATTCAAAATTATAAAATTGTTAAAGAATGTAAGAAAAAATGGTAAAAAGTGTATAAAAAAGAGTTTTTTTTAGGCCAATGCATTCTCTTATATATGCGAGGCTACCTATGGCATATATAAGAGAATGCATTGGCACAGGGCATAACTGTAACTATCACAATGTGGTCAAGGAGCCGGTTCCAATGATATCCACATTTGTATGGTTCTATTGAGACAGACCGAAGATATTTTAGGCTGTTGAAGCTTTATTTGGCCGGTTTGTTGGGTAAAGGGTTAAAGGGGTACTGACACTAAATCCAGCCATTTATGGGACCATCCCCTTTTATACTTAAAAGAATATAGGCATCGAATGAACGAATTTGAGCCATGGATTAGTGTAAAATACTCTCGTGTTCTATATGGACGATGCATACAACATAGTAATTGTAATGACATTGAATTTATTACTCCAACCATTTATTTATTTTCATTATAATTACCATGTTGTTTGTATCGTTCATGGAGCACGTTAGTGTATTTTGCACTAACCATGACTCAAATTCACTCATTTGTTCCATATATTTTGTTGAGTATAAAAGGAGGTGGTCCCATAAATGGCCGGATTTAGTGTAAGTAAGTACCCCTTTAAACTTGTATGACGATAATATGGTCTTATTTCCTCAATTTCAAAACACCAAGCATACTTTTATTATGCTCCTGTCATTTGTTTGACTTCTGAATTGTAGTGCTTCAGAATGTGTACCTAGATTTATTATACACCTTTGTTACCGAAGACAGGTTAATTTACCCATGTACCACTGTGATGTTCCCACCCCCTGTATCTCTATATCTACAACAGATGGGCGGTAGGGAAACTAGATGCATTTAAGTTAAGTGATATTATTCAGCTCAGTTTAAAGATGTATTATCTTTTTAAAGATGGATCAACTCCTCATATAACAATTATGAAATAGTTTCGTGAGGTAGAAAATAATAAATATGAATTGAGAACCAATGTGCGGAAACGCTTCTATCAATTAAAATTGATTTTATTTCAAAATTTTATTATAAATGAGATGATTAAGGGGACACTTGATTGTTCTATTTTTAGAACAGACAATTCAGGCGATACCATATAGCGATAGAGATCATTAGGGTGTTTTTGTATTACATAGTTATAAGCGATGATGCGTCTGCTTAACGTTTATTTGTGACAAAAATTACACAATCAAATTTCTGGTCTCTGTTAACAGTAATCACTATTGATCGTTAGCTAAACAACCACGTGTTTTTAGACCAGAACATATTCGAAATATAATCAATATTAATCGATAGAAGCATTTCCTGGTAGGGGTCTTCGATTCATATCTAATATTTTATACCCCGGCATCAAAATAACACATGTTTACAAAGAGACAGAGCATCTTTATACCCCGGTAACAAAGATACCCATATGGTGCCCCTCACAACCACGATGAGGCGACTGCCAGTAATAGATCATTACATCTGTGTGGGGCTCTCTGTGTGGTTATAACACATGTTTACAAAGAGATAGAGCATCTTTATACCCCGGTAACAAAGATACCCATATGGTTCCCCTCACAACCACGATGAGGCGACTGTCAGTAATAGATCATTACATCTGTGTGGGGCTCTCTATTTGGTTATAACACATGTTTACAAAGAGATAGAGTATCTTTATACCCCGGTAACAAAGATACCCATATGGTGCCCCTCACAACCACGATGAGGCGACTGTCAGTAATAGATCATTACATCTGTGTGGGGCTCTCTATTTGGTTATAACACATGTTTACAAAGAGATAGAGTATCTTTATACCCCGGTAACAAAGATACCCATATGGTGCCCCTCACAACCACGATGAGGCGACTGTCAGTAATAGATCATTACATCTGTGTGGGGCTCTCTATTTGGTTATAACACATGTTTACAAAGAGATAGAGTATCTTTATACCCCGGTAACAAAGATACCCATATGGTGCCCCTCACAACCACGATGAGGCGACTGTCAGTAATAGATCATTACATCTGTGTGGGGCTCTCTATTTGGTTATAACACATGTTTACAAAGAGATAGAGTATCTTTATACCCCGGTAACAAAGATACCCATATGGTGCCCCTCACAACCACGATGAGGCGACTGTCAGTAATAGATCATTACATCTGTGTGGGGCTCTCTATTTGGTTATAACACATGTTTACAAAGAGATAGAGCATCTTTAACAAAAGAGCTGTCCAGGAATGTGAACGCTGTTTATAATCTCCATAAACGCATCGGGAAAGTAGCATGTATCGTACATCTGGATACGTTAGTCAACGCTGATTGCGATTTCCATAAATGAATCGCGAAAGTACCATGTATCGTACATCTGGATACGTTAGTCATTTTCGTCAATCTGTGGTTACTACGCGCAGCGAATGAATTCCCAGGAAATGTATCCCTTTGCCCAGTGTGTAGTCTGACTTTCAACATTAAAACCGAATTTAACTTATTATTCTCTTCGTTACATAATAATATTAGTATAGTATACACAAGCATGTATGTACTGTTCTATGGATTAGAAATATATTCTATATTACGAAATCTTTCTGCGTTTTCTTCAAGTCATGACCCTATTGAACGGCATTTAGAAATGTGTAATAATTTTAATAAAACCAAGAGTCGAGGGCATCCAGGAAATATTTCGGTGTTAGTCAAGATACTATTACCTGATTACAAAACTAGTTCACCAGTGTGTCAACTTATATCGTTCTTACAGTAGAACAATCAGTCTTAAAATGTCGTCATCGATATCAAATTTGTGTCATTTAATATATGGTCTCATGACAAAGCTACAAGATCCAGAATGTGTTTATGATACAGCATAACTTATATCGAATTTGAAAATGTTCATATATTGGCTGTCAAAAATCCCAAAACTAAAAGAAAAGCATATTGGACCATATTTCTATAAAAGGCCAAATGTAGTGAAATCATCAGTATTTTTCAAAGCCGACAATAAAAAACAGTACGAAAACATTCGAAATGCGTTAAAAATAATACCTTCTGAATCCGCTCGAGGCTTCAGAACTATAAATACATCTATATATGCACATATACTTGTGTGCACATTCCGGACCTATTTGAAACTACATTGTGTCTGAACTATACTGTGTAGCGCAGAATACATGTTCGTATAGTTAAAAGCCATAGCTGGATATGCTGGTAGGTGCGTATGGGGGAGATATCCATTATTATGGTGGATGTGGAGATATCATGTAGGCTACAGGGTGGGGAATATATCCCGTATGCTGCTGGATGGGGGAGATATTATGTAGGTTGCTGGTGGGAGAAATATCATGTGTGATGCTGTATGGTGGATATCGTGTGGGCTACTGGGTGGGGTATCGTATAGGCTGTTGGGTGGGGGAGATATCTTATAGGATGCCAGACGGGGGTTATATCATGTTGGATACGGGAAATATCATGTAGGCTGCTAGATGGGGAAGTTTTTCATGTAGGATGCTAGATGGAAAATATCACGTAGGTTGATGGATGGCATCGTGCTTGTCTTGGAACTGGCATGATTCAAATAACACGACATTGTGTAATAGAAACAAAACGCATGGCCACAGGCCACAGTTTGGTTACCTATACATTATGTACAGGTTAATATGATGTCATACGATGTATATTTGTTTTGTTTTCCAACGTATCATTGCTTTCGCTCTCTTTATATCAAACTTTCGATCCGATCTGGACCTTCATCAGGAATAATCAAATGTTGAAAAACAACTACATATTACCAGATTAGCATAAATTCACACAATGAGTCAACACACTTCCGTTAATCCGTTAAACCACACCGTGATGTTGTTTAAAGCGTCGTGGATCCATGGCTAACGCGCGGAATCGGCAATGTACCAACAAGATGAAAATAAAATTGGCTGATTCACAACTTCTGAAGAATTCCTATGAGATTTAGGCCTATTAGTCACATTTAGATATATTGCGAATGGTGTCTCACACCATCCCCAAATTTGGTAAAAATTATCCAACAGTTGAAAATTCCGATGCGTTACACTTGAACAGTTGGAAATATCTAGCCAAATATAGGTTGATGATAATGTTATGCCAGTTTGATTTACTAACCAATGTTTGGTGTGGAATATATTGTTGCCAACCGTTGGAAGCATTGAAGTACAAGTTGGAAATTCTGAGCCAAGGGTGGTGTGCAAATGAGATTTCACAAAGGTGGGACATTTGATCAACCCATAAACCCATATACCCTGTGCCAATGCATTCTCTTATATATGCGAGTCGACCATAGGTCGCCTCGCATATATAAGAGAATGCATTGGCCTATCAATTTTTCATCATTTGTTATTATTTTTTACAATTTTAATAATTTTTTCTTATATTCTTTAACTCTTTCAGTGCAAGACTTATTTTGTAGGTTTAGTGTCAGGGAATCTTACGTTTTTCATGGGCATCAAAATTATTACTATGAATACATGGTGATGGTTTTTAGTTATAACATGCCCCTAAGGTTTTATCCAGTTTGTTTTTAAATTCGCTATAGCATGCTTAAGCATACCCAAAAACAATTCAACCCAACAAAACAAAAAAATATAAAAAGAAAATGTTTTGTTTTTTATAATTTTTTTTAGGGCTGATTTGATCGTCCCTGGCACTCTACATATCGTAAATGAGGGCCGATGAGATCGACCCCTGGCACTGAAATGGTTAACCGACATAAACCAACAGTTGTTTGCAAATGATTGAACGTGGGCAACGCCGGGTATACCACTGTTGATAACTATAATACTAATTCAAACTCCTTTCAAATTTCGTATTTTGATGTAATGTTGCGAGACACGTCTGTATCTTCGAGTGTTATAGCAATAGTAGACTGTTGTTAGTAGGGTACACATAATTATCATCCTGTGGTTATTATGCTATTGAATCAAATCACGAGTTGTCGCTCCACTGCGTGTCTAGTACGATCAAATTAGAAAGGATGGTGTTCATACCGTATATTTGTTTGGAAAGTACAATAGTTTCAAGTGATCTGTTGATCGTATTTTTTAAACTCGACACCGCCTCCTAAATTCTATGGGCTTTGATTAGAGATTGTGCTCAAAAATGCTAAATTAAATCCAGCAAGCGGGAAGTGTCGTAGGAAATCGTTATTACTAAATTTAATAAACTAGTATATGCATATGTCCTCAGATGAATAACATGATGCTCGTTCATAAATTTCGACAGTTTTAATCTGTGTTCTTTCACATATCAGTCCAACATGTGCGTGCGTATCATGTGTTCACTGGGATTAGTATGTGGAATATCGTTTCTCGTTGTGGTATCGGTTCTTTCTGTGGGTGAGTGGTATATATTGAGAACGATATAGTCGACGGAGTGATACCAAAAACAATCACGAAGACTGTTCTATATTTACATACCATCTCTTTTAACTAGAATGTCAGTTAGTTTTGATATTTATTGCACAAATCTGCCACAATAGTGTTCCTCTACGACGTATATGCGACCTGCCATATCAAATCCAGTCGTAAGTCGGGATTTTTTTTACCCTGTGCCAATGCATTCTCTTATATATGCGAGTCGACCATAGGTCGCCTCGCATATAGAAGAGAATGCAATTTTTTTTACAATTTTAATAATTTGTTCTTGTATTCTTTAACAATTTTATAATTTCACCCATACAGAGCCCCAGACAAACATGAGTTGACGACACTCTTCTATATGCTTCTATAATGTGTGGGGCTCCATGCAGGGTAATGGATGTTTTTTATTTTATGTCCTAAAAATTGTAACAAACATTTATTTAAAAAACATGATAAAAAATTGTTAGGCCAATGCATTCTCTTATATATGCGAGGCGACCTATGGTCGACTCGCATATATAAGAGAATGCATTGGCATAGGGTAAAAAAAATTCCGACTTACGACTGGATTTGATATGGCGGGTCTATTAACCCATAGAGAGCCCCACACAGCCTGGAGCAGACGACACTATGTAGTGCATGCTTCTATCTCTGTGAGGCTCCCTGTGGGTTAATTTCCGTTATAATCTAAGAACCATTCTATCGATGAACTCAAGAAACGTGATCTCTAGAAATTCCCTTTACCGGCGAACTCTAGAACTTTGCTTATACTTCACCTGGTTCCTGAAATGTGTTACAAGTGTGTTTAATTCAACTAATTTTGGTCATCAAACTTCATATTACTTTTTGTATTACTTTTGTGTAACGCAATATGTGACCCGCCATATCAAATCCAGTCGGAGGTCGGGATTTTTTTTACCCTGTGCCAATGCATTCTCTTATATATGCGAGTCGACCATAGGTCGCCTCGCATATATAAGATTATGCATTGGCTTAACAATTTTTTATCATTTTTTTAAAATAAATGTTTCTTACAATTTTTAGGACATAAAATAAAAAACATCCATTACCCTGCAGGGAGCCCCACACATATATAGAAGCATATAGAAGAGTGTCGTCTGCTCATGTTTGTCTGGGGCTCTGTATGGTTGAAATTATAAAATTGTTAAAGAATACAAGAACAAATTATTAAAATTGTAAACAATTGTTAGGCCAATGCATTCTCTTATATATGCGAGGCGACCTATGGTCGACTCGCATATATAAGAGAATGCATTGGCACAGGGTAAAAAAGTCCCGACTTACGACTGGATTTGATATGGCGGGTCACATATATACCGACAACTATCACACACAAACATTCTTTTAACCCATAGAGAGCCCCACACAGCCTGGAGCAGACGACACTATGTAGTGCATGCTTCTATCTATGTGAGGCTCCCTGTGGGTGACAACTATCACACACAAACATTCTCTTAACCCATCCAGTGCCCCACACAGCCTGGAGCAGACGACACTGTGTAGTGCATGCTTCTATCTGTGTGAGGCTCCCTGTGGGTGACAACTATCACACACAAACATTCTCTTAACCCATAGAGACCCCCACACAGCCTGGAGCAGACGACACTATGTAGTGCATGCTTCTATCTGTGTGAGGCTCCCTGTGGGTGACAACTATCACTCACAAGCATTCTCTTAACTCATGGATTTAAATTCATAACAGACTTTCCGCCGCGGAAACTATAGTAAAAATTGGAAATTGATGAAAGTGAAAATAGTTCAAACGATGGATAGGATATTTTATGGAATTCATTCACTTTCAATTGAAATTATTTTCATACTATAAATGGTCATCGATTCACATGAATAGAGTATAATTTGTAAACAAATCAATCTACATTTTAACTATTATTTATGATAAAATAAATCAGCTGATTATACAACAGTAGCGAGTGTATTTTATTGTAAATACAGATTTATTATTGTGGCACTGAAGCAAACGATAGTTTTTATTTGCATTTTTATAATTTGTTTGTTTGCGAGTACGATACAGTACGTGATTTAGTTTTAAAGCTGCCCGCATTTTCTTGGCCTTTTGGGTTATTCCCCAGATATGAATCGGTTTGATGTGAATTATATTCAGTCTGTGTGGAAGTCCGTTGGTATCACTATAAACTATGTAGATGTTTAGCATGACTAACTTGATGTTAAAAATTCAAGTTTAGCATGACTAACTTAATGTTAAAAATTCCAATGAATCAAACATTTGATCATACAAGACCAGATCTAGCGTGAAAATAGACGCTAAATATAGAAATGTCGCGAACCAGGCTGACTGCTGAATAACTAGTACGAAACAGACTAGCACAGTCATCTGGATTCATATATATATAGATATGTAATAAATACCTTTGTAGTGAAATTCCTTCCTGAAATTAAGGACATATAATTTGTGCTGCTTTTATTTGCCATTTGATATGATGCAGCATTTAACCAATATTGCCGAAAATTCCAACTATAGCGACGATATACCATTACGGAAAACACAAAGTCTGAACTGTACATAACTGTACATATTACTATTTAAACGAACCCCCAAATTATGCATAATTTGGTAGAAGTATCTCAAAACATTCCTACGTGGTATCAAACATAAAATTTTCCGATTTTGACCATGCATGTTTTCAAGAAAATGAAACAATCTTTGGTATCAATGTACCAAAGATGTTTACTGTTTTGAACCTGTCTTAAATATGTCACAATCAGGTGTTTATAGAGCAATTACTCAAACAAATTTGGTAAAAAGGTTGATTTTTCACATAATTTTATTGTCTACAGTTCTAAACTGTGAATTATATAGCAAGCCTGTGGCATCTCATGTTCCTATATCACGAATTGAATATTGTCTGCATGCATTCAGTAAAATCTTTAACCCCTCTCAGATTAATTCCAAACATATTGTGCTAAGTTGAAATTTTCCACGCAGGTGGCCATATTGATATGCCGGTTTGATAGTTCAAACCTTTATGGTGCGCAAATGGATTTAACTTATTCAACTTGTTATTAAATGGATTAACCCACCAGTTATACAAGTATAATCATACTGGAACGATATATTAACCATCTGGAGGGATGTTCAGGAAATATAAACAGACGATAAACATACAGATACAGAAGGATCCCTATTCATTGATGGGAAATGTTCAGATAACACATGTGACCCGCCATATAACCCACAGGGAGCCTCACACAGATGGAAGCATGCACTACATAGTGTCGTCTGCTTCAGGCTGTGTGGAGCTCTCTATGGGTTAATAGACCCGCCATATCAAATCCAGTCGTAAGTCGGGACTTGTTTTACCCTCTTGTCACAGATATGTATACGGCTTCACATGTTATATATATTATAGAGTAATACCCTGTGCCAATGCATTCTCTAATATATGCGAGTCGACCATAGGTAGCCTCGCATATATAAGAGAATGCATTGGCCTAACAATTTTTTTATCATTTTTTTAAAATAAATGTTTCTTACAATTTTTAGGACATAAAATAAAATACATCCATTACCCTGCAGGGAGCCCCACATACATATAGAAGCATATAGAAGAGTGTCGTCTGCTCATGTTTGTCTGGGGCTCTGTATGGGTGAAATTATAAAATTGTTAAAGAATACACGAAAAAATTATTAAAATTGTAAAAAATTGTTAGGCCAATGCATTCTCTTATATATGCGAGGCGACCTATGGTCGACTCGCATATATAAGATGATGCATTGGCACAGGGTAAACAAATCCCGACTTACGACTGGATTTGATATGGCGGGTCTATTAACCCATAGAGAGCCCCACACAGCCTGGAGCTTCCATCTGTGAGAGGCTCCCTGTGGGTGGCGGGTCATATTTGATAAAGAAAGGGGCTCATCAAAGGGTAGATCATGCGAGGATTCTCAACTCGAGTTACCCCCTTAGAGATGATATTCCACCAGTACATAACCTGGCAACATTTTGATGTTGTGACAGGGAAGTTTACAACATTGAACAACAGTGCATGTAATATATTTCTTAGTTGCTACATGTTCCTTTATAGTGTAGTTCACTGTCGGTGAAGGTCGCAACTCGAAGTTGCACGACTTTAGTGACTTTGTGAAAGACTTGCAATCACGGAATTTCTCCCGGGCAATTTAATCAATATTGATTTCGTTATCGGCTCCAAAAGAGTCACCAAAAAGCACGCAATCTCGAGCTGGGACCACCCTTTACTGTGAAGTAGATTATTGAGGAGCAAATATTAACAAAGAAATATATGATCTGTTTGTTCAATGTTATAAGGCTCCCTGTCAGAACGTTCCCAGGGTTTGTACATTATCTAATCAAAGGGGCGCAATTGCAAATTCATTGTACCTCACTTCTGTCCGCGCACATCCTGGCATTATATACTAAATTCCATTTCTACCAAAATCAAGCGCCACACTTTACGATATAACTGGATGTATATGTTCAGATACAACGCATTCGTTTCGTCTGAAAAAAACTAAATTTTTTCCTACACTTTTTAAATTCAGTGCAATTTTGTGCGCGATAAATTGGTCAAAATTAGCGAGAAACGTTTTCATGGTAGCTTTTGGAACGGAGCGAAGGATCCGTGTTTTATTGATTGCTTATTGTCGCTCCGCAGAGGGTGATCTTGCTCAGTTAAACACAAAACAAAAGCGTAAATTGTCGGAAACTGACAGTGGATCGCTTCCACTGTGTTTCAACAACTTACGATAATATTCGACAATGCCTTGCATGATCTCGATGCAAACTTTCACGTATCATCTTACAACATGCATGTGTCCATTGTTGCGTCTTTCCGAGTATAATGTGTAATGTAATCGCGCATACAAATGAGCATAATTTCGCACAACAATCGTAACAAAAACGTTCACGCACAGATGCTAGATAAATTTACTTTCACTCAAGTCGTCATATATAAAAGACATAGTGGAGACATATTAATTAAAAGCGACATCCGAGTACAATAGAACGTTGCGTATGTTGGTAAAAGGGCGGTAAGGTAAATCAAAACAGTGGGTATAGTTATACCAAGGAGTGTGTGCATGGGGTGAGACAATTTTATATGTCGATATCAATTAAGATCAATGGGTTGGGCAAGTTTTGAGTTGGTTTATGTGTGGATTTCAATTATATGCATAGCGGCGCATGATCTGGTATTTGTCTCAAGGGGAGGGATAACTTTATACTTCTGCGATCTAGAATTGTGAGATATACTTAGTGCATGACTAGATATTTTCTATATCATCAGTACCAAACTTCATGAATTTTCGGGGTGCATGGGAGCTACATGTATCACATTTTGATAACTGTTTAGGATAACCTATAGATAAGTGATGCGGACAGACTCCCCTGGACCGCCAGGGCTGGAATGCTCCAACCCAACACCCCCATATTGTATTGATGTCGGTGACATTAAACTTATTGGGATATCTTCAAACCAGTGAAAAAAGACATATACATGTATCAAATTACCCATTAAAACACAACCCTTTTATATATAGCTTAATGTATTTAATACTTAGACATTCAACTTTCCGAGTTCCTATTAACTCAATTGACTCCAACACATAAACTTATACCCTCTACAAGTTGAGCTACAGTGTCGTTGAAACTTTCATGTTGGTACTTTTTCAGAATTCATAGATCATATCTATTCTGGAAAACAGTCGGTCCGAACTCTAATGTTCTATTCTTCACTAAATGTCAGATTCTGCCAATTCTCCATTTAGAGTAAATCCATAACAATTATTGCTGGTGTATCTTGAATTTTGTTGTATCCAGAAGTGACAAAATGTCACTAT
The DNA here is from genome assembly GCA_032622095.1 of Siphonodentalium dalli. Taxonomy (NCBI): domain Eukaryota; kingdom Metazoa; phylum Mollusca; class Scaphopoda; order Gadilida; family Siphonodentaliidae; genus Siphonodentalium; species Siphonodentalium dalli. The sequence continues at coordinate 296,883,568 of CP136063.1, forward strand.
ACAAGTATATACTGTGATTTTGATAGCTCTGAGTGCATATTGAAAGGGTGTGAATATAGTTTAGGATCGAAATATTCAACCGCCCTTATACCAAAATATGTATACAATTTGGATACATGTTCTGGCAGAGCAAGCACTATTTTTATATGTTGAGTTATGTTCTGTGATGTATATAATAACAGCTCACTGCAGACGAGTGAGTTACACTTAATCAACAGAGTTTATATAAGATTGCAGAAATTGCATCGAAATATTAGCAGAACAAACCCTAATTTCAATATCCATTGTTTCCATATATCAATGTCCATCATTATTCTTTTTCTAAATTGTTACACCTGTCCCATCCTTTTTGACAAATAAACTTACATCAGTATCAAACTGAATTTCCTTTTTATCCATCGAAATGTATGTATGCCTTTGTAAGAAAACATTTATCCGTGAATCATCATAAGCTTGTGCCATCTGGTAGCTAAATGCCCCTCTGGCTCCTGCTATCATAATAAATAGGTGTGATACTTACACTAAAATTAAATACTATTAAATTAAAGAAATAGCAGCAGGCTAGAATGTTTACCAGCCTGACCAACATGTAAGATGAGCAGGTCAAAGTCGAAGTGCCATTATGTTCAATAAAGGGCAAAATGGCAACACTCAGGTGAAAAAAGAGCAAAGGGCAACAATGGAGTGTCAACACTCCCCTTTCCTTTACTGCTCACACATGTAAAGCGAAACAGATCATTTGCAACTTGGTGTTACCTTAGAGTTCCCATTAACTGTATTGTGCATTGTCATATTAGTTACATCAGAACGTCATTATCAATGGAAGATGCACTAGTTATCATTATGACTTAATGTGTAACTCTTTCCAATATAGCATCATATGTTATTTTGTGGGTGAATTCGATTAAAATATCCAATGGTAGGTGTACAATGTTTTCTCCCTTTAGCGTAAGCGTGGTTCCATTGAACAATGTTTGATTTGTAACTTGATAACAGACTATCATTATTCCTTTACTTACTACAGTGTCAACAACATCCACTACAGTGTCGACAACATCTGCTACAACGTGGACAACATCCACTCCAGTATGGACAAACTCCACCACAACTTCTACAATCTCTACTACAACCTCCAATACAACTTTTACAACGACCACGACAACAACATCAACCACTTCAACCACAACGACGACAACCAATTCAACTACAACGACGACAACCACTTCAACTACAACGACCACAACCACTTCAACCACAACGAGCACAGCCACTTCAACTACAACGAGCACAACCACTTCAACTACAACGACCACAACCACCTCAACTACAACGACCACAACCACATCAACTACAACGAGCACAACCACTTCAACCACAATAACCACAACCACTTCAACTACAACGACGACACCAACTTCAACTACAACGAGCACAACCACTTCAACCACAACGAGCACAACCACTTCAACTACAACGACTACAAACACTTCAACTACAACGAATACAACCACTTCAACTACAACGACCACAACCACTTCAACTACAACGACGACAACCACTTCAACCACAACGACCACAACCACTTCAACCACAATGAACATAACCACTTCAACCACAACGAGCACAACCACTTCAACTACAACGACCACAACCACTTCAACAACAACAACCACAACCACTTCAACTACAAAAACCACAACCACCTCAACCACAACGACGACAACCACTTCAACTACAACGACCACAACCACCTCAACCACAACGACGACAACCACTTCAACTACAACGACCACAACCACTTCAACCATAACAACCACAACCACTTCAACTACAACGACCACAACCACCTCAACCACAACGACGACAACCACTTCAACCACAACGAGCACAACAACCACAATCACCACTACCACAACCACTTCAACCACAACGACGACAACCACTTCAACTACAACCACTTCAACTACAACGACCACAACCACTTCAACCACAACGACGACAACCGCTTCAACCACAACGACGACAACCACTTCAACTACAACGGCCACAACCACTTCAACCACAACGACCACAACCACTTCAACCACAACAACTACAACCACTTCAACTACAACGACCACAACCACTTCAATCACAACGACGACAACAACTTCAACCACAACGACGACAACCACTTCAACTACAAAGAGCACAACCACTTCAACCACAACAACCACAACCCCTTCAACTACAACGACCGCAACCACTTCAACCACAACGACGACAACCACTTCAACTACAACGACGACAATCACTTCAACTACAACAACCACAACCACTTCAACTACAACGACGACAACCACTTCAACCACAACAACCACAACCACCTCAACTACAACGACGACAACCACTTCAACCACAACGACCACAACCACTTCAACCACAACGAGCACAACAACCACAACCACCACTACCACAACCACTTCAACTGCAACGACGACATCCACTTCAACTACAACGACGACAACCACTTCAACTACAACGACGACAACCACTTCAACCACAACAACCACAACCACCTCAACTACAACGACGACAACCACTACAACCACAACGACCACAACCACTTCAACCACAACGAGCACAACAACCACAACCACCACTACCACAACCACTTCAACTACAACGAACACAACCACTTCAACCACAACGACGACAACCACTTCAACCACAACGACGACAACCACTTCAACTAGAACGAGCACAACCACTTCAACTACAACGAGCACAACCACTTCAACTACAAAGACTACAACCACTTCAACTACAACCACTTCAACTACAACAACCACAACCACAACCACCACTACCACAACCACTTCAACCACCACTACCACAACCACTTCAACCACAACGACTACAACCACATCAACTACAACGAGCACAACCACTTCCACTACAACGACGACAACCACATCAACTACAACGAGCACAACCACGTCAACCACAACGAGTACAACCACGTCAACTACAACGACCACAACCACTTCAACTACAACGACCACAACCACTTCAACTACAACGACGACAACCACTTCAACCACAACGACAACAACCACTTCAACCACAACGAGCACAACAGCCACAACGACCACTACCACAACCACTTCAACTACAACGACCACAACCACTTCAACCACAACGGCGACAACCACTTCAACTACAACGACCACAACCACTTCAACCACAACGACGACAACCACTTCATCTACAACAACCACAACCACCTCAACCACAACGACCACAACCACTTCAACTACAACGACGACAACCACTTCAACCACAGCGACGACAACCACTTCAACTACAACCACTTCAACTACTACGACCACAACCACTTCAACCACAACGACGACAACCACTTCAACCACAACGACGACAACCATTTCAACTACAACGAGCACAACCACTTCAACCACAACGACCACAACCACGTCAACCACAACAACCACAACCACTTCAACTACAACTACCGCAACCACTTCAACCACAACGACGACAACCACTTCAACTACAACGACGACAACCACTTCAACTACAACAACCACAACCACTTCAACTACAACGACGACAACCACTTCAACAACAACAACCACAACCACCTCAACTACAACGACGACAACCACTTCAACCACAACGACCACAACCACTTCAACCACAACGAGCACAACAATCACAACCACCACTACCACAACCACTTCAACTGCAACGACGACATCCACTTCAACTACAACGACGACAACCACTTCAACTACAACGACGACAACCACTTCAACCACAACAACCACAACCACCTCAACTACAACGACGACAACCACTACAACCACAACGACCACAACCACTTCAACCACAACGAGCACAACAACCACAACCACCACTACCACAACCACTTCAACTACAACGACCACAACCACTTCAACCACAAGGACGACAACCACTTCAACTACAACGACGACAACCACTTCAACTAGAACGAGCACAACCACTTCAACTACATCGAGCACAACCACTTCAACTACAAAGACCACAACCACTTCAACTACAACCACTTCAACTAAAACAACCACAACCACCACTACCACAACCACTTCAACCACCACTACCACAACCACTTCAACCACAACGACTACAACCACATCAACTACAACGAGCACAACCACTTCCACTACAACGACGACAACCACATCAACTACAACGAGCACAACCACGTCAACCACAACGAGCGCAACCACTTCAACTACAACGACCACAACCACTTCAACTACAACGACCACAACCACTTCAACTACAACGACGACATCCACTTCAACCACAACGACCACAACCACTTCAACCACAACGAGCACAACAACCACAACGATCACTACCACAACCACTTCAACTACAACGACCACAACAACTTCAACCACAACGACGACAACCACTTCAACTACAGCGACCACAACCACTTCAACTACAACGACGACAACCACTTCAACCACAACGACGACAACCACTTCAACTACAACAACCACAAACACTTCAACTACAACGGCGACAACCACTTCAACTACAACGACGACAACCACTTCAACCACATCGACTACAACCACTTCAACCACAACGACCGCAACCACTTCAACCACAACGACGACAACCACTTCAACTACAACGACCACAACCACTTCAACTACAACGACGACAACCACTTCAACTACAACGACCACAACCACTTCAACTACAACGACGACAACCACTTCAACCACAACGATGACAATCACTTCAACTACAACGACGACAACCACTTCAACTACAGCGACCACAACCACTTCAACTACAACGACGACAACCACTTCAACTACAACGACGACAACCACTTCAACCACAACGACGACAACCTCTTCAACTACAACGGCCACAACCACTTCAACTACAACGACGACAACCACTTCAACCACAACAACCACAACCACTTCAACCACAACATCGACAACCACTTCAACTACAACGACCACAACCACTTCAACTACAACGACCACAACCACTTCAACTACAACGACGACAACCACTTCAACCATAACGACGACAACCACTTCAACCACAACGACGACAACCACTTCAACCACAACGACGACAACCACAACGACGACAACCACTTCAACTACAACGACCACAACCACTTCAACTACAACGACGACAACCACTTCAACCACAACGACCACAACCACTTCAACTACAACGACTACAACCACTTCAACTACAACCACGACAATCACTTCAACTACAACGACCACATCCACTTCAACCACAACGACTACAACCACTTCAACTACAACGACCACAACCACTTCAACCACAACGACGACAACCACTTCAACCACAACCACTTCAACCACAACGAGTTCAACCACTTCAACCACAACTACCACGACCATTTCAACCACAACGACGACAACCACTTCAACTACAACGACGACAACAACTGTAACCACAACCACCTCAACCACAACGAGCACAACCACTTCAACCACAACGACGACAACCACTTCGACTACAACGACAACAACCAGTTCAACTACAACGACCACAACCACTTCAACTACAACGACCACTTCAACCACAACGACTACAACAACTACAACGACTACAACTACTTCAACTACAACGACGACAACCACTTCAACTACAACGACGACAACCACTTCAACTACAACGACGACAACCACTTCAACTACAACGACCACAACCACTTCAACTACAACGACGACAACCACTTCAACCACAACGACGACAATCATTTCAACTACAACGACGACAACCACTTCAACTACAGCGACCACAACCACTTCAACTACAACGACGACAACCACTTCAACTACAACGACGACAACCACTTCAACCACAACGACGACAACCTCTTCAACTACAACGACCCCAACCACTTCAACTACAACGACGACAACCACTTCAACCACAACAACCACAACCACTTCAACCACAACAACGACAACCACTTCAACTACAACGACCACAACCACTTCAACTACAACGACCACAACCACTTCAACTACAACGACGACAACCACTTCAACCATAACGACGACAACCACTTCAACCACAACGACGACAACCACTTCAACCACAACGACGACAACCACAACGACGACAACCACTTCAACTACAACGACCACAACCACTTCAACTACAACGACGAGAACCACTTCAACCACAACGACCACAACCACTTCAACTACAACGACTACAACCACTTCAACTACAACCACGACAATCACTTCAAATACAACGACCACAGCCACTTCAACCACAACGACTACAACCACTTCAACTACAACGACCACAACCACAACGAGCTCAACCACTTCAACCACAACTACCACAACCATTTCAACCACAACGACGACAACCACTTCAACTACAACGACGACAACAACTTTAACCACAACCACTTCAACCACAACGAGCACAACCACTTCAACCACAACGACGACAACCACTTCGACTACAACGACAACAACCAGTTCAACTACAACGACAACAACCACTTCAACTACAACGACCACTTCAACCACAACGACCACAACAACTACAACGACTACAACTACTTCAACTATACCGACGTCAACCACTTCAACTACAACGACTACAACCACTTCAACTACAACGACCACAACCACTTCAACCACAACGACCACAACTTCAATTACAACGACTACAACCACTTCAACTACCACGAGCACAACCACTTCAACTACAACGAGCACAACTACTTCAACTACAACGAGCACAACCACCTCAATCACAACGTATGTTGTATATTGTCCTTTGGATTTCTGGAAGAGCATACTAGTATGGCCATCGACGAAGGCGGGGCAGAATGCTAACGGGAAATGCCTACCAGACCATTCAGGTGTTTAGTTAAGAAAATTGTGAAGATTGAAAGCATAATCGTTTTTCAATCATAAATATATATATTTAGAGCTAGATTCAGATCAAGTTTATTATTTACCCCGGAAATTTTTGGAAGTTAAATATTAAACCATGTTTAGTGACGATTGGCAGTAACCAATATTAATGCCAGATGGTAGCGCTACGGTCCAGATAACTGGAATTAGAGGATAATTACAGGTTTTTGTTGAAAACCCGAATTATCTCATGGGTGGATACAAGGAATTATCTCATGGGTGGATACAAGGAAATGCAGAATTTCCACAAGCAGCTGAATGTCGCGAGTGGAAATTCTGTATTTTATTGTAGCCAAAATAGGTGTTCTATTTATTATATTCGCTAGGTTATAATTCCTCCATAATACTAATTATGTTTCCATTTGCTGTCATAAGAGGCAATAGCTATACCTGCTATAATTATACCGGAAATGATAGAGAGTGCACTACTATTGTGTATTAATCACCTCGGTCAGTTTTATTAATCGCATCGATCGGTGTTATCAATCCATAGGTCTCTAGGTGACTGATAGAACGTTCTACGACAATACACTTTCCCACTTTTATAGGAAAGCATATAATAAGGAACGAGTCTGAAAAAACATTTTGTTATTATCGAAATATCTCGGTTTATATAGAAATATTCACCATAGGCTCTGAGTTTATCCACGGCCAACACGGAATGACTTAATTTTCATTCCTTTCTGAGTATTCCTGGGTAAGATCATCAAGGGAGACCCACAAAGATGGTAGAAGTCCCATTGTGAAATGTATATGGGCAGCGGATAAAGCAAACTATGAATATATAGTACATGTTCGATGATAAGTTTTGTTGCAATCCACGATTGTACTTTACTATTCAGAATTGTCATTATTCTATGTCTATAAACCGACTGGTACCACCCCATCCTCTCATACCTGATTATATTCGATTCTAGTATACACTCCATCTGTTTTCAAAACTTCATACATCCGAAATAATATGTTCGGAATTGAATATATATTCCTTGTGTTCTTCATTTGCAATATTATAGTTGTTGTATTACTCTGGATACAAAATGTTATCCTATTTCACCAAGTCCAATTCCATTTGGTCTCTTATTATCGCATACAAATAATGCGTTTACGTAGAAAAATTGTGTATTCTTTAATACTTTAGTACCAGTGAGTACTTCCCCTCATTAGATTTGATTCTAATATACACTCCATCTGTTTTCAAAACATCATGCATACTACGACTATCAAATAATATGTTCGGAATTGAATATATATTCCGAGTGTTCTTCATTTGCAATATCATATTTCGTTTTTTACTCTTGAGACAACACTTTATTCTATTTCATCAAATCAATGTGAAACTAAGTTACCTCTGATGTGTGCGCATCCATTGCCTGTACAGTGAAACCTCTCGAAACCGGACCTTCTATAAACCGAATCCCTCTTCATACCGAACAAACTGTCCGGTCCCGAATTCACATAAGTGCATTCTCACTAAAAATTACCTTTATAATCCGAAACCTCTCTATTCCGAAAATCGGACGGATTTTTTAGTCCATAAGTGAACAAATACATTAATTTTTACCTCCGAAATCCGAACGCGGAAAGCAATACCGACCGAACGCACGGGCAGTAGATTTGACATACTTGATGCTGAGCTCTGAAATTGTTTGCCTTGGTGTAGAATGGATCTGTTATAAGGTTAAATTTCAGTTCTACGATAGACTACATTGTGGTGGCTCATTCGTTGTGGTAGGTTGATTAAAACTGTATTGGTGATAATCACTACCATAACTATGTCACAAAAGATCCCCATTAATTAGAAAATATTGATATACAAATTTGTTTATAGTAGGAATGTCTAATCGTGTTATTTGCGCACCAATTAATATGATACAACGATATCGTAGTATGTCACCTGAATTGTGTCACCATGAATTATAACACCTTTGCACTTTTAAGTATGTATTATTCTCATCCAGGTGGCTCCACCAGATTATGCAATGCAGATGGGAGGTGGTCCGCACCCGGTTTCACGGCCTGTGTGAAGAATTCGCTGACAAATTTGAAAAACGAAGTAAGTGCATATGATATAGAAAAGCGCAAAACGGTTATGTGTGCTAGTTCAGGGAACATCCATGCTTTATCCTGTTGCGTTTCAATAGTAATTGTCCTGGTAATTGTTTTAAGATCTCCGCTTTCCTTAAACTAGCTTCAGTGGCGCTTTGTGCATGTTTTGATCTGTTCAACATGCTAACACTTTGATTTAAGAAAAACAAACTTATCAATTTAAAAACATAATTTAATGTGTGATTTTTTTTAGATTGAATTTCTTGCTCAATTTAACAAAACTAAATTTAAATTATTTTTTTTAGTAATTAACATTTTGAGTCACCACAGCAAATTGGGTAGCAATCGGTCCAGGGATCTGGGAGAAAAATCGCGAAGTCAGACCGAGACATATCCTACACCTATTTATACATATATATGGTAAGTAAGCTACTGTTATCTATTTATTGTCTATTTTTGGGATTGGTTGTGAATTCTGCTAAAACCTAAATTAGAATAAGGACGTGTATGCTCACCCACAAAATCTAATTGAACACAAGACATCGGCACGTGTGACCGACGCTATTATTTATTGTCACCTCTGTAAATAAACATTTTGGGTTCACGTGATCTTCATGGTTTATAGCGAATTACATATATATTGTCATGTATAAAACTGTATAAATTAATTACAATCAAATCACGGAATACTATAAAACAGTTGGTTTCACAATTTCTCGATAACCTAAATGTCGTGATTACTTTCAACTACAAACATGACAGCAGCATCAAGTGACGGCGCGTGCAGAAAATGTACATAAAAACTGTTTGATACTGCCAATAACCGCACTGCTATGGCTCAGGTGCACAGGTACCTAGATAAATCAACAATTTAAAAAGAAATGAAAAAAACAACTCAGTGTATATATATCAGGAACATGAGCTGATACTGTGCGGCGCACTGGCCATTGCGTGATCATAGCTTTATGTTTCCCCTTCTTCGGAAGTAATTTATGAATATTTCATTCGTTCTAAGTCTACCGTCTACTTATGGTGGTTCTCTTATGAAATGCCAGATTACACTAGAGTAAATAACTCTAGTATTGATCAAGATTATGAGTTATAACCTACATTTTGAAGCCATATTTACTATTAATGTGCTATGAGCGTTACACAATTGGTCTTCAAACTGTTTGGTTATTTGAGAAATAACTCTTGATTCGATTAAGATTATGCAGTTATAATCGAAAAGTTTGAAGTTAAATTCTATAACTCGCATAGCGCAGTTATAGAAAATTTATCTTCACACTGTTCGGTTATAACTCATAACATTAATCGAAACAAGAGTTATTTCTTATAATTTAATCCGTCATTCCACAAGAAAACCACCATAAGTAGAAGGTATAGGTAAAAAAGAAGCGTAAAACTTTGAGATTATTGCCGACGAAAAAGACGCACCCAAAGTTGAAATTGACGTGAACGCTGTCCATCAAACATCCAGTTATCGAGTGATCAATTGTTGTCATGAATTCGTCACTTTTGATTGGCTAGCGAACAGTGTACACACAGTGAACTGATCACTCCACTGTGACATCAGGTGTTCCAGCAATATGTCGCCTGTATATTAATTATGACACGACTTCTCAGCTTACGAAACTTCATTTCTTTGAAAAATGTTAGCTGGATACAAGCGAACGCACCGGCCTCTATAACAATGTCATCGAAGCCATTTTTCTGCACAATCTTGCCTATGTCACCCAAGAAGTTCATTGCTCTGTGCATGCCTCCCAACTCGAACTCGTAGTTATTAAATTCAGCCGGATTTCTCCATTTAATCATCTGAGCCTTCCAGTATATAGCTTCGTCATATGGAGCATACGACCAATCCTCCCCCATAGTTCAAATGAACAAATTCAGAAACTGTTTCATCATGGTATAGATTGTGTCGAAATCAGCTACTGACCAGGGATCATCGGACAGCATCCAAAGCTAGTCTTGGTCACGTTAACTCGATCGGTGACACCACCATCGGTGACTAAATTGATTATAAGAAAAAATTATAAAAATTGATATGAAATGCAAGAAAAAAATAACAACAAAAAATTATAAAAATTGTTGAAGAATGTAAGAAAACTGATAAATAAATCGGAGAAGGGTTGTAACAATACTACTGTGCTCTAAACACAGATACATATATCGCCAGTATACGGTATGCGACAAGTATGTTGATACACATAGTATTCTCTGACGTGGTGACTAGCCCCGACTAGACGAACAAATAGTCGCCCATTCGCTGTTTAATTTTAGATTCCCATCAGCCGTCTGTTTCAATAACAATTACATAACTGAAGAATACTCCAACAAAAAATACATATACAGAAACGGGAATCCCGAAATTAAAAGGTATCCTTACAAAGATGAGTATTTGTTTTTATTTGTAATATTGAGCAAGTTATGTTCAATTACTCAGATTGTTATTACACGAGTAGATCCCAGGCATACTATATATATATATATATATATATATATATATATATATATATATATATATGTATATATATATATAATACTAGCAGGGTGACCCGACTTCGTCCGGGCTGTTTCCCTATGCTTGCGCGTTTTGAACTTGAATTGATCATTTTGAAGGTCAAGGTAAGGTCGGGGTCACGATTTGACCCGTCCGTTTCCCTCTGCTTTCATCCGTCTAAATGCGCGATTTGACCTTGAATTGACCATTTTGAAGGTCAAGGTCAGATCGGGGTCACGATTTGACCCGTCCTAAACACTCCCCGGACAAAAGTATCCCTAGGTATCAAATTTCGTCGATATCCGTCGAAAAGCGCGATTTGACCTTGAATGGACCATCATGAAGGCCAAGGTCAGGTCGGGGTCACGATTTGACCCGTCCAAAACACTCCCCGGACAAAAGTACTAATAGGTATCAAATTTCGTCGAAATCAGTCCGAAAGGCGCGATTTGACCTTGAATTGACCATTATGAAGGTACAGGTCAGGTCGGGGTCACAATTTGACCCGTCGAAAACACTCCCCGGACAAAAGTACACCTAGGTATGAAATTTCCCGACCATTGCTAACAAACAGACAGCCAGAAGTCCCAAAATATATATTAGATACCCAAACTGATTAACATCATACAATTGCTCTTGCTTCAGATGTTAACAACAACATAATGTATGTGTTGACCAAACTGCACGTGTTTACAAATAAAATATGAAACACGAACATATGTCAGACTAATTATACTGTTTATGTTAAATTCAGAACTTAAATCAATTAAAGCTGCACATAGTGTTTGTAACATTGAATCTGCAAACCTTAAATATTACAAACCATCGACCACTTTAGCCGGTTAATAAGGGAAATTTAAAGTTATTCTGAAGACAAAAAAATTATCTATTGTTTTTTTATCACCTTTGTTTTTGCTAAAGAAAGTCCATTTCAGGCAAAATATATAAAGGTAGTACCTAGTATTGGTTATTGGTCTTGCTTTTAAGTTGAACGATGATTGTTAAAATTGTCCTTACTCTTTGGGTGGCTTTAAATGTTGTCTAATTGCATGTCACAGGTAAGACAGTAGGCCAGGGCACAGAAGAGCAAAACTCGTCCATGTCTTGGACTGAGAGCATGAATAAGTGAATGTATTTTGTCTCTTTCTTTGTTGTTAATCTTCTTAATCAATACAAAATAAAATAAAACATATGTCAGACTATAAAGATGCAGCACACATGTTCTTCCAAATTTGCTTTTCTTTCTCGTGACTCGGATTGACAGACTAGCTACATAGGCATTTGAAACGGAGAACGATTTTGTTTATACTTGTCGACACATTCCAGTAATAATATTGTTGTATGTTCATTGTTTTCCAGATATCAGCATCAACGGATGTTCAGCCTCTTACTGATGAAACAGTGCAGAGAGTTGTTTCCGGTTTGGCGAATGTGACATCTGTGGCGATCGAATCGAACGAGGAAGGAATTTCCCTAACTGCTGCTGATTTGGTGACATCGATAGAGATCTTAGAACATGTTGCGGAAGTGATCGAACATGGAACCAATAACTTAACAGACGGACTCTCCGAGGTGCGGCATGTATTACCAAGTTAAAATTTCCGCTCCATATTTATTCGACTTGTATGGTAATTTATTTGGCCCACTACCGAAACAATAAACGTTCAACAAGTATGCACTATGCGTTAAATTATTAGACAACTGACCGACAACGAAGATTAATGTCCAAGGCACCACATGCGATTGTCATATTAAAAACTCGCACTCTGAGCGGGGGGGGGGGGTCGGAAAAACATTACAGGATACAAGGACCGGGTGGGTGGGTGTCCCCGAGCCCGGAATGTAGATTTTTTCTGATGTCATGCAATTTTTTTCCAAAATCATTTCTAAGACAAATTACAGCTTCAAAATTCATATAGTAGTGCATGCCATAGCCTTATACAAGTGAGGGGGGCTCTATATTTTAATTTGTTGTCCACAATTTCTCCCTTTAACAGTTGAAACCATGGCTGTGTCCGATTTTGGTCGAGGAGAAAAATTGCAATGAAAAAAATCCATTCTCATCTTTTCTCATAGTTTATCATGGCTTTTTTAACTTATTATACATAGAGGATAACTGCCTGTTTTGATTGAAAACCGGAAGTATCTCACGAGTGCTCACTGTGACCACGAATGAGGTAATTCCGGTATTCACCCAAAACACGAAGGTTTTCTTTTTATTATATGCGCTATTTACTCAAATAGATCGAGGAATTAATTCAAAATCGAACTGATTCCGATTCACATCGGCAATACAATTTCTGCACAACAAACAGAGAGACCACGTGGTTCAATAAAATACTGTCGTTAACTCAGAATAGACATGCTTCAAATTTGCGTAATATATGAGATAACTTTATTTCAAATATACCAACTTACTTGCTTGTGTACTATTAGCAATGTGGCCAATGTGGCCAAAATTTTCCGGGGGAGGCCCCCTGACTCCCCCGTACTCTCCACCATCAGGCCTTCGGGAGATGCCTTCGGCATCTCCTGCTGTTATACTACTCGCCTCGACATTTTGTAGGAGAGCTACTTGCCACTCGCCTAGAATGATTTTAAGGGGAGCTCCTCATTGCTCAACAGTGATTTCCCACATGGAGAGGACTGGAACTGTGTTTATTTAATCAAATTGATGGTGTTTTTACTTTACACATGCACATATTTTAACCTATTGCTAATAAGGGACACAACTATCCTGTTAAAGTGTGTATTTTACCTTTATAACCATAAATATTTGGGTTTTTAAAGGTTTTGTCACTGGTTTTGTTGGCATATTTTTCAGCCATGTGCTTTGTTTGTTTATTTGTTGTGGGTGTACTTGATCAGCGTTCTCTCAGTTCCGGTGCAGACACAGTGAGAGACACTTACCCTGCCAACAACACATTATTTAGTAGAATTTACAAGATTTTCATAAATTTTGACTAACTTTATTAATAATTGGGTATGTTCTGAAACTTAGACTGTACATATATAAATGATTTGTATTAAATTATAAAAGTATTTTCCCATTTAGGTTTTGATCATGACGTTGTTAAAGCATTGTTTGTCGGAAAATACATTTATATATATTAATTGGTGTAGCAATATGTGGATTAATGTTTCCAATTAAAAACAAAATTGACAATCATTTATTTCAATTTGTTACAATTATAAATATATATATACATCTCACGAGATTGCATGTTTATTTTCTCATTTCAGATTTTACAAAATGAAAAAACTCAATTCTAATCTCTATATCTTTTATTCTTATCTCTATACGATGACATAATAACTACGTATTAACAGCAGTAAATGTACTCATATTCTGCAAAAGGAAAAAAGAGTTCCAATTTGTTTTAGAATATTATCCAAAACATAACATAGGTTCTGCAACGCCACACAACATTTTTGGAACTTTTCCCAAGTGATACATCTGCATGAGTTATGGAAAAGACAATGTGAAAGAAACGCCTGTTTTTTATATGCAATCCTATGTGTTTTTTCGGTAGCTAACTTTCATTTATCTTATATTTCAATCCTTATTTTTTCGGTAGCTAACATTCATTTATCTTATATTTCAATCCTTATTTTTTCGGTAGCGAACATTCATGAATCGAAATTAATCTCAATACCTGCTAGTTAGTCCTCTTCATTTTAAAGCATTTAGCTTCAGAGCCGTCAGTCGTATATCAATCTGAAAGGTTCCTTTACTTTCAGTTGTCAATCTGTACACCCTTGGCTGTCTGGGGTCGTTCCAAGTGGTACCTCAAGCTTTACTACTGACAGCCTCTATGGTTGAAATATTATCTGACGATCATTTCAGACCAACATTTTGATCCAATGTAGAACACGATGATCATGTATTTTAAATAAAAAAAAAATGCCCACACTAATACCCACACTAATTGCTGGTTGGAAAATAGAACGAGGACAATTGAAAATTACATGTATATGTGGTGTAAAAGTCAAACTTTTTTGTGTCAGGCATAAAATTATAGCTACATAATGTTGTTAACAAAGTTGGGAGGAAAGACACCCGAACCCTGTCCATCAGAGAGAGAACACACAGGCTATTGCACAATTGCGTTCACTCTTTAACATTTGACCAAACGGGGTGAGACACATCAAACCATGCCGGCACGCCGCCGAATCTACGCCAGAGTGGGATTTTTCTTTCATTTCTCGACCTAAAACGACCATGGCTTTTTTCGAATGCCAATATTATGTGTATATCTAATTATGTATGAGTTATTGCCAAACGTACCTACGTGAAAGATTTCCTGTCGATATAGGGCTAAGAATGGTGTACAGTTTCTTTTGAGGTTTGTTTCATTTATGCTTGTTAAAATTTTGGAATCAGATAATCTTAAGTTTTTTAACAGTGCACTGGTATAGCTTGTGATGAATATAAAATTTCCACTATCAAACTATTCTTTTCTTTTAACTAAACATGTTCGATGTTTGTGCATGTTATTAATTAAGTCTTAACATTATTATACAATAATTATAGTCTTAACAATAATTTGAACTGAACATAAATGTAATACAATATTAAGAAAGATATACATTATCAGTATCCAATATGCATTACATATATATCAGTTCCCGTGAAACCAATTGTAATTAGAGATCCACCCTTATCGCGCAATTATAATTCAGGGCTGAATTGACTATATACTGACATGCATCATCTATGGTTTCAGGCATTTATGCAAGCTGCTAGTAATACTATAGACAAAGAGAACAATGATAACTGGGATTTCATCAATAAAAAGGTATTACAACAGTCATTTATCAATATAAATTCCAACAGTGACTGTATATTATAGATCAAACAGTTCGTGTATTTAACACAATGCAAGTTGAGATGCATCCAACCATGCAAATGTAAAGAGTTCGTTCAGAAACTGGTTACATAATTTAAATAAACAAAATATACCTACTATGATATTGTGATGTTGTGATATTTCTCACTATTTGTATATCGTGTTTTCAGTCGGAAAAGTATTTCATTAAACAAACGTATCCGCTCTAAACCAGACTTTCCCAATACATGTCGAAGTATAATCCTGTGTACAATGGGCAGATCATTAATAATACACACCATTGTCAAATATATCCGCATGGTTTAATATTGCGACATTAATTACAGACCTATTCAATTCTATCGTGTATATACTTTCGCTAATCACGCAAATCGAGTTCAATCATGCCTCTAGCATTGTTTGTAAAACTTGGAAACTCTCACAAACACACATAAATAAAACGCTACGGTAATTTTCGATACAGGAGGGATTCGAATTTGGAAGTTCTTGCTGTCGGACACGTTTACCCGTCGGGCTGCATGCTAAGCGGTCCGGCGTGGTCTCTATTTAGATGCAGATATACAATTGTTATGCTAGACGGATTGTATATATATATGTAAATATACATATACATATATATATATATATATATATATATATATATATATATATATATATATATATATATATATATTTATTTACATACGAAGTGTGATCATCACTAAATCCAGCATTCAGATTGGTCGGCGCCCACGTGGCTAGTTGCAATTATTTATCGGTGAACGCGCAGCAGCTCATAACTGCAGCCTCATAATTACATCGACACGTCATCAGTTTCGGACAGAAGAACGCGTAATGTTTTGGGCGCATTTGGGCTAGCGCAGGATTGACTTAATACATCATCGGGTTTCAATATAAAGAGAAATTGTTCCTGTTAACTTTTGCCAAGGGTGCTATGGGATATTTTGGGCTTGTTTTGTCACGATACACTTTTCGATTTAAATACATTTACAAACGTGGCCTTTTCGCTAAATGTATATAAATATAAGGATTAACTGTCATGTGGACTATTTTTATGGAGATGTAACCGTGAGGTAAGTGGTCATAACTTGTGTTTTACATACCATTTATGACCACTTACCTCAAGGTTACATCTCCATAAAAACAGTCCACATGACAGTTAACCCTTATATATATACTGTTGCTGCTGTTACATCTGTTGATCCATGTGCATATTAAAATGACTAATTCCCCCGGCTCTGATCTGTCTTCTGGAAAATCTACAAACCGGAATTCAGCTCTACTACACTACCAATTGGCGTTGACAAAGACATGTATATGTACCAGTTGAAATTGGAGTGATATCCTCACTTTCTCACACACATGTGTCTAATTTACATTACCAATAATTAGTGAATTGCCTTTGGCCAAGGGTAGGATATTTACCAGCTCAAGGGTAGTATATTTACCAGCTGAAGCATATACTAATTTTCTCACATGTGTGTGCGTCTAGTGCCAATGTGATTACATGCAGAACACAATAGAGTTAATTAAAACAGTCACATCTACCAATCATCGTTGCTTAAAGTGCGAATCAAAACACGATAATGTGTCCACCTAACCACATCATTGGTATGCCACGATAATTAGCATATTACGTTCTTTTCCATGTATACAAAGGACAAAAACGTTGCCTCTCTGATGAAATCTGTGGAGCGATTTGGAAGACCAGTTAGTAAACGACTAACTGTGGAGGATGGAGTCAAATCAATCATCACACCAAACATAGGTAAATACACTACACCAAACATAGGTAAATACAATACACCAAACATAGGTAAATACACTACACCAAACATAGGTAAATACACTACACCAAACATATGTAAATACACTACACCAAACATAGGTAAATACAATACACCAAACATATGTAAATACACTACACCAAACATAGGTAAATACACTACACCAAACATAGGTAAATACACTACACTACACATTCTGGGATTCGAGCATGAAAACAGTTTGTGAACTTGCCGGCAAGCCGGCTCGTGCACAAACTGTTTTCATGTTCGAATCACAGAATGTACAACGAAACAAGGTACGTTTATCTCCTAAATACACTACGTCCATGTAATGATTTTATGTGATCGGCTTTCATTTTAAAATGTGTAAATTAGATGGAGCTTGGCACCGTGGCCGTCGCTATGTACATACAACACACGTAGTGCCAACCATATGCACTGGTCTAGTCACCCATAATAACCGGGATATAGCTACCATTATATATATGCAAGAAAACGCCACATATAACTAACTTCACATACAAAGCTAAACTGATAGACTTACATACATTTTAGTAACTACATCCCAAAACATATGCATTAAATATTAACAGATATACTGGTCATAGAGAACAGGTGTAGGGTCAGTTCAAAGGGAGAAGGCTATGATGGGATAGGATTGCATAATTTATTTCCAACACACATATATGTTACATAATAATGATGACAATTATGGATAACTCTGTGGTATATTGTTGGGGTGACATATTCTGGCAATACTGTCTTCCTGTTGCCTCCAGAATGGTAAATGGAAAGTAAATTATAGTAATATGGCCTCATGTGAGCCGTGCACACATTGAGTGTGTAATTTATAAGTGTATGGGGCTTAGATCATAGTTCAAGAGTGTGTGATATTTAGATAGAACCGCATGAGTGTCTGGATTTTGACGAAATTATCGCACGAGATTTGTTGGCGGAGCGATACCTCGAGTGGGGGACGCAGTCCCGCACGAGAGGTATCGCTTTCCGTCAACAAATCGAGTGCGATAATTCGTCAAAATCCAGACAATCATGCGGTTCTATTTTTATTACATATCTCCGTATCATAGTAAGTTGACTCACAATCGTACATCTCCGGTACAGAAAAGGTGAATTTCATTGAGTTTTAACGGCATTGTAGGGTTAACGCAACAATCAGACAGGGAGCCCGTCTATCCGCGAGTGACCTTGACCCATCTTTAATGATGCGTTTGAAATTAAATTCTGATATATTTTCCAAAAATATAACCCAATCAGCGTGCTGCGATTCGGCAAGTGGGTTGTCGCCATTGCGTTCAAAAAGTAAAAATAGTAACGGCGGGCGAGAACCAGTCTAACAACAGTAAATGAAATAGTTCCGTCGACAGATTGCACTAGTGCGATTCTGAGAATTATCACACGCCTGGAAACTCGTGCGATCATGCGAATTACGTTGATAGATATGTAATAAGGGATACTACCCGGGGGTGCTAAATGTCACATAATTATATGCATCAAATTCGGATGATTGAGTAGTATGCTTGGTGGATAATAGTGCAGGATCCACTGATTCGCGAAGTTAACGTTGAACGCGTTATATGTATACTTAATGGGGCATGTTTTGTGGAGACTGGGCATCATCGATTTTTTAATTTGATATTGATAGAGTACGCACTTACTATTTCCTCTGTGATATGGTTTTGAATACATATCTACTTTGATAATCAGTCACAGTGTTTTATATATTGTTCAATGGGGTTGCATGAAATGGTAGTTGTTTAGAATGGATGTTTTAATTCTAATGATTAGCGCTATCTAGTACCGGGTCAGGCAATACGTTTAGTGACAATTTCCGAAAAAGACCCAGGTAGGCGATTGTAATACCAATCATGCAAGAATAGAGTCATGGAGTTTGTGAAGGTCGTATACCTTCCAGATATTCTCTTTTTAAACATAGGTTCAGTATGGCTCCTGTGCGTTTTATTACACCCAATTCGTATTGATCTTGTTTGTAATAAAAATATTCTATTTACCTCGGGAACATGGCCCAATATTTGGATTCCGAATACTAAGTGGCTTTGAATTAAGGCATGACATAACGTTTTAAGTGCGCTACCATGTAACACGTGTTTCACTTTATTTATATGATATATAGCGGTCGCTAACTTGGAGAAGACTTATGATATGTGCTTCCTAAATGATAGATTTTCATCAATGTGTATCCTCAAAAATTGGTAGAGGTTTCGTACTCACGATTTCCGTTAAAATTCAATTCCGTGTTATTTAAGAAAATGTTCATAGTATTCCATTTCTTGTTGTTATTTTCCGGCTGCATGAAATTGTAGTTGCTCTTTTCAGTGTTTATATAAAGTTTGTTGTAGCAACACCAAGTGTAGATATTACGTAGCTCATTGTTCACATAGCATGCAATTTGGGTGCAGTTATTCCCGCTGGTCATTAATATGGTAACTTCTGCGTCAGACAGTACAAGAAAACCATAGTCAGAAATGGTAACACCACCAAGATCATATTATTAGCCATAAATATAAATATAATATACAATATATTGGTTACATGAATGCACCGCATCAGAATTCCGTTAAAACAACTAATTCTTCAAATTATTAAAAAAAACTACGGCTTATTACTGCTGAAGGGGTCACTCTGACCGAAAAATGTGCTGAAGGGTACATAGGATTTTCAAAATGTGCTGAAGGGTACACAGGGTTTGAAATGTCATTATAAAGGACATTCAGTCTTCGTATCTGCCATGATTTCTGTCAGAGAATAATTGTTTACGTTCCAATGAATATTAAAATGTACTGAAAACAAACTGCTAAAGGGCGCAAGACTTTCATAAACACAATTTATGTAATGTTGTTAGTGCCGATCACAAACCATGTGCACCCTTCAGCACATTTTCAAACCCTGTGTACCCTTCAGCACTTGTTTTGGTGAGAGTGACGCCTTATTACTGCAGGTTTTTCATTCACCAAACCAGAAAGCTTCTAAATGCGGATCAAAAATTGTGTTCCCGCCATAAAATCTTCAAGTGTGCATGCCCCAGCCAGTGTTCATACCTAAACATCGAACGCAATTAACGCGTCATAATACATGTAGTTATATACTGCAACTATAAGACATCCAGCGAATACACACCCACGAACGCGCGAAATGTGTTGTCCTGCGAGATATCCCATCACAATAGCTCAATATGACACGGCCAGATTAGCTTTTCTATAACATCCTAAACAATAAAGCTTCTCAAATCATCGGCATAGTTAATAGAACTTTCACGAATTTGGACATTCCAACTACAGCTTTTACCGGACTCGGGGTCGCAGTAAAACTTTAACGCGTCCCAAAATAACCGGAAAAAAACAATTATCTATTTATAACACCTACATAGGACCATGGAATTTTATAATTTGGGCCACAGTATACACCGGTGGTGTTAATAATTATGGTTGTCGCATTTGGCAGGTCGTTCGCGTAGATTAAAACAATTATGGGGCCAAGTTTGAAGCCTTGAAGGATACCGCATGTT
The DNA here is from genome assembly GCA_032622095.1 of Siphonodentalium dalli. Lineage (NCBI taxonomy): Eukaryota > Metazoa > Mollusca > Scaphopoda > Gadilida > Siphonodentaliidae > Siphonodentalium > Siphonodentalium dalli. The sequence continues at coordinate 296,905,302 of CP136063.1, forward strand.
ATGTCCATTAGTTTGGATTTATTTCCCCGAAGTTGAACATATTGTCGTCTGTTGTCAAGATAGCTTGGGAGCCAAGACAGGGCAGTACCCCTTATCCCGTAATGATCTAGTTTTGAAATTAATATATCATGATTTATAGTGTCGGATGCTTTCGGGGGGTTTATGATTAGCGCTATTGTCGAATCCCTGGTTGTTTTATCATTATCATTGGTCATTTGGTCGAGAAGATGGAATTGAAACTAGAGTGATTTTGATTGGAGCCATATTCGTGCTTGTACAATATATCGTGCACACTTAACAAATCTAACGAGCGTTTTTGTATTATTCGTTCTAAAAGCTTGAAAAAAGTAGGAATAATGCTGATTGGTCTATATTTGGAAAACAAGAAAACAAAAACGATGGTAGAGGACAACATTGTACTTGTTCAACCTTAACCTGAACACAAATGAATAAACCACAAACTAGCCACATCTGGTCTCACATTATGTTTGGAAATGTGTACAGCCATTTACAATTCTAACAATATTCGCGACGCAGTACTCCAAGTAAAACGGACAAAGGCAGACACGATCCAGTTCCCTGAACCGCCAAAGAATGGATCTCTTCCAAGATGGATCGCAAACGAAACCGGTTCACTGCGAATAGAGAAGTCATCTCTAGAGAAAATGTATGGAAGTAAGTACAAACATTATGATCTCATACATACTATGCAATACAATTTCATATTCCTGATATGTATCTTATAGAAAGTGGGTGATCTTTAAATATGAAACTCATTAAGTGCATAGTTATGTAGTAGGCGCAAACCTCATGTGATTGGAACAACAACCGTTAATTGGCATAACTCAAATTTAGTTATATATCTCCATTTCTCCTAAAACCATTATTTCAATCCCTTCCCGTCTGATCGATACCCCTCCCTCACTTATGTGGGAAGGGTCATCTCACCAAAGGGGAGAAGACTTCATATAAGCCATCGGGCTTGTTGTCTGATCCTCGTTTGCATACACCAACTCTTCTATTTTGTATATATGTGTCATCTGTACATTATGTTATTTGTTTGTATTTGGAAATAAAAATATGTTTACAATAATTGGCATACTTCCTTGTAAATCCATCATGCAGCGTTGTCAGCCATTGGGTAGAGCAGGATTTTCATAGTTATGAATAACTGCTCTGTGCAATAAAACACTTCATCTGATTTGCATGACAGGTATATAAGTTGTGATCTTCCCAGTATAGATAATAGATACTGCAGCCCGCCATTTCTATTTATTTTACCTCGTGTTAATAAACCCGCCATTTCTAATTATTTTACCTCGTGTTAATAAAGCCTTCAATAAGTGCCAACTTATTTTCCATCATAAAATTGTTAAAGAATACAAGAAAAAATTATTAAAATTGTACCCTGCAGAGAGCCCCACACATATATATAAGCACGTAGAAGAGTGTCGTCTGCACATGTTTGTCTGGGGCTCTGTATGGGTGAAATTATATAATTGTTAAAGAATACAAGAAAAAATTATTAAAATTGTACCCTGCAGGGAGCCCCATACATATATAGAAGCATATAGAAGAGTGTCGTCTGCTCATGTTTGTCTGGGGCTATGTATGGGTGTAATTATAAAATTATTAAAGAATACAATTTTATTTTATTAAAATTGTACAAAATTGTTAGGCCAATGCATTCTCTTATATATGCGAGGCGACCTATGGTCGACTCGCATATATAAGAGAATGCATTGGCACAGAGTAAAAAAAATCCCGACTTACGACTGGATTTGATATTCGATAGAATATTTTCAGATTCTGATTTCTATTTTATTATCGGAATATGTCAGACAAAAACATGTAGTTAGTTTACACTGAGGAGGCTAGCAATTATCTCAATATGCGAGTCATTATGTATTTAATAAGTTTTCATTATATTCTAGATGAAACAGATATGTTTTTCAGTGCAATTTTCTATAGGAACTTGGAACTCATCATCCCAGAGTAAGTCGTTTATATTCGATAGTATTAGGCAGAATCGTAATACGAGTTGTATCAATCATTCACCACAGTTATTGTTGCCATTAATTGCATTTAAATGGATACTAGTGCCCATTGTAGGTATATTATTCAATACAATCCTATTTGATCACAGCAAGCAACGTCTAATTATCAAACACCCATGGAGCGGTCAATGTGTTGTGTGGTATGTCATACAAACGAACATATTTGTCTGGTATCAGATAAGTTCACTTCGGGATAGCACTCTATACTTGCATCGAGTAACTCTGATAGTTTCATACTGGTTGTGTGTTGTCTTGGGTCCGCGCGATGAGTTAAGTTTCATTTTAAGTTTAGAATTAATAACCACCAGGAATCCGGAACTTGTTAGTGCAGATGCATATTGTCAGGTAGATTAATTCACAACATAGTGGAGCTCTTCGAATAACTTTTTGTTCGACAAATCATAATGTACTGATATTTTGAATTGTGCAATTATGTTGAAAATTCAATCCTGAGTATAACACTATTCTTCATGATTTACTCAATTAAAGACGAAAAGAATGTATGCGCTCGTGTGTATTATAGCGTATATATATGTATGGGTACTGTAAAACTATTTCTGCAGACGCGTTATTTCATAGCAACAATAAGCTACTCACACTAATTAATATGTGTTTGTGATTTGTAGTGTTGTTGTTCCCTCAAATATGGATGACGACGTTGGTGTAAACTCTCAAGTATTGGCCGTTTCAGTGATACCAAATATTACGAGGAAACTGGATCCACCATTCTCCATTCGTTTCCCACATTTGCAGGTGAAGTATTTTACATTGTATTATGCGTGTATTACACATATAAATTTACAACCCGGAAGAATTAAGGGTCTCACGCACGTTATGCCAAATGTTCTGATATTTTCCGAACGTATTTTCTCAAAATCTGTCTGGAATTTCTTTTTTTTTAAATTGGTGAAATCACTTATATTGTGTAATATTATATATATTGCACATACATGTAAAATATACTGCACATACATGTAAAATATACTGCACATACATGTAAAATATACTGCACATACATGTAAAATTTCTGACAATCATCCTTATGAATCTTGGGGTACAGTTTAATGTATGAGGGAGGAAATTGCTTATTTTGGGGCGTTTATAGAAAAAACACATTGATTAAATAGTTATTTTAATTAGCGATGTTATTTGCAGTTTGTCCAAAGGGGTGATAAATATTATCTCTACTTTCACTAGAATATCGCCTTCCAAATTTCCGTTGATGACTTCACAATTTTTACAGTGGTATGGTACTCAAATGTTGTTGTTGTTGTTTTATATAGTATCTGCTTCGTATAATATGGTAACCAGATTTCCAGGAATTTACCGGGAATTTATTGAAATGGGCGTACATCCGTCTCCCTTTAAAGTTTACTATCACTTTATAATGAATTCCATATACTTCATTCTCACCAGAGTGTCACGATTCATTGAGAATGACACAACCGCATTTATCTCTCGACTGTGCTGCTCTTGTGAACTGCACCATATATAGTCAATCCATTATAATTTCTCAGATATAATTTGTATTATGCATATCTCTCTAAACTGTTTGATAACTCACAATGTGTTATGTTCACAGAAAGACCACATTGATGCGACATGTGTTTATTGGAAATTTGACAACAGGTGAATATTCGTTAACGAAACCGTATGTATATGTATATAAATATAAGAAACTCCAAAGTTTCAACTTAAGTCGTATTTGTACCGGCTGATTGCCACAGTGTAGCAAATGAATTCCCTTTCTGATATATATATATATATATATATATTGTTATTATGGTTCATTTGGAGTCGTATTTCTATAAAACCAGTGCGAAAATCATAGGATTCTTATTTAGTCATTTAGAGGAAACATTCAGATAAGAAGTCCATTACTTTTTCGATCTTATTATTTGAACAGTATCTATGTGCACAACTCGTCCATAAATAGTTGTTCATTAAATGGTTCAATAATTCCATTTTATCTCTGCCTTGACTAGGAAACTTGGCACCATCTACAATGTCTCCAACAGTTCCGAACTGCAGTCATACATTCAATTATTCCAAATGTTCCAATTCTACTCTGGTCTGCTCCCTGTTCTATTATCATATCAGTACGTGTTACTATGTTCTGTGACTTAATATTGTCTTATGATATTTCATAAGTTCACAGCTAATCAGGTTTAAATAATAGAATAGTGTGTATTATACGATGGTCTTAAAGGGGTACTGTACACTAAATCCGGCCGTTTTTTGGACCATCTCCTTTTATTCTCAACAGAATATATGCAACAAGTGAATTAATTTGAGTCATGGATGAGTGCAAAATATACTCATTTACCTTATGAATGATACAAACAACATGGTAATTATAACGAAAATGAATTTATGACTCCAGCCATAAATTCATTTTCGTTATAATTACCATGTTGTTTGTATAATTCATACAGCACATGAATGTATTTTGTACTAATCTATGGCTCAAATTCATTCATTTGTTGCATATATTCTGTTTAGTATAAAAGGAGATGGTCCCAAAAATGGCCGGTTTTAGTGTACAGTACCCCTTTAAGACCATCTACAACAATGTTCGCACGACAGAATTTTATATTAATTGAATTGAATTAACTACCCTGGACAAGTGGCTGAACTTGACTTGAATCTAAGCTCATTACAAAAGAACTCAAAAGTACTTCAGTGATCTTATGGCTTGCAGGGATGATTGAGTTCCAAGCCATGGCGCTCTACTCATATATTATTTTATCAACGTTTAATCCAGATTGTAATTCGAATAGAATATTTATTGCTAAAAGACGCATTATAATTGACCGAGAGCTGTTAACTTCAGTTTTCGATTCACCGACATCGGCCTCTGATCAGAGAACAACTTTATACAGGAGCAGGGTATCATTGCCAATGCGCGTCAACTACGGTGCTGTTAGAAGTCGCATAATCAAGTACATCGGAACGTTATTTTACAATAGATACGGTTAACGGGAAGTTCTGGCAATGTTCTGAGTAACCCCATGCGACGTAGCCAGAGGTCTGATCACCGAAAAAAGGATATCTCATAGCATGTAATGTGGACAAACAAGAATATATATCATTTGATACAAATTGTTTTTCGTGCAGCTTCTTTTAATGTTTTGGTGGAGTGAATTAAAATGGAAATAACTGTAGCATGTTTCGTTGGATACAGTTTGTGAACTCGTCGACAAGACGACTAATTCGCAAACCGATTATATTCTCGATTCCCCGAACATCCGACTCAATATAGTATATTGATTATGTACCATTAAAGATGGATTATCTCTTTGTAAACATGTTTTATATAGTTACCGGGGCATAAAGGTGGATTATCTCTTTGTAAACATGTATTATATAGTTATCGGGGTATAAAATAGTATATCTGAATCGAAGACTCCTGTCATGAAATGATTCTATAGATTATTAGAGACCTTTCGCAAAAATGACTATTACGATTACGGATAGGATATATTGTCCTAGTAAGGTTGACACCGACGCAATTTACCTGCGATGGCTAATTGGTGAGACGGCATATGCCCCACTATATTCAGTTACGCATATATTTGATGGAAAAAGTAATGTGTGTCTCTTTCAGATCCAATGTTCTTACCCGTGTGTAATACACTACACGGATAATGTTAGAGCGCCCCCAAGCAGGACCGGTGGCACATTCTTGACACATCTGCACATAATTAAACTGCGTGGGGTATATTTCGTCTCAAATAAGAACCCCCGTGCGTAAAGATCGAATTTTGGCCTTACTATGGCGTGATATTTCCATATCCGTAAACGTATTCGTGATTTTGCGAAAGGTCTCTAATATTAATTTTATTTCGAATATTTTCTGGTCTAAAAAGGTGTGTTGTTTAGATAACTAACAATCGTGGTTACTGTTAACAGAGTCCAGAAATTTTATTGTGTAATTTTGTCACAAATAAACGTTAATTATACTCATTATCGCTTATAACTATGGAATAAAACAATACAACCAATAAATCTGGGACATTTGACGTTCGGTACGTAGCCTATATCGCTATATGGTATCACCCGAATGGTCAGTTATAAAAATAGACAAATAAATGGACCGAATAAAATCAATATTAATTGATAGAAGCCTTTTGGGACAGGGGTCTTCAGTTCATATGTATTATTTTATACCCACGCAACTATTTCAAATTTGTTATTTAAAGAGATAATCCATCTTTAAATAGACTAAGTGGTGTAATTTTGCAAGTATGAATTCAACAATGAGATCATGGATTTGGCAGTAAGTTTCTGATGATTGTGGCCATTCCGGATGCATGATTAATCATGAGTATGACATCAAAAAAAGTATTTATGTCATATTGAACATAAATCAGTATAATTGATCGAGATTGGGCTGGTACACATTAGTTGAGAGGTTGGGCTGGTGTACAGTATAATTCAGATACTTTGGGCTAGTTTACAGTATTATTGATATATATTTGGCTAGTTTACAATGTTGCCATTTGTGATTTCACAAAAACAATAACACAGTTTTGAGTTTTCATTTTTCTAAGGTCTGCATATGGATATATATTTGGTCAACACCCTGTACTGGCACATATTTTATCTCTCAATTCGTATTCTTTGGTCTGGTTGAAAGACAGCCTAAAATAGTGTAGAATTATCCCATAACATGCATTCGCTGGCAATGTTTGAAGTCTATCACTTAACTATACTTTAATAAGTGCAGTATGTGGTCTATTTAGTGTATACTATTCTACTCCAGTTTCATTTTCTTTAATTAGTGAAGTTGGTGGTACATGGTCAACAGAAGGGTGCATACTAGTCAGCTCTACCGACAACGAAACACACTGCGCCTGCGACCACTTCACCAACTTTGCCATACTGATGAGCCCGAGTCAAGTGGTGAGTTTATAAGTTGCAAATTGGAATATGAACTGGTTCCAGAAACGTGAAGCTAAACTGTGTGTCCCGTAGTGTCTAGTGGTGAAGGTAGAGTGGCCGCGTATGGGGAAAAATGAAGAGTCCAGAAGATTTGATAACTTTATATTTGTATAAGTCTCTGCCGATAAGCACACTAGGTGGATGAACAGAGGTGTTGCTGATAGGAATGTTCCAGGAGAAGTCAAGTCCCGCTCCCGAGAACGGGTAGTTATTTTCTAGTGTTGGTGGTATCATGTGTCCATATAAGGTTTGATATACCATGATACCATTGTCTATGACGTGTATCATACTTTACGTGTTTACTATAGAAAGATACTGGTCTGATTCTCCCTCACTTACACAATGGTAGCTACAAGTCATAACCAATTAAGAATATGATCTTGTTAATTATGCGTGTGTGCTCTTATACTATATACTTTATGTCTCCCATGTATTGTGCTTATCTATACAGTTAACCCTAGCAGTTATAATCACTGGGGAAAGGAAGTTTATCCGGGAACACATATAACAATAATATATTATATTATGTACTATCGGACACTGTGGATACAATTATCGATCGAAGGAACGTGAACTATAATTGTAGTGATAATTGCAGACCTCCGATAGCCTGGTGTTGAGGAACTCTTTAAAAAAATATGATAAACTGAGTATATATCACGTGAACTGACAATTTAAATTACAACTCTTAACTCAATCTATAAACGCAACGCTCAGTTAATTAAAACATACACTTCTTCGAGTAATAACTTATCGAAGCTCATTGCTATCATCATCACCCGTGACATGGATATTATTGTTGAAGTTAGAATTTAATAATGAAGACATATAAGCATTCAATACATCTGTTAAAAAACTGTTAACTGCATTTGTTCGCAGGACGGCATTCACGAGGACATACTCAGCTATATATCAGCTGTTGGGTGTGGAATATCTATATTCGGGCTGGTGTTGACAATAGCTGCCCACGCCGCTCTGTGGAAGTGAGTACTGCAAATTTGGCATTCATCACAAAATGGCACGAATACAGTATAAATTCACAGATAATAAAAAAGGGTCTACTGCGACCAAAATGAAAACAAGTGTTGTATTGTGCCTAACAGTGGTCCACGGAACTACGAGTCATTATAAAGATTAAACAAAACGTTCTAGTCGATCAAGTTATCAGTCATCGTTGTATTGGGATCGTATTCATCAACTGGGATTATATATACATACACAATAAAATAGTAGTCCATGTAGTTTCTGGTGAAGATTAACGCGAAGCTATCTATATATGGTCGTTGTTCGGATAGACCTCGCTCGCATTGGTTTAGTATTATCATGAAATCAAGGGGATTTGACGGCTATCATAGACTGATCGCGAATATTGACCGATTCCGCGTGTATCAGTATACATGATTGGTCCCTTTCAACTATCAGCAGCGTAGTTGTGTAATAACGTCCACATTCTTGAAAATAAAGTGACCGGAAGTATCTATCAGCCAAACTATATATGCTACCCTTATACCTCAGAGATATTCAGTCCGAGTCTCTTCCTCTAAAAAACATCCATTACCCTGCAGGGAACCCCACACATATATAGAAGCATATAGAAGAGTGTCGTCTGCTCATGTTTGTCTGGGGCTCTGTATGGGTGAAATTATAAAATTGTTAAAGAATACAAGAAAAAATTATTAAAATTGTTAAATATTGTTAGGCCAATGCATTCTCTTATATATGCGAGGCGACCTATGGTCGACTCGCATATATAAGAGAATGCATTGGCACAGGGATTTGATATGGCGGGTCACATATTATAAGCTACACTCTTCAGAGTGTGTAATAAACATAGAATACAACTGAATATGTTAAAGTGATGTGATAAACTCTGGTAGGGTGATAACATAGAAATGGATAATAATCTTGTTCAAAGTAGTTGTTTTACCAATAGTATAGGTAAATTGACAACACACACCGTCATTTTTATATATTAATTCAATGCAGTGACTGTCGTCTGCCGATGGCGAAATCGTTTATCTGGTGAGTGTTCGCAAGTTAGGCCCGTTCCAAACGACGGATTTTTGTCGACTCGAATCTAATACCAGACCCACAATTGTATTAAATGCGTCTAAAATGCGACGTTTGAAACAATTATATCCGTGTCAGACGCATCACAGACGAATCTCCGTCCAATTCAGACGAATCTTCGTCGGTGATGCGTCTGAAATCCGTCTTGGTTTCAAACGACGGATTTTTGTCGACTCGAATCTAATACATGTGACGGGAAGAGCCGAAAGTTGCCGAAAAACGAATGCAAATGATATGATAATGATATGATAATAGTATAATAATGAGGAAATTCCCCTTATCTGCGGAAATACCCACATGACGTCATTTGTCGCACGCTCTCTTTGTTATAAAGAAAGATATATCTATAAGAATTGCTTAGGTAACATTGTGAAAATTGTATTTCTCAACGAACATGGCATGTCACTGACGCACATCTTATAATGGATATAGTATCAATGATTTATAATAATTCATATATACCGGTATAAGGGATATGGGTTGTAGCAACTGATTTATAATAATTCATATAGACCGATATTCCTTATTGTAAGGGATAGGGGTGGTAGTCTCTGATGAATACTAATTAATATATACCGTTATTACTTATTATAAGGGGTAGGGGTGGTACCACTGATTTATAATAATTCATAAATACCGACATTACTTGTTATGAGGGGTAATTGGGTGGTAACCTCTTATTTATAATAATTCATATATTCCGGTATTACTTATTATAAGGGGTAGGGATAGTAGCCTATGATTTATAATTATTCATATATACCGGTAGTCCTTATTATAAAGGATATAGGGTGGTAGCCTATGATTTATAATAATTAATATATTTCGGTATTCCTTATTATAAGGGGTAGGGGTGGTAGTCTCTGATTTATAACAATTATTGTATACCGGTATTTACATGCATGGTATACACATAGATGGTAATTGGTTGCACGATATATAACATTTATTTGTAGCGCCAATTATAGTATATTATATATCTGTATGTACTATATACATCCTCATATACATGATCACATATTTTCGCACTGCGGTCGCGCATATAAAAATATATGCATAATTTATACTGTATTTTAGTATATATATGTATAACATATACCGGTATATATAGGCCTCTATATCTACGCGTGACCATTTTTTGACGGTAACCGGGAATCCACCTTTAAATAAATCGACCGATGTATTAGATTCGACGCGACAAAGATGCGTCCGTCTGTAACAAAATCTACCGCAGACGCATCACCGACGGATTTAATACAATTAGATTCGAGTCGACAAAAATCCGTCGTTTGGAACGGGCCTTAGTCACGAGGTACGAGTTGATAAATGAATAATCTCAGAGGTTGGGTCAATCATATCGACGATACTGTGTGTCGTAAACACTATAGCGAATGTATCGTGTGCATTAATCCGCCACCAAATGGACTACCTGGTTTATAAAATAAACCGAGTTGTTGAATACGAGCCTTGATATTTTAGTGGATTCAGCTATCCTATCCCACAGGGATGTGTCGTTAAAAACGACTGAAATATCAATACAAGAGATATAACGCCTGAACCTATTCCGATCGAATAAAATCTACATTTTACAAATCTGGTACACATTTCTAGGATAACCTGTTCGACAACTTATAAAACGAACGATGAACAAAAGATTCACGGAGAACATCGGCTAGCTAACCTCAATTTAGAACAGGAGAGATCTAGACCGTAGATTTAGTACTCAATATGTATCAATGAAAAACCAACCTATTGTACAAAACTTCTAATTAATCGACATATCTAATTTTAATCTGCACAAGTCAATCGCATATTTGAATCCATGTCTCCATTCGTGTCCTATAGAGAGAGATGATTTATTAGCAAATAGCATACATTATAAAATAATACAGAAAAAGCAAACACCGTTATAACTAAAATTGGATTATGTAGTATTTTATGATCAGCTACATGCCCAGTTGAGGGTCAGCAAGACATAGCCATATAGCAATCCACACCATGCTGACTCTGAAATGGGTGCACTTTGACTGGAGTTGGCATAACCTCATTAGTGGATGTCTTCCTGCCCACCCCAGCATATGTGTTGGATCAACTCCGGTTATGACAGAAGATCAAATTAATATTGGCATTTAGGTCTAAGGGTTTCTTAAACACAGGCATTAATACCAAGATTGCCTTCATTTTCACAGTAACCCGCCAGACTTATATTTAAAGAACAATACAAAGCGATTACCTGGTGGAACAAATACGCGTGAATGATGCCGGGTTATCACTAAACAACGATCTGAATACTCAAGCTGGTCATTGAGATAATTTCAATGCAAAAATAATTTTAAATTATTGCTTAAATATTGGAAATGCTAGGAGAAATATGCGATTGATTTGACATTTGCTGCTCACGTAAAATACATATTATATGCAGCGTGTAATATTCATTTCAATTTTGTTATTTTGCAAATGGAATCAAATGAAATAAAATGAAACAAAAATACCATATCAGGAATGGACAAATCGGCAATTTTCTTTATTCTTCCATTCTGTAAAATATTTGGTGCCGGATTTTACTATATTCTAAAATCTGAACATTTCATTTTATGGTATGTACATTTCTTATAAATAATGCGACGTATTGCTCGACATTTTTCATGGCTGCAACCGCCATGGTACTTTTTACAAATATAGAGTCCGATATTAATAACACCTAAGCTATTCAGCACCATTTATACCATACAGCTCTTTTGTTGGGTTTGACAAAGAGAAACTAAATATCTCAAAATGAATAAGTTCCACCTGGCTTATTACATTGTACCTCAAGAATTCTGACGCCGATTGTCTGGAAATTGTATTACGTATTATCAATATTATATCATTGAGAAAGTGAGCTAATGTTGGTCCGCTGAGTGTTTTGTTGCTCGAGTGAGTACCGTTTTGTGTGGAGACAGTGATCAAGTCAACAGACACAACACCGGTATGGGGTACACTCAAATTATTTAAAGACTCACGTGTGACGAACGACTAAGTTCTGCATGTAACTGTATGGTTTAGGGGTACCGTTCCCTCATTGTAACGAGCAGATACTGCATTCAATAACACCATGAGACTATTAGTCATATTTGCGGTAGATAATGATTGTCATATTTGTTATTGCCGTTGTACACTTTTTTGAAGACTGCTCGCTACTCTTTGGTGCCATATGTACCCATGCACAGAGATACTTCTGTGAACCGAGACTTCTGATATTGGAAAGTGACCAAATGACCAGCATACGTGAACATGTTCTCTCCTAGTGAGCCCAGTGATTTTTGTGATTGTCGGAAAGTTGACGATTCCCATTCAATTGGTACTCACCATGCATGTAGCAACTCACCATATCAGTAGTCTTAGCATTCTGAATATGTGACCCGCCATATCAAATCCAGTCGTAAGTCGGGATTCTTTTGCCCTGTGCCAATGCATTCTCTTATATATGCGAGTCGACCATACGTCGCCTCGCATATATAAGAGAATGCATTGGCCTAACAATTTTTTTTTCATTTTTTTTAAATAAATGTTTCTTACAATTTTTAGGACATAAAATAAAAAACATCCATTACCCTGCAGGGAGCCCCACACATATATAGAAGCATATAGAAGAGTGTCGTCTGCTCATGTTTGTCTGGGGCTCTGTATAGGTGAAATTATAAAATTGTTAAAGAATACAAGAAAAAATTATTAAAATTGTAAAATATTGTTAGGCCAATGCATTCTCTTATATATGCGAGGCGACCTATGGTCGACTCGCGCATATAAGAGAATGCATTGGCACAGGGTAAGAAAAATCCCGACTTTCGACTGGATTTGATATGGTGGGTCACATATTACCACCTCTGAATATCAGAGTGAACTTACTATTTGTATGTATTAATGTACAAACTAGGTAGTCCAAAATAGATCGTGGTTTTTTGGCGTTTCGCTGCGAATAAACTATTCCCTTTCCAATTTCAGGTTTCTCAAAACAGATAAGGCAGTCTTGCTTTTGAACCTGTGTGGATCATTGCTTGTGGCATACACTGTTTTCTTAGCTGGTGTTACTGAGGTCGAAAATAAGGTACCAAGAACTAATCTAGACCACATCGAATGTGGTATATATTTCCGTGACCTATCTGTCCCCAGGTACTGAGTTAATGATTCAGTTAGTTATATATATCAACACTGTCATCATTCTGGACACTATACTCCAGTACATGCAAATGCCAACCTGCATGTATTCTATAAATGTCATTCTTTGCTGTTGCAAACTATATACGATATCGTGAATATTGGAACTACTACCTTATATTACGCATGTCGCAAATAATACAATATATCGTCCTCGTGGTAAGGAGCCACTCCGCCAGTTCTTTCTTAAACTTAAGGAATATGGAATCTCGATTTCAAAACGTGTCAACAGTGATTGAAAGTCAGCCCGGTCAGAGGGCCATGGTCACAATTGTGTATCATATTGTTTTAAAGAGATCACTTCTGTTGGATATGCTTGCTTTCCTAGTCACCTAATCCAATCAGAGGTGTGGTCGGTTGCCTGTTTCAGACAGACTAATCTTATCACGAAATTCCTGTGTTGTGATATGTCTGCCATATGACCTGGTTGTCAGATATCTCTGAGATGTCTTATTGGGCCAATTTGATACGTTTACATTTAATCTGAGGAAACATGAAATTCAAAGTCTTAACATTGGGATACGTTGTAGTTTCGGATGTCAAACGTTTCAATTATGATGTTTTATTTAACCGGTTTAGCAGGTAGGCACACTTAGATACAGCTAAATGGTGTGTATTATTTATATCTTCTTTTTTTGCTTTGAAATTTTCGATATTTGAGATTCCTTAGTCCTTAAATGTTGGTGAAATATGTTGGTATGATTTTACCAATAATTGGCTTTTGTACATACACAAAGTGTACAAATGAAACTGTTGTTAGCATTTTGCTTTGAAACATGGCACTCTTGCAAGTGATGGTCTGGGTTAGTTTTTCACGACACTAAGTCGTGGCAGTGTGGCGATAATTTCGATAAATACATTAATGGATTCGATTTTATAGTCGCAGTTTAATATACAAGCCGATTGTATTATCGCGGAGACTTTAACTTGTTCGTGACTGGAAACAGAAACGACACCGTAAGCGAATTGAAATAGACAACAAAATGTGTTTTGTTTTTAATACACATCCCAACTAAGAAGTAATGAACATAATATGTGTTCCTATGTCACGCTAGAAACAAGAATTACTTACTTTTCAGGCAATCTGCATCGTTGTTGCAGCCTTGCTTCATTTCTTCTATTTGGTGGCGTTTTTCTTCATGCTGATCGAAGGAGTCGACTTAGCAATACACATTCTCTACGTATTCACTACACGAGCGCGACTCGGATACTGGCTCTTTCTTGGTTGGGGTATGTTGAACTTTACAGTTATGATACATCTGACACAGCTGAACTTGATTTCGCCATGAAACATCCCAATATACAACTGTCGTTACAGATAAATTGATACTATATCACAATTTTGCATTTTTGTACGGTCTAGTATGTCTGTTGTTAATTGAATCCTTTGGTTCAACGCCCTCCTTTATCTTTGTGTTTTCTGGCCTGCCTGTTTGTCCTGATTTGCTTGTTTACACTGGTCTGCCTGTTTGTACTGACTGGAGTCAATTCAATTCTTTAATCTCAATAAACCAATAAATATGGTATGTGAGATATACAAATTTAAAAACAGACACATGACAAAAACACATTTAACAGATTCATAATTATATAACATATAGTATATGTAATATTAATATACATGTATGCATTGAAGGCACATCCACCCAGAACTTGTGTCATGACACATTTGTGTGAGAGACACTCTTACCTGATATGAGAACAGGAACCTATTCGAGTCAGTTTACACTTTTTTGTTTGCGTTGTTCTGCCTGGTTACGCAGTTTACAGTGCCCCAAATGTATAGATTCTGTCTGTACACTATCTTGCCTTTTTACACTGCCCTGCATGTTTACACCGTCCTGCAAGTTTACACAGATTTACCTGTCAACACTGATCTGAATAATTTCACTGATCTGCCAATACACAATGTCCTGCATCTTTACACTGCTTATGCTGTCCTGTCTGTTTACACTACCCTGCCCCTGTTGACCCCGCATTGCCTGTTTACATGACCATGCATATTACGCTGTCCTGCCTGCTTACACTGATCTGAGCTATGCTATATAATTGTGATCTAATTTGACGGTGAGGATCTTGGTAACCATCAAGCCGACATTATGGCAACACCGTGAAATATATAAAAGTGGTTTTATATCCAAAATATACCAATAACAAACCAATAAACATCGAAGCTCTGAAAATACTTAAATGTGCACATACATGATATCATTTATGGAGTGACTGCATCTCCAATTGTTTTATCCAGGTGCACCGGCGGTGATTGTCGCAGTTTCGTTGGGCGCCACTCAACTTGAAGGATACGGTAATGACAAATAGTAAGTTGCCTGCATGAATTAACTGGGCAACCATATCTATCCATTTTTGAGTTGTTGTTGAAATTATAATCATAGCGTCCCTAAATTGATCAACATGAAATAAATAACTACATATCAACGAGTAATCACGATTGAAACTTCAACGAGAAGTCGATTAAATGTGACCCGCCATATCAAATCCAGTCGGAAGTCGGGATATTTTTACCCTGTGCCAATGCATTCTCTTATATATGCGAGTCGACCATAGGTCGCCTCGCATATATAAGAGAATGCATTGGCCTAACAATGTTTTATCATTTGTTTTAAATAAATGTTTCTGACAATTTTTAGGACATAAAATAAAAAAGATCCATTACCCTGCAGGGAGCGCACACATACAATGTATATAGAAGCATATTATAGAAGAGTGTCGTCTGCTTATGTTTGTCTGGGGCTCTGTATGGGTGAAATTATAAAATTGTTAAAGAATACAAGAACAAATTATTAAAATTGTAAAAAATTGTTAGGCCAATGCAGTCTCTTATATATGCGAGGCGACCTATGGTCGACTCGCATATATAAGAGAATGCATTGGCACAGGGCAAAAAAATCCCGACTTCCGACTGGATTTGATATGGCGGGTCACAAATGCTGACTTTGATACATTTTGATTGCGATTGTGCGATTAACAGTCCACACGAATAACTTGATTCTTGTATGTTTTCGTGTGGGTATAGCATCTGGGCACCCATGCGTGTGAAGAGTGAACCATTCTTGCTGACACAGTGACGATACATCAAATTTAAGCACGATTATTAAATGCAACACTGATAATTAAATAATAGTAAACGAGAACTATGTACCCATGTGCAATGGTAGTATTGGATTTGATTGTGTACTCAATTGTCATTATGCATTGTGACATGTCATAATGTATGTTATTGTCACACTGACAATACATGCAGTAAGTTGTGTGTAGCGTGCAGTGGGTGAGACTGGCACCAAAAGTTGTGTCATAGGATCCGACGGTTTTATTATTTTATTATTGTGGATTATTATTGATGTATGTTAAGTTTATTGCTGTTTGAAAAGTTACCGATGACATGACATTGTCGCATAATATAATATACCTGTTTAAATGTATACATCTTCCATTGTGCATTATCATATATGAAATGAAATATGAAAGCATATTGTCATCCAAACTGTTAATGTCAGTTTATCTTCAATAACTACACATGTATAATATGTCTTATATTATGTTTTGGTTGATTAATATAAATGTAGAACGAACTTTGGCTTAATCTTGATCATGAGGAGATATTGTTCTGGTCATACACTGCCATCGGTTTAGCTAGTCGTCGCGAACTTGTGAAGTCGACTTTAGACTATAGTAAACCATTACCTGGACATTGTTGGTAAAAGGTGCAGATGGCCTTCGTTATCAGTCGTTATAGGTTATAATTAGAAATAACAGTCACTAATTTATGAAAATTTCCTCAAGAATATACCTATAGATGTAGTATAGTATAATACTAGTATAAATTCGATATTATCCACAAAACAAATGTGTATGAGCCGAACGTTTGTTTATATAGAGCACTTAAATAGTGAGCCATAAGCAGGAGGACTAAATACCGTTGCGATTCACGGTCACCCATTCAACGCCGAAGTATTGAGATGCGATATTTAGCATGCGCTATATCGGTTTGTTGTAAACAACATGGTGGCATTTATAACCCAAATTCACTGTCTGGGGTCTCCCCGGTGCTGAGAGTTTTGCTTATCCCATACTCTTTCCTTACGCACTGTTTGTTTACATAGCATGACGTGTGTTTATATACCACACAGTACTATCATGACAATAGCATGTAATTTACGCGATATTTACGATTGGTATAATAACAGTTTGTCCATGATATAATATTTTTCCTTTCTGTGGCGGTTTTAACAGCATTACCCATCGCCAACGCGTACCGTATCGTTAAATGATTGTTTGTCAAGGCGCGGCATATCACAAGCGATTTACTCACTCGGCTGCAATAAGTTTATTGTTTCACATACATTAGATCAGACACGTCGACAATGGTGACTGCATTGTTTCTAAACTACACCAACAACGTAGTGATACGGTAGTTCAATATAATTAGATAACGATAACATGGCGATCCATTATCAGAAAAGGTTTACATGCCTTTTTAATGTTTATTTGAAAGTGTTAATCACATATTTGGTCATCCTTATTTTTGATGTATCCAGGTATATACTGTGTTTCCAAAACAAAATAGTTCTCCGAATGGCTGTCAATAAAACTAACATGTAATGAAATATATTTGATTCATTTTCATGCAGACAGTCATGTTTCGATGGCAGACTGAGCGCATATCTTAATTGGGTTCATATTCTAGATAAATCAGTGTGGTTTTTGCAAATATTGTTTACATTGTTGGAAAATATATCTCATGTTGTGAGGAGATGTTTTTGTACTTTAGCATACATTGGTTATAAGGGAAACTGATTTTTTCCTTCAAATTGATAGTCTGAGACTGAGATTTTGTTTTGGAACATTCACGAATGGGACGCCTTCTTAATCATTTGTGTGTTTATATGAGTTGTGTCTGTTGTTGAACAGGTAGGACTTAATCACTGACTATCCACGTGTTAGCACCCCGTTGGATCCGCTGTCAATCCCACTACTTTATCTTTTGATAACTTATTACGAACTGAAATTTGTTCATTCGTGATAGGGTATGACCTTTCCTTAAATACAATTGAAGATTGTCAGTTGATATAATGTTTTTCATTTTCCTCCTTTCTAACATTTTGTGACCAACCCATGTTACAACATCAACTGAATTAGAGACGTCTTTTTCATTTGGTGTTAAATCTCTGAATTAGTGTCGTCTGCTTCATTTGGTGTTAATTTTTGTGTTAATTCATTTGGTGTTAAATCATTTTTTTTTTTTTTTTTTTTTTTATTTGAATAAACATACATCAATGAAGGAATGAAAATATAAACAGAGGTACACATAATTATATATCAAGTGACATTCTTCCAATTCGCTCACATCTCACGCACTTCATTTTCACGTCTTTCGTACACCATATGCACTCCCAGTGACTGACATGAACATTGGAATAAATCGAATATATGTTCATTTTTATATATTAATTCAGATTTTAGATCCTTGAACTTTGTTCCTGTGTACGGCGTATCGGTACGACATCTAACCATAGACGGCATTGTGATATTGGCGGGGGGGGGTATCGTATTTCCGGGTATATTAACTAAGTGAGTTTTCGAATTGGTGAAGAGATAATTTCCAGGACACTCAAGTTGATTGGTGTTGACTCGTGTGTACATGTTATACATGTAAAGCCTTTTCTAAAAGGAACCAGTTTTTCGAAAATTCTTCTTGTTTCGATTGGCATCGTGCGGTATACTTCTCACATTGGTATCTATAATTCAACTCTTTGAGGAAAACATTTAGCGATAAGTTAATTGGCTTGAATTTAGTCCTGTATATGTATTGTTTAATTAGGAGCCATAGCATGTTAGTTGTAAAGTTCGGATCCGTTGGTGAAGAGCCGAGAATCATTGTCATTTGTTGGGGACAGAGATCAATGCTGTTAATTTTACCCCATTCGCTGAGTTCCTTTATGAATTCCTGAACGTGCACACAATTCCAAAATATGTGGGAGATGTCTTCTGTCTCGCTTTTACATCTGTCACATTTATCATCTTGTCGTAAATTGGACATTTTGAGAAACTTATTAGTTGATAATATTCGTGAATTTATTCGGAATTGTAGCCATTGCAGCTTTGTGTCCGGCGTCGTGAGAAAGGGAAGTTTATCCAGTTTACACAAATTAATTATTTTGTCGGGAAATAACACTTGCCATTTTCCTTGTGCTACAGTAGAACTTGGAATGTCGATTAAAATTTTATAAAAGTCTTGTCCTCCTCGACAGTTTTTAAGCAATTTAATGAAATTATTTGGTAAAAGGGGGGTGACTATTCGAGTTATAGGCTGTTCAAATGTTTTTGCAAATAATTTTATTTGGTGTTGGATGTTATTAAAGGCACGTGAGGCCTTAGTTGTCGAAAATATTCATATTTGTTCCAATCACCGTAAACAGAAAAACATTAAAACGCATACAGTTTCGTTCATATATACCATGACCATCGTGTAAACAGCATGTTATCATAAAGATTTACTATATTTTACCTAAGCAAGAGCCTGATTGTGTTACAGAAGACAGCACAATGCTGCTGGCTAATCACACACAAATGGCATAAACGCTCTTTATTCGTTCCATATCAGGAATTCACCCACAAAGAACGCTCTTTATGTTTACCATCATAATATAAACAAACACCAGAAAAGTAACTTTTTATGCATTTGTTTACATAACAATGGTCAAAAATATGACAATAACATACTGTTTATGCAATATTTCTTATTTGTATACGGACAAAGTCTGTCTACATTGTGTTGTTCTTTCTGTTTGTGGCGGTTTTTGACGGGTGGAAATATTTTCACAGGATACCCACCGCCAAGGCCAACCGTACCTTTAAGGGTGATGAAGTTTGTGTGTATGTTATAGACCCTTAATAAATCGTCTCGTGTAAGAAAACAACCATTATTGTCCAGCATATCGTTTAGAAATATAACCCCCTTTTCTCGCCAGGAGGTGAAATTTATTACTTTTCCGTACTGCTTTATATTTGGGTTATTCCATAACGTACATGCTGATATTTGGCGATTGTTTCTATCTTTCTCTAGAAATTTTGTAAATGCCACCAGGACATCATGCCAAAAAGGATTGGTTAATTTCTTTGCCTGTTTTTCTATGTAAGGATAGTCATAAGTAAGGAACATAGGGTCATCAAATAAAGGTATATTTATTAATGGAGTCCACTTGGCACTTTTTGTCACGAGGCGCCTAACCCAAGTTATTTTCATGGACATCATAAAATGGTTTACATCAACCATTTTTAATCCGCCATTCTTATAATCCTGACATATAACTTTGCGTTTGACTCTATCACGCTTCGAATTCCAAAGAAAATTAAAGAGCGTTGTGTCAAGATTTTTCATAAAAACGTTACCGGGATTTGTGAGAGCTACAAAAAGGTGTGTTAATTTTGGGAGTATTAGTGATTTTATCACAGTTATTCGACCAATGGGTGTAAGTAACCGGTGTTTCCATATTTCTATCAAACGTTTGACTTCAGCAAGTTTTCTATCATAATTTATATTCATTTTCTCAAGGTTTGTATCAAAGTGTATTCCAAGGAGATTGAAAGTACTATCAAATTTTAGTCCAAGGTCTGGGCACATAATATCTGTACGTTCCGTGTAAGATCCAATCCACGACGCCTGACACTTGCTGGTGTTATTTTTCAGGCCTGCGTAATCTGCAAATAAGTTTAAAACAGTATATACTTCCCTAAGACTTTCTTCGCTGCCGTCTAAGAAGAGCGTCGTGTCGTCTGCATACTGTGTAATTTTGTATTCTAAATTGCCGAGGTTGATACCTTTAATGCGGTCATTAGATTTTATCATAATAGCTAAGATTTCCGCGCATATAAAAAAAATATACGGCGAGACTGGGTCACCCTGTCGACAGCCACGATGTAGTTTGAAACTCTGAGATATATGTCCATTTATTAAAATAGATGAGTTAATATTTGTAAAAAATAAAGAAATCCGTCTTCGCCAAAATTAAAAAGGTTAAGGCATTTATGTATAAATTTCCATGATACTGAATCAAAGGCCTTTTCAAAGTCTAGGAGGAGCAGTAGCCCAGGTTTAGCAGCCAATTTTGTCTTGTGAATAAGATCATAGGTATGTCTAGTATTGTCTCCAATGTAGCGATCTTTTAAGAATCCCGTTTGGTCCTCACTTATTATATCTGGTAGGACACGTTTTAATCTTTCAGCTATACACGAAGAGGCTAATGGTGTTAAATCATTTGGTGTTAAATCATTTGGTGTTAAATCATTTGGTGCTAAATCATTTGGTGCTAAATCATTTGGTGCTAAATCATTTGGTGTTAAATCTTCGAGACGGTACCGCGTGGCTTATTTACATTATCAAATTTGGATTCTCAGTATGGTGTTAACTCTTCGAGAAGGTACCACGTGACTTATTTACATTATCAAATTTGGATTCTCGGTAACGCGGGAGACGGTACCGCATGGCTTATTTACATTATCATATTTGGATTCTCAGTAAACCGGATGTATAATTGATCTAATTACGGGAACTTCCAGATCTGGTCTACTCCATTAACCCTTTAGCATTCAGAGAGCCCCATAGCGTCCTGCCGCGTAGTGTCCCGTAAGCCATATAGAGCATTGTAGCATAGCATCTAGAAAGCTCCAGAGAGTCCAGAGTTTTGGTTTTTTTCCCCGTCATAGTTTACAAGAAAAATATGCATTATAACACAACAAATTGCTTTTATTTTTAATGTAGATTTTAATGGAAAAAAACTTACCTTTTGTTTGTTTATTACAATTATTGTTTTAAAATATAAATATAAAACCTAATAACTATTCACCATACTATCATACTAGGGGGGGGCGGGTATTCACAGCTCCATGCAGATAACCATAATTTCATAAACCAAGAGCCACCATAAAATTTAGTAATAAATTTGATTTCCCCAATAATTTTGACATCACTGGAAAGTTCTCTTGGCTGGAATAGCGAAGTTTTCTCCTATCAGCATTGAGTCATATCACTGTTGGGCAACAAACCCAAATTTCAGGAGTGTAAATATAATCACAATCATTTAATGCAATATAGCATCTGTAAAGTACAAATTTGCTTTCAAACCTTGTTGTATATATGTTAAAAAGTTCATAATACATGTATCCTTTTTTTTATTTCAGCTGTTGGCTTTCGATATCCAATTATCTCATCTGGGCATTCGTGGTTCCTGCTTTGTGCATAATTACCGTGCGTATAGTAATCGTTATTGCATGATCCCATACGTGACCATTTTCCACATTTCGACGTAAATGATTTTAAGTTTATCTCTTCACTGTAAATGTTATATTGCTTCCAGTGTGTAAATAGATAGGGAATCGAGGAATCCTGTCTGGCAAAGCTTCTATAAACTATTATCAATTTATTTAGAACAAGCTGATCTGCCCGACTTGGTCCGGGCTATTTGGGGATTTCTTTATGATCCCCTCCATCTGGGCAGAATATACAGCGTCTAGACAAATTAGTGATCGATCGGTCCAGAAACATGCCTATATGAGCGTATATGAGGGACGTCATGGCCAACGTCAAGGAAACGACCGCGTGTGAAATTTCACCCGCCCATATTGCAAATAGGCCTACATACCGAGTCGGATCGGTCGAGGTCCAGAAACATGCGTATATGAGCGAGGTCAAGGTCAAGGCCACGGTCACACGTGAAAATGGACTCGTCCAAATTGTTCCTGTGATCAAATTAGGCAAACGTACAAACTTTAAGTCAGATCGGCCGAGCAGTTTTTGAGTCTATAACACTTACATACATACATGCATACATACATGCATACATACATACATACATGCAGAAGTTCCAAAAATATATAATAAACAAGCTGGTGTGCCCGACTTATTCCGGGCTATATGGGGAAAATTCTTTTTGAAATCAAAATAGCAAATTTGAATCGGATCGGTCGAGCAGTTTCCGAGTCCATAACACACATAGACAGACTGACAGACAGGCAGACATAAGTTCCAAGATATATAATAGATAAATTACCCCTTCTTCAATTTTACCTATGTTTTATTCGCAGGATAGCTATTTGTAGTATTCAAATCGGGATTTATGAAAAGAATAGGCTGTTCTTATTTTGGCCCGGAAGAGATAGACCATCTTTAAATATATGTGTAGTATGCACCGTTTTAGTACTGATTGGTTCGGCGCCCGTATGTGTTATAGTGATGTGAAATGTGACAGCTTTCTGTTACACATATCTATCCACTGTTTGAACAGATGTCTCACTTATTATTATTTCATATTACATGACTAGTTGTATTAATTTAGGCTAAACATAGGAACGAGTTGTAACAAAACAGTCTACACAATAAACACTGCTTAATCATGGTTGACACTCTATTATTTAACATGTATAACACTATCATTATACACATCAACTTTGGTTTCATTTTTACCGAGTAACCGCACCCTCAGACGTTCACATGCACATATTTCGGTTGCAGGTTAATGCCGTTATTATAATTCTGGTACTTCGAGCGATGTATTCCACATCTACAATGCTCAACAAAAGCAAGAAGGACAAAGCCAAGTAAGTAATTGGTTATTAAATGCCACCGCAATTATATTATGTTAGATTAGATTAGCTTAGAGTCGCCTGCATTCGTCGTGTATATGTTGCAAATCAACTACTATTCATCTGAGAGAATGATATTCAAATCACTCTAAACTACCCCTCTCTCTATCTCTTTTTCACACCCTCTCTCCCTTTCTATCTCTCAATCTCTGAATCTAAACGACAAAACACAAATAAAAATTCGAAATATTTTCATGTAATCATAAATATGACGGGGAAATAAACAATGTTTAAAGGTACGGTTGGCCTTGGCGGTGGGTATCCTGTGAAAATATTTCCACCCGTCAAAAACCGCCACAAACAGAAAGAACAACACAATGTAGACAGACTTTGTCCGTATACAAATAAGAAATATTGCATAAACAGTATGTTATTGTCATATTTTTGACCATTGTTATGTAAACAAATGCATAAAAAGTTACCTTTCTGGTGTTTGTTTATATTATGATGGTAAACATAAAGAGCGTTCTTTGTGGGTGAATTCCTGATATGGAACGAATAAAGAGCGTTTATGCCATTTGTGTGTGATTAGCCAGCAGCATTGTGCTGTCTTCTGTAACACAATCAGGCTCTTGCTTAGGTAAAATATAGTAAATCTTTATGATAACATGCTGTTTACACGATGGTCATGGTATATATGAACGAAACTGTATGCGTTTTAATGTTTTTCTGTTTACGGTGATTGGAACAAATATGAATATTTTCGACAACTAAGGCCTCACGTGCCTTTAAACTAACCCTTACAACAATCCGAATCGGCTTTAGTTGGCCACTCTTGGTCGATTGCGTATTTAGTCCCGGTTTGCCAATATAGGTTTGCCGTGTGTCTCGAACTGCAGATAATTGATATGCTTTATTCTCTGATAACGACACGTCATGGCAAATTGTATTCATATGACATTAAGGAGTAAACATGCAGCGATCCAACAACCACGATTCAATAGAAACTCAAATTAATTAAGTTTAATATACTCTCTACAGTTTTGAAATACTCTTGCAAGGTTGTCAATGGCTGTTGTCACACGTACCACCGTAGCAATGCCATAATAGGCGTGTTGACCATTGACCTTCATAATTACTGTGGTACAGTTAGGTATGTCGCTCGCTGTTTTACTCGCCCACTGAACCCGGACTCATTAACCAATTACGTCTCGCATTCCATGTGATTGATTTTTACTCAGCAAGTAACGATGCATGTACGTCATATATATCATGTATATGTACGTGATAATTCATTAGCTTTTTCGAACGAAGTTACTAGTTCTATTCCCAACACAAGGCTAATACACATTACATGCTAATGTATAAATTCCAAGCATATATACCGCTATGAATGTTCCAACAATACGCCATCTTACCAACTTAACTTTTAAATGAGCATGGGAAATAGAGCAGCGCGTGTTCAGTATAACGATCATCCGCCATCCAGACGTAAGCCATAAAGCCATTGGGTGAATGCGGTGAGCGACATACTTAAATATGTCATAGTATGGTGGACAAATGTTACCAAACTGCATAACAGTAGAACAGCACACCTCTACTTTGGTACGTGTTAAACCAAACATGATTATGCCGCCGAAGATCGGTAAATAACACACTGCAAAAAAGGTTGTCCAGCTTTGGGCCAATTGTGACCAATTTCTGGCAACCTATGTCGGTAGTACTTATATATACCGGTCCTTTTCCATCGATAGCCAACACAGTCACGTTAATGTATATGTCAGAGTTATGGAGGCACGGACTCAGTGTGTGTGTTCATTGCTTCGTATATGCTTAACCCTTTACCCAACAAAACGGCAAAAAACGCCCAAATAAAGCTTCAACAGCCTAAAATATCTTCGGTCTGTCTCAATAACACCATACAAATATGGATATCATTGGAACCGGTTCATTGACCACATTGTGATGGTTACAGTTATGCCCTGTGCCAATGCATTCTCTTATATATGCGAGTCGACCATTTCTTACATTCTTTAACAATTTTATAATATTTTCTTACATTTTTTAACATTTTTTATAATATTTTTCTACATTCTTTGACAATTTTATCATTTTTAATATGTGTTAAGCCAATGCATTCTCTTATATATGCGAGGCGACCTATGGTCGACTCGCATATATAAGAGAATGCATTGGCACAGAGCCGTTCTGTTGGGTAAAGGGTTAACTCAGTGAGCGTGAATAAATTTCCATTCCTTATCGAAATGGCAACGTGTCGATCGGAATGGTAGATTGAGATGTCCCTCAAACCAAATCAAGCTTGAAAATCGGTTCCGATTTTGATCCATGCCGAAATCGCGCCAATATCGTCTAGCCCAGACTGTGATGATTTTATCCACGACATATCCACATTGGCTACGGGGACATCCTTAAAAGGAAGCCCTTTCATCGAGAGTTAGGAAGCGTATCAGTCTGAACATGGGTTTAAACCCATTACCTTCAAACTTCTTGATCTGCCATTCCGGAAACATGTCAATGCACTTCCTCCGAAATTGCATATGTGACCATACGATTACTGGTACTGGCGTATATATATGTCAGAGTTATGGAGGAACGGACTCAGTATGAGTGTTCATTGCATTATATTTGCTTAACTCAGTGAGCGTGAACAAATACCCATTTCTTATCGAAATGGCCATGTGTCAATCGGAATGGTACATCGAGATGTCACTCAAACCAAATCAAGTTTGAACATCGGTTTCGATTTTCATGACTAAGTCCATGAAAGCTCAGTACTGACTCCTCAAAAGATATCCGGCATTACCGACGCAGTATGATCTCAAAATTTAGATCTAAGAAAATATAAACACAGATATGTTATTACACTGGCCTAATCAGTATAGTAGAATAACAATAGACGCGTTGCTTGCCATTGCTGGGGCTACAACTGTATTTGTTTATCTGTGTTTATTATACGTTCACTGTATAATGTCTGTGTCCCACTTTCACTTCTAGTAGTCCGCCAGATCTGGGTGATTAATAAATTTCAATGACTGCTTTTGACAGGAGCGGAGTCCGGAGTATATCTGTACTGATGACCCTGCTTTAATTTGACAGGAGCGGAGTCCGGAGTATATGTGTACTGATGTCTCTGCTTTAATTTGACAGGAGCGGAGTTCGGAGTATATGTGTACTGATGTCTCTGCTTTAATTTGACAGGAGCGGAGTTCGGAGTAAATGTGCAGTGATGCCTCTGCTTTAATTTGACAGGAGCGGAGTTCGGAGTATATGTGTACTGATGTCTCTGCTTTAATTTGACAGGAGCGGAGTTCGGAGTAAATGTGCAGTGATGCCTCTGCTTTAATTTGACAGGAGCGGAGTTCGGAGTAAATGTGCAGTGATGCCTCTGCTTTAATTTGACAGGAGTGGAGTTCGGAGTACATGTAAATGTGTACTGATGCCTCTGCTTTCATTTGACAGGAGCGGAGTTCGGAGTATATGTGTACTGATGCCTCTGCATTAATTTGACAGGAGCGGAGTTCGGAGTAAATGTGCAGTGATGCCTCTGCTTTAATTTGACATGAGTGGAGTTCGGAGTACATGTATATGTGTACTGATGCCTCTGCTTTCATTTGACAGGAGCGGAGTTCGGAGTATATGTGTACTGATGCCTCTGCTTTAATTTGACAGGAGCGGAGTTCGGAGTAAATGTGCAGTGATGCCTCTGCTTTAATTTGACAGGAGCGGAGTTCGGAGTAAATGTGCAGTGATGCCTCTGCTTTAATTTGACAGGAGCGGAGTTCGGAGTAAATGTGCAGTGATGCCTCTGCTTTAATTTGACAGGAGTGGAGTTCGGAGTACATGTATATGTGTACTGATGCCTCTGCTTTCATTTGACAGGAGCGGAGTTCGGAGTATATGTGTACTGATGCCTCTGCTTTAATTTGACAGGAGTGGAGTTCGGAGTATATGTGTACTGATGCCTCTGCTTTCATTTGACAGGAGCGGAGTTCGGAGTATATGTGTACTGATGCCTCTGCTTTAATTTGACAGGAGCGGAGTTCGGAGTATATGTGTACTGATGCCTCTGCTTGGACTGACTTGGGTGCTTGGTGTATTCTCGGTTAACGAGGACCTTGTTGTATTTCAGTATTTATTTGCAATATTCAACTCCTTGCAGGTGAGTTATGTGGATGTTACTGCCCAAGTTATTACACTATCGTTTATCTCCGGCAACATAACTGTATGGTACAATACATGGGTATGTCTGAAATATGTATAGATAATAGATGTGTATGGAATATGTGGGGTAATACTGGATTATCCCACATGAAAGTCGAATTTGAACCCCGGGGCGGAGGTTGTGTCATAATATATCGTGTTTCGTGCCGCATGTTACGCCTTCGGTTTCTGTTCTACTATTACATCACACACTTGCGTGGAATCCATAAAGTTATTATTAACAATGCCCTTCAGTAGATCTTAAAGTCGCCGTCGCGAAAATTCTCAATATATGTTCATTTATTCATATTTGTATCAAGTTATGCACACTTATTTAAGAAAACAATCCCCCGCTGTCTGAAAGATACGAGTGTTTACGACTGTGTGTGTCTGGATAATAGCCTGATGCCTCACTTCATTATCTATTTTGACGGAAACTGTTATTTGCGAGAAAGCGTGTGACGTATTAAAGGACCTTGGGTATTTCCCACAGAATGGCTGACACTGACAGAAACATTTTTTGCGATCTGATTGTTCCTCGTCTGATTCGTCAGCAGAAGACACTTTAAATTTGACAACGGGAGCGTACGAGCCGGAATTACCACAAAATTACCATGGTGTGAGACCACCAAACGATCCAGACCTTGGATGGCGAAGAGATGAAAATCGCGTACGAAAATGGTGAGTCACTGAGCGTCTCTTATTAAAAATATCGCGGTCACTGGCAAAACATGTGAAAATAAAATTGATGTAAATACTAGCTAAAACCTCGTTTATACGAGCGGACATGTGCAATAATCATTACGCATACTCAATACATCGAATTATCAAATATAATTCTAGGAAAAGTTGTGTGTCTGCCGAAAATGTTAGTCTAAAAATATACTAGTAGTATTTTGTTTACTAAAAATGTCAATTTTTTTTATGTATTGAAATTCTGGACTCGACCACTGCCAGTCCATGGCTGCTCACGGATTGACATTGGATTCAGCTATTAGTATCAGTACTATCACAATCAGAGACAGTGTTTGCAGTAACTTTGCACTGGCTAAAATAATAAATAATAATTTGCCAAAAATTAACTAACTCTTGATTTGTGACATTGTCCAAGAAAAAAAAAGTGTCTTGAAAGTTGAATATTCGACATGTTAATTGTTATCTCGACACATCTTGAGATCCTGACATGCGCATCTCAAGCTCTGAACATATTACTAGTATCTCGCGATATTATCTTGAGATCTCTGCATATTTTCTTGAGATCTTGTCGTATGATCTCGAGAAAATATGTTAATATTTCAAGATTCTTTTCTCGAAATCTCGAGAGAGTCGAGATAATATCATGGTGGGGATATTTTCTATAACAGTATATGGTACATTGTATATCATTTTGAAGGCAGATTCATTGTGGTCCAAGTGAGATGATTAATCATATTCATGGGTTCACATGACTGCCGGGATACTATACATGTACATGTAGTATGTCTGGTGAATGAAAATATGTTACGGTACTGGTATAGAAGAGCAACAGGAGGTATCTCGGATTCTCGGTCCAAAACAGCATCAACCCAACCAATTTCCCAAGCTGTTGTGGACTGAGAAGACTGGTCTATACATGCCAATGTATGCTATTTCTGAATATATAGTCATGAAACGGAAAGAAATTAACTTTCCAAAAAAGTTGTTTGAGTCAGTATTTGGGGCAGGAGAAAGATACCCGGGTTTATTATCGCCCCCACTCCCCAACCGAGCAGCTACTTATGACAAAAATGAATTTATTTATTTTATAAGTTGCTTATTTTGCTTCATACACTCATGAAAAGGCGAGAGATACTCAAGCCTCGGTGTTCCCCCCTCCCACCCCAAACCCTGACTCAATGAAATTTTTCTCGATTAATTTTAATTTCTCGCCATTTCATGACTATATAAAGCGATATACCGGTACATGTAAGTGATAAATAATAAGATATTTTTGTCTCATATGCAGCTGCTGGTTTCTTTTGGGGGGGAGGGATATTCAGGCCTGTGTAATTTCTCCCCAGCCCAAATCCTGACTCAATCAAAATTTTAATGGATATATAGCATTATAGGGCAATATAAGCAATAAAATAATTAGTTTATTTTTGTCATATACCCTTATGTAGATGCTGGGTGTGGGGGATATTCAGACCTGGGTATCTAATTCCCCCCTCTCCACCCAAACCCTGACTCAAACAACTTGTAACATGTTAATTTATATTTTGTCGTATGTTGAATTCTCGGTGGGTGTGAGCATTTGACAGACTGAAAATAGTAAAAAGGGGGATGCACTGGGGGAGATATCATGTACACCAGGTAAACAAACTACTATAGTGTAAGCTGTGAATCGTTAAAACAGGATATTAACAAAACTGGATAATGAAATAGATACCTGGTAAACAATTCAGCAGGTATAACTTCTGATAACAAATTTGTGCGGAACTTATCCAAGATGCATGTATCCATGAGAACAAGTGGACGGACAGACGCATGCCCACTGTCATTCATCAGAACATACATCAATGACCTAAACATTCAACCCCTTAACCACAGCAGAACTGTGGGTAACTTTTCAGGATTTAGTCCGAAATATGACTTGTTGCCATTCATGAGAGCTTTCGGATGAATTTCCACAAGCCATATTTCCAACTGAATCCTGAAACTATACCTATAATTATGATGTGCTTAAGGGGTCGATTATTTAGGGCATTACTGTATGTCGAGTTTGTTACACATTTGTCAAAGTTTGCATCAACAAAATTGAGGAATTGAATGTTAACTCAGAGTTGTTCCATAATAAATGTATTTCCCTTGTCATTTCATGTGTTTATGCGGCCTATGTACTGTGATGGAGACTACAATGTACCTGTGAGTGCAGATGTTGCCATGAGATTGAAAAAGTTGAGACCAAGCTAAATGAAGTGACAAAAGCGATTTCATAGGAAGGACACTTCAAGTGTATCACGGAGACTGTCCCCTTCAGGAGTGTGTGCCTGGACCCATGACTACTTGAAGTTGCATGGTTAGGATACCAGCAACAGTATAGTCATCCGTTTAATGGACCTCTGCACAACAAAAACAGGCATATAGCATAGACAGTTTATTCGGTGGTGCTATGCTACCATGGTTTGCATAACTGCAGACCTCTTCCATCGTGTGTTGTGAATGGCATCAGTAATTTCAGTATGCTTTCCCAAATGATGGTGGAAATTACAGGGGCTTTCGTTTGCCCGAGCTGGAGAAATGCATGAATAAATGAATGAAATCTTAATAGATTATTGTTACAATGTATCTCCCTAATCTTCATCTCCCATATATGACTGAAAATAATTTCATTCATTTGATAACGTTTGACTCTGGAATGGCCAAATTGTTTGATATTTAACTTTGTTTTTATTTAAAAAAAATTTATTTTCAAGTGACAAATTTCCCACCACTTTTCATAGTTTGATCCTGAAATTGCCAGAAAAATGTTTGTTTTTATAATTCCCTTTTTTTTTTATTAAAATATATTTTTTTCCAAGCGACATATTTTTTTAATCACACAATTGATTATTTGATCCTGAGATGGCGAGAAAAATGACTTTTGAGATTTAAATTTGTTTTTATTTAATTTCATTCTTTCAAATGTCCAGGTCTGGATAGCTACCCACAACCCAGCACCTACATGACAAAAAATTGTCTCATGGTTTCATTGCTTATTTTGCTTTATAAAGTCATGAAACGAAGATTCCAGAACATGATGTAGCCCCCCCCCCAACCAGCGCCTACTTGAGAAAAATCATGGTTTCATTGCTTATTTTGATTTATATAGTCACGAAACAATGAGAAATTAACTTCCGAGAAAATGTTGTTTGAGTCAGAGTTTGGGTGGGGGTAAGATGTCCAGGCTAGGAAGGGAAGAAGTCCAGGACCTACATGACAAAAAATCATCTTGGGGGTTTTATTGATTATTTTGCTTTATAGTCATGAAATGGCAAGAAATAGACTTCTCCTGAGAAGGTGATGTATGGAACTAATCTGCATAAAATGACAAAATAATGACTTTTGTTAACTATTTTTAAAGCAAACGCTTTTTTAAGGTCGTTATTGTTGTCACATTTTTGTATATTATAATAAAAAAGAATGAGTCGGCGGAAAATTGGAAAAAAAAACTTGAACCCCATACAATGCTGAGGATGCGGCCCATTTTGGGAGGGGCTGGTGTGTTTACCCTGAACATAGATATTATATTATTTAGCGTAATAACACTCCAGTATTTACTTTTTCAACTCAACGAATGGAAGAAGCCATAGTATACTGTATAGATCTGTATTTCACTGTTTGATCATTTTCACAAAGATCATACATGCAGAAACGTAGACAGCATAGCCACACAAGAAGCTTTTCTGATAGTTCAGCCATAAACGTAATTCGTACTCTTCTTGTGGGACTTGAAAGCAGAAATCTGCGAAAGTGGTCACGTATCCCATGCATTTCATATCAACAATAGGTTGAAAATTAATAAATTTCGAAGTTCCCGTGGACCTACATGTAGATCATGCCACGAATACATACTCCAGCGGCACGGGAGTAGAGATTCATGGCATGATCTACTGTGGTCCTATTCTGACCGTCACAGTGACACACGAACTTCGTCCAAATATGTACGAATATACTCCGGAGCTGTTGGCCACGCGAATAATTCATGTCGTATTATTCAATATTTTATTACACACATAAATCCATTCCGAATTCACGATTTCCAACGAAAACGAAACATGTTTGTGAACTAAAACAAAACCACGCAGAAACCGATTTCGATAACACAATGTCAACAGAATGCCGCAAGGTGATTTATGACGTCACGGGTCAAAAATAAATTACACCCAATCTGTTGTTTGCATTTAGAGCTGTGCGCATGCCAGGGGGTTTCCTGGAATGCGAATCGATAGCGGCTAATCTTGGGACGATTAATTTCGTTCTCAGAACGACTCTGTTGGTCTAATAAGCGGGGAAATGGGTAAAATATGAACTTCGCGACGGCGACTTTAATAGTCAGCGATATTGACGTTTTGAGATCATCTGATATATTTTTATAAACAAAAATGTGTTTGACCAAAACATAAACATCATAAATCCAGTGTTTAAGTAAGTAACGTATCTTGAATACAATTTTCCATAGTTATGGTGGCATATCAAATTATGTCATACGACTGACGCCTTTTTACTTTCTTAATATCGAATTTCACGTTCTGCAGCGATAGACTAAGGGGGAATCGAGGCCGCAAACAAAGTTGATTGGTGCGAGTTGATCTTAACCATTTCAGTGCCAGGGGCCGATGAGGGCCCTAATTTACGGTCTGTAAAATTGGCCCTAAATTGTTTTAGTTTTTTTTTATTTTTGTTTTGGGTTGAATTTTTGTTGGGTATGCTTAAGCATGCTATAGCGAATTTAAAAACAAACTGGATAAAACCTTAGGGGCATGTTATAACTCAAAACTAGCACCAAGTATTCATAGTAATAATTTTGATGCCCATGAAAAACGTAAGATACCCTGGCACTAAACCTACAAAATATGTCTGCTAAAGAATATGAGAAAAAAAATTAAAATTGTAAAAAATAATAACAAATGATGAAAAATTGTTAGGCCAAAGCATTCTCTTATATATGCGAGGCGACCTATGGTCGACTCGCATATATAAGATAATGCATTGGCACAGGGTATATGGGTTGATACAAAAATCGGACCTGGCACTGAAAGGGTTAAAATGCTGTAAACATTGGGACTAATTATGAAAAGTGTTGACAAGTGCGATCGCTGTTTTGTCGTTATTGCGTTTGCATTCGGGATCATGTTTCATCGTATCAATTTGATAAGAGGCAGAATTCGGAAAAGAAATGTTGTTGAACTCATAACGTTAGAAAGTTCAAGAAATAATTATGTGTCATTTCATCTAGTTATTACTTGTGAATGGTGATATTTGAATTACTTTTCAGGGACTATTCATTTTTGTGTTCTACACTGTCTTGAATTCTCATGTGAGTATATGACAATATATGTACGTCTACGTATACACATAACGGTGGGGTGTAGTGCCAATATTTCAAAGACACGCGTGCAAATTTGCACATTTTCGGCAATAGCCTGAGTGCCTCGAGCTCGGTTAATATCATGAACTAAGAATGAAAGGTGTAAGTAATTAAATATCATGTACTAAGAATGTAAGGTGTAAGTAATTAAATATCATGTACTAAGAATGAAAGGTGTAAGTAATTAAATATCATGAACTAAGAATGAACGGTGTGAGTAATTAAATATCATGAACTAAGAATGAAAGGTGTAAGTAATTAAATTTCATGTACTAAGAATGAAATGTGTAAGTAATTAAATATCATGTACTAAGAATGTAAGGTGTAAGTAATTAAATATCATGTACTAAGATTGAAATGTGTAAGTAATTAAATATCATGAACTAAGAATGATAGGTGTAAGTAATTAAATGTCATGTACTAAGAATGAATGTGTAAGTAATTAAATATCATGTGCTAAAAATGTAAGGTGTAAGTAATTAAATATCATGTACTAAGAATGAAATGTGTAGGTAATTAAATATCATGTACTAAGAATGTAATGTGTAAGTAATTAAATATCATGTACTGAGAATGTAAGGTGTAAGTAATTAAATATCATGTACTAAGAATGTAAGGTGTAAGTAATTAAATATCATGAACTAAGAATAAAAGCAGATGACAATGATTCTCGGTTCATCACCAACGAATCCGAACTTTATAACGAACATGCTGTGGCTTCTAATTAAACAATGCATTTATAGGACCAAATTCAAGCCAATTAACTTATCGCTAAATGTTTTCCTCAAAGAATTGAATTATAGATACCAATGTGAGAAGTATACCGTACGATGCCAATCGAAACAACAAGAATTTTCGAAAAACTGGTTCCTTTTAGAAAAGGCTATACATATACGCACGAGTCAACACAAATAAACTGGTCCTGAAAATTTTCTCTTCACCAGTTCAAAAACTCACTTAATTACTATACCCAAGAAATACTATTATCGCCCCAATACCACAACGCCGTCTATAGTTAGATATCGTACCGATGCGCCGTTCCAAGGAACAAAGTTCAAAAGATTTAAAATCTGGATTACTATATAAAATGAACACATTACTCAATTTACCCCTATTCACATGTAAGTCACTGGGAGTGCATATGACGTACGAAAGACGTGTAAATGAAGTGAGCAAGATGTGAGAGAATTGGAAGAATGTAACTTTATTTATAATAACATGTACCCTGTCGGTATTTACATTCTTCATTGATGTCTGTTTATTCCAATAAAAACAATTTAAAAAAAAAAAAACTAAGAATAATTAAGAGTTATTAAATATCATGTGCTAAGAATGTAAGTAATTAAATGAAGTATCAGTGCTGGTAGCGATAACAGTGTCCAGAAATGATAAAGTGCATGACAGAAAATCATCACTAAACACATGTTTTACTATCACTAAGAGTCACCAGCCCATCAGGTATTGACTGTGTGTTGTATGAGAATGCCTAGGCCACAATTACACAAAATCCAAGAACAGTTTGTGGTTTTGGCCACCGTAAATAAAAGTACACAGTTAGATATAGAATACACCCGTATTAGCCGAGAATACCAATTTTGTACAACGAGTGGTGAAAATTTCGAACTCAGATGACGCTAACTTTCAAACCAATTTAATGCTGCGTGTAGTGTATGTCAAATGATAATACTTAGATACCAACAGTATTATTATCAATCCACCATGAAAAGCATCGCGAGCGTGAGATAATTATATGTGTGACACAGGGGGTGGTCAAGAAATGTTTTTCGGACACTAGGCGCTTTTTTATTTTTTCCGCCCTCTGGGTACCCACCACCCCCTAATTTTTATTTTTTTCCAATTTTTGGATAGGGACCCACCACTTTCAAACTGCTTCATATGACTATTTATCTTAGTTGTCTTTATGTTATCTGATCTATGTTCCATATCATGATTATGGAAGCATTCCTAATTTTGATATACAAATAAGGCTGTAAAGTTTCAAAGCAATTCTCCAATAAATGTGGGCTGTATGTTGTGCTGATGGATTCACATTTGAAATCCAAGATGGCTGCTGGCAGCCATGTTTGTTTTGAACAATTTTCGGGGAAAAATGGAGACTCCAATCTTGAGGTCACCCCGAATATCCATATGAAGTTTGGTGAGGATTGGATGAGAAATGTGACCTGTAAGATGTGCTAAAGGAATAGTCATACAAAGAATAAAAACAAAGATGGCCACTGGCAGCCATGTTTTTTTTACAGAATTCGTGACAAAAATGGTAGGCACCCATCGAGAGGTCACACCGAGGAATCATATGAAGTTTGGTGATGATCGGTTGAGGGATAAGCCCTGTAGGGTGTGCTAAAGGATTTAGTGGTGCAAAGAGTAAAATCCTAGATGGCTGCCGGTGGCCATGTTTTTCATCGAAAATCGTTCAACTTTGACAGCTCCCATCTAGAGGTGATCCTAGACCCATGTACCGAATAACGTTGAAATCGGTTAAAGTTTGTTTTAACGCCATTATGTTTAATTTGTTTATGGTTTTGTGAATAGTCTATTTATATTTGTAGAGTTTACATTTATTTGAAGAATCTATTATTGTGTTATGTTTTCATTTATATCAGGTTAAATAAATGATTTTTACTAGAACTATTTAAACCTGAGCCTTTCCATGTCAATGTGCATTGATAGATCCTTGTTGAAAACATTTAGCAAACTGACCTTTTTATTACCCATTGGTGTCATCCCTCATTATTAACTGATAGTGAACTCAAACCCCTCCTACCAAGAGTTAAGTTCATACCTATTACATAATAGAAGCATTCTTGAAACCTTTTGTCGCATTATTTTGACAAAAAAATTACTACAAGAAAAAATTTACGGAGCCAGGAAAAATTGTGTTAGCCGGGCTGCTGAACCATCCACCCACCCACCCCCCCTGTGTGACAATGTTATTTTACAATGTTACGAGCGCTTGTTATTTCCAATATGATTACTAATGCATCACCCTCTGTTTAAATGCCCTACAGGACTGTTTGAAATATTATAAAAGTTTAATTTTGGTCGGTCATCGAAACGTGCGGTAGATGCAGTGTATATGCAATATATCATTTAGATACTTGTATTTAATGGCTCTTATTCCAACCATGTTTACTGCTTACTGTCTAATTGTTTACTTTTAGACAGTATACTCTCGTATTACTCCAATGTCTTTATTAAATTACAGAATAATTCCAATTTCAGTATGTAAACATTGATATGCATTCATATCATGGCATATGGACTTACGGACTGTTACTCCTTCTTGATGTTAACCGTGCTTCCGGTGGTCCATTCCTGTATAAATGGATAAACGACCACCAGCAAATGGCCGACAAGAGTATATTTGTATGTGGGAGTACGCAATATTTTAAATACTCACCGTTGATCGGAAGTACCCAAACAACCGTCCCAATAACTTATATTAAAGATGGATTATTTCTTTAAATAACAAATTTGAAATAGTTCGTGAGTATAAGATAATAATAATGAATTGACGACCCCTGTCCGAAAGGCTTCTATCAATTAATATTGATTTTTATTTCCAATATTTTATTATGCAATTAGATGATTTATTGGGACACTTTATTTGTCTATTTTTAGAACAGACCATTCGGGTGATACCATATATCAATAGAGAGCATTAGGATGTTCATATAGCTACTGAACGAACGTCAAGTGTCCCAGATTGATTGATTGTATTGTTTTATTCCATAGTTATGAGCGATAATGAGTCTAATTAACGTTTATTTGACAAAAAAACACAATACAATTTCTGGTATCTGTTAACTGTAACCGATATTGTTCGTTAGCTAGACAACCACCCATATTTAGACCAGAACATATTCGAAATAAAATCAATATTTCCGGACAGGAGTCTTCGATTCAATTCTAATATTTTCTACCCCGGTAATATATAATACACACGGCATGTTTACAAAAAGATAATCCACCTTTAAAACAACCACAGACCGCGTCATAACTCATACTAAAAGATACTAAAACATACTAAACAGTAAATCGTGGATGCACTTGTTGCTTTGAATCACTTCCCAGACAAAGCAATATATTCATTTTATTGCTTATCATATCATAATGAAAATCATGGGATGTTATTAAAATGTTGAGTTGTGTTTGTAACATTAATTTCTAGGTTAAGGACGCGTTTATCGCATGGAAGAGAGGCCGAGGGCGAAAGCGGGGAAGATCCTACACCGATTCCAGTTTTATACCAGTGAGTTTTGATTTTGTTCTAGTTAAAAATTATATTCTCCGTTCTACGAAAAACGACCATACACTTCAGTCTACAACAATATTTCATAATTAGGCTACTATTCTTCAGCTAAAACGTAGTCTTATTATAAACGAGACTTCCATTTCGTAGAACGTCAATGTGTACTACTCGACACAATCAGTCCACGAATGGCAACATTTCACTCGTATTTATTATATTAGAACACAATCGAGTAAGTAATTTGATGATTTTCTTAAGTCGTTTCAAGTCCATCAGAGGAGTTATCTTGACAGGGATCAAACATTGTATGTGGTTAACCGCATGGTATATATATTCCAACTAAATATTCACCTGCATACAAGTGATTGGGGACAATCCTCTGGACAATAATCATTATCAACGTAGTTATTTTCATAGATGTCTGATATCCAAAAGTCGGAACCATTATGATACATGAAGTACTAATAACGACTTTCATTGGTTGGGTTATTGCTGTGTTTATCGATGAAATGTTCGTCCCAAATTAAGTGGTAAATATGTAAAAATTTGCGTAGTTCAGACATTGCGTTTTGTGACCATTGGTGTGGTTGGAATGTTCAGCAAATTGGTTAAGGGTCAGACGCACGTTTTGCCAATTATTTCTGGTAATTCAAAATGGATCTATTGCATAATCTGTCAAGAATTTCTTTGTGAAATTTGGTACAAGCGATTATTGTGACACAATATTTACGAACCATCTACCATTCGATATTATAACGTCATTTACTATACTGTCATGGCAACAAAACAAAATATATTAAAACAGTTTACTGTTTCCAGGTACCAAGAACTTCTGTGAAATAAATTGTGTTCAAAAGTGCAGTTCATAATTCCATGATATTATATATCAAGATCATGAGAGAAGACTTAATTATTCTTGATTCGTGAAATTTAATAATTATATTAATTTAGAAAGGAAACTACCCATAACTAATGTTGTATATTTGAGAATTGTAATGTCATGCCTGTTAATTAATGAAAACTAGGGGTGAGATGAGTTCTGAGTCATGGGTTTATAACCAAGTTAAAGCTTACCGCAATATCTCTTACAACAACCTAATTCCAGTTGATTTATCCCTGCTTGAGTGCACCACACTGCATATCAACATTTGTTTTCATTGGGCTGGAATATTTGTGACTGCTTAATTCTTCATTCTAATATTGGTGTATGATGCTATATTGTGCAATTAAAAATTTAATTCAACATTATGATACAAAGGAAGCATCCTCCCACAGAGCCAAGACAATAAGCTATTTGGTGATTTGGTGAGTGTTTTGTTAAAGATGGGTTTTCTCTTTAAATAATATATTTCAGATATTTTCCTTGCTATGAAATAATACGTACGGGTTGGAAATCCGTGCCCGGAGAAGATTCTATCATTCATATTGAATTTATCGTGATATTATTTAATTTAAATGTTCTAAATATAGTATCAATTATATACAATGAAGATGATCATATGTGGAATTCAAATTGTTTTGCTAAATAGATCCAGAGAAATTCTTTGTTGAAAATCTCTTACCATTTTTGGCTGGATTTATGCAAAACGTGCGTCTACCCTTAACTGCTACATTATTTCAATGGACAAGTTTCGCATGCGGGGTCGTTGTCACAAGGCGCCAGTCACATTCGTAGCTAGCTTTATAAATCGATCACACGTGTAGCCAGCTTTTCACCGGCGATTATATTCGTAGCCAGCGTTTCTAATTCCACGCGAAATATGACGTCATCGCGTTCGTGACTAATAAGTCGACGTCATTCTCCAAAACTGACTTCGTTTATCAACTTATATTGGTATAATTCGAGCATTGATCGGAAACCTTAGGTTATTAGATGAACTAATATCAAGTTAAAATTCAAATTGTTTTTCATCCATCAACTCAGAAAAATAAGATTAACCTAGTGTTGTTCGTTGAAGCTCGCATGGATATGAAAAACTGGCTACAAATGTGATCGCCACAGAAAAGCTGGCTACATTTCTGATCGACTTAAAAAGCAGACTACGAATGTGACCGATGCCTTGTGACCAACACAAATTGCAAGGGTACTCACTGATCCCTTCTACTAAAATAAGCACAAAATATGTCTTCATCATGTCTTATCGTTATCATGCACATGTATATGATTTGAGTCCCCATTGCGTGGACGCAGGAAATCTGCGTACCAGTGGATATTAGTCATTTTAGTAGCGTCTATATGCAGATATAGCATTTTACATTATTGCTGGATCGAAATAAGATATAATCACTGTGTTAAAAGCTATATTTAACACAACACCGGACAGGGGCGTGGCTAGGTGTCTGTTGGACGCGAATGTGCTATGTCCAATTGTTCGCTTGACATGCTGTATCGAAAACTATATTATTCTTAAATCTATACAATTTTCATCTTTTCAGATTTCCACATATTATAACGATTTAATTGATTTGTTTTCTATACATAACTGTCGCTGAATGAAAACGTTACGTTCTCCTCTTTTTTTCAGTTTAAACATGCGAACAATTGTAGTCTGGAGAAGAATGAACTCCCACCTGAGAGCAATATGTCGTTATATTCAGTAGACAAGGTAAGCAGTATCTCTTGTAATATTTGTTATACATGGATCAGCATGGATCCGACTAAATGGGGACATTATTTGCAGAGGTACATAGTCCTAGGTCGCCATCTCTAGATACATTTAGGTCAATAAACACATATGCGTATATGAGCGTAGCATAATTCAATTCAATTCTTTATTCACTCGCAATAGGTCAGAAAATGGTCACGTCTGAGAGGTCACAAATAATCAATCATAAACAATATGTGACCCGCCATATCAAATCCAGTCGTGAGTCGGGATTTTGTTTACCCTGTGCCAATGCATTCTCTTATATATGCGAGTCGACCATAGGTCGCCTCGCATATATAAGAGAATGCATTGGCCTAACAATTTTTTATCATTTTTTTTAAATAAATGTTTCTTACAATTTTTAGGATATAAAATAAAAAACATCCATTACCCTGCAGGGATCCCCACACAGACACAGAAGCATATAGAAGAGTGTTGTCTGCTCATGTTCGTCTGGGGCTCTGTATGGGTGAAATTATAAAATTGTTAAATAATACAAGAACAAATTATGGTCGACTCGCATTGGCACAGGGTATTACTCTATAATATATATAATTTGAAGCCGTATACATATCTGTGACAAGAGGTTCGCTCGGCAAAATACTAAGATTTAACCCACAGGGAGCCTCACGCAGATGGAAGCATTCACTACAGAGTGTCGTCTGCTCTAGGCTATGTGGGGCTCTCTATTGGTTTAATCATAAACAATATATGACGTTCATTAAATATATAACACTAGCCGATGAGCCCGACGTTGTCCGGGCTATTCAAAAACCAAATTTCAAGTCGATAGCTCCACCCGTTTCCGAGATCTGGTCTGCGCATGCGCGGAGCTTGCGTCGCACGGGTTCGGCGACCCGATAAAATTCGTATCCGGGGCAAGACACATTCACATACCAAATTTCAAGTCGATAGCTCCACCCGTTTCCGAGATCTCGTCTGCGCATGCGCTGCACGGGCGTCGCACGGGCTCGCCAATACGACATCGACGACCGCCTGGTCAAACTACACACACGTACCAAGTTTCGTCCCGATCGGTCGAGAATCGTAGATTTGTATAAATGACATACATACATACACACAGACAAACAAACAAACAGAGGTCTTCAAAATATATATGAGATTAAAGTATTGTATTTCTATGTCTTGGCGGTGAACCCGTTAGTTGTTCTATATTTCTGATAAAAATCTTTTTGTGTATTAAAACAGCGTCTTGTGTTCCCATGATGATCTTAAACTGTATCACGTTAGGGGAACTTGTTAACGACAAAGGTATGAAATGTCTTCTCATTGAACAAATAGCACATAAGAACGCACAATCGGCGAGATTTATAAAGCTAGTGTAACTTAAATGTGAGTCGCCAGGATCTATGTCAGACACAATGCGAAGACTGTCAAAACTCTACACCTAAGTGGATGACAAAATACACTCAGCAAGTCCGTCCAGACATGTTACTCTACGGATGGATGTAATGCCGAATTAGATAGCTGACTTAAGAAAAGAACAAATATAACTATCGTTGCTATGAGCTACTTGTATAATACATGCATGTGCAATTCTAATTTCAATTCACAGAATAGGCTATGGCAATGAGGGAGACATAGACATCGAGCGATTACCAATTGGCTCTATTTTGCCACATCTTCACGTTAGGATTGATGTGCCCACGTGCGCCCAGCATATTCACAACACAAGAGAAACACAGTATTAAGAAGAACAAGATAGGTTGTACAATATGTTAACCTCATCCACCACGTTGTGGCTACCAGTATTTTATGAGGTTAATTACCTGTGTGGTGGTTGACAATTGAAGTAGATCAGCCAACACCCTTACTAATGTATCTACGTTAACGTTTTGCATCTGCATTGTACATTAATCATCAGTCACCATCCATACATATCATTGCATATTGTATATACTTGCAGTTAATAAATGGAAACCGTTTTGTCGCCTCATAGTTCCTAACAATTGACCATATATGGGCATAATGGTTACAACTGTGTAAGTGTCACATCGCGTAAACCAGGACCGGGAATCAACGTCACGATTTGCTCCTTAATGCCGACATGGTGTCTCACATCCATCGTTTCTTCATATATCAAATCCAGTTGTAAGTCGGGATTTTGTTACCCTGTGCCAATGCATTCTCTTATATATGCGAGTCGACCATAGGTCGCCTCGCATATATAAGAGAATGCATTGGCCTAACAATTGTTTACAATTTTAATAATTTTTTCTTGTATTCTTTAACAATTTTATAATTTCACCCATACAGAGCCCCAGACAAACATGAGCAGACGACACTCTTCTATATGCTTCTATATATGTGTGGGGCTCCCTGCAGGGTAATGTATGTTTTTTATTTTATGTCCTAAAAATTGTAAGAAACATTTATTTAACAAAAATGATAAAAAAATTGTTAGGCCAATGCATTCTCTTATATATGCGAGGCGACCTATGGTCGACTCGCATATATAAGAGAATGCATTGGCTCAGGGTATATAAATAAATCAACCAAACACCGAGTGAGGTATGCATCAATACTTGCTAGCTCATTGCTAGTTCACTATGAATCCCGTTCCCTTATAAATATGACTCAAAACACTTTAGTCACATTTCTCGAGGCATGATATTTCAACGCCAAAATCTCGTTTTAAACAAATGGTGGGACAGTTAATTATAAATTAGTTTAATGATTTGTTTAGATCTTTGGAACATATAGAGAAACGAATATTGAAATTGCCTGGCGTGATATACCGTCATGCATTGCCGCCGCCATTTTCGAGCATATTCAGTGTGACGTGGGTTCGCGGCCCTGTAAACTAAAATCCTTCTATTAGCAACTCATCAAAGAGGCGGAGGTAGATATATCAGAGCTAAATAAACGGCTATATATCTCCAAGACTACTAAGAGCCAATTTAAGTTATTTATGTCATGACGAAAAATAGGTAAACAGGTAAGTATATCACCACTGATTGCAATACATTCACGGCCTCATTATATGTGTGGTGATATATTCACGGCCACATTATATGTGTGGTGATATATTCCACTGATTGTAATACATTCACGGCCTCATTATATGTGTGGTGATATATTCACGGCCACATTATATGTGTGGTGATATATTCCACTGATTGTAATACATTCACGGCCTCATTATATGTGTGGT
Source organism: Siphonodentalium dalli (assembly GCA_032622095.1). NCBI lineage: Eukaryota > Metazoa > Mollusca > Scaphopoda > Gadilida > Siphonodentaliidae > Siphonodentalium > Siphonodentalium dalli. Next base: position 296,949,574 of record CP136063.1, read on the forward strand.
GATATATTCACGGCCACATTATATGTGTGGTGATATATTCCACTGATTGTAATACATTCACGGCCTCATTATATGTGTGGTGATATATTCACGGCCACATTATATGTGTGGTGATATATTCCACTGATTGTAATACATTCACGGCCACATTATATGTGTGGTAATACATTCACAGCGACATTATATGTGTGGTGATATATTCCACTGATTGTAATACATTCACGGCCACGTTATATGTGTGGTGATATATTCCCTCGATAAAGTGCATGGTTGTATCAACACGACGGTAGATTGTTTAAAAGGGAATCAGGGACTTCGAATTAGGTTCGTTCCAAATAACATAACAGTATGTGAACAACATTACTGTTGGGTATCAGCAAACTGTACATGAACAAATAGATTGGCTTTTTTCTTATTTTCATTATTAATAAATATCCAAATAATGAAAGTTCCCATGTCAAAACGATTGTTATGTGAACATTACTGTTACAGTGGAATTACAAAAAAACAGTCAAATCAGTCCAATAACATACCAAAGTTTAGTAACAAATAGATAGTAATGGCGCGTCCACATTACAAGAACATATTAGGTATGCCCATGTGAATCACTTGACCAATGGAAAAAATAATGCAGTAATATATCAGATGAGGCAGTGCACAGGTATTGTGTCACCTGTGGCTGATATGTGTCCACCTTAATATCAGATGAGGCAGTGCACAGGTATTGTATCACCTGTGGCTGATATGTGTCCACCTTAATATCAGATGAGGCAGTACACAGGTATTGTATCACCTGTGGCTGGTATGTGTCCACCTTAATATCAGATGAGGCAGTGCACATGTATTGTATCACCTGTGTCTGATATGTGTCCACCTTAATATCAGATGAGGCAGTGCACAGTTATTGTATCACCTGTGGCTGATATGTGTCCACCTTAATATCAGATGAGGCAGTGCACATGTATTGTATCACCTGTGGCTGATATGTGTCCACCTTAATATCAGATGAGGCAGTGCACATATATTGTATCACCTGTGGCTGATATGTGTCCACCTTAATATAAGATGAGGCAGTGCACAGATATTGTATCACCTGTGGCTGATATGTTTCCACCTTAATATCCGATGAGGCAGTGCACAGATATTGTATCACCTGTGGCTGATATGTGTCCACCTTAATATCCGATGAGGCAGTGCACAGGTATTGTATCACCTGTGGCTGATATGTGTCCACCTTAATATCAGATGAGGCAGTGCACATGTATTGTATCACCTGTGGCTGATATGTGTCCACCTTAATATCAGATGAGGCAGTGCACATGTATTGTATCACCTGTGGCTGATATGTGTCCACCTTAATATCAGATGAGGCAGTGCACATGTATTGTATCACCTGTGGCTGATGTGGGTCCACCTTAATATCATATGAGGCAGTGCACATGTATTGTATCACCTGTGGCTGATATGTGTCCACCTTAATATCAGATGAGGCAGTGCACATGTATTGTATCTCCTGTGGCTGATATGTGTCTACCTTAATATCAGATGAGGCAGTGCACATGTATTGTATCACCTGTGGCTGATATGTGTCCACCTTAATATCAGATGAGGCAGTGCACATGTATTGTATCACCTGTGGCTGATGTGTGTCCACCTTAATATCAGATGAGGCAGTGCACATGTATTGTATCACCTGTGGCTGATATGTGTCCACCTTAATATCAGATGAGGCAGTGCACAGGTATTGTATCACCTGTGGCTGATATGTGTCCACCTTAATATCAGATGAGGCAGTGCACAGGTATTGTATCACCTGTGGCTGATATGTGTCCACCTTAATATCAGATGAGGCAGTGCACAGGTATTGTATCACCTGTGGCTGATATGTGTCCACCTTAATATCAGATGAGGCAGTGCACATGTATTGTATCACCTGTGGCTGATGTGTCCACTTTATTGTTGGTCATCGGTATCAGTTAAATAATCTCTAACCGTTCACTCAAGTGATTTATGATCGATCAATATTATCGCCTGTTTCAACAACTCACTTCGTAATTCCATTTTAGATGGGTTGACAGAATCACTGAATTATTACATGGATATGTGTAGTATCGTATAGCTTTAAAGGGTTTCCGTTGACAGAGGATGTCCATGTGGGATTTCAAACTACACCCCCCTTGAACCAGGCCAAACTTCCAAGATCACATAATTCTATTTGCACCCCTCTCGTCGGTTTGAATTCCCACCTGGTATCACACAACATGCCTAACTTGAATTTTGACTCAATACCGGTTAGAGAGGGATCTAGAGGAAATGTCAAACCAATATTGTGACCAAAATTAGGAAGAAATGCAAATGTTGGTCAAAAACAACAAATTCCACATACATAAATAGTTGGAAAATCAGACTACCAGAACAATTCCAACCCATTGTTGGTGTAAATGTCCAACTAATATTGTGTCAGATATTAAATTTCCAACAGTACTGGTGAGAAATTTTACCATAGTTCCGGACGGTACCATGACCCCACATGCACCCCTGTATGTTTGGTAACGTAATATTCAACACATCCCCACGAACCGAGCTAAATCCACAACTCAAGAACACTTCATATGTGGTTTCAGTGGGCTGGGGTCTTCCGATATGTCAGAAATTCATAATAACTACTGTCACCCCACATATGCATGTACTATGACATTATAACATAGGCGTGTACCTATTTCCAAATAACGTGACCACGTTCTCATTATATATATAACTAGCCGATGAGCCCGACGTTGTCCGGGCTATTCAAAAACCAAATTTCAAGTCGATAGCTCTACCCAGCCCGACGTTGTCCGGGCTATTCAAAAACCAAATTTCAAGTCGATAGTTCTACCCGTTTCCGAGATCTGGTCTGCGCATGCGCGAAGCTGGCGTCGCACGGGCTCGGCGACCCGATAAAATTCGTATTCGGGGCAAGATACATTCACATAGCAAATTTCAAGTCGATAGCTCCACCCGTTTCCGAGATCTGGTCTGCGCATGCGCGAAGCTGGCGTTGCACGGGCTCGGCGACCCGATAAAATTCGTATTCGGGGCAAGATACATTCACATAGCAAATTTCAAGTCGATAGCTCCACCCGTTTCCGAGATCTGGTCTGCGCATGCGCGAAGCTGGCGTCGCACGGGCTCGGCGACCCGATAAAATTCGTATTCGGGGCAAGATACATTCACATAGCAAATTTCAAGTCGATAGCTCCACCCGTTTCCGAGATCTGGTCTGCGCATGCGCGAAGCTGGCGTCGCACGGGCTCGGCGACCCGATAAAATTCGTATTCGGGGCAAGATACATTCACATAGCAAATTTCAAGTCGATAGCTCCACTCGTTTTCGAGATCTGGTCTGCGCATGCGCGAAGCTGGCGTCGCACGGGCTCGGCGACCCGATAAAATTCGTATTCGGGGCAAGATACATTCACATAGCAAATTTCAAGTCGATAGCTCCACCCGTTTCCGAGATCAGGTCTGCGCATGCGCGAAGCTGGCGTCGCAGGGGCTCGGCGACCCGATAAAATTCGTACTCGGGGCAAGATACATTCACATAGCAAATTTCAAGTCGATAGCTCAACCCGTTTCCGATATCTCGTCTGCGCATGCGCGAAGCGGGCGCCGCACGGGCTCGCCAATACGACAACGACGACCGGCTGGTCAAACTACACACACGTACCAAGTTTCGTCCCGATCGGTCGAGAATCGTAGATTTGTATAAATGACATACAGACAGACAGACAAACAGAGGTCTTCAAAATATATATGAGATGTCTTTATACATGGGAGCAGCAACGAGGCTACATATCGGTGGGTGCCTCATCCCTCCCCGACTACGGTAATACATATCAACAGTTGGAAAGTCATAATGTCATAAATTGCCAACATGGACTATAGGCTGTTTACCGGACGCATATGTATGTATAGCGTCATGTCATGAATTGCCAACATGGACTATACATGTAGGCTGTTTACCTGACGCATATGTATGTACAGCGAAGCGGTTTCTAAATTGACACGCTAGGTTTAAAATTATAATTTTTTAGTTGATAGTTTTTTACTTGTTTCAATGACACGCCCCGGGACACCAAAGATTTCAAGGTTACACTCCAAAATTTACAGTAGACTGTATTGCCCTATACCACAGTATACCATAGATTTCACAGTGGACTACATTGCCCTATACCACAGTATACCATAGATTTAACACTTATACCCCAAAAGTGATGTTCGGCCGACACAGAATGGCGCCAACACCTATTCTGAGCACTCTCGCATATATTGGAACCACATTTCCATAAATAAAATGATGTGTGTTGCCATAAAACAGAAAGAATATTAAAATATAGACAAATATTGTCTTTACTATAGTATAACAATCATAAATATTTCGTAAATAGTATGTAATTGTCAAGTACGTAAACAGTGTGCGATAAACAAAATACTCAACACCGGGAAGACCCCACTTTGGTTCAACTGACACCATGTTGTTTACAACATACGTTATAGCGCTCACTAATCCCTGTCACAAAATTTCGGTGTTGAATGGGTCACAGTGAATCACTCTCACAACAAAAAATGCCACGGTGTTGCGTGTTCTGCTTATCGTACAGTCTCTACGTGATGTAACGGTATACAACAAACAATCGGCTCGCACAAAGAGAGCTGTGTGGATAATATCGCATTCATGTTCTCATTGTAAACTGTAAACTACTGTATACTGTTATTTCAAGTAAGGTTTTCATTTACGAGTAATACTAATTTGAATCATACGAATTGGGCCCCCCATTTCAAAACATAAAGGAACAAAGCTTCACAATTGTCACTCCAATTTTAATATGTAAAAGTAAACATTTGAATTGGCCACTTTCGCTTCGCTAAGAAATAACCTCTTCCATAAATAGACACCATATGATGTCCATATCTGCCGGACTATTACACTGGCGTGACTGATCATGTGCATGATACAAGTTAATAAGTCCGTTGAGATAAGACTCGGCTGTTAAACTAATTATTTTTTATTTATTACTACATGTATGTATCACTAATGTATGATAAAATTTTGTACATCCATAGTGAATAAATTATTCTCCATTCTCACATGTGCATGGTGAGTCATCAGAGCCATATATTGTAGCATTGCGATAATATGGTTTCTAATTATGTAAGAGGTTATTTCCCAGCGAATTGGAACTGGCCGAATCGTTGATAATGATGTTTTGATAAGAACATGATGCATCCATTGCATTGGTCCATGTATACAGCTATGCTCCAAATAATCGACACTCATTTACTATTAACCTTGATCAGTCCCACCGTGGCTGACCTTGGTAGGACCCTGCGTTCGCGGTTAGACCGCATATTCATACAATGTTATATGAATTTTATATTGTTTTTAAAGTCAGCATTATTACCACCACAGAGATTGTATATTTCTTGCATGTCGCGCCACTGCATTGATTGTGCAATTGCGAATGTCGGTCAGTGACCAACTTCAAATGTTGAATAAACCGTAATCAAATTATTAATTGAAATTAATATATAGTTAACACGGTGCATGGCGCTCACGAACAAACTGGACTGGTGTAAGCCGGTCATGTGAAAAATTAGTGCGGGGTACAGCGGTCACAAAAAGTTATTACTAGTACCGCAGTAAGATTTAATACCAGCGGATGCCGCATGCCAACCACTTGACCGTGGTTGAATGGCGGTACAACCACTGTCATTAACGTCCTACAACCTTGTTAAATTGGTTGATTAATTAGAGCATAGCTTTAGTACGTTGCAGTGAACAAAGTCAACTTCTAATAACAGCTTGTGGCAGATTCAGTGATATTGTGTGTCTGAGAATTGGATTCCTGTCTCCGAGAATATCCGTCATTATATACGTATATCACGACAATATCACAGCGTCGCCGACGGTTCGATCAAAACAATAGCAGACTCCATAACTGGGCGATATGTTATGGCGACATGGTTCTAAACTCACGTTTCGACGGACATTGATGAATCTGTCCTGTGTCATATGTGTACAGGTACTAATATGTGATGTCAAAATTAATTAGTTTCGACTAATTTCTACATTGTTGGATTTGTCTCGTAGTCGTTGTCACCAGTTGTTGACTCTTGTGAATTATCAAGTTCTGGTGGTTTATAATTTTGTGGAACTTAAGTATCTGTGTTTTGAAATTCACAACACTGGTGTCAAGATTAGTGTAGCCTGTTGCAGTTGGTCAGATCACTGCATATTGCTGCTTTCAGTTTCAACGAAGACATGTTTAAATGATTAGCAATCGGCTGCTTTTCGAGATTATAACATCTTTTCCGGTTCACTTACAAACATAAACCAGACAGTGCTAACAATATTCCAGGTTTATAAGAAGCAAGTCAGGTCCAATTTCACACAAAATATGTTGAGAAACACTTCCGTGTTCTTAAATACCAACAGTCAACGTACCTAATCAGAGACTATAAAGTGTAAGCGGGGCCGATGACGGATTCAACATAAAATGTGTAAGCCAGCTATTATGTTGTGTTTACTCCGTTGTTATACATTGTAAAAAGCACAAACGCCTGAATCGGAAGTCGCTTTTTCCCTTTCATTGTGGAAATGTATCACGTGATCGCCAAATCCAATCAGCTTGGGTCACACATTTGGTTTTTCGATCCTATATAATACCTAATGATCGATAATACCAAACGCTTTGGTTCAGAGACCTGTATAGGTATTCCTAAGCGGATTGTTATATCTAAGAGTGTAGTTTGATGCCTGATGGTCTCCTATCTTAAAGAGGGCTTAACACCAAATAGCACGAAATATGCACTACTAACTCAGGAATCATAAATGTAAACAAACTATCAAATGGGAAGTGAAACTGAACAACTCATAGAGTATAGATTGGTGGACGATGTTGTCAAGTGTCCCTTCTAAAATGTTACGGACTCAAGGTTCAAATGGTTTCAATATAGAATTAATACACGCATAATATGTACAAACCAATTTTTTAAGAAATAAAATTAGTATAACTGATGATGACTCATGTACCTTCTGTAAGAATGATATTGAAACAATAATTCACATATACTGGGAATGCCCTATCATACAATTTTTGGAAAAATATAGAAATGTGGATATTTAATTTAACAAGCCAAATAATTAAATTGAATATTACAACAGCAATCTTCAGCACTACACCTGATGCAAATCTAGACCCTTGGGGCGATTCCTATTTATATTTATCAGATATCATATCTACAGATCAAAGTTGAAAAGAAACATACAGACCATTATTTGTTTAAAAAGAGAATTATGCTCACATTATCAAGCCGAACGTGTTTGTTACTATAACCAAGGTCGATATAACCAATTCAAAAACTGCTGGTCATATTTAGAATATTTGATTAAATAGTTTCATGTTTATATGGATATTTTACTATACCAATAAAGATTAATGTTGTAGTTAGTATACATACTGACCCTTTCCGTCTTCGTTTGCTGTTCGTTTCTAAATCACTGACTTTTTATTTTCAAACATATACATAATAACAATATATATGATTTGTTTAAATCCACATATATTTATACCGAGTCTGCATGCAACCAACCGATAAATAAATCAAGCCCTTAATATCACAAATTAATGCTAATTCATAGGTGTTCCATATAACCCACCCGATCCAACCTACCCCACACAAAGGAAAACAGACAGAAGGAAATAACAATACAAGACATATTATTTATGTTTGGTATATATAAACTATGTTTTATGTGTATTAAATATATTGTCATAATTACAATTTTGTCTAAATAAAAATATCATAGAAAAAAAAGGGCTTAAGGGATAAATATTGTTAGGTTCATGAGGGATTTAAATGTTTGCTATTGCTGTATTTGACAAAGCCACAACACATGTTTTGGATAAGTATAGGCATCTACTATCTAGTTTTAAAAAACACAAGGAATTGAACATTTCTCAGGAATTGAATACCAGACCTCATTTCGTGTCATGTTCAGAGACGCGATATCGTATTGTGAACGCCCATTGTTGCATGTTCATATTCAGCAGAGAAGACATACTGCACCATTCACAATGCTGTAATAGATTGTATGAAGAACAAATCAGTTTAGACACGACACGGTAGTCGTGTGCAAAACTTGGCAATTTTCGAACTGCGCTCCACAGAGAAAATATTATATTGAATAATCTAGATTAACTCGATGAAATCTGTTGAATGTGGAATCATATGTTGTGTATATATATAATTCATTTCTTCTCGTTTAGCGAAAACGTTGTCAAGGAAAAAAAGTGGTTAAGGAATTGTTTGGAGACACATCGGTTTGGGCCTACGATTCGTATAGTGCCTGGACGCATGCCATTGGTATTACCGACTGAATAATAGTCATTTGTTATGTGCGTCCTTCAAAGAGCTCCAACTGTATAATCTTCGTGGCCAAACTGTGGTTTTAATGGACACCTCGCTTTGATTCCGGGTTGCGTCTCCTATAAATGGAAAGACGATTGTAATGTGCACAACAACAAAACGTCGCATCGCACAATACAAGCAGGGGGATTTCGAGATAAGCTGCAGCTTAGGTAATAGCCGATATCGGAAATAATTATGCGAACATCTATTTCAGGGTCATCTCAAACAACGGTAACATAAAGAATGTCAATTTCAGTATCCAATACAAACACTGTTTTGGAAGAGTAGAACTTCTGGTTAATTCGTTGAAATGTAATCATCGAATTGACTAGAAATTCTACCTTTCCAAAATAGTTTCATGAAATTATATATCCGTAGAACATCCATCGAAACCGGAGATAAAAAACAATCAACCGCACAATAACTGTTTTTATTTATTCAATCATTGACCGCCATTTTGGAAATGATCGATACTACGATAGCTCGCGTCCGTGATTTGGTGGAAACGTGATGTCACATATCCAGGTCATCGGTAACTTCGATGACCCATTTCCGGATTCAGTTAGCTGTAGCTGATCTCAAATTCACACCCAAATAATACCAGTTTGGTAAACAGAAGCAACTCAGTGAAAATAAATAATTATTACTTCCATTTTCCCACCACTAACACAACGGAACCGTAAATGATACCATTTTCAGAACATGTCACTGCATATTTGGTCTGAAGTCTTGGGCTGGTGTTAGCTGGAACATACTTATATCCACATTCATTCATGAACGCGGCGCTAGGGACTATGACCAAAATTATCAGCTGTTGAAAATGTCATGCCTGACACAACATTGGTGTTACTTGTAAGATTAAAATGACCATCTGTTTGGACATATCCAGCCAGGTATTCATCAGTTGGAAGCTTGAGGCACCCGTTATACCAACCAAATGTGAGGCTGGGGCGAATATTGAATTTTGTGCCAGAATGGCATGCAGTCGAGCCATACACATATATACAATGCAGAAACATCAGCTGACTGATAAGACAAACTTCAGGATTAGCACCACTCCAGATACAAATATATATTACAGGACTGACAAATAATGCTTATATCCAAGGAAAGTGTGGCACATACGAATCTACATGTAATGATACATCATACATGTGTATATATATTGGGCTATATTTTTACTGGAAAAATATTATATGGCGTAACATTGAATCTTGCACATTTGGTACAAAGAAATGTACCTTTTGTGTACCTTGAAGGTACGACGATGACATTCTAACCTAATACCCACCCCGTTATACTGAAACTTTTCGATATGATGGTATTTTAACAAATTTAACAATTATGCGACGCTTGGTCTAAAACAGTTCACACAAAATACTCTATTTGGTCTGCAATATCCAACACATACGGCGTTGTCAAATATGAAACATCCAACGGGGCTCGACAAGCAACCACACATGTCAACACGTCTCTGGAGTCAAGACACCCTGTATTTCATTGGTAATGAAGAGAAGCACTGATAATATTCGTGGAGCACCTCACCTCTGTTTTACTATAATGATGATCACTACCAACATCATCAGGAACAACAATGCGAACGCACCGCCGACTATACTGGCGACCAGAGCTGAAACGGAACGAGGAATGTATATTATTACAGAGAAGAGACCGCCAATCATACTGCCAACCAGATATGATGGACATGTATGCTGAATGGACATTATTATAGAAGAAACCGCCAATCATACTGACGACCAGATTTGATGGACATGTATGCTGAATGTACATTATTATAGAGGATACACCGCCAATAATACTGACGACCAGATATGATGTACATGTACGCTGAATGGACAGTATAATACTAGAGCACACCTATTACTATACTGGATAATTGAACTCATAAAGAACTACTCGTCAAAGAGTATTTAGTAATGGACGGATTGAGGATAACATCAGGCTTTGAGCTACACTAGGAATTAAGCACCATTCAAATTCCATATTATTATTATTATTACATCCCAATGGTGTATTATACAATTTCCGCTCGATAAGATAAGATAAGTATCACCATATGGTCATTAATTGCCATGGCTCTTGTTCGGTGTGTACATATCGAGAGTCTCATTCTGAAACGTGCTAACTCAATACTACCAAAGAAGGGAGATAACCTCGTTCTACACGAGACCCTCGATGCACGCTTATCTGACAACTCAGATCGTCACACTAGTTACAGGTTATTGCTAAATTTACTTTAAAGGTCATATGTATTATTTTCAATATACACATGTCTTTGGATTCAGTATGTACTAGTTATGAGTATCTTAGGCTAGCCGAGGCAGAATGACCATAATCTATTCATATGTCATAATTAAGGATTAACAGTCCTCTCAGTGTATACTAGTAGTGGGTGCCTGTACGGTATCTAAGGCAAAACCGCGTCGATAATCAATTCCTAAGTCAGAAGGATTAACATTCCTCCCAGCATATACAAGTAGCGAGTGAATGTACGCTATTCGAGAAAGAACCGTGACAATAATCAATTCCTAGGTGATAAGGATGAACAGTCCTTTCAGTATATACTAGCATCCCTGGTGAAAACAAATCACACTGGTGCATTCACGAGGGTATGTTTCACCAGAGATTATGTGCATTCAGCCTAGTATTTTCACAAAAATTCACTCATGTATTTTTGCATTAATATCAGCTTATAACGTCGCCCAGGTGCTTCACCAAAAAGCACCATAGTATGTTTTGTCGCTATATTTTCAGTTCGGCGATGTCAGCCTTGAACTTTCACCTTGGTCATATAAGTTGTTTTCACCCTGGTAATTGGACCCTTGAGTTCCCATCATGGATAAATCTGACGATTTGGTATATCATAGTAGAATTATCACGGTATATCACGGTAGTTTTTAGAAGCCATAAACCTCGAGACAACAGATTGGAGGTCATGAATGACACATGTGATTACTTAAGATGTCATACACTTTTTGCCTTATCTGATATAGTTATAACAATACTCTTGCCCCATTAATTTAACTTTTGAGTATGACAGAGGTTACTCCACTGTTTTGCACTAATTAAATATCGAAACAGAAAGAGAGAAAAAGAGGCAAAAAGAGACAAAACATAACAGCCGCGTAATGAGTTATTGTGAGAATAGAGTTATTGCTCATATTACCACGGTGGTTTCACACTAAGTTTCGCCTTTGAAAACAGTTCTAACTTTGCGAACATACCATATATGCGGCTTATCTTCTATCTGATACACACTATACTTAACTACATTTCTAAATTAATCTCTTTAGCTATTTAACGTTATCCGCATTTTTTCAACATTATTTTTCCAAATTGTTGACGCAACATCAGGTTACGATGTTCACATTGATGATAATAGTAATCATGCAAAGAGTGTAACCTTTTATATAACCTCTACACATACATGCTTACGTTCAGTTTCGGCTTTATTGCAAGATTAATCACCGTTACTTTCAGATGGACATGGACAAACTAAAACGTGAGTTTCCTTTATTATAAATATAATAATGTTGCCATGCCACCAGGGTCCACGATGTCATAGGCCAATGGCCATTGTTGCTTGTTTTTCTCGAAAATTGGCAAACTAAACAAATAAATTTAGCCAAACATTAAGCCAAAGTTTGTTTTACCCCAACATCGGAAATTAAAGAACCCTGATTTTGTAACCGGAGCGACATGGGTATAAAATTTATAGTATGATCATCTGCTAGGTGATAATAAAAATATTAATACTAATATTAATAATGTATGAAATTTGTAAAGCGTCTTATCCGATGAGGCCCAAGATTCTCAAATTATTGCAATTATTACCCTGATCCTAAGCAATCAGTAACCACCTATTGCTCCCGGGACGGGGGTACAACCGATAGTATACCCGTATAGGATGTGGCTAGTATACTGACAAGATATGTCAATGCTCATAATCAGGTACTCTTATAACGCATGTGTGGTGCAAAGAAGACACAGTGTGTGTGGCCTTGCTCAAGGTTCACAGCTTGGCGCGAAATTAAATCACTGTACATTCCTACAATTGCACATCGCTCAAAGCGGCAAGCCACTGCTGTTTGCAAACTGACAATAGACCACAGACGGGCTGCGAACTCATCTCGCTGTGTTAACAGCGAAGACAAGTAGAACACTGGACCACGGAGCTCCACAGCTTAATCTGTAAAAAGGGCACTATCAAACAATGGGCCACTAAATGCAATACAAGAGTAATAAGGATTAACACTAATGAATCCTTTGTCTGACATGGTATATGGTGGGTTGTGGTATGTTGTCAAGTTATAATAGTGGGATCAAACAAGTCTTGATACGGTATTTGAAGGCATGGACATAATTCCTGTTGTGTTAGATGTTAAATAAAACAAAAATGATAAATAATTGTGAGACCAGAACACGAGGATAAAATTTGGCCAAAGTATTTTTAATTTGGCCAAACAAAATTAGAACACGTGAACACTGTATGCCATTGTCAATGTTGCATTATGGATAGTGGTATATAGGGCTGACCCTTTCTTCTCGTGCTATTTCTAGCAACATTTGAGTATTATTGACAACGGAATAATCTCTTCCATAGTTCGAAACTATCTGTATTTTGTTGTAAAGACATTATGAAGAGATGCCCATGGTCTGGTATATTATTGTTTAATACTGTTTCAATAATAGGAGATGAGAATTTCACTGTCTGTCTTTACAATGAATTTGTATTAATGGCATAGTGAGAAGAGTTGTAATTCAAACATAGTGCGGCATTCTGCCTACCTTCTGTTGCCAATGTTGGAGCTTGTACGGAACTTGTGTGTTCTGTCGTAACTGGGTTCAGAGGACACGTATCCTGTAAATGTTAGGTAGTTATTATAACACTCACTCGTTTGTTAGTTAAAATAGATTCATCAGCTTTGATGTAAATTGTGAGTTTTATGAGAACCAGGAATTGTGGCTCAGTATGGCTTGTGTCAGTGTGTTGTTATAAGGGCGGTCACGGTATATATATCATTAACCCTTTCTGTGAAGACGCGATGCATTCATTTAGTATGAACCAGAAGTCGTCACATATATATAGGCGATGATATTATCAAACACAAAGCATCACTGGCGGGCAGTCATCTCACCAATAGCCCATAACAAAAGACCGAAATCCATAAACCAGTTCCGTAGCCAAGTCAAATCTAAAATTACAACACAACGGCCACTGGAGATGACTTATTCATATCCAGGGCTTGGAGAAACAACTGTCTGTTAAGCCACGTATTCAATAAACAATAGACAAAAATAGAATTATAATTAAACAGTGGCGGGAGCAGCGCTGGTGCAGCATTAAAGATCATGTGCCAGAGCATACTGTTATATATGCGAGTCTCCCATATATATAGGGAGCCTCGAATATAAAAGAGAATGCATGGCTCATGGTTTTCGCAAAATTTCAGGAAGCTCGATCCCGACATGGAAGTGCTAAATACATCAGTCTGCACACATTTGTCATTTCTACATAATTTTGTTAAAGATCCTGTGCCAATGCATTTTCTTATATATGCGAGTCGACCATAGGTCGCCTCGCATATATAAGAGAATGTATTGGCCTAACAATTGTTTAAAATTTTTTATTATTTTTTACAATTTTAATAATTATTTCTTATATTCTTTAACAATTTTATAATTTCACCCATACAGAGCCCCAGACAAACCGAGCAGACCACACTCTTCTACATGCTTATATATATGTGTGGGGCTCCATGCAGAGTAATGGATGTTTTTTTTATTTTATGTCCTAAAAATTGTAAGAAAAAGTTCTACAAAAAAATGATAAAAAATTGTTAAGCCAATGCATTCTCCTATATATGCGAGGCGACCTATGGTCGACTCGCATATATAAGAGAATGCATTGGTACAGGGTTTTCGCTAAATTTCAGGAGGCTCCCCTCGTGGAAGTGTTAAATACATCAGTATGTACACATTTGTTACCGGAGCTTCATTGTACAAGTGCTTACTAAACATTAAACAAAATACTGTAAAATTGAACAATACTTTGAACGCTTTGAACAGTAATCCATGTTCAGTTCCTGATTGAACATCTCTCTACTAAATCATTTTTCAACTCTAATTTACTTGGCGTCTCCCATGCAATTACAATTTATACATTGGAATGGTGTATTAGTCATCTATAGTGGGGTGTTGGGGAATATAAGCATCCGACAGACAAAGAGATATATAATATCAGTGCCGTCATGCTTAATTATTGGTGGGGAAAATTCAGGTAATAAGTTTAGCAAACCTGCCGTTTGCTGAACTTACTATCTGAACAATTTCTAAGCTGAGGGAACACAGTTAATTTAACACGTTCGCGGCCATATGTTTCTCGTGCATTTTCGGAGATCCAGATACAAATGTGTTATCGAAACAGATATCACGAACATGTTGTTTTTGTCCACGAATAGATGCCATAGCTTTCATGGGCTGTATACTGGGGCTAAAACCGTTCGGTGTCTTACCAAGTATAAACATGTTCCTGCGCTGCAGTTGTAGCAACGCCCGTCATACAGTAGGAGTAGAAACTCATTGCCATAATTCGTGCCGTCGTAGCTCAGACTGACGTCATATCCGTCAGCGAATATATTCTCTCCGCCACGCGCCAACGGGAGGTAACACACAACTTCCCTTTCGTGGCGTCTCGACCCATATGTCGTCTGCTTCAGCTTTCTGGGTGACTCGCCGTCCTCTGTAATCTTAAAACATGGCTATGGCGTCACTTATTTGTTCTTAGAGTCCAGTTTATATGGTAATGGATGGTTATTGTCGAGATCGTACATTATTTTACAAACAACGATCCATTATATTAATAACGGACGCTCAATATCCAACTTAATAAACGGTTATATATTTTACTGTGGACGATTTCATTTTATATGACTTGCATGTTTGACACCATAATGTATGCACGTGGCTATCTGTAGACAATGGTTTTCAAGTATAATATGGCTCTTATTGATTACTAGAATATGACTGAATTAGGGATATACCTATATATAGAGAGAGACCCGTCACTCGGGTTGGAGTGAGGGGAGTGTGTATAACTTCAAATTCCAGGCATATCGTTTCACGATTAGTCATTGAATTCTCAACTGTTAAACTTTCTCGAATCTAATTCCGTTCCCGGTGGCATGTTGTAGCACCCCTCACGATATAACATAAACTATGATTTAGCAATTTACATTTAAATGTAGTCCTTCGATCTTCAGTTTTACCCGAGATCTCAAAATACAAGTTTATGCACACCGCTTGCACAAATTTGTCATTCAGTGTGTAATTCTCCGCAAAATTCGAGATATGCTGCATAAATAATTTAATACAAATGCCGAAATGTTAGGGCAAAACTCCCGATGATATTCGTAAATCTATCGCAGAAGGAGCTCATTACAGTACGGCGTGTTCATTCAACGGTCGGAAACGCAATGGGGTTACTGCCTGTCCATTAAGTTGACAATAGGTTAAGATGTGACGCCATCCGTGAAGCCAATGAGCGATTGGATTAGGCCCAACACATGGTACAACTCGGGTATCTTGATCCAATTTCAGGTTAATCCATCCCGATAAGAGGTGACGCATCAAATAAATGGACTCGGCTAGATAATAGCTGAAAAACTGTACATTATACGGCCTCGATCGATCCATTCCCTGAAATAATGTACAGTTTTCAGCCATTATCCTATACTTAAAGCGGATGTTTAGTAAGTAACCAATAGATACCTTTAGCATAATGGACTACTACTGATAAGCATAACGAATAGCTATATTAAATTAAAATAGTAGTTCGCGAATGCCTGTAATTGACGATCAGTTTACATGATGTCTCACATCTATTCAGTGCGAATGCCTCGCGTGTCTTTAGTCGTCACTAGGAAACTGGTACAAAAATTCGCCGTTTCACTAACTTCGGACTGCCGTTGATTTTCATGTATATGGCACGTTGCGCAAAACTGTGAAGCAACACATGTCACTAATGTTTAGAGGGAATGCGGATCGTGGCTAACACGACATACCATGCTCCTTAAATCTGTGTTGTATTGATTTCCCGATCGATCGAATATCTCAAAACATACCTACACAGAATATTTGCGACCCAATTCGTCGACAGAGCGCTGAAAATACGCGTTTTGTTTCAATCACCTTTATTCTGTTGAACAAATGTTGAAAACAAATTTGACATATAAACTAGAATAAATGCGTAGAAAATTCAATAACAAACAAAATGGTGTTTTTCCCGTAGCACGGTTTTTGTTTTTGTTCCACGATTGTTATTTTATATACTAGAATTTAAATAAAAAGGGTGTTTTTCCCGTAGCACGGTTTTTGTTTTTGTTCCACGATTGTTATTTTATATACTAGAATTTAAATAAAAAGTATGTGTACTTGTGGAATCCCTGTGGAAGATGCAGAACACTTGTTCATGTATTGCACCCTTCATTCACAACAACGCATAGAACTGTCACATGTTCTGAGATCCTTTCGATTCGTGTCCTATGAAGCGCTTCTAAAAGGATATCTAACTTTAACCGCCAACGAAAATTGCATTCTAACATATACAGCTTTAAAATTCATAAAATCTTCCGGACGATTTGCGACGTGCAACGAATGAGCTCTTGTAAAGTCACAAAATCGGAACTCTGTACCATAATTGTACTTGCTGCCCCAATACCCTGTTCTATTGCTTACTCAAACGACCCCTTTCTATTTACCATTTCCCAAACACAGCAACTAATGTTTTCCCCACCATATACATATATATGCTGCCAGTTATGTGTGTATAATTATACACATTACCCCCACCACACAACCGATTTATAACAGTTAAAACCCCATGTAATATATCCGTTATACCCGCCCCACCAAAACCTTATATAAATCCAAAATAAATTGTTATATTTATGTTTCATGTATGATCTGTAGAGAGCGGAGGTCCATCTAAGCTCCTCAAATCCCTTATATGTAATGTATTATTTATGCATAATACTAATAAAAATATGTTTAAATCAAATCAAATAAAAAGTAAAATAGGTTTCATATAAGCATCTTTAATATAGTTCAATGGTAGTGTCTCGTCATGTCACGTGAAGAAATTTGATGTGGCCTCATTGAACTACATGTAGAGTCTAGCCGAATCATACCATAATAATATATTCATACCTGGAAATGTGCGAACCCACAGGTGATCTGATCAGCTAATACTGCATCGACTTTGAATGTGATCTGTCGACAGGGTCGTACGGCCGTGTCACATGTGCCGCCGATTGGAGAGCCGGTTATGTTAGGTGGTCTGGTTGCGATCCCAGAGCAGTCAGATCCGATATACCCATCAAAACACGAACATGTCCCTGAAAACATTTCGTATTTATGGTTGTAAGGTTGTGTGATATGAATTTAGCACGACATATGAGTCGATGGGCGACGGATATAATATATCTTGTTACCCTCCTCCCTATGTTACACCTATCTGATTGGCCCATGTCCTGTCACGTGCCGGACGACAAATCACACTGTCGCCCGCTGAGCCGGGAGACATTGTTTTTGTCGCCCGCCTGATGTTATATTGCAATAATACATCTAAGCACACACACACACACACAATGCAGTACCTCAGCTATTTCACATCACTACCACGTACTAAAGTCATAAATCTTATATACCCACGGATTCGTAAAAAAAACACCAGTTGTGGTGTTTGCTAATTTGCATATATTTAGTGAACACGAATATTCGAACTTTTAAGTTGATACTTTTATCGGAGAAGCGTTATTATGTACTTTTTACATAGAAACATTTCGGTGATTCAATATATTCATGTCTACATTATGGTACAAGATTGAACGAGTCGATCCCTTGAGTTTGGTTGGTTATACATGCTTGCTAGTGGACAGTGCAATGCATACGTTTGTCGCGAATGGTCATGTACGCTTATCCATCATATCAGACCTCTCCGCGATGTCTGCAATGTGATTATAGAAGTATTTTGTATGGGGATCGCCATGTATTTGGAAGCATTGACATAATATGAATGTACATTAATGAAATCGACAACTACCCAATAACTTTCGGAGGAAGATCGTAATGAAGTGAACATCGCGAGTAAATTCCGCGCACAAGACGACATTGAATATGCTCAATTGCAGAAGGGGATAATATCTATATGGCTTATTGGTTTACATCGCATGGATTGATATTGACGATTTCAGCACCAAAATGATCGTAAATAAACAGTGATTATCAAACGCTTAACGGCTTGACTATCAATTATAGAACAGAAATCCTATAGGACGATACGAAGTTACTGAAAATATATAATAATAATCGGGAAAGAAAGCACTCGTGACTCAGTGCAACATCGTGCGTGTGGATGGCAAGGAATTGTTTTCTGTAGTAATCGGATAACAAAACAGTTGTTGCCCTTCTTCTCGGGAGACATTGAGATTTGTCACCCGCTCGAGAACGGAATGTCTCCCTCTGAGCTGCGCTCCTCGGGAGACATTCCGTTCTCGAGCGGGTGACAAATCTCAGTGTCTCCCTCGACAGCTGGCGACAACTGTATAATGTTGGCAAAACATACAAAGAGGCGCAAGGAAAAGTTTTACGTGCTGTGTGTGAAGTCGGGTTTATTTCCTGTTTCTCAATGTTGTTCGATTTGGACTCTGTCGGAATAAGGAATATATTTTAATAATGTTTTTAAAAGTATGATTTGTTGTTGATTTTATTGAATGGTCCTTTTCTGAAACACTAGAATGTGTAAGCGGCGTGAATACTTTGGTTAAGTGATCAGCGTATGTGACTATGGCACTTCACCGTGTCACTAATATGGCATTTCACAAATATGACACCACAGTAGTTCACAGTACCGTTGTGTACCTGTATCTCATTGTGGTTTGTTTGTTGTTCATTTGCATTGATGGAATCACTAATATTTCTTGACTATTGCTCTTCGGTTTGTAAATGTAGGCTTAAGTATTAAACTGTAAACGAATAACCAACTGAATGTTAACGTCGAGTAGAATCTAATAGCATTGAGTTAGGGAACAGATGGAAGACGATTCAACTGAGTAAGAATGTGAACGAACATACTTGATCCGTAGAAGAATGTGTAAACTAGGTGTGTATGACTATGTTTTCAAATTGCTAAGTATTATAAAGATTGACACCAGTAGTTTACAAATGCTAATTCATCAATCATATTCACATTGCAAACATGGGTTATTGGAAGTTAACTAACCAAGTTGCTGGCATAATTTATCTTACATTGAATCCAACCAAATCGCTCGGTTTCATCGGGTAGTGTATTTTACACACCTGCGATTCCAATGGTGGTTTATATGATTATCAGTCGGTCAGTTTATCATACACACCTATCATTTCAAACATGATTATTGAAATGTATTACATTCCTAATTGTGATTTACCTTAATGTATTAATGAATTATAAACGATAATTCACTAGTGAGTTATGTCACTTTAACTAGCGCGTGCAGATGACTGACAGGTCTATAAGCGCCGCCCTGTCCGGAACTATTTACATCTATTTTTAGATCGCGCTCGTGTTTTGAAATATCATCTGCGTGATGAATTAGCGAGATATTTGATCTTATCGGAGTTTGACGACCTACCTCCACCCGATTCACATATCGCATCAAGCAGTTCTTCGCGGAACAAACCTTGCGACAAGATCATGCAGAATTTTATATTTACGGACGCATCGGGTTTCGAAAACATCCGAGCGCTGACGTCAAATTATACTACGAATACCACGTCTACTAACCTACCGTCAGAGCCGACACAAGTTGAAAGTACTGATTACAATGACACAATACCTGCGACTGCAGCTGGCAGTAGATTTGGACAGAATTATGTTGACACTTTTATTAATGGTCAGGAAATACAAGAAAAAAAAAACAGAAAGTGACATGAGATTGTTCCTGATATTCTTCTCATAGAACAGTGGGTGACTGATGTCCCTGAAAAGATGGAACCAGGCCAGCTGGATCTTCTGTTTGGAATTGTTTTTGGCTGTTGTTAAGAAAGCAAATGGGAAACATTATGAGCAAGGTACAATTAGGGGATTTTTATCTTGCCTTGAAAGGTATTTGAGATCCAAAGGATACCAACACAGTGTGAACAGAAATCGTCTCTTTGGACATTCAAATAAAGCTGTTTAAGCAAAAATTAAGCAACGAAAGTCACTGTGACATGGTAACAAGCCACAGGAAAGCGACGAGATAACAGATGATGATATTCAGAAACAATTTGGTTGTGATCAACTTGGCACCGAGAATGGGCGACAAATTATTAATTTGTTACATTTAACATTTTCTCTGGTTTTGGGAATGAGAGGCGGGAAGGAGCTGTGGTTGCTTAAATGGGGTGATATTATTCTGAGCACAGACGAAGATGGAGATGAGTACCTGGAACACAAAAAAGAGAGACAAACAAAAACAAGAACAGGCGCTGATCCCACTAATGTCAGAAAGTTTAAACCACGTGCATGGAACAATCAAGATGATGCGTCTCAATGTCCAGTTGCAGCTAATAAGATATATAACTTATATAAGCAACGTCGCCCAAACACAATGAATCACAATGACGCCCCATTGTTCTTGGGAATCAACCACCTTCGGGATGGGGAACCGAACGCTCTGTGGTTCAAGAATTGTCCGATGGGTGTCAGCCATATATATGGTTTCGTGAAAGTAATGAGGCTAAACTGCAATCAAATCGACAGTTCGAGACGGCTCACCAATCACAGCGTCCGAAAGCATTTAATGCCAAAATACAATGACATGGGACTTCCAGCGAAGTGTACGATACAGATTAGCGGACATAAAAAGTGGGTAGTGCGAATAATTACAGCTGGCTTAATGATCAACAGCAGAAAGTGATATCTGGTTCTTTGATGAAAAGAGCTACCACATGGAACACGGTTCTGCACGATGTGTTCCGCAACTTTCAGCGAGTAGCAATTATGTTGACAACCAACTAAGCGTTATTCCGAGTCAACCGACTGTTATTCTGAGTCAACCGACTCTTATGCCGAGTCAACCGACTATTAATGTTATGCCAAGTCAACAAACAGCCTCAACGAGCACAACTAATGTAGCCAAATCCAAGAATAAAATGGAAGCCGTTTTCACTGAAACAACTCACATCACAAGCTGCACCTTCAACTTTTACCATGGAAATGATTCAAATGCATCTTCACAATTAGAAGTTAATAGTATTCCAACTATAAAAAGAAGAGGAATTTTACCTTTAATAGATTCGTCAGATGATGAGTTCAGTCTGAGTGGGAATGAACAATGAATAACTAACATCCAGTGTCAGATCCACAATATTGGACAGTTCCATGATTAACATGATTTGAACAGAACAGTGCTGAATTTCCTCTTTACTACTTTAGAATTTCTAATTATTTTGAACCGATCCATAAATAAACCACGAAGAAAACATGTTATAACCAATATTCTCTATGCCCCAGGGGGTGGCAAAAAGTTTTTTCCTGACACGTATGCTGGGGTGGGTGGGTGGTCGATAGGACCAACAAACAATGTTTTCCGCAATTCAAAATATTTTTCCTGCAAATCTTTTTTTGACTGTTTTTCTATTGAGTTTGGCTTAACATAAATGACAAATTTCATGATGATCAGACAAACAGTATAGCCTGTAGCCCATGCTAATGAATTGAATTTTGAAATCCAAGATGGCCGAATGACCCCAAAATGACTCGTTCCTATTTACATGTCAATGTTAACATCCATGACTAATAGTATGCACAGAAATTCATATACAGCTGTTTACAGTGAATTTCCCCCCGCATATCTCTGTTTTAGTGTTAAAAGGGAGTGGCCCGGGTGTCCAAAAATGGTCGGAAAAAACTGTCGAAAACGGAAAAAAATTTGGACTCGGGGGTGGGTGGGTCCCAACAAGGGTCGAAAGTCAAAAATCAGCATACGTGCCTGCAAATTTTTTCCGACTCCCCCCTGTATGCCCCGGTTATAGTAAATCGTCGCAGATAATAGTTTATCCAGGTTTGTACGACTATAACTGTCGCATAAGCAGTTTACTAGCTAGATAACATCCGAAGTCACTCGATTCAAATTGTGCACGAAATCCTTCACCTCGCATGACCTCGCAACACAACACAAAACAAAAATCAATAAATCACTCGAATTAAACTTGTATTCATACGCGCTATTGAAAGTGATGTGTTATGTGTATAATAGCGGTATTATTCTGGTTTCTGGTTAATTTGCTGTTTACATTGGAATGTAATAATCATAGTAATCGGTTGATTGAACTGATTACGTAAAATAATTCATTTGAGGCAGGGAATATTTTGTAAAACACTCGAGCGCATTCGCGCTCTCGTGTTTGTATAACGTCCCTACCTCTCCTGAATTATTTTACGTAACCAGTTCATTCAACCGATTACTCTCTATGTATTAATCTAAGCGAAAGATGGAACCATTCTCGAGGCGGTCGGGTCACAATTAACAACAGCATAGCTATAACGGAGGGAACCTCAAAAAGCAAATCTATAACAATAAGTCTCACGAAGATCATAACCAATTAGCTTGACCACATGGCCAGGTCATGTTAGTATGTATGTAACTGCTGAATTGGTTAATTGCTGTTTGTTGTTTGTTATGTAAATTGTTTATCCTCATTCAATGTCACATCAAATTCGTTGCATGTATACCTCAATGGTCCATTATTTTTGGTTAATAAACTATTCTATTCTTGTTTTTTGGCGGCATGAATACTATGATCGGATGTGGCACGTACATGTAGTGGAGCAACCACACATGCTGTGATTCAATATTATAATACCATAATATGAGCATTGTATGGGTTGAAATAATATTATAATTATCACTAGCAGGGTTGTATTCAACCCTTTGATGTAGTTTTCTATCAATTAAAGCCAGGGACGTGGCTAGACGTTCTTTGTTGGGGTGTCCACCTTGTGCCAATGCATTCTCTTATATAAGCGAGTCGACCATAGGTCGCCTAGCATATATAACAGAATGCATTGGCCTAACACATTTTATATTATTTTTTATTATTGTTAAAGAATGTAAGATAAAAATGAAAAAAAAATGATCAAAATTTGTTAAAGAATGTAAGAAATAATGATAAACAATTATAAAAATTGTTAAAGAATGTAAGAAAAAATGGAAAAATTGATAAAGAATGTGACAAAATATTATAAAAAATTATCAAATTGTTATAGAATGTAAGAAAAATCTGAAATAATAAAAATAGTTAAAGAATGTAAGAAAAAATTATAAAAAATGGTAAAAATTGTTGAAGAATGTAAGAAACATTGATAACAAATTCTAAAGAATTGTTTACGCCAATGCATCCTCTTATATATGCGAGGCGACCTACGGTCGACTCGCATTTATAAGAGAATGCATTGGCACAGGGTTTTCGCAGATCAAACGTTTCAACTGTGAGAAAACTGATATGCTCATACAAAAGTCTTATACATTTGTTCGGAATTTTCTAGGTTTCCAACGGTTGGCAAATTTTGTCTTAACGACCTTATGGTTGAAAATTTCGAGCTAATGGTGATTTTAGAATGGAGAATTTTACCGAAAGTATAGTTAATTATTCGATTTTTGATCGGAAAATAACATATTCCACATTAAATATCGGTTGGGAAATCGAACTATCATAACCATGTCAACTTATATTTGATTTCAAATTTCCAACTGTGTCAGGCACGGAATTTCCGAATGTTGAATTGTTAGATCGAAAACCCCAACCCGACCTCCTGCCTCGAGCTCATCTGTAGCCACTCTCGATTATTTACTAACCGTTTCGACATTGGCCATTTCCTGAACAATCGTTGTCACAGACAGCTTCTTGTATTAATTCAAACACCGTTTTCCCAGGAGTCGATGATTCTGTTACCGAAGGGTGACGTTTTTCTGAGCTTCGTCAATGCAAACTGACTTGAATGCGTCCAATTGCACGATCGCCCAGTCAGTTGAATCTGAAAGCTAAAGAACGCCTTCTATTTCATGTAAACGTCTAGAGAGCAGGAATGAACATGGACGGTGAGGCAGGGGGCATTCAATGGGCTCGGGTCCCTTCCATTAAGCCATGAGCGACAACGGGGCAGAGTGGCCGACAACAGATTCGGAGTTGAGTCAGCTTTGACAACCATTCAGTTCGCCATTCTGTATACTAATCAATTTGATATATGACGACCTATCCAGTGGCACCTGGGTCAAATCGACTAGCGCCCAGAGCAAAATACACGTATGTGTAGCCTTTATATATCAATTTGCTGATTCTTGGTCTGTTATCGAACGAATATTTAAGATCAGAAAGAGCTCTCCGCTCTTTCTGATCTTAAAGATTCGTTCGATCGGTAAATCACTAATCGTCGTTATTTCCAAAGAAATATACAGTAGACCCAGTGGGATACAATTGGAGCATTACGTAATCAATTATGGATATCTACAAATCAACTTCATCTCCTTTAACGTAAATCTGGTTTGTTGTCTTACGAAACGGTGGGATTATAAAATGAAGGTGTCGACGACACTGAAACTCAACTGGGAGAGGGGCTAATGTCAAATTGCAGAGTTAATGGAGGATAAGGAAGGCGGAAAGTTGGAACGTCATGTAATACTAAAATTAATGGCTACATGCCAGTGGCCTAGTTTGTAAACGAAAATAATTAGAATGCAATAGCTCCCATCTAGAGTTGATCCCAAACATGCCTGTAAATGTTCAGCACATTTAACCAAAATGTTTCTCTACACGGCGTGCCGATATATTCAAATGTGAAATCCAAGATGGCCGCTGGCGTGCATGTTTTTTAAACAAATGTCTGAAACAAAAATGATAAGCTCCCATCTAGATGTCACCCCGAATATCTATATGAAGTTTGGTGGTGATCTGATGAGGGATGTGACATGTGAGGTGTGCTAAATGCTTTAGTCATATAAAGAGTAAAATCCAAGATGGACCCAGGCAGCCATGTTTTTAACCAAAATCGAAAAATAAATCTATAAGTCATCCGAAGGATCCAATTGAAGTTTAGTGATGATCGGATGCGGGATGTGGCCTGTATGGTGTGCCAAAGGATTTAGTCATGTAAAGAGTAAATTCCAAGATGGCTGTCGGTGGCCATGTTTTTCATCAAAAATCATTCAAATTCAATAGCTCCGATCAAGGTGATCCCAAACATGCCTACACATTTTCAAAACATTTATCCAATAATTTTGGGCTGCATGGTGTTCCGATGGATTCAAATGTGAAATCAAATATGGCCGCTGGCGTCCATGTCTTTTAAAAGAGTCCCGAAAAAAATGGTAAGCTCCCATCTAGAGGTCACCAGACCTGTTAAGTTTTGAAAAGGGCAATCCGGGATATTTTTGCTGGAGGTATGCCCAAATATGTTCATGTTCCAAAAATCATATTTATGATGAAGATTACATAGTTTTTATGAGTTTCTCTTTGTGATTATTTAATAAATATATACACCCAAATAAAATGGTAATTAATGTCCTATTGGTAATTGTAATAAAGCTGATGTGAGTGGGAGATACATGCATCATACATGCAAAATACACAGCGAAATCTGTTCTAATTCCTGTTAAAAATATATAGTTTTCATCCTTCTATTGTATTATATTTGACCCAGTGTCACCAACATTATATACTGAGGAAATATAAATTCATTCTGGACAGGATAACCCTTGAGCGTATATACTTGTCATACATCCGTCCAGTGTTGGAATATGCCTCCTCGGTATGGGGTAATTGCTCAGTTGAAAATTCAACCTCTCTGGAAGATATCCCACACGAGGCTGCTAGATTAGTCACGGGAGCAACTAGAAGCTGCAGCAAACAATCACTATTACGGGAAACCGGTTGGGACTCACTATCTAGCAGGAGAGAAAAAACTAAACTTGTGCAATTTTTTTAAATGATTAGGAGAACCACGCCCCTTACTTATATACTCTAGTTCCTATTGAATCTGGAAGTCTAACCAATTATAATTTCAGACAAAAGGGTCTCAGGACTCCCAAAGTTTACGCGACAAGATACGAAAATTCATTTCTTCCAGCTACCGTCAAATTATGGAACAACCTTCCGCCAAAGAATGTGAATCTGTCTCTGACTTTAAGAATTTTCTTTTAACCGATCGAATTATCATACCGTCATATTATTATATAGCGTACCGAAGACCAAGCCAAATCTATCACTGTCGCCTGCGAACAAACTGCAGTAACCTGAAATATGACCTGTTTTGCAATCATTTGAATAATAGTCCATTTTGCGACTGTGGAGAATTAGAAACTGCTTAGCACTTCGTACTCCACTGTCCAATATTCGAGCATGAAAGATTCCGATATTTAGCCAATCTGAATATGGGTCCGTAGATATATCTAATACCAAAAATGCCGACATATTCATTGCCTTCCAAAAGTTCATCGACGATACCAAACGATTTAACTGACATAATATGGTTATGAACTGTAAAGTGTGAACCAAAAGCCTACATACAACAAAATATTGTGCTCTCGTATACTCAAGCATGTCAGAGGTGTGATTCTGTGTGAGGGGTGGACTCGCATCGATTGGCAACGGGATAGGTTGTGGGTGCTTGTGGAACAGGCAATTCATCATTGAGACCCAATCAAACCATGATGCAATATATATACTAATGAAATGGCCACCTATAAGCCTTTGGCTTACTGCCAAATCCTTTTCTCTAATGTTAAATTGTTATCGTCCTTATATTATGTATTATATGTGCTATTCTTGAGAATAAAATATTGTTTACACTAACATTGAAAATGGCAGGGAGATTTTTGCGGCAGTTTTATTTGACATGTTTGCGCTACACACTTTGCAATATGCCGTAGTTTCGTTCCTATCATTTTTCGAAATCCATGGCATATGTCACTGATACATGAATATTTAACTTAGATTCATAACGGGCATGTTTTTTGGACGGTGCGTCGGACATTTTGAGATGCATACAAGACATATATGACATAAACTGCATCAATTGGAAGTATATAGGCTGCTATGCATTCTTGTGAAAACAAGATTATCAATAAATAGTGAACTTAAATCCTTTACTTAGAATGTTCATCAATGCGGCGATCGTCATCAAACTTCATACGTATCTTTTGGTTGACCTCAATGAGAATTGCCACCTGTGCTAAATTATTTAGTCATACAGTGATTTCAGTTCAAAATATTGACCTTGAACACAAGTGGGGAAATGTGCGACTGTTGATTTAACAATAACAAATCCTTCACTAATTGGTGGTTAGAACATCAAACTGTGAGTAGAATTTGAACATATTTCGGTGTGAAATTTTCAACTAATGTTGTGCCAGCCATAATATTTGCAGCCGTTGATCATTTTGGCAAGAGTTGGGGTGGGAGAGACCTGGTGTTAGCGGGCTAACACGTATGCATCTTACCGCCTGCGTCACTTATATCCATTATAGTGATGATTACCTTGATATCTGTTACACAATCCTCTATATATGTGTCTGCATCCAAACCCACATCTCGTGTGCAGACGAGAGTCGCCGTCTTGTTGAAGTAGTCCCTACAAAATTCTCTGGCAGTCGTTTCTGTCCACGTGACCCACTGTTGCTCCTGGAATCAGACCATGATTATGCACATTGCATGACCCCACTTTGGTCAGGGACGTACCATCAGGGGAGGATGTGCCTGCAGCCACACCCCCGTATTTGTCAGGACGTACCGACATGAGTGTGTCTGCTGTCGTAATTTCAGACGTATACAAAGGTTGAGATTGTTCCGATTAATTTTTCAACCAACATTTAAAGGTACACACGACAATCTCAGTGGGTAAATGTGCAACAAAAATATAAAGGTTTGCAAACACATCACAACTAAGATGGACATGGGGAAATAGATAAACTGTGCTATTATAATCATTATTGAATGTTATCCAATAACACAATTTCCCGTGATAAAACCATTGTTATGTAAACACAACTTTTGCAAAGATTTGTCAACAAACAACACTAATCGTATCACAATGCGGCCAGTTACCTTCTGCTGAAATGACAGTATCGAAATCCACTCAGATTTCCCACATGTTAATTTAAAATCTGTTTTCCAAGACTCCCATCATTGTTAAATCTTCACACGAGTCAGTTGAAACATTCATCCCTATATAAAGTACAGTCAGCCCAAATGGTTAATTCTTTCTCAAGAAGGTACCGGATTCGGTTCATAACTGGGGTATTCTCGTCACATTCCAGCCCAGTTGGCTATTGACATTCCGTGCCAAGAATATGTCGACATGCGCGCGTTGAGCGTGTGTTAAGCTAGTTTACAGTGTTTATTTTTGCCCGGTCATCCTACGAGGAAATATGAACACCACACAATGGCGGGTGTTGTTTCATTTCGCAAATGACTAAAACATTCGTTTTGTTAACGGAATGCGTTGATCAGAGGATATAGAACAAAAACAGAAACACAACGCGTTGTTAATGGCGAAGGCAAATATTTCGCTCTCGAGAAATATATTCCTCCGACATTCATAACGAGTTGTGTAAAACCCGGTCCATTCAAACAATCGTGGATTGTTGTCTATACATACAATACAATCTCTCAGTCATGGTTTCTACCTTACCATTTAAAACGACAAAATACAAGTTTTAAATAAACATGACTATTGGCTTTGTTTCAAAATTAAATGTGACATTTGCTGTCATAACATATTATTTTATACACTGGACTCGAAATACAGCAGTACAATAGTTACTGTAGAAATGGACGAGGAACCATTGTAAGCAGAATATGGTAATGCACTGTAATGTGTTCTTTAATGATTTTGATTTAGTTGATTACCTATGTGTTTCTGTTTGACGAATACAAAGTATTACTACAAATACTGAAGGAATATGGACAGATACATTCCCCAAGTGGGCTTGTTATCGGTAAATAGGGTGCCCAAGATATCCGAGTTGTATTTAACTATTATAGCTAAACTTGACAGTACAAGATCCACTCCTTCATTTTGGAAGCGCGCATGTCAGCGCAAAGCGACATTTCAATCATGGCAATACTACAATGCATTCTCCTGATACAATTCGTTTTGCTGTCCTTTGCCACATATTATATTTAATAATCTCAATGATATGCTTTCTAACTTTATCAATGTGGCGACACACATGCTCCTTTATAACAATATTTACAACAATTGAATGCATGGTAATTGATTTCCTTATCATATGCCATCACGATGAATATTTCACATGGATCGAGACCGAATGTGATACCAATAAAATACGACACTGTTTCTGGATATTGTTTTTATCTATAAGTTTGTGTTATGCATCTATTATCCAAATAACAAGACTTCTCTACTCAATTTCAACTAGTGCAGTAGTATATAACAAGATGTGATGTGTCTGACATGACGAGTATTTTTGGTAGTTTGCATATCCTGGGGACAAGAATCAATAGTTCGATAGCCCGCGAAGTACTACATCGATCCAGGTGGCTTAACCAGTCTATATCTGATATATTAGAGAAGCTACATCGCTCCGTGCGGCTAGACCATTATATACCTGATACATGAGAGGTGCTACATCGCTCAATGCGCATCGACCATTCCACACCTGATATTTCAGAGGTGTTACATATATCAGAGGTGTTACGGCTCGACCATTATATGTATAGGGTATATGTACAAGATATATAGACCAAGGTGCGTTCAACGCCGTGGTCTGTACTTCGTGTACAGATACCCAAGCGGGTTGTGACATATTTATAAACATATTCACACCCAAAGCAAACATAATTGAGCCACTTTCAATATGACGATTACGTATGAATTACTATTCAATCAAAGGTTGATTGAATGTTGTCAAACTCCATGCAGGGTTTACCTCCCTTTGTGACTCGGTAAGACCGCTGCTATTGGCGACATTTACCCACATTTGGTGTACGTCCGCGATATTAAAATATACTCTAAGAGAGCAGAGCAAAATGCTGCCCTTATTAAGCACACAAAATATCGAATACCATTTGTGTGGTTTCGTACCTTAAGTTTGTAAAGTCCCGCCAGAACCAAAGAATTATATTTCGAAATGGTGTGATTTGGTTCTCCGATTATTTTATCAACACAAAAGTCTAAACGCACATGGACGACAACGTCCCGACAACACGCATGGCAAGTCAGACACCAGAGTTCTAATTTTCTCCAATTTTTACGAGTTGCGTGCGAAAATCGTCAACAAAACTACCGCTCTGATCATCCATTCTGTCATTAAGTACATAGGAAATTTGACTTTGGGACAATCGGTTTTCGCCATTTTGTTTGGAAAACCCCGCGCTCAATATAGAAACGGATACTAATACCCAGCCGGTGAAGGAATCAGTAAGGAAGTATGACTGGTGCGCTTTGGTAGAGATTGGAATGTTGTGTGGTGTTACATATATTCCAACCGCACAAGTCAAATGATCGTCGACAGTGGGAGCTCTTGCAATGGGATTATACAAATTCCTCCATGCGACAATAGACTGTTGCGGACGTTAATGTTATTTTCATCTTGGTTCCCAAAATGGATTTATTGTTCAGAACCCAGACGGCAATTTCCCGATAGTGTTCGAACTTTCCGACTCCGAAGAGAAACTGTTCCACAATACAGGAAGTTTATGTGTTGAAATATCATCGGTATTCATGTAAAAGACTACTACATATCTGTGGTTTGTAAAATATTCTCAATGTTATTGTTAAAAAAGTCATTATTGTGGATTATTATTGTCCCATGACCGCTACGAATGGTACGATCCGGGTTTTAACTCGTGCCATCATTATCATGGCGTATTGTTATAATTCACACCTTCCGCTCCTCACTCATATTCAGCTTACTCCCCGATGAATGCCAATTTATTGGTGAATTTAAGCTCAAGTTTAAAATACAGATTCATACAAGAAATATTATTCGTGGATTGAAGCGATCTGATTGGCCGAGGGGTGCGAACCGGTTTTATGAACCTGATATATGAGATGTGCTACCATTACATACTTGACATATCAACATAGGTGCTACATCGCCCTAATTGGCTCCACCATTCGATACCTGATATTTATGAGACGTGATACATCGCCCCAGACGCCTCGACCATTGCACACCTGATATATCAGAGGTTATATATGGCCACATGCTTTAGAATCACTATATATATCAGCGGCGCTACATTGCCCCAGGTGGCTCGACCATTCGATACCTGATATTTATGAGAGGTGATACATCGCCCCAGACGCCCAGACCATTGCACACCTGGTATATCAGAGGTTCTACATGACCACAAGATGCAAAATCACAATATATATCAGCGGATCAGCGGTGCTACATTGCCCCAGGTGGCTCAAACATTCCATACCTGATAAATCAGAAATCAGAGGTACTATACCTACCTCCAATCATCGGCGAACTCGTAACCGTCTAAAACAACTGTTCCGTCCCTTTTCATGAAGTCATCTGTTTGATCACCATTTAATGTCCCACACAAGCCAGCTGTGTTTTCAATGTCAGTGATGGAGGCCTGCACGATTATATAGGATATCCTCGTTCCGCCAATTCGAAACTTAACGCTGGTTCCTGTAGAGAGTGTGACCTGGAAGTTTACCGATGCATATACATAAGTGTGCCATAATTATCTGAACATCAGGGGACGTATTCACCAGCTGGGTTTATATATAGTCCAGGTAGTTTATACGAGGTGACGCTCAATACAAACCTCTCGATGGACGTCGAATGGAAGACATAGCCGCGCGGTATGGGATTATCCATAGATTGACCACTGGTTACGTACATAAATCCTGCTGCGCAGACTAGCTGTACATGTTTGGTTCAGTTCAATCATGAGTAACCGATGGAAAGGAATGGGTGCACAACCGACGAACGTAATCTTTTCTGAGCATATAGTGCAATCAAACATCAATATCCTTGAAAATAAAGTGACCGGAACCATCCACTAGTGCCGGAAAGCGATTTAATCGGAAATGGTTGGGAACGGTTCGAATAGATCATGTCTAGTTTTATACTGTGCTTAAATTATGATGATCAGACACACTAGGGGATTGTAGGTTAAATATGACCAGCATTATATACCGTGCAACAAACCTCCACTTATCTTCTTCTTCTCAGTGATGTGGCGACAGGGTTTGGGGTGGATGTCTCACACTCCTTCCAAATTTTGACAAATGTTCAACAGTTGGAAATTTCATAACCTGACATAGTTGGAAATTTGTCACCAACAATATGTTGAAATTGTTCTTGTAGTTTGATTTTCCAACAATATATTACTAGGGAATTTGTTGTTTTTTGGACCAACATTTGCATATTATCATGGGTGAAAATGATTGACTGAGGAGGCCATCAGTTGGAAATTTACCGACCTTATTTGGGTGTCAGGTTGGACAAATCCAACACTTGGCAAACTTGTGTCCTGGTTCGTCCCCACGTGGTCAGTCAAAAACTGCGAATTATTAGATTTTTTTTTTCAACAAGAAAACCTACAGGACCAAACATAATTATAAATGATTGCGAGATTTATATCGGTGTAATGATAGTGGACACACCCAAATTTGATCGTCACAGGAACTCGTTGTCGCAAAGTCTAATCACATTATTGTAGTGATAAATAGAACCTTCACTCACATTGACTGGCTGATGTTCTCAGACTGTATACGACAATGGTACGTCCAATATTATAATATTGTTGTACTATTTAGAACCCAATGTGCATTGGTCGCAGGGGCGTATGAACCGGGGGGAGGGGGGTATTTTCCAGAAAATGGTCAACACTTAAACTGTATTTCTTATTTATTCAACCTAATCAATCACATTCTCCGCCCGCACAATTTGACATGAAACATATAGTATACTCTATAGGAAATAGTGTCTTATATATAGTATCACGCGGATGGGGGTCATTCTTTAAATATGTGGTTCCATACGCGGCTACGCAGTACGCGTTCGCTTGGTACGGAAAACAAGACTACGCATTTTTGTTATATTACGTTGCGGTTGAGTTACGTCCCTTAGATAAGTTCCGATGTAAACATGTTTCGAAAAGTTTGAAAATTATAAAACAATGTCGTCAAAACCAAAATAATTATTGTGCATTCATAGGCCTGCTTATTATTAACTTAATATATGAACGAGAGACAGACATTGTTTTCTTCGCAATTAAAATCAATATGAAATTAATTTGTTTGTTGCAGTCAGAATAAGTTTTAATTTAAGCGATGGAATAATGTTAATTATTTTTATGGTTTTAGTCCGAAATATGGTACCCTCTCTCGTACTCTCCCCTTGATACCCCACAGGGGCGTAACATACCATATTTTCCCTCAATGGGTTATTTAACGTAAATACTGTCACAGATGCAGCGAAATGCGATCTGGGGGTTTTAAATTCAGAAAATTGCCGGGGAGAGTTTCCCCAGACCCACACCTACGAGATGGGACACCCCTCTTGTGCTCTCCCCACCTCCAGCCTGCGGATGTCGTCGATGGGCTACGGCCATCGAATATGGCCCCTCCAGTACAAACTTATTTTCTACGAACCTGATACCCCCCCCCCAATATTTATAGCTTCATACGCGCCTGATTGGTCGACCACGTTCATGGAGCAGCAGGTTTTGTACACATAGCCTACGTAAATACAGCTACACCCACGGACTAATCATATTAGTTTTGTCAACTGTGAAATACATACTCCAACGAGAAGGTCCACATGATTAAGATGTACAAATAGCTACGTCAGTGCCACAATGCATGTCAAGATAGCCTGTACAGACTAAATACACAGTGACAGGTCGTCACCCATAGCAGCTGTCGATTTCTGCTCAGTCTATATATATAAGAACATTTTCATTCTCACATCGCCTGAGCTCAGAGTGGAATAGCCTTCCAGAATAAGACGTAGAAACACCGACACTGTTACATTTTACTCAAGCTTTAGACTACAGTCTGGCGGAGAAGAAATTTCTGTCAAATCCCCGAGATTTAATTAAAAAAGAAGGATCATGAGACCAGGTCATTTGCAGAATGAGGTCCCCAGAGGGGGGATTTAGTGACGCTATCCCGCATAGCGGGCTAGCAACACTAAATTAACCTACTGTGGATCTCTTTGCTTAGGCCCTCAACTGCTATGGCATAATTAGGATGAGATTGAAGTTCCCCAGTTGAAGTTGGTGATATTCACCCATTAGGCACCTCAATTATGAATTTTATCTTCTGCAAATTAGGGGATATAGAAACTTCCTAGAAGGGAAATGTAAATAGAAACAATGTTAATTTGATACTATAGATACTTCCCAGAAGATGAGGCCTAAACATAATGAGGTCTCCAGAGGGTGAATTTGGTGATGATATCCCGCTGTGTGGGATAGCGTCACTAAATTCACCCTCTGGGGACCTCATTCTGCAAATGACAGACACGCTATTTGCAGGCTTGTCACGAGAGCAGGTTAACAAATAATTCAGAACACACGTTTACACTTGTATCGTGATATCAAAAGTGGACTATCATAGAGGGTTTCTAAATACGATAATAGTGGGTGCATTCACATTGAGACCGACGCTCCAATGTGCCATCCTCAACCAATATAGATCATATCCGTATTTATTGTCAATAATAAAATAATATTTGTGATATCCATGTGTATTGTAGACCAAGTTATTCTACCCTATCCATGTTTTCTCTAAAATATCCTAAACTGGGAGTTCCTTTCACATGATGTCCGATTTAACACACCTAACTTACTATTTATCAGACTCATGTGTGTCAATTATTTGATTTGGGTCGACAGAGCTCGCTCAAAACCCACAATTTTGTATTAGTGCAATCGACGTCGTTTTCGATACATCTGTCGGCGTATAGAAGTGTCTAATGCCGAATTACATACTTATAATTACGATGCATCTGTCGGCGTATAGAAGTGTATGATGCCGAACTACATACTTATAATTACGATACATCTGTCGGCGTATAGAAGTGTCTGATGCCGAACTACATACTTATAATTACGATGCATCTGTCGGCGTATAGAAGTGTCTGATGCCGAACTACATACTTATAATTACGATGCATCTGTCGGCGTATAGAAGTGTCTGATGCCGAACTACATACTTATAATACGATAATCTGTATAAATTAGTTGGTGATTACACTAGGTTTATGAAGTAACTATATTAAAACACCAAAATAGTAAAACTAACCAAGTGATAATTGTGTCTGGACTCTATCTGGTCTTTTAACGGAAATTGGGTTGTGAATAAATTGGGCGGCCGACGTAATTTCATAAAATACACAGAATTTGCTTTCTGTTTCTAGAACATGTATCCTCATCAGCAAACTCGGAGTCGACATAAGTTCCGAAGAGGTGTTTTCGAACTTCCCCACCTTCTCCAATGACCAATTCGAAAAGTAAACAAACGCTGTAATAGCACATGTTGTGCTCTTCTGGTCAATGTCATGCATTATTAGTATCGGCACGAAGCGGGATAAATGTTAATACTAATAGTGGAATAGTTATGTAACACTCTAAAGTCGTCGCCCATTTTCGTGACAAATCCGGTTACAAATCTCATTGTCTCCCGAGAAGAAGGGCAATAACTGTTTTGTTATCCAATTACTAAAGACACAAATCATTGCCATTCAGATGCACGATGTTCCACTGATTTATCGCATCGCACGTGTGCTTTCTTTCGCGATTATGTATATTTTCACTAACTGCGTATCGTCATAGGATGTCTGTCTCATAACATATAGTCAATCGTTACGCTTTTGATCATCGCCGTTTAGTTACCATCATGCTGGTGGTTAAATCGTTAATATCGGCCCATGCAATGTAATCAAATAAGCCATAGAAGTATGTTATCCGTTTTGCAATTAGGTATATCCATAGGCGGCATGCACGTCGTCTTGTGTGCGGAATTTGCATGCGATAATAATTTCATTACGATCTTCCCCGAAAGCTATTGCGAAGTTGTCGATTTTACGAATGTACATTAATATTTGTCAATAGTTTCAAGTACGTCCCCGTATAAAATACTTCTATGATGGAATAATAACAATACATACACAGCGGGGAGGTCTGATATAAGGGACAACCGTACAGGATAATCATTCACGACACACGTATGCATTACGTTGTACACCAGCAATAATGTATAACCAATCGACCTCAATGAATCGACTCGTTCAATATCGCACCATAATTTCGACATGGAGATTTTGAATTATCGAGATGTTTCGATGTTAAAATTACAGAATAACACTT
Organism: Siphonodentalium dalli; assembly: GCA_032622095.1. Lineage (NCBI taxonomy): Eukaryota > Metazoa > Mollusca > Scaphopoda > Gadilida > Siphonodentaliidae > Siphonodentalium > Siphonodentalium dalli. The sequence continues at coordinate 296,986,431 of CP136063.1, forward strand.
TTTCGATAAAGGTATCAACCTAAAAGTTAGAATATTAGTGTTCACTAAATATATGCAAATTATCAAACAGCACAACTGGTGTTTTTTTGTGAATCCGTGGGGTATATAAGATTTATGATTATAGTACGTACACTCTAACAAATTATTATGCAAAACATGTGTTCCACAAAAACGCCTAAATGAAACAGTATTCAGGCATGTGTTCTGTTTATTTAAAAACACTAGCGATTTACCAATGTGTTCCGTTTATTAAAACACGCTAGTGTTTATCAAAAACACCTAAATGAAACAGTATACAGGCATGTGTTCTGTTTATTTAAAAACACTAGCGATTTATCATGTGTTCCGTTTATTAAATCACACTAGTGTTGATCAAAAACACCTAAATGAAACAGAATTGAGGCATGTGTTCTGTTTATTTAAACAAAATAGTGATTTCCCATATGATACTATTATATATTATATATGGTAGTATCATATGGGAAATCACTATTGTGTTTAAATAAACAGAACACATGCACCAATTATGTTTCATTTAGGTGTTTATTATCAACACTAGTGTGTATTAATAAACGGAACATGTGGTAAATCGCTAGTGTTTTTTAAATAAACAGTATACATGCCTGACTACTGTTTCATTATATAGTATAAACGAATACATGGGTCTTTACCTTGACGTGTTAAGCCAGTGCATTATCTTATATATGCGAGGCTTCCAATGTGAGCCTCTCATATATAAAAGAATGAACTGGCACAGAATGCTTTAATGCTGCACCAACGCAGCTCCCTTCATGAAAGGGCTAAAAGGCCACACCTCCAACTAGATAAGCTGTGTTGCTAATTAATTATTGAAAGCTCTCCAATAACAAAATGTCGCACATTGAAACGATTGTTATGTAAACAAATTGTTACAGTGATTTGTCAACAAACATTGCAATCATGAAATAAGTTTGAATATTTTGTCGAAATATTATTAGAATATTTTTCAATAGTTTAAACCTTTTCCAATATTTAATATCAAGATTTTTTTTACAAATTTTAGTATCTTATTGGGCAAATTAAACATTAATCAGCAATGCAACTCTGACTGTAACAGTAATGTTTACATAACAATGGTTTTGTGAAGAGAAATCATGTCATTGGAGAGTTATTAAATAATTAAAAATAGAACATTGTAGATTGTGCATTGTGATAAATCACACTGCGCATGATTTGTTGTATACACTAATTATAATCGTCATTATATTTGGGAAGCAATGTTTTTCGGCAAAAAATAATTTACAACTACGAATAGCTAAACGTAGTCCTAACTTAAAATTTTGTTGAACAAAACGTTGATAAAAAACAGGTTTATGGCAATTTTATACTATAGTTGTATTAGTTGACTGTGGTTAGCATTATTTTTGGGCAATTTAAAAAAATGGTGTTGTTGCGGTTGGAATCTGTTGATATGGCCTTGGGGACAATCGAATCGGATTGAGTACCTTTAATTACAAGTTACAACCAATGTCAATCATATACACATCATATTTTCTGTTCTGAAGAGATAAAGGAACAAGACTATTGGAGTTTAATTCACATTTATGTATAATAATTTGATAAAGGAAATTCCGAATCCCTGGAAATACTTACAGCTATGCTCTAATTAATCGACCGTCCTTAACGAGGTTGACCACCGGTATTCCCACATACTCGACCGTGTTCATGTGATCAACTGCAAGTCAATGATAGCACACTAACCACATCGTGTTCGCTGATAGACCGTATTCTTCATGCGATGTTTATATGAATTATATATACCGTATCTACGTCGGTATTGTAACCGCACCCGAGTATTTATTTCTGGCATGGCGTGACACTGCATCGATGAATCATGATGAAATTGCAAATGGCTCCATGGCTGCAGTGACCAACTTTGTATGTTGAATAAACCGCAAACAATTTATTATATTGAAAATTGTGCCGGACGCTAAACGCTCGCGTGTTTCAACTATTTAGATCGAACTTGGCATTCTTGCAGCCGCAAAACAAAACATTAACACTGCTCAAGGCAACTTACTTGGTTATCGCAGTACAAATAATATTACCACGGTGAGATTAACGATGGATACCACATGTCAGTCGTTAGCATTCGCGGTGATACCACTCGACTGCGGTTGACTGGTGGTATCTTATCGCCCTCTTTAGCGATTAATTATAACATAGCTGCATTTTGTGTGTAAACACAATGTATGGCATTGTATGCATCACTATATGACACAATGTTCGCACACAACATGTCTTTGGCGCGCACAATCGTAAAATAATAAGAGACAACCTTGTATTTACGTCAACGTGACCGCTTTCTCAATTTTCACTTCCACTCCAACAAGTTCCAGTAGAAAGCTTCGCAATACCAGCACTAAGTTCATAACTGAACTAGGTTGTCAGTGTTGATACATCTTTATCAACTCAATCACAGATTCAAAGTCGCGATAGATATACCAACTTGTAATCTGCTAATCTCTGTAATGGGTGAACTCGATTCACGGCTCCGGTAATATTCGGAACTGATCTCATGACGATAATCAATCCAGCATCAGTTTATTTTCCACATCGAATCAATTATTTTAGTCGAATCACTGTACTATTCGCAGAGGAATCTTCATGGCTGTGTACACGAACTAACACCAGAACGTCATGATTAATCAACAAGTGTACTTGAATCATCTTCGCGATTCCGACAATCTTCAGAAATCTCTCACTCTCAGACTCACAAGTCTCGCCAGGTGCTACTCAATGGATATGCATGCCACGGCCATTAATCCATTGGTATGATATAGCCAAGAGTAATTTGGCACAACTATTCATGTTCCAGTTTGAACTATAGTGACTCATTCGAGTCATTGTGGCAAATGTTGTATGTCACTGTATAATTTACAAAAGTCACCTGTTCACAATCACATTCACAGTGTTTGTTTTTACTGACTGCTGACTTCACAATTCACTCATCCATTCTTATCTCAGTCACTAAATCAAGCCTTGGTTAGATCGGAATAATCAGCGAGAATAATCAATTATCAAGCAAATATTTCTGTTTTTGTTTCACAAAACTGTTCCGAATTCACAAAAAGTCATAAACGACCTTCAAATTAATCTGCGAACGCTAAATGTCACATATCAGAAGGGACACAACACACTAAACGTTGTAGTCGAGTCCAACGGCGAGTCCGACACAAAAAAATTAAAAAGATTATTTGTGACTCACAATGAACGAGTTGAATCAGTTGATTAATTTATCAACCGCCATGTTTACAATCATGTTTAAACTCCGTGTTCGTTGACTGGTTCACACGCACTTGTCACGTGGTTAGGCATGTACGTTTGATTGTCCAACCATTCGTAGATCACCAGTCATATGATGTAGCACTATTCTCGTGTAGCGTTTTCATTTATATTAAATAAAATCGGCAGCTGATTATTTGAAACCATTTGTGTGTTATGCATGTCATATTTTTGTAAAAAACGTGGTTTTTGTCAATTGATAACGGCATATTTCGTCGTAAAAGTACCACCAAGAAATATATCGCACTTTATGGTTGTTAATTGACTTAACATCTCGTGTATATATAATATAGACTTACCTACTGCAAATTTGGGTAAAACTTCTCATCAAAAACATGTTCCCGCGTATAAACGTTAAGGATCGTCGGAAAATATTGCTCTACATAATTCAGATATGATAATGGGGTTGATAATGTTATTATCTGGTTCAAGTATGATACTACGCGGTGTGATGCGTTTGCTATTAATCGCGCCCGTTTCACAGTGAAATCAAAATTCGTGTGTGCCAATTATTCATAATCACATACCGTTTTTGAATATGCGTATGCGTATTTCTGTAATCAGAACACATTTGTATTATTATTCGATTTTTTAGAGTGTATTACATATTTGAAATTGCTGAATTACAGCCATGTATTTGTGTATTAGATATATTCTTGAAATATAACATCAGGTGGTCGACTTAAACAATGTCACCCTGGTCAGCGGGCGACCGTGTGATTTGTCGCCCGACACGTGTAGGTCTAGGACGAATCATAAGCGGGTGAAATGAACTAAAGTATAGCATTTCATAGTTTCACTGATCAGTCTTACTCATTAATTTTGTTTATGCGGTAAGTAAACTATGGACGTGTTTACGAAATTACGTTATGATGTGGGGCGACCGTTGGAGTCGCCCAATTTCAAGTGTCATTGCACGTTGTGGTGAGGTGAAACGGCATTTCCCTCGACCGATAGATATTGTCGCTATTAAGTGTATCTAAGGGGCTTGACCAATCAAATTCACGCATTTAAGCGAAAACGAGGTAGTTATAATTATACATGCATACATTACATTTGGTAAGAGTTATCTCAAATATATACGAATGTGGAAGATGTTCGAAGAAACTCGTCGCTATTACGCTATAGCGCATCATGGGAAAAGTACATATGGTGCAATAATCCAACATTATATATTTGTTTGTTTATGGCTAGGGCTAAATGTCGTTTAGGATACTAGGCCATATGATCTCAAACATTATAACACTATTATGCATGTACTGTTCTTCAAATGTGTCATATCGGTATAATTTGTGTTTACCTTGTGCTCGCCCCCTCTCTTGTTGTAAAACATTTCCTGTTCGTCGCAGGCCCGCTGTTCGATATAGCTATTTATATCCGGCGTTTGGGGTCCATACCGGATAGTTCCACAGAAATTAACAGTAAACAATGCGCTACCATGTCGTATAGAAAGCCCACAATTGCAGCTGACGGTGCCCCATCCACAGCCTCTAAACACTGCATTTATCTGTGGGTTCAAAGTGATTATATATATAAGTATATAAATACATGCATGTAATACATATACTACGATAATTGCAACGATAATTGATATGCTTTAATATCTGATCCAATGTACATAACTGTACATTATACTGTAGTAGTTTGATGATATGTCGCACGCATCCGGATATCATGTACCTTAGTAGTACGTGCGGAAAATAAGATATTGCGGACGAGGTAGTCAATTGCGGATGACATTGATAATAAAACGAAGAAGATATGGTAATTTCGTCTTATAACAATTTCAGTCAGGGTAAGGTGAATATGCATGTATGAAAACTGCAATGTCACACTCAAATAGCCCAGGTGAATGAAATTACGTTTCGATGGTGGAAATAGAAACTGTTGTGTTGCCGGTTGCGAGCGATTAGGCATACATCATGCAAGCAATGTCAATTATAATGTACATGTATACATACATAGGTCTATCGCGTAGATGCTTGATTATAAACAAGGCATTATATGGTATAGGTAAATAAGTATAAATACATAAATGTTACAATTATAATACGATTGAGGCAACGAACACATAATTACAGTAGTGATTTGATGATATGTCGCACACAGCCGGTTAGCATTGAACACTTATGGTACACTTGCGTGTGGAAAATAAAATATTGGCTGCTGTCTTATAAAACATCATTTCAGGGTATTGTCACTGTGAGCGTATGCAAAATTCTATGTCTCATGAAAATGATCTTGGTGAAGGAAATTAAGTTTCGATGTAAAAATAGTTGTAATTGTCGGCTGTGGGCGAATAGGCGTCAATTATGAAACCAATAGCAATCATAATGTGCATGTGCATATACATTTGTGAAAGAAAACACTTCCCTCTGTTCTTTTTCAAATAGATAATAAAATGATGAATACAGTTGCTAAGAGAGTTGATCTGAATTAAATATCGAGACTAGGGTATAGTTATTACTTAACAATTCTAATATACTTAATATACATGTAAATTTCCACGACAATCGAGCTGAGGGTTATGGGGATACATTATACTATGTCTGTTGGGAACCTATCTATTTTGAGGTGGTTACCTACAAAGACAACATTAATATACACTAACTTAATGACAAAATTATTATAATGAGGTTGAAGTTGAGTGGAATAAATAATTATCTATGTGCACACACACAGAATAACCTCTCGTTTGCTTTGTTATGTCAGAAGAAATGAACAGTAGTGTTTACCTGTATGGGCTTCTTTTTGTGCTTATAGAGGACGAACTCGCCAACTTTGTGCATTTCCCATCCTCGCCTGTTTAAATGCAAAGAACGATAATAGAGAAGACATATGTTGACGACTGGAAAGCGTCAATGTCACGCATGTGACCAGGTCACAATACCTTGCCACATACCGAATATGTGCAGCCAGGCATAAAGGCAACAATAATAACTTAATTCAGTTATTTATAATATTAATTTATACGACGATTGCCTATCTTATTATATAAATAAAGCCATCTATTTAAATTTTACATTTAATCAACACCTGTTGATTAAACGTGCCTACGGTTGATTAAACTTCGCAGAGTGGATCAAACTTTCTCCATACAATTTGAACGGAAAAGTGTTTATCCATCGCATTGTAAAGATCGTGGCATAAACTTCGCAGAGTGGATTAAACTTTCTCCATACAATTTGAACGGAAAAGTGTTTATCCATCGCACTGTAAAGATCTTGGCATACACAAAATATACGCATAGTGTTTCTAAATAACAAATTTAATCCACTGAAGCTCGTGGTGTAAATCGCCAATCACACTCGTGGATTAAATTTGTTATTTCAGAAACACTTTGGGTATATTCTATATATATCGCTAATGATAGACAAATGTTTTAAACTCCGTAATTTGGCATCCGGAATGATTTCGTTGCTGCAGAGTTGTAGATGAGTATGTTATTTATAGGGAACGGGCGCGTCATATGTCCGGTGTTTGTGTGTAGTGCTTTTTTATTTGAGATATGTTTGCCCGGCTATTTGGTAATGTTGTCTCTTTATATTAGGATACCGATTTATAAATTTGATTATAACCTTATTTTTGGAACTTTATTTATGTCCAGTAACTGTGGAAATATAATCAATGTTAATCGATAGAAGCATTTCCGGACACGGTTCTTCGATTCATATATAATATTTTGATGATGTGTAGATTATTTCGGTTTTTTATTTTTCAATCTCAGCAGAATTAATTTCTCAAATCAGCAATTAGTCATACATTTATGGTTTCATATACAGGTTTCAAATATGGCATTTCAGACGCCAAATGATGCTGTGAATTAATTTGTTTATCCTTTCTATATTGAGATTGTCAAGTCGTTTCATGGCATTGCATGACGGTTTCATTTATGTGGAGTCAAAAAATAAAAATGTTCTAAAAATGATACAAAATTCGCCATTTCAATACATATTGTGTCTTTAATAGCCTAAATTCCAGGCATCGATATTCATTATAAAAATATTGATTAAATATTTATATACACAAACATTATCTATACCAGATGGGAATGAGCATTTCTCATTGGACTTCGTTATGTGTGTAAATTTAAACTAAACCCTCATACCATTATAACTTGCTTCCATTGTTACAGCATACATTAAATCCCATTTTTCAGATACTACAACTCTCTTGGAGACAACGTCCACATCCTATATTTCACCGAAACACATCTTGATCCATCTTACCGTTCTACCCAACTATAAATCGATGGATATTGTACCCCCATTCTCAAAGACGGAATAAGGGTGGCGGAATATGTACAATTTTTGCCGATAACTTAATATTTAATCGTAAACCTTAATTGGAATTGGAATTTTCCTGTTCTGGTTCGAAATCCACTCAAATAGATCTCGAATTGTTCTTGGAATATCGTACAGATCGATCAATTTTGTTCTCAAAATTATTGGGGACTCCTGGAATCCTCAATTTCAGACGCTCTTGACATTTCCGAATTTGTAGTCATCGCAGGAGATTTTAACTCAAATTTCATCGATGATTCATCGAAGTTAAAAAGACAACGGATGATTTCAGCAGCAAAATGCTATAATAGTCCAAACGAGAGTGACCAGCACCTCAAGTATATTGCTTGACCCAATTTACACTTTAAATTCTCCCCGTGTAATAGACACCGATGTCCTAGTTCTGGGAGTTTCAGACCACCTATATGTGTATATGCTACACTATCGTTTCAAAATACGACTGCAGCGTAATTTCTAAGAGAGATAAGTGTGGAACTACAGAAAAGGTAACGTTTACCGTGCAAATAGTCTACTTGCCCATGTCGACTGGTATGACCTCATAACATGTGCAGCTGATGTGAACGCAGCTGTCAATAACTTTCAACTAAAATTCATATCCATAATGGCGAAAACAATCCCACAACCATACGTTACAGTAAGAACCTCCGATAAAATGTGGTTCAATTCGGACATCCGTTTTGAGATTTGACAACGTGAAAGAATAAGGAAAAAAGCCATGGCAGCAAATAACCCTGATGTCTGGAGAAAATACAAAAACATAGGAAACAAAGTAAATAACATGAAGAAGCACGCGAAAATCAAATTTGAAGAAAAAAATATAGAAGAACGAATAAGAGAAGCACCAAAACCCCGAGGCTTTTGGAGAATCATATATAACCTACTAAACAAGAAACGAGCAGAAAATAATATCCCATTATACAGCGCCTCCGGCACTATCTCCGCCAACAGTAAGATATATGCAATCGATTGTTGATTCTTTACTCTCATAATTACAAATGATTATTGAGAAATAAAGAATGATATTTACAAAAGGATAGAAGATAATTACACATATTATATACATCTCTGGTCCACTAGGTATATCTTATACTAAACAAACTTCTTATTGTTGTCTCGTTTGACCCGGCGGTACGAACTTGTTTTGAGTACTTTTTTTCCTGCGCTAATTCCGAAATGGATTTTGAGCACGCATGAGTCATGATGGGCTTGTATACACAATGGTAATTGTTTGTTTAATTACATTTATCGTTATTTAATGACTGGTTTCATATCGACGCTGGCAGTCCAGTCAGTGATATCACCCGTTCTGCTTCGGACAACACGGTATTACATAACGTTGGATGGCCCTCACTCAATAAACGACGTCAACTTCATAAATTCCAGGCACTCTATAGAATAATCAATAATAGCCCCCTCTTATCTAGCCAATCACATGAGGTTGCAGATTATAATTGGAGAGCCAACCTAAATGTTTATTCTTACTATTGTAATACTGATCACTTCAAACAGTTATTTTTTCCCGCGATGGCCACATAATTGAATAAGCTTCCCAAATTAACCGCTGATGCTGATCAATTTTGTACCTTTAAAACTAACTTGTACCATATAGATCCCACGCCCCCATCTGCATTTCTACGCTGGGCGCGAAAATACAACCACTTACATTGCCGCATACGTAATGTTTTCAGTGAACTCAGATCTGACATGTTCAACAATTATATACCTGACAGCCCCGCGTGTGTCTATGGAAATCTATCTGAAGACGCATATCACTATATATTTTTTTAATCTATACTTAAAATTGCTTCCGGTATTTCAACTTGCCATGTGGCAATTACCTCATAAGTGGAAAAACCTCCCATTCAAACATCTCATTCTGATTTATTATCTGTATTGTCTTCCAGAGCACAACACAAATCAAAATAGAAATCAAATCAAGTGTACCATTACATTTTACCGCCAACATACAAATACTAAGAACAGATATATTAGCAATTGTCAATCGTACCAAATATTCATCATGCACAACCTCAATTCTGATCATCTCTGGAAGGGATTAAACATTGTATCTCTCAAAACTTATCACCATGTAAATACGTTTGTACCGTCATCTTGATTACACGTGTGTTATTATATTGTGTTGGGAGAGGGGCTTCATAAGTTGCAAAAACTTGTGCTCTAATCCCTTTTGCATATTATGCAAGTTAAATATGTTTCAAGTCAAGACTACATGGGAGTCATGCATAGAAACTAACCGTCTGAAATAAGCAGCAGACTAATGTGCAGATACATTGAATGAGTATATTGAGAATCGAGGCACCAAACTGTACCAAAATATTTATGACGGAAAATTGTGACCAACTGAGTGTGCAACATGCATGTAGTAATCCAGTGCTGTCGCTAATGTAATTACCAAACATTACCGACAAGCATTTTCCAGAGAATTACATAAATGGTTTATCATAGCATTTTGCTGATTACAAAATCAGTTTGGAAATCAGTTTGATATCTTATATACATGTATAATTATGTGAATTTAATTATGTAGTTTTCATATAACACTACATCAGTAACATATCAATTTTGGGTTACTTAAAAAACACAGTCGTTTAATTAATCCTCACCCATCAAATGTTGTCATGTGAGGATCGTTAGCTGATCGGCAAGTTCGGAACTGGGTTGATATATCCTTGTCAAAAATGTTCACCTGAAAGTGTAAATATATGACGCACATGTATGCATCTAAAAAAATGAGTACTTTACCTCCCAAATCAAACGAAAAAGTAGTGAAATTAAAACTATATTAAGAAGCTTAGACCGGTGAACATCACGGGAACTAACCCGTAAAGTGCCTAAAACACTTATTCCACCAAATTCTGTCAAACTATTCTGTATGTCTATTCATTTGGAATAATAACATATGTTTACATAAAATATACGGTTGGGTAGCATGAGGAAAATGAGAAAAAAATATATTTTCCAATATATTCACACGCAACAACCTGATCCTGAAATTAGAATAACTAGGCTGTATCAATATGGTGGTCGATCAAATTAGAAATAGGCTATATCAATATGGTGGCCGATCAAATTCTCCTTTCTGGTTACATCTCTGGTATGTGAGGTAATGAACACATACATATATATGTATAGGTACAAGTCTTTATTACGTCGTGAATAAGATAAGCAGTGTATACAAATATGATGATCAAGAGTCGCCGCGAAGTGAGGTCCCCGAATGGGTGATGCCTGGTATGGGTGATGCCTGGAGAGGTATACTAACCTCGAGATGAGGTGAGTCTAGTGAAAGCATGAAGTGATGGGGATGTGGTTGTTTCCTATATAGTATTTGGGATGGATATTAGATGAGGCGTTTGGCAATACACATCGGGATTGGTTCCTCCGTTATGGTCATTTCCCTTGACCATATTTGGGAGCCATCTTCATTGTGTGTATGTCTTCGCTGGGAGTAAGACGTGTGAGGTTTTGTTAAGAACCGAACACGAATATCTGAGTTTGGGGTTTTATATATTGGGACATTCGTATAGTTTGAATCAAGTTGTGAGATTATAATGGGTCGTTATCTCACATATGTCCCCCCACCCATGTAAGAGTTTTAGCGCAGCGGAAAATCTTATGTAATATCAAAATTATGGACCTAACTGGGGTATTTGTGATCATGTAATGTGGATGAGGCTGAAATGAAGTATAATGACGATGGTGATAATATAGTAAGTCAATCGATACTTTGTAACATTGATTGGGGTGCAGTTATGACTAATACATGTGGAACAAAGTTGTTTTAAAATGATAATACGCAATATTATGAGATTTTGAAATAAATGGTGGGAAAAGCATATATGGATTGGTATATAAAATGATTGGGCAAGCAGTCATGATGCGTGCTAGATTGATATGTAGGATAAGGTATGATAATAGAATATAGAGATCCAAGTATGAGCAGTAATGAATATAACAATACGGTAATAGTGCATGGTATGTTTTGTAAATGATGTACATTGGTGATGTATTATATAAATGCATGTTGTATTGTTAATAAAATCATGATGATATGTATACATTTTGGGATTGTGGTAAATGAGAGACCAAATGTTTCGCATCTGCCGTCAATTGCACAGGTAAATTTGTAAGAGCGTGATATCGTGATATCAGAGGTAAAATATTGCTTGGAGTGTGGCATAAGATGTTTACGCTGTGAATTTGGACGGGGAGGCACTGATTAATGTGTTTGTTGATAGGTGGCGAGATCCGTGACCAATCTTATTGATGATTATCGACGGTCAGTTGTCTTAAAGCTTGGACTTGGCACGTGTCATAATGGCGTTAGTATATGCAGCTGTATGCAGTAATGAAATTATAATTTGTCTATGGATGGGTTTGTGCCCCTTATAGAAAAAAATGGTATTATTGATAAAATGATCAATAGAGATTGAGGGGTGCATGGGTTATGGATGGAAGCGAGAATCATGGTTTCCATTGTGGCAACTTGTGTAATTCAATAGTCGATTGTAATTGAGTTATTTGTGTCTTGATGGTGATGTTTGATGAGTTAAAAGTTGTGAATGTAATTAATTTGATGCTGGCTGTGTAGCTATGCACCTTGGTGGTAAAGTTATCATGGCGACAGGAGGTAATATTGTGATTGTATACGGTCGTTTTCTTAGAAGATTGTGATGACAGTTTACTGTAAATAAATACATGGGTGATTGTATAGTATAAGTGGAGTGCAATTGACGCATGAAATAGAAGTTCTATCTAACTCGCAATGATAATATGTTGAGCGCGCATTATCATGTGGTGCTGGTTATCTTGGCGGTGGGGGGGGGGGGGGGGGGGGGGGGGGGGATGTATACAATGTAGTCGTGTTGGGGTGACATATTGTGATTTACACATACATGCTAGTCAGGTTAAGTTTAGGCTTGCACATGTATATGTGTTAGCACGCGTTATCATGCGGCTTTGGTTATTATGGGTGGGGTGTACGATGGGTTATGGGTAATTGTGTGACACGCTTGTCGTGTTTTGTATGTCACATGTTAATTTGATTAGGCCTTTATTGGCCGTTAGCATCTTATGTTATATTTGGATATTATTTTTTTTTGAAAGGGCGTTCATGTGGTAAAGGAAATAGATGTGGAATAGTATATGAGGATCTTATGGTAATTGTGTACGCATGTTTGTCGTGTGTTATAGGTTACATGTTAAATTAATTAGGCCTTGATTGGCCGTTAACATGTACGTTATTGGGGATTTCTTGTGGAAGGGCGTTCGGGTATCATGGAAATTGGATTGGGAAGTTGTATCTCACTAGATATGTGGGGGGGGGGGGGGTATAGTAAGCGTGATAAATAGTTATGGAAGGTTCACCTATTGGTGTTCATGTCATAATAATCAGTTTGTGTGGGACACTTGAGTTTGACATTATGATACACTTGTGAGGTTGTGAATCTTGGTTAATTGTTTTATCTAGATAGGGCTATCGAATTTAGTGAATAATTATGGATAATTTTGGTTATTTTTGTGACGGATATAAATTTGCTGGATAATGGTTTGTTTATGTGATTACTGATTAATTTATGTAGCAAGATTCTTATTTATTGATATGATACCTGGTGTAACATAATTTAATTGTATTTATTTATTTATTTTTTTGTTGTTGAGGGAAGCAAGTTTTTCGCATGTCTCTGTTTCTATGCGTGTTACTATTTTAAGAGGTGATCAATTTCTTAATATTGAATGTAACACCTTCTGGGCTTTATCCGATACGAAATTCCATATGTGTACACTTGTACACAGTGCACACTGGACTTGCTAGCGTTGAGTTATTATCTGATGATTAAATGATGTTTAGTGTGTTAATTTATAAGTGGACTTTATGTGTATATGGCGCGAGGAGATATTGCTTGAGCATGTTTGTTCGTTCAAATAAATATGCTTTTAGTTGTTGCGGAAAATTTAGGGGAACTTATTGGATATGGAAGAGATGTCGGGATTGATATAATATACGCTTTATAGTAAAGAGCGTTAACGTATTGAATATGGGAGAGATGCCGGGGTTGATATAATGTACGCTTTATAGTAAAGAGCGTTATATGTTTGTTTCGGGGTTCCATGGGTTCAAATAATGTCGGCAAATGTCTGTGAGAAATGGGGTGGGAAATGGAAGAGGTATTCAGTGATGATGATGGAAATGCCGTGGTTTCTGTACCAATCGTTCTATAATAAAGAGCGTTATTTGGCAGTATTGGGGGTAGTGATATTGAGGGAGATATGCCGTGATTATTGTATCACTTACTATATAATATATAGTGTCCTGCGGCGTTGGGGGGGTTGTACACGTTGAGGGAGAATATGCCGTGATTATTGTATCACATACTGCACAATATATAGTGTCTTGCGGCGTTGTGGGGGGTGTATACGTTGAGGGAGAATATGCCGTGATTATTGTATCACCTACTACACAATATATAGTGTTTTGCGGCGTTGGGGGGGGTGTATACGTTGAAGGAGAATATGCCGTGATTGTTGTATCACATACTATATAATATATAGTGTCTTGCGGCGTTCGTGTGCTATGTCAATGAATATATTATTGAGTTAAGTATATTGGAAGGAATGATGATGTAACTGAGTTCTGAACGGGAGTTTGCCATATTAAAATCCCATTAGTATTTAGAACGCGGAGATAGCAGAGACTGATGCCAAAGGCAATGATTGATAGATTGGCATGGTCCGTGATTAATCAATTGGTCAAAGACGCTCAGTGTCAGTCGTTACCGAAAGATCTATATTACATGTCTATTAGGTTTAATTGCTTCGGCGTTATGACTCAATGTACACCTGTTATCGAGAATTGAATTAGAGATTTGGGAAACGAGACAGTGCCCAGTTTGATATATATGCTAAATGATCATGCCACTGGCATGGGTAAAGATTATCGCTTTTTGGCAAGTTCATGCCGTGAGGTGACAGGGTGCCTGTCTCTATGTCTAAGGGGTGGGATGGGAGAAGGTGTCGTTTTGTCTGCCTTTGTAAAACCTGTTTTATATAATATTAATAAAAGTTATGTACACTATCTATCATTAGTGATTGTGAAGTATTTTGATACATGATTATGAATGTTCGATATCAGTTGTCATCTGATATAAATCATATGTTTCCGTACTTTCGTTTGACCAATTCGTTGAACGGCTGCTAAATGGGTGGGAATTATTGGATGATGTGGATTGGAGATTAGCTAGCGTTGAATCTTTTGGCGTGTGTTTGGCGTTCGGTGTATATAATTTATGATGCCGGCCGCGTTTGTTATCTGCGCGATCCGATTATGTGTCTGACGTAGTATTATAAGAATTTTCTGTTGTAATTAATTTGTGTTTTTTGACATTTGGTTCCTGTGTTTGGGGACTTGACTAGTCGCTGGGTGAAAATTGCGGGGGTGATTGGCTGTCTGTTTATTAAAATGTTTCGAAGCCATGAGTCTGTTGGCCAACTCAGCCAATGGTATTGAAGAACTGTCGTCTGTGTTTGATCGCTCAAGTTGAGCGCGTTTAATTGCCGTTGTTTTGAGGTCATCGTCTGATTCCAACGTAGATTGAGAGTTATTACTATCAATACTGGTTTCACTCGGTGGAAATACAAATCGATTATGTCGTTTATTCTTTAAATGAGTGGGCCGTTGAGATGTTGGCCAATCAACAGGGGATGGTTTGATGTGTTTAGCATGTAATTTTGTTAATTTAGCAGATAGGTCATGTCTTAATATGTAAGATATGGGGCCTGTTTGTTTTAAGATGTGCCAAAAACGGCTCATATTTAAATGACAATTTGTGATTTGGTTGGTGGATTTTGTAATAGACGGATTGGCCTATTTTAAAGGTTGGAATAGATCCACCTGTGTTCTGTTTGTGGTTGCGAGAGGCTGTTTCGAGAAGAGATTTTGTAGTTTTAATAATAATGTGTTGATTTTGAAGCGTGGTTGCTAAAAAATCATCTCCTGAATACTTTTCTCTGTGTATTAAAATTCGGTCTATGCTTATCTGTGGTTCTCTAAAAAATGGTGAATGTGTATGTACACTGGAACAATATAAGTTCATTGCTTGTGATGCATAATTTAGATATAGCTCCCAATTTTCTACATTTGCTTGGGTGATTGTTGAAATGATTGATGCTAAACTTCTATGACTCCGCTCACTCTTTCCATTATACTGCGGATTATAAAAACTTGTGAGACGGTGATTGATATGGTAATATTTACAAAATTCAGTGAAGGTTGAGTTTGCAAATTCCGAACCGTTATCAGTTAAAATAGATTGGACATAGCCAAATAAAGTGAAATACTCTGAATTCAATCTTTCTAAAATTGTATCAACCATTTTGTTAGGTAATACGTATGCTAAAGTATGTAATAAAAATTGATCAATAATAGTTAAGATAAATCTTTTTCCTGATTGTGTTTTGGGGGAAAATGGTCCCATAAGATCGATGGCAATGAGTTGTCCTGGTCTCGATGGGGCAGTGACTGGTTGAAGCGGGATGTTTGGATTGTAAGCATTTCGTTGTCGGCATGTATGACAATTGTTTATGTATGTGACTATTTTTGCAAACAACTGAGGTGTGTAATATCTGTTTTGTATGGTCGCGTAGAGCGATTGTACCGCTCTATGGCCGAGACTGTGATATTGGGATATATCTTCTTGCGCTATTTTGTCCGTGATATATATACGTTATTTAGGTGTGTCAATATATATTGATATATAGTGTAGGATACCATCTTTGAGAATAAAGGTTTTTGCTAATTTTTCGGGTATATTTGTTGACTGCATTTGTTTGATAATCTCGGTGATTGTGTGGTCTGCTGATTGTTCATCTCTTATATTAGTTATAGGAGGAAGGACTGGGCTGTTGTCAAGATCGACTTCTGATTCCGTCTCCGTTTTTTTAATTTTTTTTTTATTTCGTTTTGAAAATTCCTGAATATCTTTCATGTCAAGTATATTAACATCCTGTACAAGGGGATTGGTGGGTGGATTTGGTCGCTATCTGTGCAAGAATTGATGCACGGGATTGTGTCGGGGTTTATACGACTGCAAAAATCGGCCTTAACATTGTTTGTGCCTGTAATATAAGTAATTTTTGGGTTCAATGCTGATATTTCCAAAAACCATTTTTCAATTTTTGTGTTTATCAGATCCTGTTTTTTAAACATGTGGATGAGGGGTAAGTGATCTGTTTTAATCTCTACTTGGGATCCCTGTAAGTAAAATTTAAATTGCCTTGCAAACACATATATAGCGAATGCTTCTTTTTCCGTGACAGAATAATTCCTTTGTGATTTGTTAAGTTTTTTTACTGGCGAACGCGATTGGTAGTTCAACGTGTTTATCATCTTGGCTATTAGCATATTGTGATAGTATTGCCCCGATACTATGGATAGATGCATCAACTGTGAGAATGAACAGTTTGTCGGGATTTGGATAAGCTAAAATAGGAGCAGTTGCTAAGCGTTCTTTAAGCGTGTCAAACGCTGTTTGGCATGGCGCATCCCACACAAATTTAGCATTTTTAGCTGTGAGTTTGATTAAAGGCAATGCCATGGATGCGAAAGTAGGAGAATATGATCTGTAACAATTAAGAATTCCAAGTAATCTGCGGACTTCTTTAACCGATTTCGGGGGTGGTAGAGACTTGATAATTGAAATTTGTTCAGGGTCAGGGGATGTGCCCTTGTCGGAAATAATATGTCCTAAAAATTTGACTTGTGGTTGGCAAAATTTTGATTTTTGTGTTTATCAAATCCTGTTTTTTAAACATGTGGATGAGGGGTAAGTGATCTGTTTTAATCTCTACTTGGGATCCCTGTAAGTAAAATTTAAATTGCCTTGCAAACGTATATATAGCGAATGCTTCTTTTTCAGTGACAGAATAATTCCTTTGTGATTTGTCAAGTTTTTTTACTGGCGAACGCGATTGGTAGTTCAACGTGTTTATCATCTTGGCTATTAGCATATTGTGATAGTATTGCCCCGATACTATGGATAGATGCATCAACTGTGAGAATGAACAGTTTGTCGGGATTTGGATAAGCTAAAATAGGGGCAGTTGCTAAGCGTTCTTTAAGCGTGTAAACGCTGTTTGGCATGGCGCATCCCACACAAATTTAGCATATTTAGCTGTGAGTTTGATTAAAGGCAATGCCATGGATGCGAAAGTAGGAGAATATGATATGTAAAAATTAAGAATTCCAAGTAATCTGCGGACTTCTTTAACCGATTTCGGGGGTGGTAGAGACTTGATAATTGAAATTTGTTTAGGGTCAGGGGATGTGCCCTTGTTGGAAATAATATGTCCTAAAAATATGACTTGTGGTTGGCAAAATTTAGATTTTTATAGTTTAACTATTAAGCCGTATTCCCTGAGTCTGTCAAATAATTTTGTGAGCTGCTGTATATGCGTTTGAGGATCGGAGCTATGACAGATCAGGTCATCGACAAAACCTTCTACAAACGGGAGGTCATGTAGGGCCATGTTCATGAGTTTTAAAAAATACCCTGAGCTCGAGACATATCCCATCGGGCTCTTTGATAACTTTATTGTCCTTCCGACGTATTCATAGTTAATATGGGTACAAGTTCGGGTTCGACTCATATAACATGGTAAGCATTTGATAAATCAAAGATACTGAAAATAGTTGAGCCGAGTAACTTGGACGATATTTCTGTAAAACTAGGCATAGACCATTTTAATGGAATGGAAACATCATTGAGTTTTCTCAGATCGATTACCAATTGGTAATTGGGGATACCATCGGAGTTGGGTGTGGATTTGCGTATGAGGAGACTGGGAAATCCTCACGAGGAATGGGCAGTGGGTTTAATAATGTCTGCATCTAATAATGTTTTTATCTCAGCAGCCATAATTCGTTGTTTGTTAAGTGGTGTTGGATATTTTTTGCAAAAAATAGGTAAAGTATTTGGTTTGAGATCGATTTTCATTTAAATTTTGGACAATATCCTATCTTGTTTATGTCATTTGTAAAAGCATCAGGGTATTGTGATACTAGTTGCAATATTTGCTGTTTAAGGTGTTGAGGTGCCACGGTATCATCGATAGATATAGGTTGAGTCTTGGTGACTGGAGGGTTAATGTCTTGCCGGTCACCTATGGTGTTTATACTGTGTTTGGTTGGCGGAGATGAGTTAACGTTTTCCTTATCGGATGTCCTGCATATCATTTGCTCGTGCGTGCCAAATGCTTGTGCTATTACACGACCTTTCCTAATGGACATATGTGACGCCGATTGATTTTCTATCATGACGCAAATATTTGGATTATTTGCATCTGCTATCGTGTCGGTTACATGTACATTTGGTTCCTTTTCGAAAATGGACATGTTACCTTTGTGTATTCGGATTATAGGTGTGTTAAACATATCATTTGGCCCTATGAGTCTGCCTGTTATGATCGCGCATGAGTGGGGTGATAATGAAACGTTATTTGTTGATCGGATGAGTGATGCAATGTGACCGTCCCTTGGGTATAATTGATTCTAAATTCTGAATTTTTCTAGATCAAAGTAAAGTCTAATACTGTGTTGTTTCATAAAGTCGCGCCCTAAAATGCAGGGACGGGATAAGGTTGCACATATGACAAATTTGTGAGTAAGAATGAGTTTTCCGATTCTAAATGTGAGATGTGTGGATCCAAAAACTTTCATTGGTGTTCCATCGGCTGATGTGAGTAACACATGTTCTTTAATTAAAGGTGGTCGATTTGGTATGGATCTATAAATGTCGTATTTCAAGCAACTGGTTGTTGCTCCCGAATCTAATAGTTAACGAATGCGTTGTTTGTGTATTTTAATGATAGTTGAGCATGGTGTTTGGTTTAGAGCATCATCTGTCATATCACTTGGATAGTTAAGTACTGGTATTGTGTGTTGTATGGGTTTTAATGGTGGTATTACAGGGTTAATTGCAGTATTGGAATGTGATTCGGAGAATTGGCGCATGTTGACTTTCTTTTGGATGATGACTGAGAATTAGTAATTTGTTGGTGCCTTGGTTTTTCAAGGCGATTCACGGTTTTAAATTGAGAAGGAAAGTTTAAGTCAAGAAGAAGTAATATAGGATTATTGGGAATATATGAAATATGGATTTCATAGAGGGGCACCTGTTATTGCAGTTGGTGGTATGTGTGACCTGCCTGCGGCGAGGAAGATTAAGTGGGCGCCGCGTGCGGTAATTAATATATCGTTGGTTTTGACACTCTGACGGTAGCGTGGGGTAATGATTAATGGGCTGCAGCTGTGAATTATAGACTCTATGCTTTTGAGATTTGTATGTTCGATGAGATTTAGCATATCTATGATTGTGGCCGCCTATGGTGCTAATTTGATGTGTAATTGGACTCATTGCCTTGCGTCTACTTGGGGTCAAATTTGTGTAGGAATGAGTCCTTATCTGTTTAAAAATTGGTTATTATTTTGAACCCGACGTCTGCATTGGTCTGTTGTATGGTTATCTAATCTGCAGTATGTACAGAAGAGGGGTCGTTGAGGTGTTGTAGCATATCTTGCATCCATGGTTTGGATGCAATTTTCATGGGAGACCATTGGTGTAGAGTAGGGGTGGTGAGAATTTGAAGGTTGGCGCCTGTGGGGGTGATCATTGATTCGGTGTCTGTCTTTGGATTGGCGGGGGGTATAAGTGGATTGTGATGGCCCTCTTGGAATGTGCTGGTGGTTATTGTCAATATCCATTGGTTGAGGGGATTGTAACTGTGGGAATTGGTTATAATCATTATGATGTTCACCGTAACGTAAGCGATAACGTTGCCGAAGGTTCATTTCGCGTAGGGCAATATGAGTAGCTCTATCAAGCGTTACGGGGTCGTCTTTGAGAAGCCTGAATTTAATACTAGAGTCGCGAATACCGTCGGAAAAAAATGCTACTAATTGTGTTTGTACTGCTCTTGTATTAATTTCATCGGTAAACGCGTGTTTAGCGAGGGTACGTATGCGTTCTGCAAACATGGCAATTGTTTCCGTATGTCTCTGCCTAATGGCTCGTAATGAGGAAAGAGCTTGAGGCGAATCGGTTATGGAACTGAATAATGAACGTAATTGTGATTTCAGATCGGCCCAGGTGAACGTGAATTTTCCGTCCGTGTTATTTTCATTTATGAAGCGTTGAATAAATTCCGAAACTTCATATTTACATGTTTGAGCGACAATTTTAATAATAGTTTCATCTTGTGCTGAAATTGCGCGGGAGTATTTTTCCACGGAATGGACCCATTGTGGAAAAGCGTCAGGTTTACCATCGAAGGGTTCAATAATGGAATTCATACCCAACAGTGTCGTTATTGTTGTTTGAGTTTTTAAACTATTTGTGTGATTGCGGATAGAACTAGTGAAATGGCTAATTTCATGGGTAAGCCGTGACAATAGCAAGTTTTGAGTATCTTTGCCCATTTCATTAGTAATGTCTGTGTGGGGGGGGTTTGCGTTTTTCGGTCCGTTTCCCGGTAACTTTGGCTTGGATGAAAATAATCGCTGCTCTGCGGAGGTGGTGACTCTATTATGAGTAAAAAAAAATACTAAAAAATAGGGAGTGTGCAATTTGACAGCAAATGTGAAAGAAAAGATGGTCACTCACCAATTTCCAAAAAGAATAATGTGCACGAATCTGTGATGATGAATGGGTAGGCAATGTACAGAATGTTCTTGTAGTGTTTGTTGGAAACAGAAGGGTGTCGAAATCAGATGTTAATGTTTATATATAGCTGGATCTGGTCTGCAAGAGGCGTGCATGATGTTTCTAGCTGGATACATGATGTGAGATGGTCATAGGAAAACAATGTGTCCAAAAGGTTGATTCGTCTATATCAGAAAGGTATGGTATGTGGTCCTGTGTGTCCAAAGGGTTGGGTCGTCGATATCAGATGAGTATGGTATGCGGTCCTGTGTGTCCGAAGGGTTGGTATGCGGTCATGTGTGTCCGAAGTGTTGGTATGCGGTCTTGTGTGACCAAATGGTTGAGTTGTGGTTGTCCGATGCAGTGGTCTAGTGTGTGAGGCTGTCCCTCCGTGGCTGGTGTGTAAGGCTGTATCCCCGTGGTTGAGTATCGGTTCGACATTGTTTCTGCTTTGTAGTGATCGTTTAGTGGCCGAGACTTCAAGTTGTGTGGTGAGACGTAGAACTGTTCACGGTACCATTAATACTATGTGAGGTAATGAACACATAGATATATATGTATAGGTACAAGTCTTTATTACGTCGTGAATAAGATAAGCAGTGTATACAAATATGATGATCAAGAGTCGCCGCGAAGTGAGGTCCCCGAATGGGTGATGCCTGGTATGGATGATGCCTGGAGAGGTATACTAACCTCGAGATGAGGTGAGTCTAGTGAAAGCATGAAGTGATGGGATGTGGTTGTTTCTTATATACTATTTGGGATGCATATTAGATGAGGCGTTTGGCAATACACATCGGGATTGGTTCCTCCGTTATGGTCATTTCCCTTGACCATATTTGGGAGCCATCTTCATTGTGTGTATGTCTTCGCTGGGAGTAAGACGTGTGAGGTTTTGTTAAGAACCGAACACGAATATCTGAGTTTGGGGTTTTATATATTGGGACATTCGTATAGGAAGAAGAAAAAAGAAGAAGAAGTTTGAATCAAGTTGTGAGATTATAATGGGTCGTTATCTCACAGGTAATGATTTATTGATTTGGGGTTAAATGTCGCTTTCAGCAACTAAGGCCATATCATGCCATTGTCAGTTTAGTGGTGGAGGAAATCCGCACGCTTACCGATAATCAAACAGTGATTTCAGTGGCTGATAAACTCGTCGACCATGTGTGGCAAACCACCGGCCATCGGCTAGTAACCGGCACTTCACCAGATAACGATTTCGAGTGGAAACATGTGGATTTTAACCCTTATCGCCAGCGCTGGAGGGCGAGACGACTTGGAGTTGCACCTCTTACCGACTGAGCCACCGACCCCCCTGGTAATGAGAGCCCATGCATAATGCGATGATGGGGCATGTTATATGATGTCTTGCTAACGCGCAATGGGATGGTAGGGCATGTTATATGATGTTCTCTAATGCCCACATGCGATGGTATATGTCATATTATATAATGTTTTGCTCACTCACATATGAGACTATATATATGATGTTCTCTAATGCCCACATGCGATGGTATATGTCATATTATATAACGTTTTGCTAACTCACATATGCGATTATATATAGTGTTCGCTAATGCCCACATGCGATAGTATATGGCGCGTTATATAATGTTTAGCTATAGCACACATGCGATGGTATGTTATGTTATATACCGTTCTATTAACCCACTCATGCGACGGTATGGAATGTTATATAATGTTTTATAATGTCTCGATAACGCACACATGCATTGGTGTCATGTAATATAAGGTTTCGATAACGCACACATCCGACGTTATGTCGTGTAAAAAAAATCGCTAACGCACACATGTGATGGTATGTTATGTTATAGTAATATGATCATACGCAACCGTAATTAACGAACCAAAGCTAAAACAAACACATTGGGGTTTCTGCATGTAGCGTTTAAAACAATTCTTGTCAAAATCACTTTATAGATTCCCACCAAATAATATTCACATGCATAAGTCTTATGTTTGGTGGGGTAATTATAAATAGTTATATATGTTGTCGAGAGTGCATGGAAATGAATCTAACCATTAGGCCTATATTACTTGGCGTGCTGGGGGAGGATGTTAATTTCAATCTTAACATGTCATCATGTCAATAGTCGACAAACAACGTCATCGTGTAACTTTCACCATTGGCCGAATTCGCGTGGAACTGAATGTGTCTTCTGCTTTGTTCATAAGTATGTGTTTTCATTCTATTCAAGAAAATAGGATATATATATATGGATTATCAGATGCATGTAAGTATGCAGACTTATGTTAACAATCAAATCCATGTTAAATATTAACTTATTTCCTTTCGCACGGTATAGTCTCTACAGAACCATGCATTATTGATCAACTGCTGTGCATCAGTTGGAAAATAAAGCTTTGAGATACACGTAGATCGTGTTGAGTTGTGGTGATTTTAATTTATTTATGATTTGATCCATTAGAGTGCCGGAGTAGATCCGTTAGAAATTCATCATGGACCTACTTGCACTTATAAATAAAAACAAATAAATTATTTTAGGACGTTTATATAAATAGGAGAATGTTGCACATCGACTGATTTGTGTTGGCCTCTTGACAGCCGATTACGACAATAATGCTTAAGGCCCACCGATCTACTGTGCGACATTCGCCCCAAATTGGAGCGTCGTATTACTTAATATTTGGTGACGTCACAAAATCAGATATAGCCCATATACGACCCAAAGCGTCCGGCTTTGGTTCGTTATTATATCTCACTTGACTTTCTCGCATTCTGATTGGCTGCACACAGCTATACTATTTTACGATAGTACACCAGTACGATTCCCACATGCCTACTATTCTTTTTCTATTTATAGTAACAAACTCATTTCTGAAATCGGGTTGCCGCCTGAAGATATGCCAATCTTTAAACTAAACATTGTACGATACTTGTTGCAATATCGGTATATCATTAGATTTATTGGTGAATTGTAATGATCTTACAAATGTCCGATCATAGCCAGCCAATGTAATTAATAGTTTGTCCGTTTTGTTGGCAAGAGGCCAGTCCTAATGTTGTAATGCCAGTGGACGATATTTATAACATCCTTTTCCGTTTTAATCGAAGTTAAGCAAGATAACTTCTAAAATTTCGCCAAATTGGCTTTGCTAATGACGTATTTATAGAAATAAATGCATGAATCATGAAGAGATGCTGTTATATGTGACTAATAACATGGGTATTGCGCCCCTGCCATCGTAAATTATAAAATCTGAGACCGATTTCCAAAATTCAATGTAAATTAAAATGTGACAAAATCAGACACAGAAATTTTGTGAGAATTTGCACCAATGTTCGATATAAGATAATAAATAATAAATGTCTTGTCGTTGACTATGCCAAAATAGTGGTCCTCTGGACCACCATTTTGTAATATTCAACTCTGAATGTCTGTATAATAATGTCTCATGCATCAACGCACACACGTGATTGTATGGCATGTAATACAGTGTTTCGCTAACGCACATATGTCAAATATATAATGTTTCGCTAACGCACACATGCGGCGATAGGGCATGTTATATGTTCCGCTAACGCACACATGCGGCGATAGGGCATGTTATATGTTTCGCTAACGCACACACGATTGCATGTCATGATATTTAATGTTTTGCTAACGCACAATGTAATGGTATGGCGTAATATCTTGCTAAGGCACACATGCAATGGTATGTCGTGTTATAATGTTTCGCTAACGCACGCATGCGATGGTATGTCATGTTATATAAGGTTTTGCTAACACTCAGATGCGTTGGAATGTCATGTAATATAATGTTTCGCTAACGCACACATGCGATGGCATGTCATGTTATATAATGTTTCGCTAACCCACCCATTCGATGGTATGTGATGTGATATAATGTTTTTTATAACTCACAGTATGTTGGTATGGCGGCGTGTTATTTAATGTTTTGTTAGCGCACTGTTGCGATGGCAGGACATATTGCATAGTATATTGATCAAACAGTAAACTGACCTTTATATTCGGTATTTGTACATTAGACCACGGGCCGTTGGCCATGCCATCAGAATATGACCACAACATGATGTAAGTCGTCCGTTCATGTCGATATGTGTCATCTCGGACAGCTGTTATATCTAGTGTCGATATATTGGACCAACCAACGCTCCTGATCACTGTTCCACAATTGTTCAGTTTGAAAACGATATCATCATCTTTTCTACCTGTTGTTAGAGATAGATGTAACAATTTACCTTCATATATACCGGAGTAAACGACACTGGCTTTAAGTCAAGCTACACGACTTGGCTGTCACGCTATTTAAGTGTACATGTATGCGTACAATAATTTAATATAGTAGTTTAGCAAAGCAATATATATACACCTGGATACTGATAATGTTGAACATAATACGCATATAAATTATTACATCATTAGTTCCATGTCCGTTGTTAAGTTCATATACAATTTCCTGGAGTTAGATGAAGTTTCAAATCCGACGATGGACAGCGCATTGTGACAATGATCTCCATCCACGCTCTCGGTTAGTCCAGAACGATTTAATCTGCATACGCAATGGAATAATGCATTAGTTGAAGAATTTGAGATATTTTGTTCTCAGTTAAAATGTATTATCATGCATTACTATAGTATGACTTTACCGGTAGTGCACACTGCGTTCCGGTTCTCGTTATAAGGAACGCTAATAGACAATTCAACACTGCAGTCATCTTCAACCATGTTTTGGATTCTCTGGCAACCAACTGGTACTGTCGACTGGAGCCTTATGATGCCAGTCTCCCCTTCATGTAGGTTCAACTCTGGATCGAGAATCTTAAACGAAACATACTACTTAAACGCAAGTTTTCAAGAAACGGACTGGTGGTATCGACGGTTTCATACAACTCGAATTATCATATACAGACATATTAATCTACCCGGACTTTCATGAGTCATGTCCGCTATAATTATGTTTACCTGTATGTACTCTCCGTGGACTGTTATGTTTTTCTTCCGATAGCAACAAATTCAATTCGCTCAATCAGAATAACATCTAAAAGACAACCAATGATGAGATTTGTCCATACTAGCGACTAGTGCTTGATGCCAAATCACTTCACTTCATCATACGTTGTGTATACACGTACGCTATTTTTGTGACTTAATGTTAATCATCTGAAAAACCAAAGTAAATAATATTTACACCAAAGACAACCGATTTCTACTTGTTGCAATATCGGTAAATCACTAAACTTACAATGAAAGAAACAATCTACAAATACGTTATACTTGTTGCAATATCAGCTATTCACTAACTTGGCAATGAATTTCATTGAGATTGTGCCCTGTCTTAGTTCTCCTGCGTATTTAAATAGTTGATGTCCGTTTAGTTTGGTAATCGTGTCATTAAAAACTACTATACTGTCATGCCATCGCCAACCGATAGGCGTAGATAGTAACATCGGAGAATAGTTTTTAAAAAACTTCTCCAAATATGCCCGTTATTTCGTCAAAAACACTTCTTCAAATATCTCCGTTATTTAGTTAATAAAAATAATTTCTTATTTCATAATTCGCGCTATTTCGTCATTTCGATGCATTTTTTATTCCGCAATTTCGCTGTATTTTCCTATTTCGCTTTTTCGTGGTATTTCATATTTCGATAATTCGCTATATTTGACATATTATGGGATATTGGCATGCCTCAACGGCTGGCGTGGCATGCCACATACCCTTTATCACTGAGGAATTTTAACTAATAGTTTTGTATTACTACAGAGTAACATTGGTCTGTATCAGGTGAACTAAATACTGACCTTCACTCCAGCGAAGAACGAGGGACTCTTGAATATACCACCGATTCGCTCACTGCAGTCCATGCGTGGATAGTACAGCCGACCTATGAAACAGATTGATATGCATTGTATGCTTAATCGCGACCACGTTGTGGTGTACATAGTAACGTTCAGGGAAGAGATAAATAATCCCTAAAGTTCAGATTTAAACATATCTTATTATAAACACATAAAGTTAACTTCTCTCGAATATAATACTATGTATGGCATGTGTTGTTCATCCAATTGTATTGAAATTTTGATTAGCTGATTGATCGATTGATTAATTAATTGATTGGGGCTTAATGTCGCGTTCAGCAACTAAGGCCATATCACGACATTGCCAGTTGTAGTGGTGGAGGAAATCCGCGCACTTACGGCTAATCTAACAGTAATTTCAATGGCTGATAAACTCGTCGACCGTGTGCGGGAAACCACTGGCCATTGGCGAGTAACTGGCAACTCCACCAGATGACGATTTCGAGTCACAAAGTCCACGATGGAAACATGTGGATTGGAACCCTTATCTTCAGCGCTGGAGAGCGAAACGGCTTGGAGTTTTACCCCTAACCGATTGAGCCACCGAGGCCCACATTGAAATTTGGAAGGAACTGGGAACATGGTAAATGCAGTACAGTATTGCAGTTTATTAACCTGGTGGTGTCATGACACTCGTCATATATACACACCTAAAAAAGTAAGGCCTCCCTCATATAACACTATGCGTCATACTCTATCCATTCAATCGTACTGACATTTTTAAATAATTATATAAATGCAGCAAGTTAGGGGAGTTAATTACTTTGCCGGTGTCATATCCGTCTTTTGAATGACATATGCTTGGAACATTTTCAAAAAATGTTGTAGCATCATCCCCTATCTGACACATTCAATTCACTCAAAATAGGTTATGTCATTATGGACAAATCAAGGGCTACTACCATAATCCCAATAGAGGCAAGCCCCCTGGAAATAGAGTTAGCCCGCAGAGCCGTGGGATGTGTGTTTCATCGAATGTGACAGGAAAACTCATGGCCATTAGTCAAGAAACTGGCTATGTGAAAGACTGCATGAAGAGACAAATTTAGATCTCAAATTCAGGAACCCTGGATATGCAAATTGGTCACTGACAGAGATTTCGACAGGTCATATGACTATTTTATTCATTCTATCGTTAAAACTAGTTTATCGAATCCTATTTCAGATTTAAAAGTATAACAATGGGTAGTATATAACCGTTCCTCGAAATTTGCTCATGAGCTTCTTATCGGAATCGATGAAACCCCGATTCTATGGACTATGTGCTTTACTAGGGTGTTGACTCCAATATACATACGGCGATAGTACTTGCGATGTCCACCATATACATGTCTGTACATTACGAGTGAATGTAGTCGATCAGATAAGGGTTGTTTCAGAAATCATACAACTAAATTCCCACAGTTTGGCAACTTTTGAGTTTCAAAACAAACACAAACAGCGATAATGTATGTGGCAATAACCAACACTGACCGCACAGTTAACCCATGAGCTCACGATGCTGATGAGTGACACAGCTCAATGTTAGATTTTTTGTAAATGGAAACTTTTCCAATCAAATATCATTCAAAGGAAACGTATGCTACCACCGGGCTGACTGACTGTCCGACTGTGCTATATGATCGTGTTCTCCATTCGCTCAACATTCAATGAGATTGGATGTAAAATAATAGGAGATATAGGGTATTATTTGAGGGGGTCTTAATGTTTAAGAGGTCCACATGTACACAAAAACTATAAACGCATGCATACACATATAAATAATCAAGATAGAGATGAGAGGAAATAAACGGATTGGAGCCCGTTATACAACGTACGGAAGCTCCACTCCATTGTCTGAACGGAAAATATAATTATGCATGTTGTGCTCAAAATGAATTATAGTTGTTGGTATAAATAGTCATAAATGATAGATGTTTTATTATTACAAATGTGTTATAGTATCATAATTCCAAAGTTCTGGGGATGGAAATTTGAAATTAGTCATATAAATGGATGTCGTTAAATGTGGTTGACGCTTGAATCGAAATATGAATTGTCTTTAGATTTTGAATAATTCAAATTAGAAAAATGGAAAAATCAAGTGACTAGCTAACAAATATTCAAAATTATTTTGAAAGGTTTGTTATCGGAAGACCTTCATACGGAGTTTGAGAACTAACCAGGAATCCAAGAGTTATGTTCTGGTTGATCCAGTATGCTTCCAGCATGTTCGTCTCTGATGGAAGCTCCCCGTTGAAGGCCGATACGTTCTTAACGGTTCGCAATTCCATTCCATCCACGTGCCATGCGACATCATAAAAGTAATTGGATGAAATATTTTCAGCATTGAATCGAAATACAATCTTATCCAGGTCCAACGATGGCCTTACTGTTGGATTCATTGCAATGACTTGGGATTGATCTGAAAAATTAAACAAAGTGTTCGTTACCATATTCTTCCAGTTCGCGTCGAATGGTATTGACTGGGTCCCCTCTTTTTCTGGTACACGGGGTGCATGTCATTTTAAGTGGTATTCAGATTTCACAACAAAAAGGCTTTTTTCAAATGTTTATGATTTTGTTTCAAGTAAGTTTGTTACCTTTGAATATGTTGAAGTTACGAACACTTCGTCATCAAATATGTGAACATTATCATAGTAGTGTGAAATAGGTGAGGCTTGCAATCAACAGCGTCTTAACTGCTACGCAGGATTCACTGCTCTCTGCTAACCCGTATTCAGGATTCAAGAGATAAGATATGGCACGATCGGTATTTTACAGACGTGCATTATTTAATATTTCTATGATGCTATCAAGTTGTTCACGCCAAAATTATGATCGACATTTTAGTTATATTTTCAGTTTTATCACTTGTCAACGTACTTAATGCTTAACCAAACCACTCAAATATAAACTCCGGAAACAATTTGGGTATTTTTCTAAATAGATAAACAAATAACAAACTTTACACGAGAGGCTAAAATAAATATACACGTAATATATCTAGTAAGCAACATTTTACATGTGACAGACATTGGAATTAAGTTATACTTTCATCCGAACTGAAATCTGGTGTTCCGCGCAAATACAACTAGGGTCTGTTGAGACATTGTATATGAACAAAAATGAATCCTGGTTGGTGAAATCCATACATTACAACACACAATATGGTTTAGAGATCAGGGGCCATCACTTGACATGTCGAGAACCACATCTTTACCATGGAAATAGGCAACTTGACATTATTTGATGTAAAACATGCATTTTATTAGAAGCAAAAATACAGTTTTATTCAGTTACCTTATAATCACATTTATTTCCCGAATGGGTAATACTTTTAGTGGAAGAATAGCAAATTTTATAAAGTATTTGAAAATTTAGTCTGAGCACATATTTACAGCAAATCAGGAAACAAGAAATTTAGCAGTGATATTTTCAGGCTAAATGTCTTGTTTTTGTTAAACAATTGTCATCTAGAATGTTTTTTCTGCATCGTTTTTCAAATGGGTCAAACTTGTGCGCAATTATAAATTTTAGATGGCCACAAACGTTTTTCCAGTTTGATACCAGTTGACCCTTAATTATGCTGTTTTTTGTGTGAGTGATTGAATTTTGAAATGGCACAACCAGATATCACACAACTGTGTTTGACAATGACTGTGTCCATTCAAAACATGGTAGTGGGCATTCGCTGAATAATATTTTGGTTAATCTTGATTGGGATTTGGACCAGGCAGTCCATGTGAATACATATACCCTCACTTTAGAAAAACGGACATTAATTAAGTTTTTGAACAATAAAATATAAATTTATCAACAAAACAATTTTTGTGAAGTTCTGGATTAAGATATAATTGTATTTATGGAACTATCTTCACGGTAGGTAAATATGCGCGCACAAAGTCGGATTGTTTTATTAAATAGGTGGCTTATAGTTTTAAAAACTGCTACCATTATAGTATTATCTACTACATATGAAATAATTTGAGTTGTTTTCTGTTAATTTTTTGACGTTTTTGATATTCTCGTGCCAATTTTGAATATTATCAAATTTTTCCATGGAGGCCATATTTGACTGCTTTGGTGTAACCTTAAGTTCGCGATGAGCTGACATTTTTCCACAGGTGAATAAGTCTCAGTGTTGCTCCCATTTAGGATCCACAGGTGAATAAGTCTCAGTGTTGCTCCCATTTAGGATCCACGATTTGATGCCACTTGTTTGCATTTAGAGTAAACTAGATATACTTTTTCTGAACTATAGATACTTTTACATATCAAAGGTAAATGAAGCATACATGACATCTCTTGAACAATACGATATTTCTAAAACACTAAAATAAACTAGTTGAATCCTTATGAAAATCACAAACACAGACAGCTAGTATCGTGTTCTAGTACGTTTACTGGTTTATTTGAAATATATACACTACTGTAGAATGCGTGCATTTTATTTTGTGAATCCGGAAGTATTGCTTTTAATGAAGTGTCCCGAATTGCTTTTAGACTATCTCCTCCTTCATAATAAACAAAAACTTGTAGTAGCTAGTGTAGTTGTAAATGATTTGTAGGGGGTCTGAACAACAGGAGAATAAGCAGCTGTGAGAAATAATTGCCAGCGTAGAGTGATAAATGTGGAATTCCTGGTTTATTTTACAAAGCTGTGAAAGTTCACAATACGGTAAGAAATATGAATGTGCTGGACAACATTGTGTGTTTGGCTATAAGAAAATAATCCTGAATTTTGTCATCTGTGCTTGCTATATAAGTTTTTTAAATGCCACAATAACTTTTTTCCTATTTCAAATATTCTACCATAGCTCTATTATGAAGACAATCTTATTTACATACATTTGCTTTGTCGTGTCTGCTCTTGGGTTGAAAATCGTCAGCATTTGTCAAAAATTATTAGAATCAGAAGATGTGCAAATTAAGGAGCATAACGAAGTGACCGATAGTACGCACAAGAAAATGGGCTTATGCCAATGATAACGGCTCAGAATATATCCGAAATACACCCAAGTTTTCTCAAATTGTTCTAAATTGTGTGCAGCTTTTGATGAATCCACACATTTCGTGATCTATATTCAATAGTGATAATTTTCTGAAAACAACTGCCATGCAGTTCCAAAAACTAGATTAAATCTAAGTATAGTTGAATTAAGAAGCTAATGTTGTGATATAATACACTCGCTGGTTTGTTAATTCAAACAAATTCACATTGGTACAAAGCGTGAATTTTCTTTTGAAAATAAGGAAGTGTCATTTGGAAGGAAGTTTCCAAAAGTACTATATTGCGCCGTGATACAAACCTGTACATTTACTAGAACAAAATTGTGCCGCCAATTTTCACAAAACGTGTACGTATATACTCGTCGATACATTGAGTCTAATTGTGTGCATACGCATAAAGGTGGGGTTGTAGTGATTGTAGACATGTGGGTACCACAGTACCCTATAAAGCATTTCAAAGCCAATTTTTACCAAAATTAGATATACATATGTAGGTATCCCATTGAGTCTAAAGTTGTGGTCCAAAGTTAGCAGTGCGGTGTCAGGGCCAGATACTTACGCCATAATTTGCTCTATATTTCAATATTAATTATGTTCTGTATTTTCCCAAGATATCACCAATCTATATATTGGACTATAATGAGTCAAGTGAGCTCTCCCAATACTTATCGCTGATAGCCCGGATATCGAACACATTCGTTCTAACACGTTTCTGCCGTTCACATTTCACAATCTCGAAAATGGCGACCCTATTGAGTCGCTAATGTAACAGTTATATCTTCGCAGCTGTCATGTTTGTATGGGGACTGGAATTAGTCCATTCTTATAGTGAGCTAGCAAGACCAGACACATAGCTCATTTTCTATGCAACATCAAAATCTATAAAACAATTGCCCATACATGTAGAATAAATTGTTGGTTACTGTATACAGCAAACAGTGTCAATTTAATTTAGTTAGTCAACACAACTTGATCATTGAGTTCTCAGGCATTATCCAACATAGAAGAATGCAATAATCATCTACCATTGTCGAGAATTCCAACCACGTCGATTGTCCGATTAAAAAGAAAGCTAACGTCTGAATTATGTATAGTCGTAAATAAACTTGCGGGACGAATTAACCGCGATAAACAAATGACAATCACTTCGGCAAGGTGAGCCAATCCATATATAATTGATTGATTGATTGATTGATTGGGGTTTTATGTCGCTTTAGGAGCTAAGGCCATATCACGACATTACCAGTTTTAGTGGTGGAGGAAATCCGCGCACTGACGGCTAATCTAACAGTGATTTCAATGGCTGATAAACTCGTCGACCATGTGCGGCAAACCACTGGCCATCGGCAAGTAACTGGCAACTTCACCAGATAATGATTTCGAAGGCGAAACGGTTTGGAGTTGCACCCATAACCGATTGAGCCACCACGGCCCCCCAATCCATATATAAGAATGACGTATTGTGATGTCGATTTGGGTTTTAATTTATTAGATACATGTAATACTTTGAGCAAAATTATTCTCTATTCTCA
Source organism: Siphonodentalium dalli (assembly GCA_032622095.1). Taxonomy (NCBI): domain Eukaryota; kingdom Metazoa; phylum Mollusca; class Scaphopoda; order Gadilida; family Siphonodentaliidae; genus Siphonodentalium; species Siphonodentalium dalli. Next base: position 297,020,167 of record CP136063.1, read on the forward strand.
CGAAATATCCTCAGTGGAGGATTTGTAACACTATAATAGCTGGTCGCAGTGAGTATTCCACATTCCATTAATTTCGTAATTTCATGAACCATTGTTCAACCCATGATTCATCCATACTGATTGTCCGAAGGAGATTCTATCATTGTTCAACCCATGATTCATCCATACTGATTGTCCGAAGGAGATTCTATCATTGTTCAACCCATGATTCATCCATACTGATTGTCCAAATGAGATTCTATCAGTGTTCAACCCATGATTCATCCATACTGATTGTCCGAATGAGATTCTATCATTGTTCAACCCATGATTCATCCATACTGATTGTCCGAAGGAGATTCTATCATTGTTCAACCCATGATTCATCCATACTGATTGTCCAAATGAGATTCTATCAGTGTTCAACCCATGATTCATCCATACTGATTGTCCGAATGAGATTCTATCATTGTTCAACCCATGATTCATCCATACTGATTGTCCGAAGGTGATTTGATCATGAACCATTGTTCAACCCACGATTTATCCATACTGATTGTCCGAAGGAGATTCTATCATGAACCATTGTTGAACCCACGATTTATCCATACTGATTGTCCGAAGGAGATTCTATCATGAACCATTGTTCAACCCATGATTTATCCATACTGATTGTCCGAAGGAGATTCTATCATGAACCATTGTTCAACCCATGATTTATCCATACTGATTGTCCGAAGGAGATTCTATCATGAACCATTGTTCAACCCATGATTTATCCATACTGATTGTCCGAAGGAGATTCTATCATGAACCATTGTTCAACCCATGATTTATCCATACTGATTGTCCGAAGGAGATTCTATCATTGTTTAACCCATGATTCATCCATACTGATTGTCCGAAGGAGATTCTATCATTGTTCAACCCATGATTTATCAAAAAAAACTGATTGTCCGAAGGAGATTCTATCATTATTCAACCGATGATTCATCCATACTGATTGTCCGAAGGAGATTCTATCATTGTTCAACCCATGATTCATCCATACTGATTGTCCGAAGGAGATTCTATCATTGTTCAATCCATGATTCATTCATACTGATTGTCCGAATGAGATTCTATCATTGTTCAACCCATGATTCATCCATACTGATTGTCCGAAGGAGATTCTATCATTGTTCAACCCATGATTCATCCATACTGATTGTCCGAAGGAGATTCTATCATTGTTCAACCCATGATTCATCCATACTGATTGTCCGAAGGAGATTCTATCATTGTTCAACCCATGATTCATCCATACTGATTGTCCGAAGGTGATTATATCATTGTTCAACCCATGATTCATTCATACTGATTGTCCGAAGGAGATTCTATCATTGTTCAACCCATGGTTTATCCATACTGATTGTCCGAAGGAGATTCTATCATTGTTCAACCCATGGTTTATCCTAACTGATTGTCCGAAGGAGATTCTATCATTGTTCAACCCATGGTTTATCCTAACTGATTGTCCGAAGGAGATTCTATCATTGATTGGTTCTCTGTTTTGCTTTGTCCATTTGCACGTACATAGAAATAATCATTCTATATATGGGGCAATGGGATCATTAGGCTGATTAGGTTATTGGAATCTCCTGTCTCCAGCGTTATTCAGACTGAATCATCAATCCCAATGGGCACATGACCATTGTCTCCTGACTTGACCAATCAGGTTGACTGACGTTGAGATAAAGAAATCAGCTTTAATGAGATGTCATGTACCCAACATATAGACACATTCTCTCTCACCCATACTTCCAGAACGATTGTAACACATTGTGACCCATGACTACTTGTCCAGAGTGGTACATGTCGAGTTGGTGCCGTCAGCGGGACGCGACCTCTCAATTATTGGACATATTGACAAAATGTTAGTGAAACACTGCTGTCTTTGAAATATGGTTCAGACAGATAATATGATCGTACGTGACACGTAATGGAGCAACCACCAAGTTGATCATTAAGTTCAATATTACAAAGGAAATTTTTGACGGACACACACACGCACACACGACGGGCGCCAACCCATGACAATAGCTCAAACTTACAAAGTAAGTTGACCTAATAATGAATATGTATTCTGGGAATGAATTTGATAAGTTGTTGTTATTGTCTGAATATTCCTCCGTTATATCGGAGCACCCTGTAGTTTCTGCTGGATTCTGCGCAGTGACCGATCGGAAGTCACGTGTGAATTCCACCAAAGAACGTAACGGGTGTTTTCCTTCATGGTATAGAAATAAACAAACATTATATGACGTCATAACTCACCTGCATTTAGGTAATCATTATATTAAACCTCACACCATTATATTGGTTGTGTAGATCGAGTTATCATTAAACCTCACATCTTTATGGTTATGTGGATGGAGTTATCATTAAACCTCACACCCTAATATTGGTTAGGTTATGTAGATGGAGTTATCATTAAACATCACATCAGTGTGTTGGGGATTTTGGACCTTGACTTGGGACCTTTGGTTTGTAATGCAGTTCACCTCACAAATGTTAGTACACCTTATATACAAATTTCTTATGTAGCCAGAGTGTTTCTCGGATAAGATGAGTTTGAAGCCTGTTTAAATTGCGAAATGTTGTTAGTTTGTATCATCTGCAGCGGAACTCGGCATGTTGAAGCAAAAGTTACAAGGCATTGTAAAAATAAATTGGGGGAGGGTGGGCGATACAGGGAAATATGGTTTGATATCGATGAACAGATATAAATTTGCAGAGATGATAATGACCAATGTTGACATATTAAGCATGTCAACTATACTTTTGCGACAAGGTTATAAAATAGGGGGGTCCGAATCTTAGTTACATTGTATCTCTATATAGTGTCAGAATAGTCATTTATGGACTTCTATAGTCGTACAATGCAAATTAGAATCAAATGATAAAAATATGTATGTTACACAACTATACCGATGAAAAGAAAAATAATAATTTGGGCCGGGATTAGATGTTGGGTTGGTAATAAGGAGAAAAATATACCGATGAACTGACATAAATTAGTAGAGCGATAGCGATCAATGTTGCCATGTAATGCATCGCGTCTGTACTGTAGCAGCAATGATATACAATCGGGGGGGGGGGGTTTGAAATTATATCAAAATCTATAGATGGCACCAGAATTATATAGAAAGGAATAGCAATTGATATACGTATACGGTATAGTAATACCATAGATATAAGTATCACATGATCAAATATCTACGTAACGTGACTCGTTATAACGATGAAAAAAAATAACTAAATTGGACCGGGTTAGAGGTTGGGTTGGTTATATGTGGATAATTGGATATGGGGTTCATACTGATGAAACGATATAAATTAGTAGAGCGATAAAGACCAATGTTGACACTTAGTCAGGCTATGTGAGGGAAATAGGGGTTGATACGATAGACTGAAATAAATTTGTCTAGTGATAATGACCAATGTTGACGTATAAAGTAACGCATCTGTACTGTCGCACAATTATCAGGTAGAACTGGTCAAATATGGACCATGGTGCCCAATATGGAGCAGCTCAGAAAACACTCGCAGGGCCCTAAAATTTATATAACACAGGATTTCCCATTCAAATAGATTTATGTCGATAAAACTTTTAATTTTCTAAATTTTAAGCTGAGACTTGGTGTGTCTGCGTGGAATACTTATATATTCTTAAAATGAAGACTCCAAGACGTAATTATGTTTTAGATGGAAGAAATGAATTTTTTTCGATGATAAATATTAAGATGGGATTTCCCATTCAAATCGATTTATGTCTATAAAACTGTTATTTGTAATTATGTTTTAGATGGAAGAAATGAATTTTTTTCGACGATAAATTTTAACATGGGATTTACCATTCAAATAGATTTATGCCGATAAAACTGTTATTTTTCAATATTTTAAGCTGAGACTTGGTGTGTCTGTGTGGAATACTTATATATTCTTAAAATGTCCAACACGTAATTATGTTTTAGATGAAATAAATGAATTATTTTCGATGATAAAATTCCTGCGTGTAAATAAACATTTTCTCAAATGTGGTTTTGGTCAAAATATCGATTTTTGGACGGGGAGAACTGATCCGAATAATAGCTAACATGTAATTCGATAGAATTATCGAAAGAATTTGACCGACTAGGGTGCATTTTAAGAGAATCGAGTAGAGAACTCTTGGTGACATTTTCATAAAACACGCGAATTCGGCCATGACATTGCCTGTAGTTGCAGACAAGCGCTGATTAATTAATGACAACAATTAACAATTACAGGCCTCAAACTCACCTTTTTGGAAGGTAAATCCAATAATAATATATCAAAACAATCCTTCCTAAACACCTTCCAAGATATCCCACAAAGTTTTAATAGCTTAGAACACTGAAACAGTCGAAATTAATGAATTAATAGCAACCAACAAGTTGTTGTTGTTGTTGTCTGAATATTCCTCCGTTATATCTGAGCACCTTGTTGTTTCTGCTGGATTCTGTGCAGTGACCGACCGGAAGTCACGTGTTCATTCCACAAAAAACCATACACGCTTCCTGAATTTCGTCTCATCGTATAGAATATATAGAACAAATTATATGACGTCATCACTCACACGCGCCTTAGGTATAAACACCCTTCGGGGTGGTTGCCATTAAGAGTTTTAAAAACGAAACAAGAATGACAGACCAATTTGTTAATTAACTTGCTGTGTTCTCAGTCTATCTACCATGTAGGCTGGAATCCTTCACTTCAGCAATTGGTAACGAGACCCAAACAATTGGAAAGTGTGGGTGTGCAGGCAGTCACGGGGACAATAAATAGATGACATCTAGTGTTTTGAGTGAATACAGAAAATTATCTCATGAGTGACCGAGACATTTGTCATGGTCACGAATGAGACAATTTCCGGTATCCACTCAAAACACTAGATTTTCTTTTTATGCTACGTGGGCTGTGCATATACCCATTATAACCGGGTCACATTCAAATTTGATACCTCATAATACAATTATACTAATGCTACTACATATGGTTAACATTTTACACTTCAATGATAATTATTCAAGAAATTCAGTTACGTCCGTAACGTCAAAGCTACAATTAAAGTGTAGTGTTCTATGTCTTCACTGATAGCGGTGGATAACGATTATTATCTGCTAGTGTTTTCTTCTATAATATATTGTTGACCGTATAATAATAGCAAAGCATATAATAACTGGGACAAATCCTACGCAGTTTAGATAATGGATCAACGAAATTGAAAAGCTTGCGCGATTAATGTCGGCAGATGACTCAAAGAAAACCATGACCAACTTCCAAACGAGCTCGGGCCCAGTATTTGATTTTCTACACCACTATTTGGACAACCATACCAATGCTATTTGGCCAAATGCCAAGGAAGAGACAGCTACGAGTTATACTGAAGTTTCAGTTCGCATTTTACATGTTGAGAAAAAGCCCAAGACAGAGCGGGGAGAAAGATCATGTAATTGCAGAACGACTGCATTCTATGGCTGAAGAGGCTTATGTCTGAATTTTTTTCGCTATAGAGAGGCAATCAGTGGGGTTTTGTAAAGATGGCCTCTTAAATGGTCGCCAACAAATAAAGCAACTGAAATCACAATGAAGGAAACTACATTTCAAACAAGGTTTAACCTTTAAAATAATCGACCTGAAAGTTCCTGAGTTGTGTTTAGTTGGGAAGAACCAATTAATGTCAGTAACTGCCGCCCCTCCTGGGCCAAGTAGGCCAAACAATAATATTCCCACAAGGTCTCGTAGGCCCCAGATTAATGAAATTAACACCAGAAAACTCACATAAACATACCACTGCCTTCGTTGTGGACCATATAAATCGAAATTGTAAGGTTAACACAAAAACCGTCATGTACAAATATGGCCGTAGCAAAAGGTTCAAACTGATATTGTGTTTTTTTCCCCGATTTTCCTAAGTGGGCGAAATTAGAAATGTTTACCACACCAGCGGCCGATTTTTGCGCCCCGACTTTTCGCCTGAGAGGGGCGAAAAAGGACGTGATTCAGCTGATAGCAAGTAGTTTCCAAATACCGACCATGGTCACTTCCGTTCGCCCAGTAGTCGACGGGAGTGGGGTGGCTTCGGCACTTCTGAAGGAAATACACACAGGCCGGACATCAATGACCTCTCCATTGGAGGACAGCCAACCAATCGATATACCCAGGTCTTCAGCTGGTCCCCAAACCATACATATACACAAATAAATTATATGACCATTAAAATAATGATCCATTACTCTTGATGTTATAAGTTGTATATCATACGTGATAGTTATCAGAATTACTAGATGACAAACTATGGAGAATGTGACGGATATGCCCACTAATGAAGGACTCTTTATTTTCGTGTGGTCCATTAAATGACCCGATATCATCGGACAATTGTGTGAATTGCATTTCAAGGCAACGACTAGGTGATATCACGCGAACGAAGTGTTTCCATGCACCGATGCCAGAAGTTCACTAGAATTGCAATTGTAAATAATTGTTACATACTTATAAATTTTGCCAAATGTGAATTATTGTAGCATTTGACAAATCTAGCAAGTGTCAGAACGAACCCTGATATTGAGCGAAGTAAACATTTGATGTCGCTATATGGGTTACCTGTACAGTTGTCTTTTTCCCTGTAACTTCCATCGGAACATTTGACAGAGCCACCTGTAATGAATACAAAACAATTGTTATTTGAGTAATATTGGTAACATTGAACGCCGAAGTTTTTAGAAATGACAGTATATGATTTTCGATCACCATAACTTGCCTGATGAGTCGGTAAAGGGGTGGACCTCACGAACTTTAATATAGGGTAGGGGGCCCTAGCTAGATGCTATCAGAAGCAGGAGTGCTGTGGGGAGAAGCGAAAATCTTTCATTTTGAAATGTTTGTTTATTTGTGATTATAATTGATAAAATGAAAAATCGTTATAATTATTATAATCTTTACAATGAAGTTTCCACATGTTACATGTGTACACGGATTTTTTGACAGACCTGTTGTTATTATTATATACATGAACGAGATGATCATCATACATAAACATTTTTGTTTGTTTTGAATTTCTAATTTGTTTTGACTGTTGTTGAGTAAGTTGTAAATTAAATGTTAGCAAATTGTCATTATTTTTTTGCATTAAAATACAGCTCTATGGGTTGTTCCAGTATCTATATTTTATTTATTTTATTGGGGTGTTAATGATCACACATTTGTATTTATATACATGTTGTTTTTAGAGGCGTATATAGCATATATAAAAATGTTATTACTTTATTCATTGTGGAGGTCTTTCGCAACAAAAACACATCTTACGTTACAGTACAGTACGTATACAGGTCAGCAAAACATTCCACACAGGGAATACCCCACTAAGTGAACTTTGGTTATAACTGCTACCATATTGTTTACACCATGCCGGTGGTATAGCAATCGCTAATCCTCGCCACTCAATATTTCTGTGTTGAATAATCACTGCGAATCACTCTCTCAAAAACAAAATCACCACGGCGTTGAGTATTTGGCTTATCCCACACTCTTTGTGTGTTTCATATAAAATGATGAACTAAAGATGTCCCAGGGGATGATACAAATCATCGCGGGTGAATTAGTATATGTAGTTCGCACCTTCTCGTCGCCTCAGACAGCCTGCATGCTAAAGCGTTAAGAACAGATTCAATGTATTATGAGATATGATACATTTCGGATCAACAATCTGAAACTACTGGTCGTTCATTAGGCATTAAAATGTATGGTCAGGTTGCCATAGGTTTATGAATTTTTGGAAGCATAAAATTATCTATTCTTGGGCGAAGGGCTAGCTCCAATATAATCATGCGGGACCTTATTGATGAGTATCTTCTATTTAAAATCTCTCAGAATTAAGTCAAACTTTGAAACATTACTCGTCAATGTGTTTTTTGCAACTTCTGATAGTAATCAGTGTTATTCAGTTGACGAAATGCCTCCCGAATGTATGTGTACTTCGTCATTAAAACTACACACCTTCCTTTGTCTGCCTTTGTGATCAGTAAATCTAGCATGTCATATAATTTCGTAATTGCTCGCAGCTGGTTCTTATCTAAGTGATAAGGGTTGCGAGGGTAGTCGACTTTACCAACTTCTTAAACCTCCTTGCAAATTGAAGGTACTGTTTGATCAATATTTTCCATCTTAGGGGTAGAATCACTTGCATGCCTGAATTTTATGTGGATGTCATTCATAATGCGAAAGTAATTAGCTAACGCAAACTTCCATTGAACAAGGGATACTTCACTGGAATCCTGAGTGAAGGCATCTAATTTCCGAAGAATTTTGCGTCTCTTCTCGAATAAAACACAGCTCCTTTGTACTACGTCGACCTTCAATTTCTCCGAATGTACACTCTATTCTCTATTCTAAGCTTTACACCACAAGTCGACAAACGATATTACTTTGATAATTTGTGAGTCAAAACTATCCTAAAATGCATTCACAAAAATACAGATAATCGAGTCGGCAGTATATATTACGTGTATATACTACGTTATATTTACAACGAGAACAAATATTTTATTATATGTTTGAGCATATTGACGTGTAATTTCGAACAAAGTTGTACTTCGCAGCTGTATATGGCTATACAACTGTTACCATGGCATTGTTCACGTGGAACCTTCACTCACACGATTCGAGTCAATGGCCTTAGTTTTTGTTTTCAGCCGACTATTTTGTATACATACAATGTTCTTACGTGTCTCATTTATCGAGATTTATCAGAATAATTCATGGGTATTAAAAAACAGTTGATCATTGTATATTTCAAACCTGGGTCTTAAATTATTGGACTCGACCATATATAGTTTCCGAATGTCCAGCCGCTAGTCCATTAACCCTGAATGGGATTCCATATAGGGGATGTTGTTATGACTGTTAAACGTAGTTTGAGCAGAGATGTTTGGCTTTCAGTTAGAGTTAGATTCGGATGTAGGTTGACATTTTTTCCCTAATCCTAAATCGCTAACATCTAAATTATTTGCCGACATTAGTTCAGAGATTTCTGCAATGCTTCGAGATATTTCTGATGAAAGAGCCTGGCTGTCGATTTTGATCAACAAAATAGCTAATTTCTTGACCGTACTTAATCTGTGAATTTGGTTTGCCGACAAAGAGGAAATTGATTTAAAATTACTTACTTTTGTCTCTAATGTTCGTCACCGTGGAGTTGAATTTGGAAATTAGTTGTTTTGGATTTGCGGCAAAAAAAAAACGTTCGGTTTTAGTGAAAATATTTCTGATTTGTGATACACTATTAGAAATCTTTGTTGCTATCTCTATCTGAACATCCGGGAGGGATGTTCAGATATAAGTAATTCAATCCTTTGTTTGGTGTAAATCCGACATTACTTAGGATCTCTTCCAAGGATTTACTTGTATTATGTAATACGAAATTCAGCGGCAGAATGTTGATGAACCGCAATGGGGTCAGTCTGTGTGGCATTTGGTTGTGACTGGGTGTTGCCACAATTGATGCTGAAAATATCACATCTGAAGATCACGGCTTCCATAGCTTATTCATAATTCGACCACCAAGTCAGATCTCGTGTAAGCTCCATTCGCAGATAGTGTTTGCAAAACTGTAACACCACACCCGGTGTGTCCCTGTTATAGAGCTCATTCGTTGGGTCAGTGATTTGGAGAAATTTAGTAGCCGTAATGTGATACCGTTCCATATTGCACTAGTTCCGTTGTCTTCGCACACTTCGACTTTTCTTCAATTAAACACATTATTTTCTTCAGGTGGTTGTTTCGGTGTTTTAACCTATCCAATTCAGTGTTCAATTGTTATATTTATTCTGTTTTGGAATTAAAGATGGTCCATCTCTTTGTAAAAATGTGTTAGATAGTTACCGGGGTATAAACTATTATATATGAATCGAAGACTCCTATCCGGAAATGCTTCTATCGAGTAATATTTATTATATTTCGAATATTTTCTGGTCTAAAAACGTGTGGTTGTTTAGCTAACGAACAATAGTGGTTACCGTTAGCACAGAACATAAATTGCATTGTGTAATTTTGTTACAAATAAACATTAATTAGACTCATTATCGCTTATAACTATGGAATAAAGCAATAATCTGGGACATTTGACATTCAGATCGTATGTATGGAAACAACCCTATTATCTGTATCGCTTTATGGTCTGTTCTAAAAAAATTTACAATAAAGTGTCCCATTTAATTATCTCGTTTTATAATAAACTATTTGAAATAAAATCAATATTAATTGAAAGAAGCGTTTCAGGAAAGTGTCTTCAATGCATATTTATTATTTTACACACACGAAACTATTTCAAAATTGTTATATGAAGAGATATTTCATCTTTAACAGGTTCCTGAATTAATGTGTTGCTATTCAATTATTTTTTATTATTTTTTTAAATACATCAGTAAATGTTTGGATTGTGGTGACATTATGTTCTTCTACGAAGCGGAGAAGGAACGATTTGAAATTTGTGTTTTAGTGTGTCGCATTTAGTTCTATGTTTACTGGTAATCGCTGAGCGGTCAACAACTGTCGAAACAAATTATTTGCGGCGCGCCACGTGAGGCACCGTCAGCCAATTAGAAGAGAGGAAAATGGGATGAAGGATAACAATGTAGTATATATGCACGTGTAGTTTCGATGTACATATACTCACCGAAGCAATATCCAAATGGACATGTTGTATCGAGTTTGGAAAGCTCATATACATAAAATGACCCACAGTTCTTAATCATAATCGTCTGTGAATGTGAGCAGCAACTGCTTCCCGTCGAAACGCAAGTTTTTCGTCTCACAATCCTATCACTAACAGTTGGGAGTGTACCTGCAAATATGTTGTGAACGGGCGAACTTATCATGGGATCAGAACGGGTCAGTATGTATATTAAATAATGAAAAATAGATAATCTAAACAGTTATAAATGGGTTGTCCAATCCCATAGAACGATTCTTGACTATTTCTATGTCATATTACATAGAAGTGTCATATTGCACAATAAGCCTTTCTCTTGGACATTACGGTATACATGGGAAACAATTATTACATGTAAACTACATGTACATGTAGCACTTTTATAAACATTTCTGAAGCATATTTCTAAAAAGTGTATTTTGTTTATACAAAATGGTGTATGTATACCCAACCATCAACCTTTGACCAGCGATAGCATTGTTATCCTTCATTTTATATAAAAATGTGACATACCAGTTTAAACTGGCTGGAAGAATATTGTATCTTAAAGTGGCCAGACAGTCTTCACATCGACAGTTGCCGCATTCCGGATATACAGAATGATTGCATGAAATTTTGCAAATCCAACCTACCACAAACGTGACAAAGACTAATATGGAATCTTATGCAATCCGGATATACAGAATGATTGCATGAAATTTGCAAATCCAACGATTCCACACAACGTGACAAAAATTACCATGGAATCCTATGCATTCTGATAGACACATTGCATGTCATTTGCAAATAAATCAAATGGAATTTTATGTATTCCATATATACACATGTAATACATGTTATCAGACATATAAAATGTCGACTTATCAAAATTACAGCAATATGTCCCTGACGAGTAGTCGCGCTAAAATAGACACGAAACACTATAGCTTAAAGTGACTATCCAAATTCATAGCATAGTGTCGAGCTTCACGATTGAACAAACGCTACCGCTGGTCAACGGCTGATGGTTGGGTATACATACACCATTTTATATATAAAAAATACAGACAATACCAATACGATACAAATACGATATAAACCAGATATCTTGAAATTAAATTAATAGGTATGACGAGCGAATGGTCTGATATAATATACATGCACTCATCATATTCCGTGCAGGTGGGAATAAATAATGGGAATCGTATCCTAAATCTCAATTTAATTTAGTAAATATAGGTAATGCAAGACGAATTCAGCGTGGACGTAAACTCAGGATTCATGCAATGTTCTGATTCTTGCTCGATGTCAATAGCTCATGACAACATTGGATACCAGCCGCGTATTAGATCTGTGTACTTGGAAAAACTTACGTTATTGACAAAAAACTCTTTAGCATATATGTATTACTAGTACTCACCATTCAGCCAAATCGGGTATAGAGTTCCACATTTGATGGTTCCGGGGCACGTAGTTGGCATATTTTCACCGGCGGGACTGATAACCCGGTACCAATCAGACGTTAAGTTATCATCACAGAGAATGTCAACACTGTCCACGTTGTATGAACGTATACCTTCGCTATCGGTTAAATTCAAATAACTGGAACACGGATCGTCTTCTGTAAATAGAGGACACTACTGTAAACATTTGATTTGCAGTTGGAAGTCAACACAGCACAACTGACAATAATGTTTGGTGGAGTTAATAAGGAACAAAATTGTTCTTTGTGACTAAAGAATGACATTTTGCACATATGACACATTCACATACTAATTGAAAGACATCCACTCAGTCCATTGCGTGCTTTGGAATATCCATGAATTGCAGGTCGGTGGAAGTTTTGTAGTACCGGATCGCAGCAGTAGAATATTCTCACCTCTCAATGGCGTCGTGGGAATGCCAACATGAGGGCCAAGTGGATACAAAAGAGAGCTGGGAGACGCCCATCTCAATCGCACTTGGCCTCCGGACACGACCGCCCATTTACTGACAGACCACCACCGAATGCATTGGCCGACTGAAGACACACATGTAGCATATGTGATAGAAACGGGCCCACCACCGCAGTCCGTACCGAATACTCCTGATTTCAAAGAACTGATAGTCACAAAGTATCTCTCTATATTGAGTACATTTTACAGAACATATTTTACTGCCCAAAACCCGAGTACTATGGGGTTCGGCTAAACTCTCACCCAACGGAATTTACAGTGCAAATACGCGCAATTTGGGATAAAATATTTGAGTCCAAAATTAGTTTTAAAAGTTAGTCTTATGTCTCATCAAAGTATACTTTATATAATTTAACGTAAGACTTCAACTAGGTTAACCCTTTAAAAATAAAGACTCTCCAGTCAACCATGGTGAATACACCGTGGTATTTACCGTGGTGATTGGAACAGGTCAAATTGTGTAATTTTTATTATCAGGGAGTTATTCTGGTAGAAATCGTCTAGTGAACAGTCACAATAGCGAGTTTGCGATTTCAAACGGGTACGGGTACCGGTACGGGTACTGGTAGCTACCCGTACCGGTACACGTTTTGAAATCGCAAACTGTTTTACGGGTAGAATTAAGCATATCGACGGGTAGTGTATGGTGAGCCGATTGCAGCACAATATATATGATGTAGAGAAATTGTTATCCGCATTCGCTTTCTTGGCCGACGTTATACTTGTTGTTATGGTTATATGATGGACATCTGCGTGGATAATGGATTGCATTAACCAGGGACGAGGCGAAAGTGGAAGGGGTTTGCGTCTTTCTTTGACTCATTTTGGTAACATTTTCAATAATTAGCTTTCATAAGTAATTTCCCAGACCGTTCGAGTGTCGTCTAGAACAGATGGAATTTTCTGACTGAGAAAATATGTTATGATAGCACAAATATACAATTACGCTAATTTAATAATCCAACCATTATTCGGTGTAAAATGTGTTGGTTTAGACCCAGGGTCCAAGAATGTCCTACATGCATGCACTTTTAGTCAGATATAAGACCGAAATTGCCCCTTATATTAGTTGGGGAATATTTAGTCATATAACTGGTAATGGGTTGGAATCTTTCGAAGGGTCGGGCAAGGGAATATTCATCCCAAGAACTTGGATATTTGTCTGGGTCTAAACCCGGATGTAGGTAGAACAAGAGCTACACTGGGCGTGCAAAATACCCCCTCTCTTGGGTCGGCGGAAACTGGTAAAAAAGGGGCATAACTCTGGTAAAAATTGGCGGACGGAACTCAAATTTGAACTTGACCTGTGTTTTGGTGGGAGAAAGTAATATACCAAATTATCATTGAATCCGATAAGCTCTAGTAAAGTTATCATCCGGAAAACAAATTTCAGGGATTTTCTAAGTCAAATTACGTCAAATAAGGGGCATAACGCCGGTGAAAATTGGTGGACGGAACCCAAATTCGAACTTGAGCTGTCTTTTCTCCTAATAAACCCACATACCAAATTTGATTGAAATCGGTTCACTCTACTAACTCTGCCAGAACCCAAGTTCGAACTTGACCTGTGTTTTGGTGGGAGAAAGTAATATACCAAATTTGGATTCATTCCGATAAACTATATTAAAGTTATCATCCGGACAACAAATTTCAAGGATTTTCTAAGTCAAAAAACGTCAAATAAGGGGCATAATTCCGGTGAAAATTGGCGGGCGGAACCCAAATTCGAACTTGAACTTACTTTTCGGCTCATAAACCCACATACCAAATTTTATTGAATTTGGTTCACTCTAACTAAAGTTATCATCCGGAAACCAGGTTAACGGACGGACGCCCGGACGGACAGACCAATACTATAATGCGGCCGTTTTTTAAAAACGAGCGTATAAAAATAAAACTTGTTAAATATAAAGGGTGTTTAATGGTACACTATTCATTATATGGTTCGAATAAAGAGCGTTTGCTTCACGTCTATGCGAAACAAAGAAAACAGCTAAAAGTCGATCTGATGACGGTAAGATTGTGCCGACTATGAGGTGTGTATATCAGTATTTGGTGTCACTATCGGCCACTACAATATACAACAGTCTTGGGGTTCAAATGCGCCATGTCCGTTCAAAAGTCAAATATCTATATTAAAATGAGAAATCAGTCACCACCACATAAGGTACAATAACTGAACGGTTGTATTCAATCGTGTAACACATTCACGGTGTACTTATGCACAAAGGGTCGATAGGGGACGTGGGGTGTATCGAGAGGGTGGGGTGTATCACCCCAACTTTTGTCAACAGTTGGATATTGCATATACCTAACACACCAAAACATACGTTGAAATTATTCTGTCATTCAGTTTGATTTTCCAAAAATGTATTAGTGCGTTTTTTTTTTTTTAGTTTTAGACCAACATTTGCAAATATTCCCGACTTTTGGTAGAAAAACATTCGGGCTATATGGTCAACAGCAGGTTGGAAATATCCAACAAATGTAAAGCTTGAGGAAAGTCAATAATTTATCAATTTTCATGTTCAGATTTCAAAACGTTCTCACACCAGACCGAACCATGATCGACCCGGTATGCCCTGGTCTAACCACATGCAGTGGCTCGTCAATACTGATCATTGATTTGTGAAAAACAAACCAGGGCGTGAATTTGCCTGGTGTTAGACCACTAGATGTTATGATTTTGCAATTTCCAGGTTCATATCTACAAAACTGTTCTCGTACTGCATGGTCGGCAAGGTGGAACCCCCCATCACAGGACTTCTGCAACAAGACTACTGATCCATTTAGAACAGTCCACAATAATATTCAGGACAGTGAAGGATCAGTTGCATGGGGGGAATCAGAGCCCAACGGCGTGTACAATTTGAATTACGCACAAACCTCTGTTTGGTGTGGTTTAAGGGGGTGTATAGTTGGGAATTTGAAGGTGGACACACCTTCTCAACGCGGAGACCCCCTATAATTACGTCCCTGTGTCGAGACTGCGTATAGCACCGCCAACTCACTCTCTTAATCATAACATGTCGAGAATCCCGGGGTTAGCCCCCCCAAATCACATTCCCAAAAAATAACATGTCATTACTTGAGTGAAGACAGTTGTCAGTAATCAAATCGGCGTTCCATAGTTATCTTAGTGTTAGAAGCCGCCTCGATACTTTGAACATAAAACATGGCTTACATGACAAATGTATCAATGATAGTTGGCAATTAAATCGTGCAATAAATAGATTAATGCATAGCTGACTGTTATTTCGTAGAACTAATGTACTTTTGAGTGAGAAAACTTTAGCGAAAGACTACCAGTCAACGGGATACATCTACCCGTTCCAAATCCCTATCGCTTTATGTGCTGCATTCAAAGTACGCAAATGACCGTGACGATTTTTACCGATCTACCTGGATCTACCGGTACCCGTACCCGTCTGACGGGTATCGCAAACTCGCTAATATGTAGATCAACCCATGTATTTACTCTAGTGATACCATGTAGCGATAGAGAGCATTATGCTGTTCCAATGGGTACACACCGAACGTAAAATGTCCCAGAATGATCGGTCGTATTGTTTTATTCCATAGTTATAAGCGATAATGAGCATAACTAATGTTTATTTGTGAAAAATTTCAAAATCAAATTTCTGGTTTCTGTTAACAGTAACCACTATCGTTCGTTAGCCAAACAACCACACCTTTTTAGACCAGAAAATGTTCGAAATACAATTAATATTTATCGATAGAAGCATTTCCGGACAGGAGTCTTCGATTCAGATCTAATAGTGTATACCCCAGTAACTATATAATACATGTTTACAAAAAGATAATACACCTTTAAGCACCAAATGAAGATCATATTACTCTTCAAAATGCACTCCCGTAAAAAATTCAATGGAACTCTTATCGCAGCCATACTCCACTATTACCAAACACAACATATGCATATATATTATGCTACACATACATAATGCTTTTACGATATATTTCCAATAACAAAATGTATTAATGTTCTAAACAATTAGTTTTTGAATGTACAATATGTACACTGCTCGTCACCTTGATGTTGTTATATGGTCTTCATCCGGTTGTAGAGGGGTTCAAAGCTCTCTCGGTTCATGTAACAAGCCATGACATTGAAATAAAAAGTTCCTAACTCTGGAAAAATTCATTCACATTCCACAACTTCTACTCTACATTTGAGGGCAAAAATAGAAATCTTGAAATTGTGGTGGGACCAGGGGACCAACAGACAACTGACCCAATTTCCGCAACATCCCTGTTTGATAGTGAGATACTAACCCGATACACATGGATCTTCCTACCAATTTACTAAATTATATTAAATGCCAGTCATGTATTTTGGGTTGAAATTCCCGATAATTGTTGGGGGAGCTCCCTCCACTCAGAACCCTCACCGACATCTGTCACAAAATCTCAGTTTGATAGTGAGATACCCAATATCCATGGACCTTCCTACCGATTTTACAAATGCGAGCCATGCTAGTTTACTTTGATCTAATTACACATGTTTTCATTCACCTGAAAGAAACACAACCAGACTTGTTGCAGTAGACAATATCACATTGTATTGGTATTTGCCGTAATTGAAAATTATTTTAAGAAAAAATTTAAAATAGAGAATATATTTACTTCATAAAAGAAGGTTTGGAGCATGATTATACGAAGATAAACGGTCGCGAATATAATCACTATTTACTGCCGCCCATTTTTACTCGGCTCCCGTTTGCGTATTGAACAAGTCAACCTTATTGCAGTGATTGTATACGAAGTGGTTAGATACTGCCCAGTAAACTATCATGCAACGAACTAGGCTGATATCTCAACGTAAGAATAATGATGCCACATATAGACATGCGAAATATGATAAGAATTCGTCTATTTCCTTTGTAATTTAACTCCAAATAAAAACAAGCATTCCATCAGTAGTCCATGCCACGAAGTCGTGTGTGGTGTCATATGTGGTGGGTACGAACACAATCCGAACATCGATTTTCTACTCCTGACTGCGGAATGACGTGTTCGGTGAGTGGTGTAATCACAACGTGATCAATGCCTAATAATTAAACCCATCAGTGTGCGATGCTGGTGAATCAAAAACTAAAGTTATCAACTAATCAAAATGCGTATCTTAGCAACAAATATCAAACTGGAATTGCAATCAGGCCTATTCAATATTAAGTTCGAACATGCTTGTTCAGATAGAGAAACATCTCTGACTTACCGTGCCATCGCTGACATATGAAAGGCATTGTATTGTCGACACAAATCACATTATACCACTCTCGTTCTGGACTGTTACTACCATCAACGATAATGACACAATCCGCCACTCCACGAATGTCTTGTTGGGGTAGATTGGGCATCCATTTGAGATACCTTGCCTGCAATATGTCCATAATTGAAGGTCAGTTTTCTTGTTTTTACCGTCTGTCTGT
The DNA here is from genome assembly GCA_032622095.1 of Siphonodentalium dalli. Taxonomy (NCBI): domain Eukaryota; kingdom Metazoa; phylum Mollusca; class Scaphopoda; order Gadilida; family Siphonodentaliidae; genus Siphonodentalium; species Siphonodentalium dalli. Next base: position 297,038,307 of record CP136063.1, read on the forward strand.
ACTCATATTGAAGCGCTGTTTTTCGTATTTTGTATCGGATATAATTACGATGCACATTGAATATAAATAGCTGTCATAGCAGGTAGGTTATTGTATGGAATTGCCACTTAATGTGGAGCACGGGATACCCACAATTGGCCCACACAGACAGATACACACATCTAAACAGCCGCGGGTAACGAAGGTGGTCAATAAAAGTTGTTAAGGATCAGACGCACGTTTTGCCAAATTTTCCTGGTATTTTAAAATGGATTTTCTCAAAATTAGTCAGGAATTAATTGTGAAATTGATACAAAGGAGTAATGGGAACCAATATTTAAGAACCGTCAAACCATTGGATATTATAGCCTCATTTACTTTACTTTTATGGCATAACAAAACATTAAAAATTCCACTGTTTCCGGTACAAAGAACTTTAGTAAAATATTTGTTTTTCAAAAGTGCAGTTCATATATATCCATGATATCATACCAGAAGATCATTAGAGTAGACTTAATTTGTCTTCATTTTTGAAATCTAATGATTATATTCAAATAGAAAGGCAACTACCCATACATATTTTCTATATTTGAAAATGTTCATGTCATACCAGTTATGCAAACAAATTGAGAAAATATTAACAGAACAATGACAGAACAAGATGATAAGGAGAATTTTTTGGAGAGATATTACTATGATGTCGAAAAACCAGCATCATTCTCTGGTTTAGATAAACTCTATCAAGTATTGAAAGGGAATGGAAATTATTCCTACAGCAGATCATACCTCGCCAAGTGGTTGTAGAAACAAGATCCACATACATTACATGGACAAGTGAAAAGAAAGTTCAAAATGCTTAAAATGATTGTTTCGGGAGTTGACGATTTATGGGAAATAGATTTATTATCTGTGCAAAACCTTCAGAAATCTAACAATGGTATACAATATCTCCTTGTTGTAATTGATGTGTTTTCTAAATTCCTGTTTGTGCGGCCAATAAAGCGTAAAACGGCACAAAATGTCAATGAAGCACTAAAGGATATACTGGCAGTAACAAAACGAACGCCCAATCATGTCAGATCAGATGCTGGTCAACAAAAAGAATGAATCTAGTATATGGGCGTTCCAATATCTGCGCACTAATACTATATATAAAACAAAGGTGCGTTTCAGATTCAAAATTGGAGACCTTGTCCGGGAGTCATTCTTGAAAAATAAATTCCGCAGATCCTATCAACAACAGTGGTCTACTGAAGTGTTTAAAGTTAAATCAAGATTCACAAAACAAGCACTAACACTCTATAAAATTGCAGATGTTGCGGGTGAGAGTGTCAAAGTTTGGTGGTATCAAGATGAGATAATATTGGTTATAAAGAGTGAACAATGATTGTGGTTGGTTGAAAAGATTATAAAAACCAGAAAGAGGAATGGTGGAAAAGAATATATAGTCAAATACGAAGGCTTTCCAGATAAATTCAATGAGTGGCGACAAAGCCTTGATATAAAAACTATTACAAAAAGATGATGGATAGATATGTTTACTGCAGCAGTAATGGTTTTGAAGATTACTTCCCAGAAAACACAACTTATCAGTTCAGAGTTCGAATGAACAAAACACTACAGCTTAGAGTGAATTGGTCACTTGGACTTATTGCATTTGCATATGTATCACCTAATGCAGTTTCATCATCAAAATTAGCAAAGAGCCTTCTTATCCATGTTTCATTAAGAGAAAGATCAATTTGTAATGGAGTTGAGAGACCAATAATAAGACGAATAGACCCAGTGATATATGAAACACATTGGACTGCTGGTGGAGGCTATGTTCCATATGTTCCGATTCGTACAGAAGTGGTTTCAGAGTTTGAGATCAATATAACGGATGATAATGTCCAACCTGCATTATTCATTACGGATCATGTGTCTGTTGTGCTTCATTTTAAACCATCACTGTAATTATGGCTAGCTCAATCTATATTCCAGACCCCAAAACATGGCTGGAATATATAACGAGCACCAACAAAGCTGTCTATCAAAATGGCACTGGGAAACAACAAAAAAAGGTGCGCAGACGAAAAGACGTGCAAAACAAACAAGAAGAAGACCTGAACGTAAGAAACAAACTCGCAAGAAACAGACAACTGTGAGAAAAAAACGTGTCAGAGATATATTTTCGGATTAATTATGGCTGTGATAAACAAAGATCTATTCCAGGAGGGAATGCCAGAAGAGTTGACCTTGTTTGGTCTACCGGCAACGCAAACCGCCGTCGAACAATTATATTATCAAGAAGTTAGACCGATTTCTCATCTTGTGCAAAATTCACCGATTGATTTCAATGTGTGCTCACATAATTCTTTAGACTATATTGATCTGCACAACACTAAACTGTATATCAAACTTAATCCTACTAAAACAGGATCAGCCAAAATACCATCCACAGATAAGATTGGGCCTGTTAACCTATTTCTCCAGTCCTTATGGTCTCAAATTGATGTGTTTTCTAAATTCCTGTTTACCCACCCTCCAGCACTATTACTACGACAAACACAAAGTATGCATAGAGTGCGATGATGCAGACTCTGTTGTATAGCAATCAGGCTGCTTCAGACACATATTTGCAAACACAAATGTTTTACAAAGACACAGCAGGAGAAATGGATAATGCAGAGTTGAGAGGCGGAAACCTAGGATTCTATGAGCGATCAAAGCTCAAACAATCCGGAAGCACAGTTGAAATGACAGGCTGGTTATTTAATGATTTGTTCAGAATGAAAAAATATCTACTTAATGGAATTAATGTTCAACTAAGACTGTATAGGAACAAAAGTAGTTTCTGTTTGATGTCAAAGGAAATTAATCCCGACTATAGTGTCAAAATACAAGATATTGTACTGAATGTGGTTCGAGTTCGTTTGAACCCTGCATTGTTGTATGCACACGCAGAACTCCTAAAAAGTGCCAATGCCAAATATCTTTTAAACGTAGCGATGTCAAAACAAATTCAATATCAACCGGTTTATCCCGGTTCACTTGGGACAATTTATTCCACGCAAACCGGCCACATAGAGTTGCTATAGGTTTAGTTTCATCTCATGCAGTATCGGGGGATTACAAACTAAATCCCTACAATTTCAAACATTCCAATGTTACTAAGGTGGCCCTTTTTGCAGATGGTCAACCTGTAGACTCAAGTCAGCTGAATCTCAATTTCGCAGCGACCACTGCAAAAATGGATATATTCCTGCTTATACAAATTTTTTGAAGAACACGGGCAACTGGATGAGAAACAAAAGCAGTTTGATAGAACCGAAAGACTATTCAAATGGTTACTGTTTATATGTATTTGATTTAGAACCATATATGGATCGTAATAAATGTATTACTCTACTGAAAATATCCAATATAAGACTAGATATTCAGTTTTCTTCGCCATTAACTGAAACAACCTCATGTATTGTATATGCTGAATTTTCAGGATACTTCGAGGAGACTCAAAACCGATATATTATACATACTCAGTAGCAACAGCATGCAAATCTATATTGACGAAAAATCCTTGAAGTTTCACTCGCCAACAAATATTGCTGTTGTGGGAAGTACCAGTAGTGGAAAAACCTTCCTCGTCAAAAGGATATTAGAGAATTCAAAAACTATGTTCTCTCACCCTGTGCAAGCAACCTACCTGTGTTATAATAGTTGGCAGCCTCTATATGAGACACAGTCAAAGAATATTGTTTTCTGTAAACGAATACCTTCTAATGAGACAATAGACAAATAGTTGCAACAAACTGAAGGTCACAAATTATTAATTCTAGCTGATCTGATGTCACAGGTTTGCAACAACCTTGATGTGCTGAATTTATTTACAGTCAAATGTCATCATTGTAATATCTCTAATATATTTATCTCACAGAACTTGTTTGCTCAAGGCTGATCTATGAGAACAATTTCCCTTAATACACATTGGTTTCTATTGTTTGAGAATCGCAGGTGTGTGCAGCAGGTACTCTCATTGGCCAGACAGGCATTTCCTGATAAATACAATTTTGTTCTCGATGCATATTATTCTGCAACTAAACCTCGATATGGGTAAATATTACTTGACTTTCATCCAAAGGCAGACAGACGATTGCAATTGAGGAGCAAAATATTCCCATCTGAAAACGCTATAATTTATGTGTCAAAGGAATGAAGATTGGAAAATATTTCAACTTCCTCACTTCATTGCTGAGAAGTAAAGTGGCTGACAGAAAACTTATTCTGCAAAGTTCACCAAAAGATGCGATCAAATTTCTGGCAGAATGTGTACTCAGTATTATTCGTAGCAATATATCTGTATCACGTGACAGTGAACACAAATTATATAAATACAGAACAATCTTAAGAGAAATTTTTCAAAAGAAGTGGCTTTGGCAGTACGCAGACAAAACCTCACTCAAGTGATACATCTGTTGACAATAATGATCAGAGCTGTTCTATGCTTATTTACAGAATGTCAAGGAAATTGATACTTATTCCGGTAGAAGAACATGTTAGTATGCGTCAAAAGCTGAACAATGATAAGGAAAGTGATGATATTTCTATGTCACAAATAGAAAAGAGTGACTATGACAAACAGAACTCTCATCCGGATTGTTCAGAAACTATAACCAATGAGTTTACCAAAGACTGCAAACTAACTGCCAAAATGACCAAAATAAACAAAAATCAAATGGCTTTGTGAATGTATTGATAACTACTATTTATATATGCATATAACAAATATATATATATATATATATATATATTCTATTTTCTCTTTGTAAATATTTATGTGTATTACTTTTCTTTTGTTTGTATTAAACTGTTTTGCAAATAGAATCAGGTTTAGTTCAACAAATCTCCAATGATATTTATATCAAACAAACAGCAGTGGGGTTGTTGCAAACAATGTTTGCATAAATGCTCCCACAGATTGAATACTGGTATATGCAAATTAGCAGATGTTAACCTACTGAGCTATACCACTCTTATACAAGCTGAAGTTTGCTATATATCGATACAGCCTATATAAACAATAAGTTTGGGTCTGTCGGTTAATTTTCAGTTTATAGTTGCACGAAATGGTTCACTATATATTTATTCTCAATAACAAAGATTGCTTGATGAATAGCACACGTTTATTTCTTGTATAACCCGAGTTATGCAGAAACAAAAGGCACACAATGTTTCGACTCCCAGATTTGGATGTGACAAATGCGATAGAACTTATGCAAATCATAGCTCATTGAAGAAACACAAGATTATGCATGATGAGGATTATATATGTGAAGTGTGCAGCAAAGAGTTTAAGACAAATTAAAACTTTGAATAGACATCTCAGTAATATTCACAAAAGAGAGCCAAGAAAAAGGCCAAAAGTTGATTCGATTGAGAGTTCAAATAGAGCAACAACACAAGCGCCAAAAGTTGATTCGGCTCAGAGCTCAAATAGAACAATGCACTAACAAATGTCATTGATCAAGTTCTTAATCATAGTATATCAACTGAGGGCCAATCGATTGACTCCAGTGACAGCGAACTGGATAATGAAACTTCAGTTTGAATAAGAGTGTGACTGTGGTGAAAATTAAACATGCAAACAGGTCGGAAACAGATGATATGATTGTGTTTTTCGCTAACAACAGAAAAAAGATTTTGACCATTCTGGGGGGAAAAATGCAGCGATATAATAGAATGAAATGGTATCTCAGTCTGTGTATTTCAATGTTCAAACCAAGCGATGAACAGGGTGGAGAGGATAGTGTTATAGAGACACACTTTCCGACACAACTATTCAAGTGTGAGACCAGTGATCAACTGGATGATGATGATATTTATACTGGTTTTCACAAAATATTTGAATAATTCAACATCTTTGTACATAGGGGCAGTGGTTGGAGAATAAGGAGAATACAGCATTTGGATAGCATAGCAAAATATAAACCTTTGTCAGCCAGCAGTTATATAGAAACATCAAGTGATCTAACTCATTCTCGATCAATAATCAATGTAGTAAAAAATGATGAATACTGTTTTGTGTGGGCTGTTTTGGCTAGTGTGCACCGAAAAATGACCAATCCGAATCGGGTGAGCACTTAATTGCCATACAAAGACAGCCTTCGTTTGAACGGATTGACTTTTCCAATGAAAATAAAAGATATCACAAAGTTTGAGCGGATGAACAATAAATCTGTGAACAAATTTGGCTATGAGGACACATAGGTGTTCCCTTTAAGAATAACCACAATATATCCTCCAAACGAACCTCATGCAGACCTGCTATTGTTTCACAATGAGGATAAAACACATTACACATGTATACGATATTTGGATAGACTCTTATCAAGATTCAAAAGACAAACATCACACAAGACCTATCTGCAGATTTTCTCTGTGCTCATTTCTAACTTGGACTGATAAGGATGCACATAGGCAGGAATGTCAAGCTTTCGGCTCTCAAAAAACCTGTTATCCCACTTAAAAGGATAAAATTGTGCGATTCAATGAATAGAACAAAAAAATCAAAATCCCATTCTGTATTTATGCCGACCTGGAAACGACTGCTGAGCAAATTAGCAAATGCGAACCAAACCCTGACATTTCCTCCAGCACACCATATGCAAATCTCAATCCACTCAGTTTTGGTATCAAACGTGTTTGCAAGGTGGATGAGTCTATATAATGATATGTTACAAAACAAAGAACTGTTTGACACTAGCAATTATGATAAGGACCACTAAGTTGGTTTAATTAAAGATGAATCTTCTGGAATACCATCAAGGAGCTTTTGCGGACTTCGCTCTAAAGTGTATGCATATTGCTATGGCGATACTGAGAAAAGAAGAGCGAAGGGAGTTGTTAATGGTGATCAAAAACTGAAATTTGTTGACTTGCAATTATTTGTTCGGAAATACAGACAAGACTATGTGTAGGTATTTGTTGATAACTTTCATTAAGTATATAGTAAGAGATGAGCCTCCCTCATAAATATATCTGGATTTAGGTACAGTTGCCCTTTAACAACAGTTATACAATATATATATATATATATATATATATATATATATATATATATATATAACATGTGATTAAAAACACAAACACATCATTTGACTTTAAAACTAGGCCTTTCACGGCTTCAGGGCCGATCTTCAGGTTCTGCCATTTTTATTTTATATTGTAAGGTCACAATACAAAATAAAAATGGCGGAACCTGAAGATCGGCCCTGAAGCTGTGAAAGGCCTAGTTTTAAAGCCAAATGATGTGTTTGTGTTTTTAATCACACGTTATCTATATATACCACTGTACGTTTGAACTTTCTACTATTCAATATATATATATATATATATAAATAAATATATAATAAAGAGCAAAATATTTGTACTAGAGCTGTACTTAATTTTGATTGAATATGTTTTGACTGATATAATGTTTAGTTGACAAGACTAAAATTGCACCAAATATCTTTATTAACTAAGACTTTTTTGTGAACAAGAGCAGACACTGTTTATAAGAGCAACCTTTTTGCAATTTGCTGAATCAAAATTGAAACTATATTACATATTTCTCTTAGTAATAGGTTCCACTATTAATTTATAAGGTTTGCAGTTTGCAGTTTTATAGTAATAACTCAGTCAGGGCATCTTTAATAGCAACAAATCTGTATATCCACACGAGGTAGTCTGATAAGCATCCCAACATGCTGAAAAATATCTCTTATATTCCTATATATTCGTTAATAGAATGAATAGACAATAAGTGTGCTAAATTTGCAAGGAGTTTATATTACAAAGAAAACAGTTTTGCACTTATTAGCTGTTCCAACCTACAAATAAATAAATAGGAATAAAGTAGATAACAACAAATGGATTATATATCACAAACTCTTTCAGTTAAACTATATTAACTGTTAATATAAATATAAAATATAATATTAAAATAAGAAATAATACTCCATGTATCTGTGCATTCGATTATAACATATGAGCTTTGTTCGCAATTGATCCATTCGAAACTGCAAACCAGAGTTTAGTGTGCTCTGAGTGGGATTGCCATACTCCTTGATTGTCGAACTATTCGGTTGATTGTCCAGTTATAACACAAGAGCCATGCCCTTCATATAGTGTCATGCCCGTGAATAAACTGTCTGATCGGTCGGAAGTGTGATTTGACTTTCAGAGCCGGCCTATACTAAATTCTTGAGAGAAATTTGAAACTGATAAGATAAAGTTGAGTCCTCTACCGAGATCATACAATAAATCTCTACTATGGCAAACACCCGTAGAGATCATATTCCACCAGTAAAAAACCTTGGAACTTTTTAAAGTTTTGACAGGGAACCTTATAAAGTCGAAAAAATAATACGGGGAATATATTTCTTACTTATTAACTGTTTCTTAATAATGTACTTCGCTATATATGATGCTCCCAACTCGAAAATGCATGCTTTTCTGTGACTTTTGAGAGCTGATATCGCAATAAACATTCAACGAATTGCCCAGGGAAAAAAATATCCATAATTGTCAGAAACGCAAAAAGCTAAACCGTTCACAGTCACTTAAATCGTGAAATTTCGAGTTGAGATCTTCATATACAGTGAAGTACATGAACCAGTTAATAAGTGAGAAATACATTCCTCGTATTATTTTTTCGACTTTATAATGTTCCCTGTCAAAACTTCAAAAAGTTTCCAGGTTTTGCATTGGTGGAATCACAAAAGTTCAGAGTAAACAGAGTTCAGCCCCTTCGCTTAACAAGTCCTGCGTTGGAGACTGAACTTTGCATAGAGTTTTGGGACTGACAGGCTTTCCTAAATCTCACGACAGACACCGATCGCTGAACGAATCCACCTCGTCGAACCGTTTACGATTCGGCTTTGACTGTAGACCTGCCCGTTCGTCCGACCGGAAGTACCGTCATAATCGGCCGGAAGTGGGAGGATGTGTCAGTGGTGCTACCCTACGTTACCTGTATGCCGGAAGTGATGCGTTGGAGTCGACCGGAAGTCGAGTGTGGAAAAGCCCCAGACATATACTACTAGAATGCATGTATCTTTTGGGAAAGTGGAAACTAATCCAAGTTGATGTCCTTTGTGACAACGTCCAGTCATACTGTTTAGTCAAGCCAGGAGTGGAACTGTGCCCATATGTGTGATGATTTAGTATGAACATGAGACACATGCGTCTAATAATCTTAATGGTTCCAATTTCCCCTTATAGGAAGGTAATTATCATGCAAGTGCTATAAAGACAACGTTTCACAGAGAAGCAATAAATTTACGACTGAAATGCAATCTGCTCTCATTTGGACACTTTAATATGGAGAGATAATTGTTCCTGAAATTACAAAACAACTGAAATTTAACATACCGGCGACCAGTTGTTATCGGATAATGTTACAGTACAGATTTCAATGGCACTAAATATCTGCTAAGTTGTTTTTTTAAATACACTGAAAAATGTAGGAGTAGAAGCTTCAACGAAGCTATCTCCATGAACAGACGGACAGACATGCTGATTCCTATATACTTCCTCGCCAATAACTTCGTTACAGGTGTTGTTTTCGGTATTTCAATTGTTTACTAGCCGGGTGCCGTTGACCAGATTCTTCTTGCGACCGTTATATGGGGTGCATGTGCAATAACACAAATTTCATTGCACTTAAATGCATGCATATGATTAAGTGTTCCGCAAAACCCAACCTAGTGCAACGAAGTGATCCCACTATATTGCAATGGAAAGGCCGTTACGTGTGTAACATATATGGACATGCCCTTGGCTCGAGTGTATTTCACAATTTGAACGTAGATAGTATTAATTTGGGCACCCCGCTCTGAGTCTATGTACGCCTAGTTGTTTAAGTTGATGATCACTAGTTGCCAAAAATATGTACGCCAAGTTGTGATGATGGGATTTATGTGAAAAGACGAACCCATGAATTAGGTTTCCATATTAGAGATACTAGGCCTCCCGATGGTCATTATTAACCTTCAATCACAAGAGAAAGGCACTGTTCCGCTCCACACCCGTTTTCCGAATCTGGGATAGGGACCCACCCCATCCAAACTGCTTCCAATGACAATTTTACTCAGTTTTCCTGATATACCTTTTCTTATCAATGTCCCGTACCATGATTATAGAAGCATTCCCACTTTTATATACCAACAGCACTGTAAAGTTTCAAAACAATTATCCAATAAATGTGGGTTGTACGGTATGCTGGTGGATTGACATTTTAAATCCAATATGGCTTCAGGTGCTCATGTTTGTTTTAAACAAATTTTGCGGAACCATAGACGCTCCCATCTAGAGGTCACACCGAAGATCCATATGTAGTTCGGTGACGATTGGGTGAGAAATGTGACCTGTAAGGTGTGCTAAATGATTTGGTCATACAAAGAGTAAAATCCAAGATGGCCAAAATGGCAGCCATTTATTTTACAAAATTTGGGAAAAAATCGAAGGCACCCACCGAGAGGTCAGAACGAAGATCCATATACAGATTGGTGATGATCGGATAAGGGATAAGCTCTGCATTTTGTGTTAAAGGATTTAGTGATGCAGAGAGTAAAATCCAAGATGGCTGCCAGTGGTCATATTTTTCATAAAAAAATCATTCAAATTTTAAGGCTCCCATCTATAGGTGATCCTCGACCCATATACCGAATACCGTTGAAATCGGTCAAAGTTTGTTTTAACACATTTGTTTTATTTTATTACAGTTGTTTAATAGTCTATTTTTATTTGAAGAATTAAAATTACTCAATCCGAAATGTCGCTCGCAAATCTGCGCAAATTACTATTTCCTTGGCATCGGCGGTAAAAGATATTTGATTCGCGTCGCGGAACCGACCCATCAAAGCTCAGAGTGATCACATCTCGATGTTTGAATTCTATTATTTTAATTTTATGTGGCCCAGTAAATAGTCTACGAGAAGACTTATCTGAACAAATTGCGGATGAAGATGGATAACTCTAAAAACAAGTGACTTTTTTGTGCCAGATAGTTGACAATAACATGTTTTGGGCAATTTTATACGATAGTTGACTGTGATTAACATTAGTTTTGGGCAATTACTGGATTCTTATAACTGACGCGGCATTTAAAAAAAAATGTTTTGTTGGAATCAGATCATATGGGAACCATCGAATCGGATTGAGTACCTTTACTTGAAGAGTTTACATTTATTTGAAGAATCTATTATTGTGTTATGCTTTCATTTACACCCGGTTGAATAAATGATTTTTAATAGAACTAGTTAAATATCAGCCTTTCCATGCCAATGCGCATTGATAGATCCTTGAGCATTTAGCAAGCTGACATTTTATTACCCCTTGGTGTCATTCCCCATTATTAACTGCTGTTGAACTCAAACCCCCTACCAATGGTTAAGTGGATACATATTACATAACAGAAGCATTCTTAAAACCTTCTGTCCCATTATTTTGAAGAAATATTACTCTAGGAACAAAATTACAGGGCGAGGAAAAATGTGTAAGCAGGGCTGCAGAAGCAACCACCGCCCCACCTAGTGTTCGGAAAAACAATTGCAGACCCCACCCCTGACCTATACACAATTTCATCACAGAATACAACATATTTCCTCAACCCCCCAAATACAGCTTTGTTTGTATACATGCGGAGTCGAAAAAAAGTAAGTAAATAGTTTAGGAATACATTGTTTGATTCAGGCAGAGTCTATAAGTTCAATGACGTGACATTTCGAAGACATAGTTATGTTTAATTGGATCGAAATGAACATATCATTACTGTACAATTCCTGTATAACATCGCAACTAGTATTGTCGTCGTACACAACTATGCGTACATAGACTGACGAGTGAGGTGTCCAAATAAATACTCTCTACTTTTAAATTGTGAATACACTCGAGCCAAGGGCATGTCGATATATGTTGCACACATAACGGCCTTTCCGTTGCAATATTGTGGGGTTTCCGACAGATGCTGGCTATGTGTTAAAATGACATTTGAAGAGGAAATTTTTACGAGAAAATTATTTTCTGAAGTGATCAAAGGCCGTTTTTATCTATTAAACAGAGTCCTTCGATCAAATGGCCCCCGCTTACGATCGGCAAATATGTATGTACAATTTATAACTACGTTAGTAGATGTGGTGCAACCGTGTGTCCGTCTGATACCTGGATGTTGTGGTGTTGTGATATTTATGTCACATTTACGTTATAAAAATAGCATTTTTCGTCTTTTCGAAAACATAGTGCCAGAAAGATTGACCATACTTGTTGTCCAGGGGTGACTCCTATAATAAATTGATACGACAGACACAAATCTAGTCCAAGTTAGTGGTACAATTTGATAGAGAGATGCTGTTTTACGCACGAGAACGCCCCGATACCACTTATGTGACAGAATTTTTACGCCCATACCTGGTGGCGGGAATTGTAGTCTATTTTACTCGATTTGACCTAACAAATGAATACCTGATGCTAAATATATCGGAAAGAGTGACATGTTATGGTCATACCGCCCGCTCCACGTGAGCGAAGCGATTTGTGTACATAAGTACGCGAATGTGAGATTTACTAATCGACTTTTTTAGACCAATCTAAAAAAATTATACATTGTATATTCAAAGTTCAAGGGCCGTGAAGTCCAAAATTATATTGCTGGTGACGGCTGCCATTTCGCATTGATTAATTTCACCTCAAAGTTAGTGTAAATTATCAAAATTCCCAAGAGCAAAAATAAATAACTCTATTCGGCAAATGTGAGTTATAATTCATTGTTTTGCCAAACCTTGTCTCACAAGCCAAAGAAATTAAACAATTGCGAATGTAAATTAAACGAAAGCACTGAAATTGCATGAACAAGTTTTGTCTACAAATTGTATAAAATTACTAAAAATGTTTGCCCCGAAAGAGGATTCTAGCGGCCTAACTGGACGTTTTTATATTTTCTTCCGTTTTCTAACGGTATTTCCGACTAAAAGATTGATGAAATATTCTCAAAGTTCAAGGCGACAAACGGAAACTAAAGTTCCGATTAAAAGATTGTAGAGTCCTTTTGGGATTGTTTCTTGGAAACCAGTAAAGGCGTCAGGACATCACAAAGTAAATCACCACGTCCAGACCTGCATCGGTGCTCAAACTCCTGACAGTACTGCATCGATTGCCATACAACTGAGACTCGTATTACACGGTCATGTATGATGATTTACTTATATGATTGTCTTATGTCTCGTTACAGTTTATCATCAAATCCTTCTAAAGATAACAATTCATCCGATGATCTCATGAACATTAACAAGCGGGCGCCAATTTCGTTTACGTATGATCATATTGATATTGTATAATAATCTAAGTTTCATGTTAAATTACGAGTAGAATATCCCGGTTTATTATTACTAACATCGACTTGTTTACGTTTAAACTGAAAGCGGAGGTGTTCCGAAATGTATCGGCAACGTTCGGCTTCTATGCCAACAATCGAGTATACCCCAAAGTCACTCATAAACAATCGAATGCACCCTTACTCAACACTTTAGGACATCGTGCGCTGTTAATATATTCCAACATCCCATCATAATTATGAGCCTATTTTGTATCGTAGGTGGACCTATATTACTTATTAGATAAACATTTCTTACACAGAACGTCCTGCGATATATATGCAATTTTCAATTTACAAATTACTGGGTATACGTGATAGAATTAATTCAATTTACGACCACGTGGTGTTGTTTATGTTTAAGGGACGAGTGCTACAATAACACCGGCATATTTCGATGTCACTTCGTGAGGTCAGTTGAGTTCGCAGACATCAAATATGTAAACAATGCGGTAAACATCTTTTTTCACATTAAATTCCGCTTTAATTGACAACTGATGTGGTATTCAGAACTCACATCATGTCTTCCACGGAATAAACCCGTTTATTGTCGCAAGTGTGATATTTGATTACATTTATTTGTTGTTTTATGTGAGCTGGTCACTAGCGTTTAAACCCTGTCGTAGAAATGACATCGGGACGTAAAACAACATATCTCTATCCCAATATCTTAGCGTTTACTTGTGAGCAGACCTAACACAAAAATTTCGATCGTTGTCTTTATACCATAATACAGTTCAATGATATCCAACCATTATACTCATTCACAGTATGTGCCGGTAGTTGTTTCAAGTGACACATGTACATTGAGTTTAAGTTTTCAATTCTGATCACCCACTAGTGTCGGTGTGATATTATTTCTTTTGAGTGTAATGAATTCCTCATCAATTTTCGGAAGACCATTCATAACACAGAAGTCTTATAATTATCATCAAGATATTTAATTTGGATGTTACCATTGGGTTGTTGTGATAAAGTTTGGAGCTGTGTTAACAATGGACATTGCGATGAGCATAAAATGTGCTTGGGAATATGCAATTTGGACCTAGTTCAAGTTGGTTTCAAACCAGATGGGCCGTCTTTATTGGTATATAAGCCATCCGCGGATTTAATTGAGAGAGACTCATACACCCAGGCCTCACGGCAAACCTAGTAATTTATTTTAACAAATCTTGAGTTAAGACATTATAGACATCAGAGAGGAAATAAAATTGGTTCCCCTTATTGTTCAGTGTAAAACAAACAAAAACAATCTTGTTTTTGCTGATCTGGAACCGAAAGAGAGTTTGTCTATCTTCTGTTTGAAACAGTACACACAGTCCACTGTAACAGCCGGTAGCTAAATCTGAAAGTGTTCATAAATGTAACGCACACGAAATTGGTATACATATATTTACATACTAAGTGTGATTATCACTAAATCCAGCATTCTCATTGGTCGGCGCCCACGTGGCTAGTTGCAATTATTTCTCGGTGAACGCACAACAGCGCATAACAGCAACCTCATAATTACATCGACCCGTCATAGGTTAGGGAAAGACGAACGCGTAATGTTTTGGGCGCATTTGGATTCGTGCAGGATTGACTTAATAAATCATCGGGTTTCAATATAAAGATAAATTGTTCTTGTTAACTTTTGCCAAGGGTGCTATGGGATATTTTGGGCTGGTTTTGTCACGATACACTTTTCGATCTAAATACATTTACAAAAGTGGCTAAATGTTTATAAATATAAGGATTAACTGTCATGTGGACTGTTTTTATGGAGATGTAACCGTGAGGTAAGTGGTCATAACTTGTATGTTAAACCAGAAGGGTTTTACACAAGTTATGACCGCTTACCTCACGGTTACATCTCCATAAAAACAATCCACATGACAGTTAATCCTTATATGAAGCTGTATTATTGTGTTCCATATATAGTTACACCCGAACATAGAATGTAACCTAGGCAAGCGCGTTTCTTCACAAGGCAGCGACGTAAAGTGGCGCGCTCGTTTGAAAAAAATAAGCAATATAAGTCACTTCCCAATTGGCCAGCCTGACTATCTTAACCAATCATATTTGACGTTGCTAAGATGTGCTTGTTAGTTAAGCCAATGTAGCAGTACACGATTTATCGGGTTGTAGGGGGGGGTCTGAAAAAATAGAAAAATAAGTATCCGGGTGGCATAACAGCTAGTCTAGCCTGTGTTAAATGTGTCAGTGCTGGTTTGAAGGTTGTACTATATTACAAAACTGGGAAAGTTCACACAAAGTGAAAGATTTGGATACGCAACAGGATTTTCGTATTCAGTGAAGGCCAACTATCTCCCCTGAATTCTCTCATCAGCGCTTGCAAGACATTTGTTTCAAATTGATACGGTAACTTTTTTTTCTATTCAAATAGAATGTGTGGAAGAAGCTTATTTATTGACATTCGCCCTGTCATGGTCTGTTTTTGGGTTGAAAATGGTCAATTTGAGTACAACATTGAGAGTTTTGTGTGTGCATACCAAGCGGTCATAACTCAATGACAAATTTTACAAAAAAGCTAAAGTACAGACATTATGAATTAAACTACAATTTCGGTCGAAATTAAAACATGCCTGACTGGACCTATGCCAACGATAATGGCTCAGCATAGATTTGAATTACAGTACCCCCTACCAGGTTGGTCAGAATTGCTGGAAATCGTGTATTGCTACTCAAATTACACACATAAATCCACATCAGGGTTATTTTTCCAAAAATGGTCAATTACCGCACAACAGAAGGGCGAAACGAATGCTATATGCATGAAAGGTGAATGGTCTACATCGAAAATAGTACAATCTCTACTTGTTTGTCGCCAAATGTTACCAAAACAACAAACAACACTTTGATTGTGAGTTGAACTTGAGATTGGACATCGCATAGATTAACAGAATCGAAGGTCACCGGTCTTGTGAGTTAAATAGCTTCATGTATACATTTAAGTTGTAATTCGATGTCTGAGTCACTTAATAAATCTTTGAATAATTGTGCAATTTAATCGGATAAATAAAATCGCATTCTCTATACACAGTCATGTCTCATGGCTCTACAACGGTAGCCGATAGATAACACAAAAAACGTAAATTTCCGGTTAATGATTCTTCAGGCTAAAGGTTACAAGGAACACATAATTTCACATAGACCGCGGTGTTAACGTTCTGTCCCAATCCGTGTAGGCTTCGAATAATTGGTACAATTTTCCCTTCAATTATGGAGGAACCAAACCTGGGACATAATTTGAATTGGAAACCTATTCGGGGTACCGGAGCTTTTCCAGTTTAAATTCCCGCTTTCATAACCACCGTCAATTCAGCAGCAAATTAAAAAAAAATTCGCTTACCCCTATATAATTTCTCATCCCAAATTCCCACAATAATAAATACAGTTCATAGTCAATATATACATGATTTGATCAGGAAATGCATATTTTAAAATGGTATGCATTTAATTTTCTGAAGATAATACAATAATCAGCTGCCATGGATTTTTTAACCAGTAGATTATTGTCCCTGTATTTTTCCAAGAACGATAAATTAACATAATTAGTTCCGTGTAACCTAAAGTTCTCTGCAGATTTCACAAGTAAATATTGAAGAAAATCATTGACAGCCAGATGCGTAAGAGCAGATGTTTATGAAGTCGAGTCGACCCGGCAGTAGATATATATTTCTACAACTATGTACTGGCAGTTTAACGTTAGACGCAAGTGAGGAAATGGATGATAATTATACAAAGACAGATTTACAAGTTCCTAAATTCCATCGTGGCTGACGGGTGGGGTTGGTTCAAAAGTATCTCTCATTTTGGAAAACATAGAACATTGAGCAACAAGATGGCTAATTTCATACTTTGCCACTGTGTCATAACACTGAGCGATCAGAGATTCATAGTGATCATTTCATTTGTTTATATTGCAAAGAAATTACTTGCAAGTGAAAGTATCCATGGACGCTGATGTTCATCCTTCGAAATTAGAATAATTGTCCAATGGAAAATTTAATGCTATCGCATTATAATGTAGATTCCACATATTGCCACGGCATATCCCACGCCATTGCATATTGCCATGGCAAAATGCGAGGACCTGATGTTTGATGATTATATGTGTAACTGTAAAGGGTTTTTATCATTTGACCTCAATGATGTTCACGGACCATCAAGGCGACATGTTAATAGTATTGTTAATCAGGAAGACATCTTTTCATCAGTGCAAGTTAGGACTTGGTTAATTAATTGTATGTTTAACGTCAATTTCACCATTTTCTTTGTTGGCAGAAAATGATAACGTATTTGATTAATTACGTACTCAATGCACAATTCCATTGTCCCCATGCAAGAGTGTCCCATGTGAAAATGAAAATAGGCACATTTACTATTAAAACCTAAAAATATGCTTAATTCGCATAACATAAATTTAAACAAGAATGGTGTTAATATTTATCAGTTCCATGTTAAATATAATTACGGTACATTATTCTATATCAGTAACTTCAAAAAACTATCGAGAATAAGTATTATTAAATGTATAATCAACGTATTTTGCAGTTAATTCCGAGAGTCCTTACGCTGGCTGGTGCTAACAATACATATATTACGAATGGCCTTAATAATATATCATCGGTGCAACATGCTGAAAAACACACTTTATTTTAAGCCTGTACATGTTCTCAATGAATGGGCATGCGTACAATTTGCTGCCCATTGCAATGCTACATCCCATAATTTCCCAGCTAATGAGACGTATCGCCGAGTTTTCTGTGCCCAACACCAATAACGACATTGACGTGACAGCGATAGTGTTTGGTTGTATTTTCTCTGTCGACTTAACGTGGAGCCGTCTTCGTATGGGGTCGACTTCACATTGGCCCGACTTATCTGCATACCAAATTCAATTGTTACAGAGTGGCTATTTTGGCTTAAGCGTCGAATGGCATGCTATTAGAAATGAGATTATCATTATACCAGGACAGCATTCGTCGCTGTGTGTTGAAATTTCATTAACAGTAAGTCTAACGTGAATTGCGATACACATATCATATTATTTAGGATAGGATAATGTTTGTCACATAATTATTGTTGTCTTCAATCTTTCTACGCACACGGTATTCAAAGATAATTATTACTTCCTCAAATCTTCTGACATTCACCTACTAGCTCCATCCGCAACATGTACACATATCATCGAATATAACTGAGTGAATTTTATATTCCAACGACAATTTCTGTATACATCAGTCCAGAGAAACAGGTCTTACACGCATCCTCCTGTCACGCCTCACTTCACTGGTCCGAGACGCAGGATAAATTCGTGCACCAGGTGACGAAACCAATCATAATATTTACGACCGATGGGCACATGATCATTATGGACAGATACAGTAAGCGCCAGAACTGACAATTTTCAATATATTCAACAACGTTTAGACCAAATTATATAAACCAGTGGTGTGACTTGTAATAGTGATAAATGCATGGCAATATATATATATGTGTGTGTTAAAGTGAGACTCCTTTTTCTAAACGACTGGAATTGACATATTGTTCATGTCAGAGGTGGCCTGTGTGCACCCCTGTCTCCACTGTTTGTTCTCATCGCTGTCTGGCTGTCAACATGCCTCCGTCCTTCTGTACATGTTGTGATTGGGGTGATAATGCGGAGACCTAATAATGGTTATTGATCACCATGTATACACACCGTTTACATATACCGTTGTATGTATATTTTTTTGTAGGAATATAGATCTATACATTTTATGCACCTGTGACTATTAATATATGTATACCAGCCTATTCATCTTTGTTAGTAATTATTCATCTATATAAATTGTATTTGACAAAATATATTGACATCATATATGCTATATTTATATTAACATCAGCATTTATTGATACAATTCCACCAAAGAACTTGAATTCAAGTTTAGCAAAAATGATATTCGTATTAATTTCCACGCATACATATCGATCTTCCGCACGACAACATAAACATATGGCGATACCGGGGCGCACATTACAGCAATTTAGATATTTTCCACAATGTCTGCAAATAGAATAACTTTGAGTGAGGTTCGGGATACACAGGCACATGATCTCGCGGCTAAATGGTCTCAATTAGAAGGAGATGAATTCAATCCCGATAGCATCCAACTTTGGAATCAAAATACATGTCAATAATTTTCGCCTATACAGGGTAAAAAGATGCTATCAAATAATATAAAATTCTCTATCTTCGGCCTAAATTGCAGAAGCCTTAACGCAAATTACGGAGATCTAAAAAATCTACTTTGTGACTTGAAAACAGAAGAAAATTTGTTTGATGTTATTGCCCTAACAGAAATATTCAAAGTGCATAGTCCCTCAGATTTTTCACTTCCGGGATATCACCCCTTAGAATTCAAATCTCGACCTGACGGCGACGATGCCAGAGGCGGCGTTGGCATTTATATAAAGGAAAATCTTCAATATAAACCAAGACCAGATTTAACAGTATTTATACCACATGTAATAGAAACATTATTTATAGAAATAAACAGAGGAGCGAACGATAATTATATAGTAGGATGTATCTATAGACCGAACACAGCACCAAAGGCTGACTTGGACAAATTTTTGTTGAAATTCGATAATATATTAGAACAAGTGAACAATACCAAGTCTTACATAATAGGAGACCTCAACATCGACCTCTTAAATTTCGATACGCATCAAAAAACTAACGATTTTATAAACAATGTCTTCATGAGAGGATTCGTGCCCATGATAACGAAACCGACAAGAATGACTGAGCACTCTGCTACCCTAATTGATCACATCTATACCAACAAAGTACAAGTTGGTCATCAAACAGGGTTAATTACTTGCGACATCTCCGATCATTTCGGCATATTCCTATCTGAATCAAACAAACACAAACCCATAAACCCCCCTCATAAAAAAGTCACGTACAGGAACTACAACACTAACAATGTCAATATTTTCAAAAACTTGTTAAAGTCATGTAAATTCGACTCAGTTCTCGGTTGTAACTCCCCTGATAAGGCATATGAATTATTTCTAGACATATATATGAACGCACATGATCTAGCCTTTCCTCTCATAACACGAAATGTACCCAAAAAATATATAAAACGCGAACCATGGATGACATCTGGACTCATTAAATCCTCTATTACTAAGCAAGAATTATACTCTAATAAATTGAAGGCACCTTCAGAAACAAATAAAATCGCCTATTTAAATTATCGTCAATTATACAATAAACTAATAAGGAAATGTAAAAATAATTATTGCTGCGATAGCCTAGAAAAAAATAAAAAATGATATAAAAAACACATGGAAAATTCTTAAAAACGCAATCAATAAAAATCAAAAATCATGTAACTACCCTCAGACATTTAATGATAACGATACAGAGCTATCTGATCCGAACATAATAGCCGAAAAATTCAATAACTACTTATCAAAAATCGGTCGAAACACCAGCAACTCCATACACACTGAAAACGATGCAAATTTCACTGATTATCTTCGAGACAGGCAAATAAACGCACTCGAAATCGAACCTACATCGATAAAGGAAATAATATTGACATGCTATACTATGAAAGGGAAAATGAGCAAAGATTACAACGGCATATCGACCGCACTTATGAAAGAGAGTATCTTCACAATAGCCACACCACTTAAGCATATATTTAATCTATCGTTCGAACAGGGAATATTCCCAGCTAAAATGAAAGTTTCCAAAGTAGTCCCCATTCCTAAAATAAATAACTCAAAGGAAATAACAAACTACCGCCCAATCAGTATCCTGCCATCGTTCTCTGAACTACTTGAAAAAATAATGCAAAAACGACTAGTAGATTTTCTAAATGAACATGAAATCTTGTATAAACACCAATATGGATTTAGACCAAATCACTCAACTTTTCACCCGATTTTGCACCTTCTAGACCATCTCGTTAAAAATAATGATAAACCGACACGGGATTCCACCTTAGCTGTATTTATTGATTTATCTAAAGCATTCGATACGATCGACCACGACATACTGATATCGAAACTGGAACACTATGGCATCAGGGGTGTAGCAATGTCATGGTTCCATAGTTATTTGAATGAGCGGAGGCAATACGTTGAATATGGTGGGACTACTTCTAACCTTATGAACACTTCCTGTGGGGTCCCCCAAGGCTCAATTCTTGGGCCGATTATTTTCTTAATATACGTGAATGATATGGTAAATTCTACAACAATAGACATTTTATCGTATGCCGATGACACAACACTGTTTACAAGCGGTAAAGATGGCGAACTAGTACAAAGTTACGTCAACAATGAATTAGCCAATGTATCAGACTGGTGCTGCTGTAATAAACTCTCAATTAATATTAATAAAAGCAACTACATGCTTTTACACCCCCAAAACAATGATCAAAAGTGGAATACTTTGAAATTAAAGCTAAATAACACTCAATTGAACCGAATAGGGAATCTTGGACATGAATCATCGGCAAAATTTCTAGGTATTCACATTGATGAGAACTTGACATTCAAAAAGCACATATCCATAATCTGCTCAAAATTATCACATGCAATCTACTGCATCAATAAGGTGAAACATTTTTTCCCAAGTAAAGCATTGAAAACATTGTACTATGCACTGATTCAAAGCCACTTAGTTTATGGAATCCAAATATGGGGTCATGTTCCGGAAGTCAAGAAAATATTCCTATTACAAAAAAGAGCAATGCGTATAATATGCAATAAGAAGTATAGGAGTCACACAGATCCACTCTTTAAAAGATAGAATATCTTGAAAATATATGACTTACACACCCTCAATTCCTCCATTTTCATGCATGACTGGTGTTATAACCGCCTGCCTGCGTCTTTTGGAATGATGTACAATAAACGAGCAAAATCAACACCAAGACACCCGAATCCCGTACTGTTAGAACTACCTAGAACTGACTGGTCAGGTAAATTGCCACACCACGCCTACCCCGCAACATGGAACAACATGGAAAAAGACTATACATCTTACCAAAGCAGGCACACGTTGAAGAAGCGCTTACAGATAGCAATGCTTAGAAATTACCAAGAAAATGTATGCTGTAAAAACAAAGGATGCCCCGACTGTGCTCTATAAATAATATGAATATTCATTGTAAAACTCGATGCAAAATCATAATTGTTCTCGACACTAACATACATATAAACATTACATATATGTAATACTGTTAATTTGATTATCCCAACACCTCACTCAACAAACAAAACAAAAAAAGACTTTCCAGCGATATATATAGATAATTCCTATCTTACTTACTTAGCTAAAGACGGCGGTATCTTACAATTCGTCTGGATTGTCTCACAACCACACCAATACTTGTCTGTGATATGCCCCAAAACTAGTTTCTAGTTAGTTTCATACACGAGAATACATGTAGTCTGTACGTATGCGTGGATAAAAAAAATACAAGCCATCTATATATATGCAAATAATTATAGTGATACTTGTTTTAGGCGGTAGCAGGAAGACAGCCCGATAGGGCTAGGCTAACCCCCAACAATATATACAGCATTTATATTATTATATGTTACTGTCATTGTATTATTCATGTGTATATTGTAAATAAATTATCCTATCCTATGAATGGACACAAATGTTTAAATGTATCATATTTTTCTTCCAAAAATACTGACTTGTTGGTATAGAATAACTAGAGGGTCTTAGCTAGACTTATAGATAATAATTGGCGGATATTTTCAAACATATTATGATGTTTTGTGGGAATATAACAAGATAAACAAAATGGTAAATAGGCTGTGGTATATCTATACCAAACAGCTTGCTGATCACCTCCAATAGTATAATGCCCGAAGGGAATACCTATCAGGAAATAACAGTCGCAATTTCTCCCCTTCTGGTGGCACCAACGTCCAACATCCTGGTCTACAATAATTTATACAAACTCAGTATATGATATTAGCTTAGTCTCACCTCATTCTTTTCATCCAGCCATACAAAACGACCCTCGACTTCACGGTCGTTTAAACCTATCCACCTATGAATACGTTGTCTATCGTTTGCTGAAACAAACGTGTAAAATATATTCAACGCAAGCAAACAATTTTCATAAGAACTAAACAGGAACAGAAGAAAAAGAGTAAACACATTAGAAAAAGCAAACGAAGAATAATAAGTAGTCATACAATAGAAATTCGTTTATGCTCGGTATCTTATACATTGGCTATTTGTTTCGCAGTTTTCGTTGCCGCATCTCTTAAAAACGTTATACGTATTCGCAATACAGACGAATACCCATGTATCTTTATCAGAAGGTTAAATTTCATCTTAAAGAAAGCAGACTCATTACTACTTGGTCGGGAAGATACGTCTCGAAGACATCCAGTACGAAGCCGCGCGATTGGTCACAGGGGCAACTGGAAGCTGTAGTAAGGAATCTTTATTACGAGAAACCGACTGGGACACACCTTCGAGCAGAATAGAAAAGGCTAAACTTATTCAATTCGTTAAAATGCTTAAACGAGACACGCATCCTTACTTATATATACTTGTTCCTCTGGAAGCCAAACCAATTACGACTTCAGACAAAATGGTCTCAGTTGCCCACGTTTTCTTGCGACAAGATATGAAAACTCATTCCTACCAGCTATAAAACTATGGAATAGCCTTCCACCATAAACGAAAAGTTGTGACTCAGTTTCAGAATTAAAGAGATATATCTCAAAATATTGCAATACTAAATCGTCATATCGGTATACAACATTTACAAGACCAAGTCAAATCTAGCACTGTCGTCTGCTAATCTATTGAAGTGACTTTAAATATGACCTGTTTTGCAATCACCTAAATAATAATCCATTCTGCGATTTTGGGCAACTGGAGACCGCCAATCATTTTTTTACTTCATTGATTAACAACAAAGAGAGAGAGAGAGAGATATATACCTGCTTTGTGTGTCTTAATATGACTCTAAATGTGATCACGTTGCTAAATTGATCGGTAAACTTAACGTAGAGTGAAAAAGCTGTCATTTTCATTTCAATTCAATTTTTTTTAGATAGAACCAAACGGGTTAACTGAGTACCATCACGAACTGATATACAAATCTCATCTATGTATATCTATAGCAACATTGTGTTTGCTAGCTTACTGAATCGCGTCCCTATATAAATACGAATGCTGATAAGCTTTACGTGTCCAAGTGACGTCATCACTTTTTTCGAATGCTGATAAGCTTTACGTGTCCAAGTGACATCATAATTGTTTTCGAGATTGTAAAGTCGAACGCTAGTAGTAAGCTTTAATCTCGGACCCATGTTACATAATATGATATTGAGACATATATTATACAGCTTAATACAAAGAGATGAAATATATTAATACCATGACTCCCTATTGTACTGTGTACAAACATGCTATATAATATATATGTGCTGTACACCCTACTGTGTGTGAACAGGAGTCCGACGGTGGGTAACGCCTCGCGATGAAAACAATTTGATATTTTCGATTTAATTGAATAGTGTACTCACTAATGCGATAAAAACGAACAGTTTATTCCGTGGAAATCACATCCAGATCAACAAATTGAACATATATTTCAAGAAATAGACGTAATAAACTCGAACAACAAACGGTGGATATAAAATGACTTTCGTGGTTTCCTGTTGACAGTCTGGCGGAGAAAAAAAGTTCCCGCAATGTGTTATATTTATATTCATTAAATTCGTATTTTCAAATATATTCATGTTGTTTATTTATGGCGGTTTCATTACAGTTTATTGTGAATTGCCTACACTGATGCCATATTCGTACAATTGAGTGTTGACCTAAATCAATGTATCAATACGCCTGATAAGCTGTGATAGTGTACGTCGATGCACGGGGGAGTGTGGGGAACACAACGGGGATGATTGTGAATGGTGCGACAGAATCGTCTTAATTTAAGTGGATTTATTTCTATTTCATAGCATTTTTTGCTCCTGTACCGGTCATGGTATAAACAAAATACACACGTAGTTTTTCTGAATACCAAATTTACACCACACGTGGGATTGATGATTTAACACACTCGCTAAAGCTCGTGTTGTAAATCATCAATCCCACTTGTGGTGTAAATTTGGTATTCAGAAACACTACGTGTGTATTCTATATATACACAATATTACATCCCAGTTTTACGAGGTCACGAGGAATCACCCTTGTGGCAGTTTATACAAGCTCAACGTCTTCGTACAAGTGGCAAAACGCGATGAATCCAGTGAATGTTAGCAAACTGGATTGTGACAGATCAGAGCTACATCATCATTGACAACTAAGCCCGGTCATCCCGCATAGCGTAATCCACCTTTCCAACAAAAAGGACCCGAGCAAGCTTGGAGATTTCTCCCACTTTCGGCCATTCCAACGCCAAATCGTACAGAGATCATACAAATTCTTTCAATCCACTACCATCGTCACTCTAGATTGCTTCTACTCAACTCAACAAAAACAGATATCAAGGTCATGTATTACCACACTGTTTCCTCTATGCCCGTCGCACAACAATATTCGAAATTGCCTGCTAATCACACGAGGCCAGCATGCTCTCACCGGCCACGCTCTATTACCCCAGCGGCTAGGCCGGAGACGCAAACCTGTCTGCGCTATCTTCTCATGAATCATCTCTGCTTGCCATTTTGCACTCTCTTCTCACGGATCGTCTCTGCTTGGGCTCACTTCTCCGCGATCTTGTCTGTGGCGTCGACCAACCGGCTGTCCTGATTGTCAAAAATTTGTCAAAAGTTCCGACCAATCACCGATCTGCCTTTATCGGCATCCCCTACGTAACGTTGCTCTATTTTTAGAATCACAAGCAGCTTGAATTTGATGGGGGGTTTCCGTTTAACTGAAGTGGGGAAATTCTATTGGATATCATCGTTAAATATCATCCTTTTGTCTATAATTCATGTTTTCATACGTATATATGAGTATTTATATTATGGATCTTTAATGACTGCATATTTCTTTTGCATTCTATATGTGAAAGGTGAGTTGTTGACAATAATTATTATAAACTTTCGGTATTTTCAGTAACTGAAATTCGTCTGCGGTGGAATGTTTTGATTGTCATTAATTCGTTAATTACGAGACTAATTAATCGAATGAAAACGACATATCTCATAGAACATGAGTCGTATATTATTATGAACAAGGCTAGCGAATGACCACTTTCATTTCGCATTATTTTAGTTTTTATCGCAATTTTACCGTTGTCTATGGAGATTCCCATGTTAATTTTGTCAACAACAAAACAATATTGTTTGCCCAGATTATGGCATGGTCAAGGCATAATTTGACATATCGAGTGATTATAGACGTCGAATCAGTGTGCACAACAATTGCTGATCAAAATGAGGCAGGTTGAAATCCTAAAAATTGTAAATGTTAGTTTTCGGGTGAAGAAAAATTTCATTTAAATTGCTTGATATATGCTCAACAACATATATACAGACACCGGGTAACTCCGCAATGCAACAAATATGTTTTTATTGGTGAAAATTATGTCGCGAAATATTAAAATGTAAATTTTCAGAAGAAAATTGTGAATTGTCACTTCCAGCTGTTCGACATGGCGTGAGGAAGGTTAAACTATAGTATTACGAGGGTCAGTGTCCGAACCGGCAGGTTCGCTATTCACATGGGAAAGAAAACTCAAGGTGGATAACATCACTGTTATTGATCTCGAGTAGCTAATCTCGTAAACATGAGAGTGTGTGAAGTAGTGTATTGACTACCAAGGACGTTGACCCTTGTGATATATATTCTTGTCAGAGCTTTGACTCGGAGACTTGTGAATTCTATCTGAGACTTATAGGTAAAGATATCCACGACGCATGCGTCGTCGTGGTAGCTATAATTATGTGTTAACTGTGGCTGCCTGATGTCGAATATTATCTTCGTCTATTACATCTCCTAAGTGGTGCCAGTGAGCTAGACGAATCTTGGAATTCTGGGACATAGACGTGCAGGCGATCACAAGGTATGAGCCAATTTGCAATTAATTGGCTGGTTCACCAGGTTCACAAATCGTATAGCTATTATGTCATTTATCTTTGGTTTAACATTGTTGTGCCAATTTTGCCATATAAGGTATACTTAGAAACTACTGTTGCTTCAGTATGTTTATTTCGAGTTGTTGTTGTTTCAAAAATCGTTGTGCCGATTTGAAATAAAGATTGGTTTTTATTTTCGAGGTTTTATTGTTATATGTACGCTCGGTGTGAGTGGCTTGAATCTGACACATGTTACTAGACATAATAATGGTTACTGGGATAATATTTTGTGTCCAGGGAAATGGTATCCAAGAATTGGATAAGACATTCTACACAGATCAGTCCCAGTGAATTATTAAATTATGCATGATAGATATATTGTGAAGAAAAGCAATTCTCACCTCGAGTAAGCTGTCAATTATATTAGTTTTTAATTGAAAACATGTGGCTAAAGCAAACAGTTGTTCAGGGAATATACGGTTATAGTTTAAATTGTTGCTAAAAAAATTCTTTATAATGTATGCTTGGAAATTACCGTTGTGCATTTTTCTATGTTGAGTTGTTGTTCAAAATGGTTGCATAAATTTGTAAAATGTGATCAGCTATAGGAAATAATCACTGGAATATAATGTGTGTCCATCGTTATATGGTATCCAATTGGTAAGATTGATTTTACAGTCTACACGTGAAGATTCCAATGAATTATTCAATGATGCATATATATATACAGAGGTAGTGAATACGCCGCAGATGTATGTCTGCTTGTTTTCAAACAAGTTGAGTTTGGTTGAACATTTTCAGAGCGAAGAAATCTGTCACAAGGTTATGGTTAGATAATTTAAACAGTGTCTTTGATGCCTATTATCGTCTATGTAGTAGGAGTTTGTCAAACAACAAAAGTAGTCCGGGTTGACATAAGTTTTGGTTTTAGAAAAGAACTTTATAGATCATTTAGTTTGTTTTGAGCAAGCTGAAGGCGTTTACATATAGTATTAAAGCATTTTTGGTAAACTTGTTTAAGGTTAAATAAATTATTTTTGAATAATGTGAGTCACTGAATAAAAATGTTCCAGGAAATTCTGGTCATACAAGTATTAAATTATCACACCATTATGCAGGTTATATAGGTATGGAACATTTACTGATGATTTTAGGATGTTTTCAAGTTAATCAGTATGATTTTAGTCAGTTCTGATATTGAACAAATTGTGGGTTAAATTTTTGGTTAAGGCTGTTCTGTCGGTCAAATAAGGGTATAATGTAGTTGTATTGTGCCTCGGATGATCGATTGGAAAACAGTAGTTATTTATGACAGTTGTCAAGAGACTGGTTTCGTCCAGAAGAATATAGGTTTTAGAAAGCAATTAGTTGAAGTGATTCTAGAAATTTAAAATTAAATAATTTGTAGTCAAGATATAGATACTTGAAGTTTGAACCATTCGGAACCATTGTTTGGGGATGTTCAAGTCAGCCCAATGGGTCAAATGCTTTGCAAGAATATCTACACAGATGGTTAGTGGTATTTTGGTCATGACACGCAGGGATTAGGTTACAATGTTGGTTTTTAAAAACATATAGATCGATGTACGGGTATCGCCATTGTATGTATGTGTTATACAAGTAAACGAAATGGTTTAATGTGTTCAAGTTTCGAACAAACCAAAGTTGATCAGAGTTGACAAGTCGGAAAGTCAGAAATGTAACTGAATAATCAATTATGGTATGCCCATACAAGAAAAGAATGGCTAGAAAATTGAGTATGCCATAACTACATCTATTACGTGTATTCTGAGAGTGTCTGTAAGTATTTAATCAGACTAACATGCTATCAAGTATGTCTAAATGTTTGTGGACGGCACTGAGTACACGTAATAATATACATGTAGAATATAAAAGAAGAAAAAAAAAGAACTTACTTTTTAAGGAATTGTCACAGAAAAGAACATGAATTTATCCAGACTATCCTGATAATTCCATTGAAGAAAATACTAATTAAAGACACAGTTGGAACAATGATTGGTTCACGCAATGTAATCTGCCAAAACATGCGAACCATAACCTCCAGATTTTCATATTTCGTTGGCGGTGCATGCGCCCCATAGAAAAAAAAGAGGCTTGTCAACAAAGAGAGAAAGGTTATCTCATACAGAAAGGTGCTTTCGGCCAAGACATCTGTATTATTGAAGTTATGGGCCCAGTTAAGCAAACATTCATACATTTCAAAATACGGGGAATTTGGTTGGTAGTGTCTCAATGGTGTTTGTACACTGGTGCGAATTCACAGGCGTAATTTCTCTGTTTATATTCTAACAATACAAGGAAGCCCCTCTCAATTGTGGACACTCAATTGTTTATTCACTTGAATGGTCAAATAGGACACAATGGAGCGTGGTGGAATACAGTGCTTATAATTTCTGTGCAAGCTACAAAGGACAACAATTCGTCCCCTGTTTGTACCACCTGGAGAAGTCTATCGGACTCATCTGTGTTAATCCATGCGCCCTCGTTTAAGGTGAAATGAGAGATTCGCTCTCGCCTGTCGTTTAACAAACGTTGTATGAGTACATGCGGTTCTGATGAGACATATTTTATTATCCATCATGATTGTCATAGACAAACATTCTACACCACTGTGAAATGGTATGTTTGTCCTGTCGATTCAATGAAGTGGTAAATATGTACATTCATCTAGCAGTTAAACTGTGGTCAGTAAATGAAGACGGTATGCTGAGATGTTATTTGTGTTAAAGGAACCTGTAATCCGGTGTACGGTCAAGTTAGAGTATTTAAATAGAAAGCTATACATTCGTTAAATGTTGTCTGGAGTCATGTGAAAATATCAGCTGTGCTCGGGCAATTGCCCAGCGATCCATTTCTCGTGCACTTCAGGTGTGAATAAGAAATAAGCTTAAAGATTTCGTCAAGAGTTGTCAGAGATTAGCAAAATAAAATTCCTATTGTGACCGAACTATTGATTTCAAATTTAAAGGGACACGTCAGAATGAAAGGGGAATGATATCTTATTTTGATAGCGAGCCATATATAATTAGGTATGTGAACCAATAAGCCAAGCAAATTGTCTCAGGGGTTGTACATTTTATTCCGTTGTTTCACAAGGAATAACTATATATAAAATATATGACATTTATGTAAAATGTCCGTAATTGGTATGGGTGTTACATGATAGTTGTTATAATTATTAGCTGACAAGTTATAGGTAACTCGACGGGTATGCCCAAATACAGGGCCCGTGATCTTTAATTTGGCGTTCCAGGTTTATGGAATCGTGCTTTGACACAAACGACGAGATTTGACACGTCGAAGCTAATGATGTTGTAAAATGTTTATGTTATAGAGCATTGATGTACATGCTGGTATATATTGTGATGTCTAATTTGGCGTTCCAGGTTAATTTGGATACTGATTTGACACGGACGACGTGGTTTGACAAATGATGTTGTAAAAGCTTATGTTATAGAGCATTAAAATACATGCTGGTATATATGGAGATGTTTAGTTTGGCATTCCAGGGTAATGGATAGCGATGTTTACGTGACAGGCGCGATTCAACACGCTGTGACAAAGAGTTTCTAAAATCTCAGTCTATAGAGCATTTGTACAAGAGCATTTGTAGGGCCTTTGAGCCAAAATTAAAATGTGAATCGGTCAAATTGTAATTTCAAAGTTGAAATCGTATTCTACACGTATAAGCGTGATGGTACACACGCTGGTGACATGAACCAGAGTTAATTCATTTTAATTTCTTAACACAACGTATGAAGTCCTATACACTTGACAGTACTATGTTGATATGCATAAGCGTGATGGTACACGCTGGTGACATGAACCATAGTTAATTGATTTTAGTTTCTTAACACAACGTATGAAGTCCTATACATTATACATTACTATGTTGATCATTTGTTTATGCCCGCATTCAAGATCGAGTCGAACTTTATTCAACTTTCGTATCGAAAAAAGGCAAATATAACCCTCAACAGGAAGTCATACCCGGGATATTAAACCATAATTAAAATTTATGCCTGAATTCAAGATCAAGTTGGAAATGTATACAACTTTCGTATCGAAACAAGGCAAAAATACCTTCATATCTGGATCAATCACTCATTCAGAATCTAGCCCGGACGCACGGGAATTACCGTCATTCTCCAACGTTGGATATGGACCCATCAATCAGTAGGAATGTGGGATCAGAACTGACTCTTCAGAACCAAAAGCTTATTCTCGGATTATCACATTCCTCTGTTTCGGAACAATTCCTGTTATCAACGATTCCGCTCGATAAAGCACTCTCGGATTATGACATTCCTGTCTTAGGAACTTGTGTGTTTTTTTCGGAACTATCCATATGCCAATTGGTATAGTTTAAATCTATATCAGGAATCATCAAGTTTTTTGTCTTTGGACAAAAATCTTGAAAAAGGTGATGAGAGTTATGTAACACTTCCAGCTGTTCGACATGGCGTGAGGAAGGTTAAACTATAGTATTACGAGGGTCATTGTCCGAACCGGCAGGTTCGCTATTCAGATGGGAAAGAAAACTCAAGGTGGATAACATCACTGTTATTGATCTCGAGTAGCTAATCTCGTAAACACGAGAGTGTGTGAAGTAGTGTATTGACTACCAAGGACGTTGACCCTTGTGATATATATTCTGGTCAGAGCTTTGACTCGGAGACTTGTGAATTCTATCTGAGACTTATAGGTAAAGCTATCCACGACGCACACGTCGTCGTGGTAGCTATAATTATTTGTTCGCTGTGGCTACCTGATGTTGAATATTATCTTCGTCTATTTGATCTTCGTGTATAATAAATGTTTGTCCATGTTCTGAGAATTCCGACTTAGTGCTAAAAGAACCTGGGGAGTATTACACATTCCAATATTTCTAACAGAAAATATTGAGAAAAAGTGTTCGACGAGGCTATTTAAAGGAAAGTTTCAGTGACAAGGGAGGTGCCTGAGAACACAGATTTTGTATTTATTTGACCTAATTTAAAATTATTTTTTGGATGAATAAGTTTAAATTATAATTTTGATATTAAAGGTACCAAATCCGATCAAACGCTCCTAAATTACTATTTCTTTGGCTTCGGGGGTAAAAAGTAATTGATTCGAGTCGAAGAAACCACCCACCAAAGCTCAGTGATCAGATATCGATTTTCGAAGTTTTTTATTTATCGAGATGTGTAATAATATGAGGCCCAGAAACGCGTGGGCAAATCTAAAATCAAGTGATAATACGGTCAAATTTCGTTATACTTTAGAGATAATATGGCCATATTTTGTTGAATAACATGTTGATAAATAACAAGTTTTGGGAAATTTGTTACCATAATTGAGAGTGGTTAGCATTATTTTGTTGCAATAAATCAATTTTGATATGTGAAAATGGCCTTGCATGCATATGGGATATTCTTATTTCATCCTAAGATGTGTATCATAATAGTTGTAAATTTTTTATTAAACAACGTGTTGATTTGAGTTTTATGCTTTTGTGGTGATTTGATTGTTTTAGAACCACAGTGTTAAAAAGCGTACATACACGTGTATGCTATAAATCTGTGAAACTCCATTTTGCACTAAACTTTGGTAAACTGTGCTCTTGAAAATGCTAGTTTATTTTGCACAAGGGATCATCCTCCTACACCAAAACTCGGTGCATTTAACGTCTCAATAGTCCTTGTTGATATTCAACACTGGGTTGTAATGCTCTCCACTACAGCCCCCCCCCCCCAATTGCCTGTCCCGGATTCCCACTCGCCCGTATACACCACCCCGATATATGCGAGTAGCGTTCATGTATATAGGGACAGTGCATAATGACAATGCGATTGGGGGTGTGGTGGAAAGGGGCAGCAGAGCGCAAAACTATTAAGCCCCTGTGCTATTTAACAGTTTCTTCATTCCCAACGCCAGTATATTTTCCTCTGGCAGGTAGTATTCAAATTGCAATCATCAAACTGAATTAGTTGCAATTTCTAAACAAAATGACAGTTTATCATGCAACATTGTGCTCCATATTGAATGAACAAGTCTTGACATAGAGTGTCTGTCATTTGCAGAATGAGGTCCCCAGAGGGTAAATTAAGTAATGCTACCCTGCTGCACAGTTGAGATATGCGGCTTGACAGTTGACACTCCCACTTATAAATGGCATGCATGATATGCCAAAGGGGATTTTTAAGTGATACTGATGTACAATGATATCTCCCACTGCCCCTGGTGCATCTCCCCCGCCCCGGGTATCTCCCCCCCTAATTTTTTTCCCCCACTTATTTGATAGTAGTATGTTATGAAATGAGAAGAAACTTTAAATTTCAGGCCATAATAATATAAAATGAGTGAGAACAAAAATTATACGGGTGGGGGGGGGGGGTGTTATCAACTGTTATACATCAGTAAGGGCCTACTACCTAGGCCTGGCCTACTATAATGCATACCCCCTCTGCAAACTGGTACTTGGGATTCATATTCATTTTAGGTTTTAACCTGTGTTCATGACTCAAAAAAGGCTGCCAAACAGCTGTTATAGCATCAAACTGTTCCAATTTTATTATTTCTTAGCCAAACTGACTCATTTTGGTGTTTTTGTTCAATATCATGCCTGAATTAATTTGCACATATTGCAGGGGGGCGGGTCGGAAAAATAATTCAAGCACGTATGGCATTTTTTCCCTTTCGATCATTTGTTTTACCCACCCACCCCCACCGCCAAATTTTTTTCATTTTTCGACAGTTTTTTCCGACCATTTTGGACACACACCCCCCTTTTAACACTAAACAGAGATTTGCGAGGAAAAATTCACTGTAAACAGCTGTGTATGAATTTCTGTGCATACTATTTGTCATGGATGTTAACATTGACATGTAAATAGGAACGATTCATTTTGGGGTCATTCGGCCAAAAAAACATGGCTACAAGCGGCCATCTTGGATTTCAAAATTTACAACAAAATACAACACGATAACTGCCTGCAGTTAGTTTAGCAGTTAGAATTACATTATTTCTCTTATTTTAAGGTGTTTTAAGCCAAACTCATTGCAAAAACAGTAAAAAAAAACAAGCAGGAAATTGTTTTTTTAGTTGCAGAAAAAATTGCTTGTTGGTGGCTTTGACCACCCACCCACCCCGGCATACGTGCCGGACATTTTGTTTTCACCCGCCCTGCATATTGTAAATAATTCTATGCAAAATCCACCACTTCCGTATGTGTTAACTGGTATTCATGATTCTGATTCATGGTGGGGTGGGGGCAGTAGTGACAACCACAGATATGTCTACACATAGTGAACAAATGGGATCTTTGTGTGAGACAAATAATCGGGAAGGGGCTGAATATTCCAAAGTTAACTTTTGATATACATCATATACATGTGAAGTTATTGTTCTGTGCATGTAATTTTGTTCAATATTAACACAATTTTATTCTCTCTTTACAGCGACATACATGACTGTGGCTACCGGTAATGAGAATGACAGCTGAGAGGAGAGAAAACAGAACCAAAAATTAAGTTGTAAAAGCCAATCATGCAAGAGAATGGGCTATCAATCCACTAGCATATTGAGGAATCACTAGGAACCTGCAGTTCAACAGATCCTAGCAAGAAAATTTAATGATGCCTGTCTTGGATAAAGAGCTGAGCAAAATTAAGCTCAAATATTTGATTTCCTACATGCACATAACTATATTGTGTGCATTCAAATTCCCTTTTACTCAAGACAGAAGGTCTCAAGCCCTTGTAAAAGCAGAGAGGATTTTTTTGTTCATACACATTTAACTTTCAAAAGTTCTAATGCTCCTGTTAAAATAAAAAGGTAAAGTAAAATAAAATGTCCATTATTCAGCCCTATTTAGCACCCTTAGTAAAAACTAATTCTGCATTATTATTATTATTACTATTATTTAATTCAGGCAGGATTGCCTATAGAAATATCATAAATAAATACAACAATAAATCAAAAGAAAACACAAATTATGTATATAAAAGTCTATTCCAGTGTTGAATCAGTTTTGAGGATGTAATGAGACTGAAATAGCATATTGCTTTGACGATTGTATTGTCACTGTCAGTTACTCTCTCGCAAAACCCGAAAACTGTCTTTCTTCTCATCTCCGTTAACGACCTTACTCCATCGAACGCGAACATTCCACTCGCACTACAACCCCTACTGTAACCCATCACCATCCTGTACACATTGTTATAACACACTGTGAGCTTCTTGTATGTTGACTGTTTGTAGGCGACCCATAAATGTGCGCACTATATAGGCGAGACAAACCGTTCAAATAGGAATCTCTTGACTTCGCGGGAGCATTTAGAGAACTTTCGGATGATCATATTTGAGCGAGCACAAATTGACCGATATTGGCGTTGGATATCATCATCGTCGGTCTGGTCCTCCGATATGATGTGTCCCAAATATTTGAAAGATGGAACATACTTAATATCAGTTCCGCATAATAGCAGTTGATGCACGGTTTTTATGCTGAGATCTTTTGGTATAAAAGACATCGCAACAGTTTTAGATGCATTATACACCATCTTAAGGTCACCGGCACAGTCCTCACACACCTTTAAGAGTCGACGAAGTCCAAATATTGATGGAGAAATTAAACACGTGTCGTCGGCATATGATATATGGTTTATGAGTTTTCCCCCGACGATGCAGCCAGCGTTAGTTTTGTTGAGTTCTTCACTTATTGTGTCTATGTAAATTTTAAACAACAGAGGACTAAGTATACCTCCCTGTCTAACACCACTATGTGGATGAAAGTCAATAGAATGGGAAGACCCCCAGCGTACATTATATTCCTGGTTTCTAAACCAGTCTTCCAATAGCCTGATGAAATCCACCGACACGCCTCGCCGACTCAAGATCTCGAAAAGTTTGTTGTGATCCACCCAATTGAAAGCCTTACTTGCCTCCAGGAAACAGACAAACACTGGTGTGTATTTCGATGTGTAGGACCTGATGATTTCTTTCAGCGAGTATATGCAGCTCTCTGTTGAATGTTTTTGTTTGAAGCCAAATTGATTATCTCGTGTGATTAACTTGTCGCTTATTTTGGTCAACAGAACTGATTCGAATACTTTCGACACGATGCTGGAAATAGCAATTGGTCGATAATTTTCTTTAGTAGAGCGATTTCCCGCTTTGTTTTTAACAATGGGAACTAGTGTCACATTCAGCATCGATTTGGTCACATGTCCATGTTGTAACATTGCATTGAATATTATTGCCCAACTTGTGTTTATATTACTAGAACAATATTTTAGATGTTCTGACGTAATATTGTCCGCACCACAAGCCTTTCGCATATGTAGTTTACTTATAGCATCTTGTATGTCAGAGTCGCAAATGTTTAAAGTTTCACAATCATTCGATCTTATATTGACTCGTGTTTTCTTTGTATATTTACCAGTGCCTCCAAGGATATTGGAGAAATATCCACTCCACATTTCACAGATGTTTTCTTCTCCGGATACTCCATCTATCGTTAGCGCATTTCCACATTTGTTTCTGTTGTGTTTGGATACCGAATTCCAGAATTGCATATAAATTAAAATGGAACATAGATTTTATTAATGTATAAGTTTCATCATTAAATTTCCTGTTTTCTTCAGACTTTTATTTGGAAAATATAATGTAACCACTTCTTAAATATTATAATTGATAGCCCTTTAGCCCGTCAATTAAAATTGCTCTAACATGTTTGCAATGTTAGTATCTTATTTATGATATTTTAGGTGGCCCATGGGGTGGGGTACCTCATGATTACAACATATCTGATAATTGTTCCAGGTCAGTTTGGGCCGGTCCTATTATAGGCTTACATATTACCAAGGCTTTCAAATAAAGTAGCTAGTCGCA
Organism: Siphonodentalium dalli; assembly: GCA_032622095.1. Taxonomy (NCBI): domain Eukaryota; kingdom Metazoa; phylum Mollusca; class Scaphopoda; order Gadilida; family Siphonodentaliidae; genus Siphonodentalium; species Siphonodentalium dalli. The sequence continues at coordinate 297,075,656 of CP136063.1, forward strand.
TAATTGGGCATGCCCCCATAATTCTACAAAATAATTTTTATACCCCTCTCCAAAAGATGGGGTTATACTGGACTACATGACATCTGTCCGTGCATTGGGGGTATCAGATTTAGTTGAAATTCGGTATGCATCTTTGTTATCTTGTGAGATAACGACCCTTTATAATCTCACAACTTGATTCAAACTATACGAATGTCCCAATATATAAAACCCCAACTCAGATATTCGTGTTCGGTTCTTAACAAAACCTCACACGTCTTACTCCCAGCGAAGACATACACACAATGAAGATGGCTCCCATATATGGTCAAGGGAAATGACCATAACGGAGGAACCAATCCCGATTTGTATTGCCAAACGCCTCATCTAATATGCATCTCAAATAGTATATAAGAAACAACCACATCCCATCACTTCATGCTTTCACTAGACTCATCTCATCTCGAGGTTAGTATACCTCTCCAGGCATCACCCACACCAGGCATCACCCATTCGGGGACCTCACTTCGCGGCGACTCTTGATCATCATATTTGTATACACTGCTTATCTTATTCACGACGTAATAAAGACTTGTACATATATATAGATCTATGTGTTCATTACCTCACATAGTATTAATGGTACCGTGAACAGTTCTACGTCTCACCACACAACTTGAAGTCTCGGCCACTAGACGATCACTAAAGAGCAGAAACAATCTCAAACCGCTACTCAACCACGGGGATACAGCCTTACACTCCAGCCACGGAGAGACAGCCTCACACACTAGACCACTGCATCGGACAACCATAACTCAACCCTTTGGGCACACAGAACCGCATACCAACCCTTCGGACACACAGGACCGCACACCAACCCTTCGGACACACAGGACCGCATACCATATCATCTGATATAGACGAATCAACCTTTTGTTCTCATACAACCAGCTCACATCGTATATCCAGCTAGCAACATTACTCACGCCTCTTGCAGACCGGATCCAGCTCCACATAAACATTAACATCCGATTTGGACACCCTTCTGTTTCCAATAAACACTACAAGAACATTCTGTACATCATCACAGACTCGTGCACATTATTCTTCTCGGAAATTGGTGAGTGACCATCTTTTCTTTCCCATTTGCTGTCAAATTGCGCACCCCCTATTTTTAGCATTCTTTTACTCCTTTCACGTGGGTTATGGACACATCACCTGATTCTACTACACATACACTACCTACCCATCCTACTACAATACATGCTTCGAACGATCAGCCCATACCACCAACCTCTAACAAACGACATTCAGTTCTTAATTTTAAAACTTACTGTAGATACACTTTACCCCACCAAATAACTTTATCGCCACAACTCATTAAATATTGCAATCCCATTCGCATTGATATAACGCACGATACAATCTGCTTATACGTGCGTTGTATGATTACAAATAACTACTCAGGACATACACTAGATTCCTGGAACGAGTGGCATACATTTCCGTCTCATTTTACTGATTATCCAAAACTTATTGTCAACTCCATAGTCGCGGCAATTCCCATAAAACATCCTAATAAATCCCCTGAATCGTGTCAAATACACCTGAATCGCATAATACACCGCCACGGCACTTGGAAAAAAATACAACAGATCTCGTACCCTTATCATAGATCCCCACACAGACGTCGTTAAACCCTCAATCACATAATGGAGTCACCACCTCCGCAGAGCAGCGATTATTTTCATCCAAGCCAAACTTATGATCATCACCTTGAATTAAACCGGGAAACGGACCGATCAACCGCAAGACCCCCCACACAGACATTACTAATGAAATGGGCAAAGATACTCAAAACCTGCTATTGTCACGGCTTACCCAGGAAATTAGCCATTTCACTAGTTCTATCCGCGACCAGACGGATAGTTTAAAAACTCAAACAACGATAACGGCACTTTTGGGTATGAATTCCATTATTGAACCCTTCGATGGCAAACCTGACGCTTTTCCCCAATGGGTCCATGCGGTGGAAAAATACTCCCGCGTGATTTCGGCACAAGATGAGACTATAATAAAAATTGCCGCTCAAACATGTAAATCTCAAGTTTCTGAATTTATCCAACGCTTCATAAATGAAAATAACACGGACGGAAAATTCACGTTCACCTGGGCCGATTTGAAATCACAATTACGTTCATTATTCAGTTCCATAACCGATTCGCCTCAGGCCCTTTCCTCATTACCAGCCATTAGGCAGAGACATACGGAAACAATTTCCATGTTTGCAGAACGCATACGTACCCTCTCTAAACACGCGTTTACCGATGAAATTAATACAAGAGCAGTACAAACACAATTAGTAGCATTCTTTTCCGATGGCATTCGCGACTCTGGTATTAAATTCAGGCTTCTCAAAGACGACCCCGTAACGCTTGATAGAGCTACTGATATTGCCCTACGCGAAATGAACATTCGGCAACGTTATCGCTTACGTTACGGTGAACATCATAATGATTATAATCAATTCCCACAGTTACAATCCCCTCAACCAATGGATATCGACAATAACCACCGGCACATTCCAAGAGGGCCATCACAATCCACTTACAACCCCCGCCAATCCAAAGACAGACACCGAATCAATGATCACCCCCACAGGCGCCAACCTTCAAATTCTCATCACCCCTACTCTGCACCAAGGGTCTCCCATCAAAACCGTATCCAAACCATGGATGGAAGATATGCTACAACACCTCAACGACCCCTCTTCTGTACATACTGCAGATTAAATAACCATACAACAGACCAATGTAGACGTCGGGCGCAAAATAATAATCAATTTTTAAACAGATAAGGACTTATTCCTACACAAATTTAACCCCAAGTAGACACAAGGCAATGAGTCCAATTACACATAAAATTAGTACCATAGACGACCACAATCATAGATATGCTAAATCTCATCGAACATACGAATCTCAAAAGCATAGAGTCTATAATTCACAGCTGCAGCCCATTAATCATTACCCCACGCTCCCATCAAAGTGTCAAAACCAACGATATATTAATTACCGCACGCGGCGCTCACTTAATCGTCCTCGCCATAGGCAGGTCACACATACCACCAACTGCAATAACAGGTGTCCCCCTATGAAATCCATGTTTCATAATGTTCCCAATAAGCCTATCTTACCTCTTCTTGACTTAAAGTTTCCTTCTCAATTTAAAACCGCGAATCGCCTTGAAAAACCAAGGCACCAACAAATTACTAATTCTCAGTCATCATCAAAAAGAAAGTCAACATGCACCAATTCTCGCAAATCACATTCCAATACTGCAATTAACCCTGTAATACCACCATTAAAACCCATACAACACACAATACCAGTACTTAAATATCCAAGTGATATGACAGATGGTGCTCTAAACCAAACACCATGCTCAACTATCATTAAAATACACAAACAACTCATTCGTTCACTATTACATTAGGGAGCAACCACCAGTTATCAAAGAGCCCCGATGGGATATGTCTCGATCTCAGGGTATTTTTTGAAAACTCATTAACATGGCCCTCCATGACCTCCGGTTTGTAGAAGGTTTTGTCGATGACCTGATCTGTCATAGTTCCGATCCTCAAACGCATATACAGCAGCTCACAAAATTATTTGACAGACTCAGGGAATACGGCTTAATAGTTAAACTATCAAAATCTAAATTTTGCCAACCACAAGTCAAATTTATAGGACATATTATTTCCGACAAGGGCACATCCCCTGACCCTGAAAAGATTTCAATTATCAAGTCTCTACCACCTCCGAAATCAGTTAAAGAAGTCCGCAGATTACTTGGAATTCTTAATTTTTACAGATCATATTCTCTTACATTCGCATCCACGGCATTGCCTTTAATCAAACTCACAGCTAAATATGCTAAATTCGTGTGGGATGCGCCATGCCAAACAGCGTTTGACACGATTAAAGAAAGCTTAACAACTGCCCCCATTTTAGCTTATCCAAATCCTGACAAACTTTTCGTTCTCACAGTTGATGCATATATCCATAGTATCGGTGCAATACTATCACAATATGCTAATAGCTAAGATGATAAACACGTTGAACTACCAATCGCGTTCGCCAGTAAAAAAAACTTAACAAATCACAAAGGAATTATTCTGTCAAGGAAAAAGAAGCATTCGCTATATACACATTTGCAAGACAATTTAAATTTTACTTACAGGGATCCCAAGTAGAGATTAAAACAGATCACTTACCCCTCATCAACATGTTTAAAAAACAGGATCTGATAAACACAAAAATTCAAAAATGTTTTTTGGAAATATCAGCATTGAACCCAAAAATGACTTATATTAAAGGCACGAACAATGTTACGGCCGATTTTTGCAGTCGTATAAACACCAACACACAACCGTTCATCAATTCTTGCACAGATAGCGACCCAAATCAACCCACCAATCCCCTTGTACAGGATGTTAATATCCTTGACATGAAAGATATTCAAGAATTTTCAAAACGAAACAAACAAACAAAAAAGAAGACGAATACTGAATCAGAAGTTGATCTTGAGGACAGCCCGGTCCTTCCTCACATAACTAACATAAGAGATGAACAATCAGCCAACCACACAATAACCGAAATTATCAAACAAATGCAATCAACAAATATACCCGAAAAATTAGCAAAAACCTTCATTCTTAAAGATGGTATCCTACACTATATATCAATATACAATGACATACCTAAATTGAGCATATACATAACGGACAAAATAGCACAAGACATCATATCACAATATCACAGTCTCGGACATAGAGCGGTACAATCGCTCTATCCAAAAATACGAAACAGATATTACACACCCCAGTTGTTTGCAAAAATTGTCACATACATAAACAATTGTCATACATGCCGACAACGAAATGCTCACAATCCAAAAATTCCAACAGCCTCTCGCAATCACAAACAGAACACAGGTGGATCTATTCCAACCTTTAAAATAGGCCAATCCGTCTATTACAAAATCCACCAACCAAATAACAAATTTTCATTTAAATATGAGCCGTTTTGGCGCATCTTAAAACAAACAGGCCCCATATCTTACATATTAAGACATGACATATCTGCAAAATTAACAAAATCACATGCTAAACACATCAAACCATCCCCTGTTGATGGGCCAACACCTCAACGGCCCAATCACTTAAAGAATAAACGACATAATCGATTTACATTTCCACCGAGTGAAGCCAATATTGATAGTAATAACTCTCAATCTACTTTGGAATCAGACGATGACCTCAAAACAACGGCAATTAGATGCAAACAACTTGAGCGATCAAACACAGACGACAGCTCTTCAATACCATTGGCTGAATTGGCCAACAGACTCATGGCTTCGAAACATTTTAATAACACAGACAACCAATCACACCCACAATTTTCATCCAGCGGCCAGTCAAGTTCGCAATCACAGGAACCAAATGTCATAAAACACAAATTAATTACGACAGAAAATTCTTACAATACTACATCAGACACAAAATCAAGTCGGGCATCTAACAAACGCGGCCGGCATCGTAAATTACATACACCGAACGCCAAACACAAGCCAAAAGATTCATCGCTAGTTAATCTCCAATCTACATCATCCAATAGTTCCCACTCATTTAGCAGCCGTTCAAATGATACAACGAATTGGTCAAACGAAAGTACGGAAACATATGATTTATATCAGATGACAACTGATATCGAACATTCATAATCATGTATCAAAATACTTCACAATCACTAATGCTAGATAGTGTACATAACTATTATTAGTATTATATAAAACATGTTTTATTCACAAAGGCAAACAAAACGACACCTGCCCCTACCCCGTTATATTTAGAGAAGACACACTGTCATCTCACAATATGGGCTTGCAAAAAGAGCGAAAATCTTGACCAGGCCTGGTGCATGGTCAGATCGCATATAGAACCACCAGGGTACTATTTCGCTTACCAAAATCCAATTCTCGATAACAGATGTACGATGAGTCATCATGACTCAAGCCTTGAAGCAATTAAACCCAATTAGCATGTAATATAGATCCTTAGTACAACTACTGACAGGCAGCGTCTTTCACCAATCTATTACGCACGGCTCGTGCCACACCGTCAATCACTGCTTTCGGCATCTCTCCCACCTCAGCGTTTTAAATACTAATGGGATTCCCATATGGTACACTCCTGTTGGTCTGAAGTCATAACTTCAAAAGTATATACAGACAAATATCTCAGAAGAAACTAAATTTTAATTCTGAATTATCTACTATCACTTACAATATTATATATCCGCATTCGCGATATCCTTTCAATTCGTGTATATATATACATATATCGATGAAAATTATGGAAATCAGGAAACCACGGCATTTCCCCGTTAACGTATACAACCCCCCCCCCCCCCCAACGCCGCAAGACACTATATATTATATAGCATGTGATACAATAATCACGGCATTTTTCCGGCAAGATCACTTCCACCAACCCCCCCCCCCCAACGCCGCACGACACTATATATTATATAGTATGTGATACAATAATCACGGCATTTCCCCGTCAACGTATACAACCCCCCAACGCCGCACGACACTATATATTATATAGTATGTGATACAATAATCACGGCATTTCCCCGTCAACGTATACAACCCCCCCCCAACGCCGCAAGACACTATATATTATATAGTATGTGATACAATAATCACGGCATTTCCCCGTCAACATCACTTCCCCCAAATACCGCCAAAAACGCTCTTTATTATAGAACGATTGGTACAGAAACCACGGAATTTCCACCATCACTGAATACCTCGTCCGTTTCCCACCTCACTTCTCACAGACATTTGCCGACATTATTTGAACCCATGAAACCCCGAAACAAACATATAACGCTCTTTATTATAGAGTGTATATTATCTCAATCCCGACATCTCTCCCATATTCAATAAGTTCCCATAAATTTTCCGGAACAACTAAAAGCATATTTATTTTAACGAACAAACGCCCTCAAGCAATATCTCTTCGCACCATCTACACATAAAGTCCACTTATAAATTAACACACTAAACATCATTTAATAATCAGATAATAACTCAGATAGTAAGTCCTGTGTGCACTGTGTACAAGTGTACACATGGAATTTCGTATCAGATAAAGCCCAGAAGGTGTTATATTCAATATTAAGAGATTGAATACCTCTTAAAATAGTAACACGCATAGCAACAGAGACATGCGAAAAACTTGCTTCCCTCAACAACAAAAAATAAATAAATAAATAAATACAATAAAAATATGTTACACCAAGTATCATATCAATAAATAAGAATCTTGATACATAAATTAATCAGTAATCACATAAACAAACCATTATCGCAGCAAATTTATATCCATCACAAAAATAACCAAAATTATCCATAATTATTCACTAAATTCGATAGCCCTATCTAGATAAAACAATTAACCAAGATTCACAACCTCACAAGTGTATCATAATGTCAAACTCAAGTGTCCCACACAAACCAATTATTATGACATGAACACCGATAGGTGAACCTTCCATAACGATTTAGTACGCTTACCATACCCCCCACATATCTAGTGAGGAACAATTCCCCTTCAAATTTCCATGATACCCGAACGCCCTTCCACAAGAAATCCCCAATAACGTACATGTTAACGGCCAATCAAGGCCTAATTAACTTAACATATAACCTATAACACACGACAAACGTGCGTACACAATTACCATAAAATACCCATATACTATTCCACATCCATTTCCCATACCACATGAACGCCCTTCCACAAAAAAAAAAAATCCAAATATAACGTACATGTTAACGGCCAATAAAGGCCTAATTAAATTAACATGTGACATACAAAACACGACAAACGTGTCACACATAACACATCGTACACCCCACCCATAATAACCAAAGCCGCATGATAACGCGTGCTAACACATATACATGTGCAAGACTAAACTTAACCTGACTAGCATGTATGTGTAAATCACAATATATCACCCCAACACGACTACATCGTATACATACCCTCCCCCCCCCCCACCGCCAAGATAACCAGCGCCACATGATAATGCGCGCTCAACATATTATCATTACGAGGTAGATAGAACTACTATTTCATGCGTCAATTGCACTCATACTATACAATCACCCATGTATTTGTTTACAGTAAACTGCCATCGCAATCTTCAAAGAAAACGACCATATACAATCACAATATTACCTCCTGTCGCCATGATAACTTTACCACCAAGGTGCATAGCTACACAGCCAGCATCAAATCAATTACATTCACAACTTTGAATTCATCAAACATCACCATCAAGACACAAATAACTCAATTACAATCGACTATTGAATTACACAAATTGCCACAATGGAAACCATGATTCTCGCTTCCATCCATAACTCACCCCTCAATCTCTATTGATCATTTTATCAATAATACCATTTTTTTTTATAAGGGGCACAAACCCATAGACAAATTATAATTTCGTTACTGCACACACACCCCTACAGCTGTATATACTAACGCCATTATGACACATACCAATCCCAAGCTTTCACACAACTGACCATTGATAATCATCAATAAGATTGGTCACGGGTCTCGCCACCTATCAACAAACACATTAATCAGTGCCTCACCGTCCAAATTCACAGCGCTAAACATATGTCACATTCCAAGCAATATTTCACCCATTATGACATGTGCCAACCCCAATCATTAAGATAACTGACCATCGATTATCATCAATAACATTGGTTAAGGACCTCACCACCTATCAAACAGACACATTAATTAATGTCTCCCCGTCCAATTCATAGCTCGAACATATTATGCCACACTCCAAGCAATATTTTACCTCTGATATCACGATATCACGCTCTTACAAATTTACCTGTGCAATTGACGGCAGATGTGAAACATTTGGTATCTCATTACCACAATCCCGAATGTATACATATCATCATGATTTTATTAATAATACAACATGCATTTATATAATACATCACCAATGTACATCATTTACAAAACATACCATGCACTATTACCGTATTGTTATATTCATTACTTCTCATACTTGTATCTCTATACTCTATTATCATACCTTATCCTACATATCAATCTAGCACGCATTATGACTGCTTGCCCGATCATTTTATATAGCAACCCGTATATGCTTTTCCCACCATTTATTTCATAATCTCATAATATTGCGTATTATCATTTTAAAACAACTTTGTTCCACATGTATTAGTCATAACCTCACCCCAATCAATGTTACAAAGTATCGATCGACTTACTATATTGTCACCATCGTCATCATACTTCATTTCAGCCTCATCCATATTACACGATCACAAATACCCCAGTTAGGTCCATCATTTTGATGTTACATAAGATTTTCCGCTGCGCTAAAAATCTTACACGGGTGGGGGGACATATGTGAGATAACGACCCATTATAATCTCACAACTTGATTCAAACTATACGAATGTCCCAATATATAAAACCCCAAACTCAGATATTCGTGTTCGGTTCTTAACAAAACCTCACACGTCTTACTCCCAGCGAAGACATACACACAATGAAGATGGCTCCCAAATATGGTCAAGGGAAATGACCATACCGGAGGAACCAATCCCGATATGTATTGCCAAACGCCTCATCTAATATGCATCCCAAATAGTATATAAGAAACAACCACATCCCATCACTTCATGCTTTCACTAGACTCATCTCATCTCGAGGTTATTATACCTCTCCAGGCATCACCCACACCAGGCATCACCCATTCGGGGACCTCACTTCGCGGCGACCCTTGGTCATCATATTTGTATACACTGCTTATCTTATTCACGACGTAATAAAGACTTGTACCTATATATAGATCTATGTGTTCATTACCTCACAATCTGGAGGGCTTTCAAAAGAGGGTTCATTGACATTGTACACTTTTTCAGTTCGAGAGTTTTCCCTCTTTGTTTATCTGAACATGTTGGATTTCCGTCCATCCGATCATATATCTCAGCAATGGGTTATTGGATTATGTTGAACATTTGTTGGAGGTTTGGCACCAGGAGGTCTTTCACAAGGGTTCAGTTCTGTTGTTTGCATTTTCCGTTATACAGTTATCCCTCTTTATTCATCAGAAATTGAATTATTGTCGAGTCAGCTCACATATATTTTTTAATTTGGTTTCTGTCCTGCCCATGTTTAATTGGCACCCGAGGTGCAACTTATTGTTTTGTTTATTTTGTAATGGGGCCAACTGTGGATGGCGCATGTGCCCTTATGGTGATATATTTGGTGTGATCGGTGGGTTACTGCATGGGTTAACTGATAGACATTAAGTGAATCAAATTTGTCATTATACATATAAATAACCGACATAAACGTAATTGATGTGATCACTTTATATACCACATTCACCACAAATCCCATATTAACCCTTAGGCCCTACTCAAGCCAATTATGTGACACCTCTTGAACTGTGTTACCTTCGGTGGTCATTTGAGGCATTGGCAATATATGTTTGGCTGTGGCTGTATTTTCATGGTAAATAAAGGTTTTGTTGCTGACTGTAAATGAAGTAGCGCAGATGGCGTTCAAAATCAAATAATCCAAACTCAAAGATCCGTGACACCCTCCTTTGCGCAGTGACATTGATGTTCGGTGGGTTGAGTGCTTAATTATATCGCTTCAAGTCAGTGGCGAATTTCAGTTTAATAATAACAGCTACTGTTCATTACAAAAAAGGGCCAGTGTTAACTGGCTTGACATCCCCAGACGGCTACATGGTCTATCAGGTATGGCAATTTCCAATGATAGCTACTATAGCTATATGTAGCTATTGTAGTTACATGTGACTATCGTAAAACAATATTTTACCAATTGGCATGGCTCGTAAGCATTACCGCGAGCTGTTGCAACTAAGGGTGAGGGGTATTATTGTGTAGCTTATGAAACCACTGCCGGTGTCATTTCGGTTGCGGAATATCCGACAAGCATAGATGAGTACGTGTATCTGTTTAGAAATATGTTATGCTATGTGATATTGGACTCGCATCCATACACATATGTTCTACTATTCTTGTATTTAGTACACTTGTCAGGAAAAAGTAACCATGTTCGACTATTTTGTTAATTATACATGGAAATGGCAAACTATATTTTAACTATAATTGGGAATTGCCAGACCTGTCTATCGTTGGTCTATCGACATCGTCGCCGTCGTCGCCCTCCTCATCATGGTCGTCATCATTATCATCTTCATCATTATCTTCATCATCATCGTCGTCATCTTGATCGTCATCGTTGTTGGTGTCTTCTCATAATCGTCATCATTATCATCGTCATCGACTGCATCGTCATCGTAGTCAGCATTTTCATCATCGTCATCATCATCATCAGCGTTGTCATCCTGCTCGTCGTTGTCATCATATTCATCATCATCTTCGTCATAATCATAATGATCATCATCGCCATGAACATCTTCGCTATCATCATCTCCATCAAATGTCGATATTTCGTTGAATCTGTCAATGAAGCATAGGATTGAAAAGAATTTAAAAAATCAGTGCCGTTCTCAATATTCGCGCGATATAGAGTGACCACTGTCGGCACAGAAAGGCGTTAACGCCGCAGATGAAGATGTCACCAAACGCTGATAATCTGTGCAGTAAATATTCGTAGTATAGAGGTCTGATGAGTTTTCGAGTGTTTTTATGTGTATCTGAGACTGATCAATTGGACTGCGAATGTCATCTGAAATATGAATCCATAACATATTCGAAATATTGTGTACATATCTATTATGAATGTATTTTAATTGAAATTAATTGAACATCCATCTCAGCATTCAGATTTTCGATCTAAAAAAAGTGAATGGATGATAACGTGATGCCTTGATCACACGCACGTCAATGTTGTTGTTCGCATGCACGCAGCTAACCGGATATTCGTTTAGTATTAACATGCTTGGAGTTTATATGTAGACCACACATGCAGGACGAAACGCTACAACGTATCAACGATTTATAAACCGGCACATAAATCGTCTACTCCAACAGATCAGAACCCTTGTATTTGCGATCATCGGGTGTGCAGAGAACCACAGAGGAGAGATACAATATTTTGTGAAGCATACGTTCTCGGAGCTTAAGATGGCATTCGCGGTCCAATTGATCGAATGCCGGCTGATACGGAAACTGGCTCTTATGTACCCTGGCTGATACGGACCCTGGCTTTTACCGACCTCCGGCTGATACGGACCCTGGCTTATACGGACGGCGGCGTTTACGGACCCTGGCTTTTACGGACCTCCGGTGCATACGGACCTCAATTAAAATTAAATTAAAATTCTAAAATTAGGTATATTTTTCTTCATTTAAATAAATCAAAATAAAATACTGACAAAATGCATATCTTCTTCTGGGTCCGCTTGTAAACAAAGCATATAGCCGTCACTGGATACTAGCTTTCTGTTGCGTTTCTTAAAACCATTGTCGATCTGAAAAATCTTAAGAAATCTATATACCATATTTGTTTTTACAAAGCTGTTTTCACAACAAATCGAACTCACGTGGATTCAAGCTGATCACCAGTCACTGACCACTCAGCATAGCGTGTCTGTTTATACAACGGTGAAAGTATCACTTGTTTATACAAAAGTAAAGGGATTATCCGGACATTTGTGAGACCACATGATTTTTGTCAAAATTCATATGTTATTCGCATCGTTATATAGAGTAGAGTACTGTATTTTGCACTCATCCATGGCTCATATTTATTCATTTGTTGCATACATTATATTGGGTATAATATGAGATGGTCCCATAAATGGCAAACATTAGTGTTCAGTTTCCCTTGGGGTGACAGAAATGACTTTATCACCCCTGACAATATACTTAAATATTTATACTATATATATTTGTATTTGTATGAGCCGAAGGTCCATAAACGCCAGGGTCCGTATGAGCCTGGATCCGTAAGAGCCAGGGTCCGTATCAGCCGCATACCCAATGTATCAGTCTCAGATACACATAAAAACACTCGAAAACTCATCAGAACTCCTTAAGGACAACGCATATTTACTGCACAGATTATCAGCGTTTGGTGACATCTTCATCTGCGGCGTTAACATCATTCTGGGCCGACAGTGGTCACTCTATCTCGCGCGAATATTGAGAACGGCACTGATTTTTTAAATTCTGTTCTATCCTATGCTTCATTAACAGATTCAACTATATACCGACATTTGCTTTGGCAGCGTGGAAGTCCAGGAACTATACTAGTGGGTGGATGTTCTCGAAACTTTGAGTGAACAAAAGCAAAAACACTATTGAAAAAATTCGCCAAAAAATATTAAATTGTTTGATCTGGGAAAACTGATTGACATCGGGAGGATATATACCCCTGCGTCATGTGGGCATTCACATCCTTTGTTCGTTGGCTGTTTTACGACGAGAAACAAACATATCCCCATATCATATACGTGAAAATAACTTTCCCATTTTCTCGGCTTTGGTGATACCCCCGGCTTTGGTGATACCACGTACACGGGGGTGGTAATTACCGATTAACTCTCAGAAGAAATTGTAAACCTGAAATATCATATTAAATTAATAATTAAAATATTTCAATATATGACTCACCGTAATTGACGATGGGAGAACAACGTAAGACGATTGACTTCCTAAGTCCTAAACTAAATGTCGTACGAGTTAAATTTAGTAAACACAACATAGTTCAGTGGTTAGTACTAATTAGTGCAGGGGAAATAAGAAATGTATCACAGCTAGGCTATAACAATCAAAATAAATTTATAGAAAAATTACGACAGAAAAAGTTTTGGGAGCAAGGGGTTAAGATTTGGCCAAAGTCAAAATTTGACTAATATCTTAAACTTTAGGTAATTTATATTTATAGCGACCAGGGTATACGTATGCGAATATGAGATATATACTAATCGACGTTTTCGACCCAATCTAAACATAGATAAAATTACCTAAAATAGGATAATTTATTCATAACTGAAGGGTCAGCCAGGGTCAGCGGAGTCTAAAATTCTATTGTTGGCAACGGCCGCCATTTTGTATTGATTAATTCCCACCTCGATTAATTAGTTAGTGTAATTTATCAAAATGACCAAGAGCAAAAACTTTGATAAATAATTCTTGTCGGCACATGTTAGTTATGCATGTACTTCATTATATATGGGCAAATAATGTCTTTAATACAGGCCAAAGATATTAAAAATTGTGAATCTGAGCACTGAAGTTTAACAAAAAGTGAAATAATCAAATTGCATGAACAAATTTTGTTTACATATTTTATAAAAATATTTGCCCCGAAAGAGGATTTTAGAGGCCCCACTGGGTGTTTAGATATTTTCTTCATTTTTCTATCGGTGTTTCCGCCTAAAAGGTGGATGGAATATTCTCAAAGTGCAAAGCCGACAAACGAAAACTATAAGTTCCGATAGATTGATAGATCGCAGAGTCCTTTTAAATAAATCGAATTCATCATAGATTTATACAACTTTAGTGTGTCCCAAATCAAATATTGGGTGATGAGGCATGGGTCGAGACATAATATAGTTCCAAAGATATTAACTATTTTAAGCCATTTGATTCATTTATGGTGTGAACCAATCCAATCATGTTATTGATAATGGCTTGTATATCATGTATTTCTATCCGCAACGAGCGAAAGAAATATGAGTTTGTTGCTTGATAAGTTTGTATCAGTATGCACACATAAAAAAACATGTCTCATTGTCTGCGTGCACGGTGCAGACATGTTTCGCCGCTCAACATTCCCACTGAAAACATGTTAAATAACTCAACACCTACTATTATGAACACAACTGAGGTAAGCAATGTGTACATATTTATGAAATCCATTCTAAGAATAGATTTCTTAAAGCCAAAGTCGACACTGACTGGCGAAATATTGCAGACAAAACCAAATAAAAACAAAACGCACACTGACACCAATCTTCGAGCTTGAATTGAAATAAAAAAAAATGAATTTACCACAAGTTGTGCCATGGTTATTTCACAAATGACCGCAAATAATTGCTATTTAAAATATAATTTAATGTTTCGCTTGCTGAATTACATGACAGATACATGTATGAATCAAGTATTATTTAAAAACATGCAAAATAGCATGACGATTGTACAGTATAACACTACCGTAACAGAATGAGACTGAGAGCAAGAAGTGATGGAGTCGCACCGAAATGTAGCAGCACCATAATTCCAAGCCGGTCACCCATTCAAGGACTAACCGAGCTTGACGTTACTTAACCTCGGTGATCAGACAAAGCATCTAATGGCTGAGACCTGGAGGTTGTACCATGACAGTCTTCTAATGGCCAGACGAGCCCCCAGTGTAACAGGACGAGAGAGTGAGAAGTGCGTAAGTTGCACCGAACATTGGCATCACCCGGAAACCCAACCCAGTCAACCATCCAAAGACTAACCGAGCTTGACGTTGTGTCTAACGACCGTGTCCAAGAAATCTAGAGCTCTCGGGTAGAAGAGTCATCTGCCTTCTATATTTACAATCATATTATTCCTTTTCGTGAAAATAAATTAAATTTAAAGCAAGTCGAAGATGTTAAATAAGTCATGTTTAAAAATATTATGCAATAATGCATGAAATTGATAAGTGTACGTTCAGACGACAACGATACAATCGTAAGCGGAAAGATTTCTGTCGCAGGAAGTAACCGGTAGCTCGATTGCGCATGCTAACATCAAAATCGTTGGTCATAAATTGATATCAAGCGCTGTTTGATTTTAGATGCGAAATGTGGATATCCTTGGTTACCTCCACTTGCGATGTAATCGCAGCCGTATAAGCCTGTAACGATTCATCGCGATTTCGATTCATCGCGATTCGTCATTCATGATTCTATACGCGATTCATTTGTCTGTAATTTCGATACACTACGATATAGTTCCGCTTCCGTATTATGCAGTTACCATCCGAAGTAAATCGGGACCCCTCGTTCGTTTCCGTAAGCTGTGAATGCTTACGAAGTTTTATTGGAAGTAAATCTGTAAATTTCGTTTGTTTTCGTGAGCTCGCACTTTGACCTTTGACACAAACGTTGGCGGAAGTGAAATGACTGACCTCCGTAACCTAGCCTCAGACTGTAAGCCATGCTCTGATTGGTTTAATTTGATGAACTGCTGTGATTTCAATCAATCAAATACTAGTATATTGGATATATCGTCTGCGCAAAACAACAACACGTGGGCCGTGGAAAGATGTCTGCTCAAGAAAGCTTAAAACTTGTCAATCCGACAGCGGCCTCCAGGTCGCAAATCTGGCAGTATTTCGGTTTTGGGACGTAACCCCCTTCCTGGATTTTACTATTTGCATGACTAAATCCTTTGGCATGTGCTACAGGTCGAACCTATTATCGGATCATCATGAAATTTGTCATGGCTGTTGACATTGGCATGTAGATAACAAGTCATTTTAGGTTCATTTGGTCTTAAAATGTGTCCACTGGCAGCCATCTTGGTTTTTACTCTTTGCATGACTAAATCTTTTGGCACACCCTAGAGTCCACTTCCCTCATCCGATCATCTCCAGACTTCATATTAATCTTGATATTGGTCTTACTAGATGGAAGCTATCAAATGTTTTTAAATTTTATTGAAAAACATAGCCACCTGGATTTTACACTCTGTAACCATCTTGGATTTAACTTTTTTATACTGGTATATACATGTATATGTATCTCTTCATGTTGATAATCTAGTATTACTTAGACATTTCAACTTTCCGCACCCCTAATCGCTCCACATTAAATTATTCCCATTCCACGTTGAGGTACAGTGTCATTGACACATTCATTATATGAAGTACTTGACTTAACTATTTTAAGTGATTATTGCTGGAAATGATAATCTGTAACTGCAAACTTGATACTAGTAATAGTATTAACTATTTTTGCGCATACACATATACATACTTAGAAATATTTTACTTGAGTTAATAAAACTGAATTGAAATGTGTATATAACTAAAACAACAGGATAAGGAGAATTGCAGATGTGATGCTATTTTCTGCCAACAAATTAGGCCTACAATAGTACATGTATGGTATACTGAAATTTCCCGAGGCAGTATAATAATACAATCTGGACTGACTGGTTGCTATTCATGTTGACATAGGCAGCCCGATTTGATATCGGATTCCGATTTGTTGCGGTAAATTGCCAATTTGTAGAGCCCTAATTGCAGAGGGGTGGATTTGGGTTAATATCGATGTTTTAACTCCCATATAATGGCATGGCAAATTAAAGATACTACACAGACTGGCTTCACTTACTCTCGGGCTCCAAATAAAAGTGCAGTCCCAAATAATTGTACAGGGGGGAAATTCCATTGAAAGTTAATAAAAGTGCAGACCCAAATAAAAGTGCAGGGGGGACTCTGAGCAAAACCTCAACATGTCTGGTTAAACAAATTATTTTTATAGTACCGTACAAATGTAGGTCAAGTACAGGAATCAACAAAGTACATCTATGTGTCATGTGGTGTTTTATTTTCAATATTAAAGGTACACAATCCGATTAAGCGCCCCTAAATTACTATTTCTTTGGCTTCAGGGGTAGAAAATATTTGATTCGAGTCAAGGAACCCATCCATCAAAGCTCAGAGTTATTAGATATTTATTTTTGAAGTTTTTAAATTTCTCGAGATGTGGTACTGATAATTGCCCCTAAGTTTGTAATTTTCTCGAGATGTGTACTAATAATTTCCACAGAAAAACTTATTCAAACAGACAAAGATGGATAACTCTAAAATCAAGTGTATTAATAATGCTATTTTGACTGAGACCATCCTTTTGACGGCGTGTTTCTGGGCCAGAACATATAGAATTAACAAAACTTCAAAAATTGATATCTGATCACTCTGAGCGTTGATAGGTTGGTTCCTCGACTCGAATGATCGAATCAATTATTGTTATCCCCGAAGCCAAATAAATAGTAATTGACGAGGGCCTGATCGGATTGAGTACCTTTAATTAAATGTCCATACCCCGCTGGACAAAACAAGTGTCCATTGGCACCGCGGTGTATTTGCCGTTCGACCGCGGTGTCAGAGTTTGTAACTGCAGTTTAGCACCGCGGCCGAACGGCAAGTACACCGTGGCCCAACAGCAAGTACCCTGTGGCCGAAAAGCAAATACACTGCGACAGAACGGTATGTGCACCATGGTTAGATTACTGGTTTGTATCGTCTTTTTTTAGTTTAATGAACGTACAGTGTGCACCGCGGCAACTACACCATGGCTGAACGGCAAGTACACCGCGGCCCAACTGTAGTTAGCCGATGGAGCTGCGGTGTAGTTGCATTTCAGCCGCGGTGGCAACGTTAACTGCACAGCGGTTAGGTGGACACTTGTTTTGTCAAGCAGGGTATGTATGCCATATACTAGAATATGTATATGCATAAAGTTCTATTAAAGCTCATCATTTTGATATCAGAATCATATAGAAATCTTGACTTTGTGCTCTTTTCAATTTTCATGGCCACAAAATTAATGATTGCGCAGACCCAAATAAGCACTGTGCGTGGGGGCAATTTCCCACAAAAATAATAAAGGTGCATGCATGTTTATTTGGAGCCCAAGAGTATGGGTTATGTCGTCAAAACACTATATAACACCAGGCGCCTCGGGTTGGGGTCATTTAATGTTCAGGACGTCAGGGTTAAGTGAAGGGTAGGCCTACATATGTTTTTAAATCTGTGCTAATGGGTACACAGGGTTTGCTATCGGTGGCGATGCAGTTACTTCAACTGTGTTCCAGAATGTATGGGGGCAATTGGCAAT
Organism: Siphonodentalium dalli; assembly: GCA_032622095.1. NCBI lineage: Eukaryota > Metazoa > Mollusca > Scaphopoda > Gadilida > Siphonodentaliidae > Siphonodentalium > Siphonodentalium dalli. The sequence continues at coordinate 297,094,600 of CP136063.1, forward strand.
TTGTTTTCAGTTCATTTTCATTGTAAATGTGAACAGTTATTCTGTAGCATAAATTTCAGCCCTCTTAATTTACGTTGTTTGGCTTCGGCAATGTGCTACGGCAACCCTTTGTCTTGGCCCAGCTTGCTTCAGCATGCCTGATTACCGTAGCCAATTATGAGTACCGGTACTGAAATTGTGACAGAAAGTCATTTGGAATGAGAATTCAAATCTTTTGGGTAAAATATGCCCCGCCCCCGGCTCCTAGCACAAGATTTAGCCGAACTTTTGTTTTCAATTTTCTGGTAAAATACCTGTACATGGCTGCTAACAGCAACAGGCAACATCTCTCATCCGATCGTCACCAAACATAATATGGATTCACCATAGTGACATCTAAATGAGAGATTACCCCATCGAAATTCTGGTAAAAAAACATGGCTGCCAACGGCCATCTTGTTTTTACTCTTTGTTTGACTATATCCTTTAGCACACCCTACATGTAACATCTCTCATCTGATCGTCACCAAACTTCATATGGATCTTCGGGGTCACATCATGATGGCAGCTATCCCATTTTTTTTAAACATGGCTACCAGCAGCCATACTGGATTTCAAATTTGAATCAATCGGCACACCATGAAGCTCACACTTATTGGTGAAATGTTTTGAAAATTTAAGGGTACATTACTACATGTATGTTTGGGATCACCTCTAGATGGGAACGATTGAATTTGAACAATTTTTGATGAAATACATGGCCACTAGCAGGTATCTTGTATTTTACTCTTTGCACTAAATTCTTTGACACACCCTACAGGCCACAACCCGTCATCGAACTAGGTGACCTCTAGATAGGAATTACCATTTTAGTTTTCATTGTTGGCATACAAACATCCCTGTGGTTGTGGGGTTCCACACAGAGGTACAGTGTACCACAATAATCAAAGTAATTGACTTGAAAAACAGGGTGATACCCCGGTGACGACCATTGTATTGCTGGTAGTATACGGTATCCACAGCGGTATCAAGATGGTCACTGCGGTGGAGTTACGGTACTGTTTGGTCAGGGACGTGGCCAGAGGGTATCCATTGTTGGTGAGGGGTGGTGGGTGTTCAACACTGCTCCCCTCCCCTTGAATCTGACCAAAAACACAATTTTGCATAATTCCATTCGCACCTTGCACTCCCCTTGCCCCTCAATGCTCAGGCCTAATAACCTAGATATATTCATAAACCATGGTTCTATATACCGGTACCCGGTATCTGAACCTGAAAATACCATAAATACACAGAACGACATGATGTGTAAATGGGTTCTCGATATGAGAGAGGATGGTTCACATCAGAAGATTGTTTGCAAGATGGTCGGGATAACTTGGTTACTGTGTACAACTTGGGCATGTGAAAGCGAGTCATCACAGCAGAAAACCTGGAACATAACACGATTCGTTCTGTGTCCAGTAAATATTTAGTAACACATGTTAAAGAGATCTGAATACCAACTAACTTAATGTTACCAGTCAATGTGATTATGTCCCAAACCATGTGAACTCGGGATTAGATGCATGGCCAAGTTTGTGCCACATCTCAATCAAACGAGTCTAACATACATGCCAGGGTGGAACATGGACGGAAAATGCCCAATGGGATATCAGCACAAACTAGGAAAATCTATATCATATAGTGGAACTTTTAAGAGTCGAACCAAATATCACACATGGGTTGGAAACTGAGATTACTTATCAGTAGTCAATTTATCCCGGGCAGGAAGGCACGGATCTTGACAGGGGTTATCGATGCCATTTTAATGACTTGAAACTTAACAGCAGACCGCACCTCGTAAAACATCCCCACAGGGCGTGAACGAGTGGCTTGATCCAGTGAAATACCTGCTGATGAGTAGAACAAAGAAAGCTCTCTTGATGTTAATGTGAACAATTATATTAATGAGAGGCGTGAACTCCACCCAGCTGGTTTGTATGGACCACGCGTGAGATTGAGTTCCATTCAGATAGCAGATCGACTCTAACTATAGGAAGTTCATGTCCTATGAAATACAAACAATTCACTGGATTGGTGTGAAAATTCTCACAAAATCAGACTGGGCTATACACCCTTGATTTACTAAATCCTGCTATACACAGGTTTCGGCGACATACTCGCAAATATCACAGAATTATATTGAATTGAAGCAAAGATCACAGAATTATATTGGGCTATACACCCTTGAGTAACTAAATCCTGCTATACACAGGGTATAACGACATACTCGCAAATATTGGATGACAGACACCCCAGAAAGGTGTAGTTTGGCCGATGTTTTTGGCATAATTTCAGTATGCATCATAACTGCATACCGTGTTGTTTTTCGTTAACAAATATAATATGGTATACCTACACATGGATGGGTTACATACCTGATGAGACATACCCTCATTTAACCATAATTATGGTTAAATGTAAATGTAGTCGAAACATTGCTACCACCAAGAATTCCCATTCTGTGACTGCACACCACATGAATTGGGTAAAATGTATAATTGTGGTATTATGTAGTGGTGACGCACTCATGTAGCAATGTAGTATGTCATGTGGTGACTGACCATAATTTTGACGGCGGAGTAGGAAATTTCCTATCTTATATTGCATCTTTCATACGGTACTTTGCGATAATTACTTTGCGATATTATCTTTGACTGATAAATCACAAACAAATTTGCGAGACATACCTTTGCCATTGCAAAGGTATGTTAATTTGTTTGCCAAGTATTTAACAGTTTTTATCGCAAAGATTATTGCTATTCTGTTATATAAAATTGCGAAAAAAAATTGCGATTTATCGCAAATATGTTTGTGATGTTTGCGAAGTATTTTACGATCTATCGTAAAGATGTTTGCAATTTATCGCAAAGTTTTGCGATTTATCAACATGTATTTTTACATAGATATTTGGAAAGTGACAGGAGTGTTTTCAAAACTTGAACGCAAATTTGTTTGTGATTTATCATCAGTCAAAGATTTCGCAAAGTAATTATCACAAAGTATGAAAGATGGTTGCGATTTATCCCAGATATACTAAAGCAAATTGTTTGTCAGAAACTGCCGCAACTGAGTTTGGGTGGGTCGGCTTCGGTGCTGGTATTCCAGTCCCTATGTTTTTAGTTTGATTTAAAATTTGGGAAAGTCGAAAAATTATTAAAGCAAAAAAACAGCGGTGTTTGAACAGGATGTCAATAAATTAGCCGACAGTGACACTCGAAAATCTTGGCTCAAATGGTGAGCTGCTTTTTTGGTCATAGTAGTTAGTACCGTGTATAATATTGTTACTTCATTTTCAGGATTTCCAAATTAAACCAATGGAACTTTGGGAGCGCTTTGTTGGGTTTGAGTTTCTGGGTCAATAACAATGGCTGCATAATTAAGGAGACACACGTCTATGTATTTCATGTTTAAATAGTAGTTGTATCAGTGTATAGTATATGTACATTGTTGTTTATTAGTGGGGGTGGCGTCTGGGTTGGTCAGTGGTCCAATGAGCACGGTACCGGTCACCAAGCTGTAGGACCTGAGCTAGTGACATGGGTTCGATTCCTATGTGGCGACCTCTGTCCAACTTCTTGCCTGACTTTCCGATCGGTGGAGTACGTATGATATGTGCAGACGGTGCATCGTGACTACCTATTGTAGGTGACTAACCATAGATCACATGGTTTCCATCAACAACAAATGATCTGGCCTCATTGTTATATCGCCTTAGTTGTGGAAAGCAACAAAACCCCAAAAAATTTACTCAATGTTGCTACTGCCTTTCATTTATTTATTTTATATTTGTGGTTTTACGTGGCTTCCTACAATTAAGCGATATCACAGCAAAGGCAGATTAATTGCTGGTAGAGGAAAACATGTGTGCTACACTTAGTTGTGTACAATTCAGTACTTAAAACAAAATTAAGTGATTTATACACCATCTGCTCTCATGTAAATCACTGACCACTGTGAAGGTATCCCATGTTTCCTCTGTTAATATTCCGATGTTATTATAGTAGTAATTAGATGAAGGTAGCCGGTGTTTCCTGTCCTTCCAATGTTATTATCATTAGATGTAGGTACACCGGTAGTCCATGTTCCCTCTGTTCCTCCCATGTTATTATCATAGTATGGGTGGACGCCGGGTGGGTGGGGGTCCCAACAAGGGTCGAAAGTAAAAAATCAGCATACGTGCCTGAAAATGTTTTCTGACCCCCTCCCCCCGGGAGGGCATTTACCAGTACAGGTAGTCAAGGGCTCTGTCTGTCCGAGCATATCACCTTGTAACTCGGGTGTTGATTATCACAGTTTGTTATCTTTTGTCATGGTGAAAGCACAGGTTGGTACCTACATCAAGGTATGTAACTTTGTTCCAAAATTGTGTTGTACGATAAATGTCGATTTCATGACATTTCAGGTGTTGGACATTGATTTTTATCTATAATTGTAGATGTATAGTGCAGACATTTAGCACCTGTGGACCTGGTTGAATTTTTCTGTGGTTCGATGGATCACATCCATCCTCAAGCTACTGATGTCATTTACTGGCATTTGTTTATAATGTGTAGGGGTAGTAGATCGCTTGAGACCCCACCACAGTTCAATTCACACCAGGTTCTCAGCTTCAGATTACGTTGGCCATGTAATTTTACGATTAAACCGTAAATTCACATTACGATGATGTTGTAATTTTACAATAGTTTTTCTGTCATAATATAACGATCATTTTGTAAATATACGATCAAATTTGTAAATGTCAGATTACGTTGATCTCGTAATTTTACGACAGTTACTGATGGTCCAATTGCTGCCAACAGTTTCTGTCGTAATATTACGATGAAATTTTTTTGAGTGTATGATCATTTACATATACCGGTATGATTTTTGTAATTACGGTTAATTAATCATCAAATCCTACGAAAGATTAACAAGCGGGCGCAAATTACGTTTACGTATCATCATATTATTTTATAAACCTAGTTATTTTCTATATTGTTGCCTAAATTTACATCCAGACTATGCCTATTTATGACTAAAGTTTAGTGTTTATATGGTCATAATACCAGTTGAAAGCTTTCTCAGATATCGTTTACACAAAAACACCTGAAAATGACGTAGGCGGAAGTGCACTAAATTGCAAATTTGAACTCTTGACGACACGGTATTTCCGTTCTAAATATAGCTACAAGTATTGAGTTAAAACAAAAACAAAGTTTGTCTAGATGCTGCAAATTATCCACTCAGTTCACCGTTCAATCACCCACGTATTCCTGGCAGTTAGGACACACGAAAGAGTATTTATTTCAGTTTTAACACAGCAATTTCCTCACACAAGTCGGTCACAGCAGAAAATCGAATTTCACCGAAGCTCATTTCCTACGCAAAGTCACGATCTCCAAAATGTTCCTACACGCTCCCGTTCCACTCAAACGTTCTACAACTTACTGTACATAGATCCTCTTACCTGAAAACCATTCAGTCGAAATACTGGCATTTTAAAGCAGTTTTCTTCACAGAAATCTTACGAAAGCACTCGTTTTTGAAAGCGGAAGTGCACCGACAACACAATCTGACACAGGTGAACATTTGGGCTGGAGTTCCCAAATTTAAAGTTGCACTTCGAATCCAACACACAAATCAACAGAACTTGATTCTTTGAACAAAATACATCACTTTTTCGGCGTAAACAGGGTTCTATAATATAACTCCATGGATATTTGTCAAACTCAGTTTGTCTCACGAGACTAAGTCCATGGAATTATATAAATTGCTCAAGGTTCAAATAACTATACACTGTCAACATAATGTATACGCCTTTCTATCTGTCTCAACCAACTCGTAGCTTAGTCATTGTTTTTGGGCTGGAGCTCTCTAAGTTAACAATAGGTGCTGGGGGTAATTGAAGTTCAATACTTTACATCAGTTGATCTCTATATATGTTCTCGTCTATTTAACATCTCATCACAAGCAGAAACTCAATCAGCAATCTGCCAACTATAGATTGTTCCATCTATAGAAGCTCGCACATATTCATGTTCATGTTATGTGTATGTATACTCTACAAACATAAATATATCAGTCCTAATTTCTAGATTAAGGGACGATGTATACCTCCCAACACCAGACATAATACACCCTTACACAATCATACTACTAGTTATATAGAATAACCGATACACACATAAAGGATATACTAATGCTCCTGCCAGAGACTTTCTACAAACTACTAGTATTTGTAGTTTCACAAACACAAAGTATAGATGAATATGTAATAACTATAAATATGCCATTAATTGTGGATTGATTATAGTTTACCATATTGCAAAGTGAACTATCCATAATTATAAAAAGGACCTATTCCAATTATGGAGAATCACAAGTGGATCTATACTGACGACAATAGGAAAAATGTACAACAAAAAGTACAACATTTAACATACCTAAACGATGAGTTTTGAGTCTGGATGTCTCCTTGCACTTGCAGAGTATATTTAAAGCCATTCTTAGAACTTTAATTCCATTATTTACTAGTTTTAAATAGAGTTTGTTCTCAACATTGCACCTAGATTTAACCATGAAAACAAACTGACATTTCGCGGGTAAACAACAAAACCCAATTTAACTATGTTGGGCTGACTTAGGTTTTAGCGCAAAACTAAATATTAAAGCAATAACATTTGTATATGAGGGATAGTGGAGTTCAGTTAAGATTAATTACGGACTAATTAAGTGTTAAATAGTTAGTAAGACATGCACATGCAGATATTATTAAAATCCTACATTGTATGCATTATTTACCTTTACATGTAAATATATCACCGCCACACTATCATTTTGGTCGCACCCGTGCGGGGCAGTTGTCATAATACAGATAGTTTAAACATGGGACAAGAAAACTTCATATAGTATATATACATGTATTGGTAACTCAACGATAGATATATATATATATCTATCATCCGCAGAGTGCTGTCAGGTTTCTGATATCGATATAAAATCATAGTTGTTCTATTTCTCGCAAGATTGGGTTAACATATCAAGTTAATTTTGTAACTTGTTGTTTGTTTCTGCCATTAAGACATGAAACAATCTACCAGTCTTTGTTGTGTATGCACACTCGCTGAAGGACATTAAAACAATGATTTGACTCATAGTTCTATAACCTGAGGTATCGGTATGATTTTAGCTGATTCGCATTTATTTATGTTAAATTGTTCACATGCATATTTCGATGTGTAGAACTATATGTATAGGAATCAAGTCGGTTGACTTGTTTCGATTAAATGATGATTATGACGACATTGCCAACAGCATATACAATGAGTAACAGCTTCAAATATGTATGCAAGTTTACCAGGATATGCGTGAACTACACTACCAACAAAGATTATCTAGGTAAGAATATATGTCTTATTTTGAGACTTATGTTCTCATTTTAAGAACTAATTTCTTATGCGAGAACAATCTAGAAAACGTTATCCACATGGAGCACATTTGCTTATATCTAGAATTGTTTTCTGACAATAAGAACATTCTTAGAGAAAACAACTTGTGTTAGAAAAAGTGATAATGTGATTTCTTAATTTTTTTCTGATTTCAGAAAACAAGGAAACCGTTCTTGTGTTACAAAAACCGATCATGTGTTTTCAGACATTGATTAGAAACAAAAAATTAGAGAACAAAAACCATTTGAATTTAGAACATCATATATCCACGGAAAGCTTGTTGACAAATTTATAACTGAATGGATTCTTAGTTTCTTCATTTATAGGGGTGTTCTGAATATATTAGCAGGCAACATGTTGATAAAACACCCCTGTTACTTCACCGTATATTTCCGTGCATACATTTGTAGAGAATACTGGGTCTGAGGCTGTTTATTGAACTTATTATCTGAACATCCCTCCACATGAATGATTGTGAATCAAATAAGTACCCATCAGCAAGTATCCAGTTAACAATGGATTTATAGCTCATAACGGATTTCCCGGGGTATGCTCCAAAAGTGGATATGTGAGAGGAATCAGTTTCAAATCAAAGGGTATCGTGTCAAGGTGGCACGCGCCATAGAATTGTAAGCAGTCTTCAGTCCCATCCCATAATACTGCATCCGTATTTGGATGTGTTATCGTTCAATTTATATTATGAGCTCATCGTAATTATCATGGAAGAAACTGTGAAAACATGTTTTTTGCATAGTAGACGGTTGTCAGTATTAATTTTCTGTTTACAAATACGGATTCACTGTCGTTATTATGATTTTGTTTAAAAGTGTACATGTTACCAGCTGGTCTAATATGGAACCGATGGGTCCACCACCATGACCCGATGGAGACGAGGAGGGTGATGATGATGATGATGATGACGATGACGATGATGATGATGATGATAATAATGATGACGACGATGATGATGATGATGATGATGATGATGATGATGATGATACAGATGACGAGGACGTCGATAATGCTGATGATGACGACGATTATAATTGTGATGATGGTGAATACCATGTTGATGGTGAAGCTATCAATGGTGACGACGGCGATGATTACAGTGAACATCAAGTCAATGGCGATGTGGCGCATGATGGTGATAATGGTATTGACTATATCTACCTTTTACAAATTCCCAGATGTCATCACTATCTATGACGATGAGGTCACTGTTCCTTGAACGACAATATTCCCGGGCATCGTACCAGTCCAGATACCCGGTGCTAAACATGTAGCATGCGTCACCATGGGGGGTCCACCCCTCTTCACACACACCCAACACTGTGATAAAACAGAAGGACGGGAATTAGTTTAAACAATACACATGTTTTATTAGTAAACTCTCAAACATAACAGAAAACAAACACAAATGCGCAGTGATGCTTACAAATTGGATCAGAGCACAAGTTATTGCAACGTATCATAGTAAGAGAACCAAGAAAGTTTTATTCGAACTATTGAGTACGAAAGGTTTGATGTACCCGAATTGTCTGGACGACCGGGCTGATGGCACAATAGCAATTCCTAAGTTCCACGGTTACAGCATAAAGTGGCCAGGGGCTCAGCAATAACCTCAAAACACTTTTAAACGAACTTTCGAGTACGAGCACGAAATCTGTTGTAATCATAACTGGGTACTACAGTGATCATAAAAACATTACTTAAAGATGTATTATCTCTTTAAATAACAAATTTGAAATAGTTGCGTGGGTATAAAATATTAACTATGAATTGAAGACCCCTGTGCGGAAAGGTTTCTATCAATTAATATTCATTTTATATCGAATATTATATTTTGAAATGAGATGATTTATTGGGACACTTTATTTGTCTATTTTTAGAACAGACCATTCGGGTGATACCATATATCGATAGAGAGCATTAGGATGTTCCTATAGCTACGTACCGAACATCAAATGTCCCAGATTGATTGACTGTATTGTTTAATTCCATACTTATAAGTGATAATGAGTGTGCTATAGTGGAATGTCGGGGTTAATATTTGCCTGAACGTCTGTGTAGAGTAGGTTAATAAAACCAATTACCAACTGATCAATAAGAGTGTGGGACCACGGCTTTACTGGTTCAAAAGTATATCGAATCATATGTTTGGAAACAGATCAATGTCACGTGGAAACCCCTTCACTGGTCTGAGAGAATAACGAATAAGAAGTTACTGGCCTGGAATTGGCTGGAAGTATATCGTATCAGAGACCAGTCATGTGACTTGGGGAGAAAGTTGGAATAAAATACTAGGGTTGTTTTAGATCGTGGCTTTTCGGTGATAATTCTCTAAGTGACCGAGTGGCCACGCGACAGACTTCAGGCATGTTCTCAACTGCTAGCCTTTTAAAAGTTGTTGTGGTAAATATATATCCATGCATTCTTGATGTTACAATAAAAGATTGTGTATCTACAAAACTGTGTCTGGACCTGTGTTCCCAACGTGGAGAGACGATCTACGGCCGATTATAGGACACATGTTTTTTGGTTGCCGTGTGCAGAATTCCTAATACAGCTGTTGGTGAATTAGGAAAAATGAAGTTTTAAAGGACAGTGCTAAGGACAATGCATGAGATACACTTTTGCCGGAAATTCAGTGACATTATGTTGAAAAGAAAATTCAGGAAGAAGATATATAAACATTCCGTCGAAAATAGAAGCCAGGAAGAAGATATATAAACATTCCGTTGAAAATAGAAGCCAGGAAGAAGATATATAAACATTCCGTTGAAAATAAAATCCAGGAAGAAGATATATAAACATTCAGTTAAAAAGAAAATCCAAGAAGAAAATTCAAGAATATAAACATTCAGTTCAGCAGAAAATTCAAGAAGAAAGTTCACGAAAATAAACATTCAGTTCAGAAGAAATTCAAGATGAAGTTACACAAATTTGACATTTCAAAGTACTGACAATTCCAGTTGTTTGACAGAAGTTTCCGTGGTGTTGAGCTAGGGTGAGTACCTTTTTCATAGACTGAATGCATTCTTAAACAACATACCAAATGTAAAATCAATTCATGGCAGATTACTCTGCATGTATGCCCTTAAATTATATCAACAGAAAATTTAATCCGCCACCTCGAGTACCAGTGATACAGTTGGTGCGTTGTACCCAACTAACCATTTAAATTTGTACTTTTTGTAAAGAACACATTAGCACAATATCGCCGAGAGTATTTAAACGAGTCGTGCAAATTAAATTAGAGGTACATTGCAATAGAATAAGGGTTTTGCAAGAGATACAAATTTTTAATAAATTTGATAATTGTGTTTTTGACAGATATACAATTTGGACATCGATTAAAACACCCTTTGCAGATTTTCCAACATTAACTGTGAATAGAATTGTTGCCCGTTTACCGTTTTTGGGATATCCGACACCATATGGATGTCTAATTCATCTTAAAACATTAATTAAAAATGAAGCACGCGAAATTGGACAAAGTGAAGAGGCAGTAATGTTTATAGATGAGGACACGGTCACAGTGGAAAGATAAATTAATATTGTATGCGTGTTAATCAAATAAAATGGCTCAAGCACCAGATATACCTAGTTTAGATTTTGGAAGTGAGTCAGAAATAAGAATGATGGAGTATGAGAATTTAATACGACAGCGTAGAGAAGAAGAGATAAATAGAAATAGGGATTTTAAACCCAAATGACCGACCACCTTCATATGAACAAATTTCCCAGGGAAATTCTCATAAATTTACGAAACCGAATAGTATAAGTCACGAAATAAAAATTGAAATTCACAACATACAACGGGAAATTGAGTTAAGAATTTACATATTGTAGGAAAATGGGGGATATTCCTATGGTGTACGAGAAATGGTGTGAAGTCCCTAGGGCTACAGTTAAGCAAAATTGGTGTGATTTAGGGGATGGAAGGTCCCCAAATCAATTAAGAGAAAGCAATAAAACTAACTTATTCTATCATTCTAAACTTGGATGCTTTGGCATTCAAGTTGGAAAAAAAGGGAGAATTTCCCAGGGCACGAAATCCGTGTATCAAAGCACATACGGAGAGCGGGTAGCCTCGTAGAGGAGGCGTTTAGGAGAGGCGTCTTTGTGTATCGATCCAAATCCGTGTATTTCGTGCTGATTCGGGAAAAACAATACTTGACCTGTCCTAACGAAACGAAAAACAGGATAAATTAATGAGTTTTGGGGGTATGATAAAAATTGTAAACGAGATACATTGTCATAAGAAGCAATTAATTGAATGTAATGTGGGTCAAATATAATTGAATATTAACGTCTTATATATAGGCCATGGACATAGCCATTTATAACACAAAAAAATATTATAAGTAGGTAAGATTGTAAATGGGTTTGCAAATTGTAAATGGGTTTGCAAAGTCTAGATAAGTTGTTTTCGTATGGAAGTAAATTTGTCAGATAATTGAATAATATATCTGCGTAGATAAGACAATAGAAGTATGTTTCACAGACATAAGTGAGAGTAAGTAATTGGAAATAGCTTGACAAGTCTAGGTTAAGTGGTTATGAGAATTGAACGAACATAATAGCAGAATTGGAAACGCAAAGAAGTTAATTGTCGTATATCCAAGATGATAATAAGTGGAAAACATAACAGATACTGAACTGTTCGAAATATAAATTGTAACAAGTATATTGACTTATAGCCGAGATGATAGTAAGACAAATACAGAACAGATATGGACTGTTCAAAATAGAAATTGGGTTGCGATACCAGAGAGAGAGGGGTCGATTGCGCGATGTTCAAGTTAGAAAATATTGACAAGTTGTGGTATTTTAAGCCCGCGGTGGTTTCCAAATAAGTTGGTCAATGATCAGGGTATACTGATTAGGTTTTCATGATGTGATTGGTATGTTGTTTTTGAGGGCATTGTTCCGTCTCTGAGAAAGAGTACAACATATTGAATAGTCACGAATTAAAGTGACAACAACAAGTGAAGTTGATAATGAATTCATAAAAACTGAATGATTTGAAATGTATTGATGTTTGTAAAAGATGTTGTTGATGATTATTGATTTTGAATTGAATGTATCACCATGTATGACATATTGTAGTCAAGTGCGTAATTCCATATGTCTTTTTCAGTATGGTACGTGTAGAATTGTTTAGAACTTAAATGAGTTATGATGAGGGTGAAATAGAACACCTTAACTGTAATAGTCGATATAATAGAACATTGATGTTATGTAAAGCAGTTTGTTTAGAAGTTGGAGTTGACCGAGCATTACACTATGGTAGTTGGATACTGGAAGGGAAGTCATGAACCCTGACAGTGGAACGAAGACATTTGATATCTTCATATAAAATTAATCAACGAAACCGATTGCAACGGTGGAGTTGTTAGTTTACTTAAATAATTAAACTCGAAAAAAAAGGGACGTGTGTGCTATAGTGGAATGTCGGGGTTAATATTTGCCTGAACGTCTGTGTAGAGTAGGTTAATAAAACCAATTACCAACTGATCAATAAGAGTGTGGGACCACGGCTTTACTGGTTCAGAAGTATATCGAATCATATGTTTAGAAACAGATCAATGTCACGTGGAAACCCCTTCACTGGTCTGAGAGAATAACGAATAAGAAGTTACTGGCCTGGAATTGGCTGGAAGTATATCGTATCAGAGACCAGTCATGTGACTTGGGGAGAAAGTTGGAATAAAATACTAGGGTTGTTTTAGATCGTGGCTTTTCGGTGATAATTCTCTAAGTGACCGAGTGGCCCCGCGACAGACTTCAGGCATGTTCTCAACTGCTAGCCTTTTAAAAGTTGTTGTGGTAAATATATATCCATGCATTCTTGATGTTACAATAAAAGATTGTGTATCTACAAAACTGTGTCTGGACCTGTGTTCCCAACGTGGAGAGACGATCTACGGCCGATTATAGGACATGAGTCTTACAATACAATTTATGGTTTCTGTTAACAGTAACCACTATCGTTCGTTAGATAAACAACCACACGTTTTTAAATAGAAACTATTCGAAATAAATCAATATTAATCGATAGAAGCATTTCCGGACAGGAGTCTTCGGTTCATATCTAATATTGTATACCCCGGTAGCTATATAATACATGTTTACAAAGAGATAATCCACCTTATAGAAATGATTTTTTGCATCATGTTCAGATAAGAAGGGGTCATTTGACAGAAACCCCCAAAACGTAAAAAATTTAAATTTGTTGTTTAAAGAGATAATCCATCTTTAAACGGAACAAACAGAACTTAGCAAAGGAAGTGAGAGGGACCATAATATATAGCTAGTGATTAGTTGCAACATATTTTGCTCAAGTTCCCTGATAGCATTTGCAAGATGTGGTACATTAATTTGTTTTGACTAATACGCCCGTTACTATTATGGGACAGATGAAATGAAGGCTGTTTTGGATAACATAATAATTACTAGCACGCACCATCATAGAATGGGTTTTTAGTCTAGACTTTACATGCTCATATTAGTCTGTTGAATATGGTATATAACTATAGACGCCTATTCAATTTCTCGTCTGTATATTACATGTAGTAACATCGGGGGCGCGATTGCAGATCGGCTTGAACATCCAGTTGACTCGATGTGAAAATAGTGAGCTCGTTTGTGATACTAATTACCGGCATTCGAGATAGTGATGCCCAAACGTGATTCCTTTAATTAAAAGTTATGTTATTTGTTGGGTCAGCGTATGTATATTCACTTTTAACATTTCCTTCCCTGCGCCAAGATATGTTGCAATTCAAGGAAGTAAGTGTCTGTTCGTCTTACTAGATCATATATGACTGTGGTGGGTGTCTGATTCCCAAGAGCACAATCAATGAGTAATACGAAGTCAACCCCTCCAGAACATCACATTCCATACTAATATAGCGCAGGTAAGACATTCCCTTCCACTGATCATTGGAATCATTCGAATAAATGTTCCTGACATGTTCGTATTTGGTTGCCAGAAATGTTGTGGCCAATATTGTGGAGTAGATTAGTAAACGAATTGTTCACTTCGTGACTAAAGCATGACATTTTGCACTTATGTACATATTCACATACTAATTAATATTAGATATGGAGCCACGCTGGAATTTGACATTAACTCTTCTTTTAATGGGTTTTACGAATTTAAAGAGCGTTTCGTGATTACATAATTTATTAAATGTCACAATTAATCTTACCATGGAATATGCGGTATAAAATTAGGAATATACAGTAAGTATGACTCTGTGATATATAATGGAACTCCCCTTTCAAGATGACCGTCAGAATGGCAACCGTAAGTGGAAAATTTGATGTGTTTTCATTAATATCGTCTAGACCAGTTTCTTCTGTATGGAACTGGTTCGGAAATGTGACTTTATTTTGTGTCATTCATGTTTACTGATCCCTAGAGCGATGAAATGTGACATTCTTGGGATACCAGCCCCTTATGATCCCTCAATAATTCGATTTTACGGAACTCGATATGAAATTTCACCAAAAATCACCATTTGGATTCTAGTTATATTTCAACAAGAAATGAGCAGAACTGTGCAAAGTAAGTGAGGCTTACCATTATTCATGAATATTTCAAGTCAATGGAATCAAAATTGCCACTTTGGCTAAAAATGGCTGTCAAAATGGCGGCCAAAATATGGAAAAAGGTAAATATTGTCCCAGCGTGCCATGCAATCGCTTAAAAGTTGTGGATGATGTATACAATTGGCTATTCTGTCATAAATACATTTAATACTAACATTTATGATGCATCTTGGATAAGTGTTACTATTTAATTACCAAAATTATTGGAATTTTCTCTCAAAATCCGCAAAAAAATCAATTTTGAGGTTTACACCATTTGTTCAAGTAAAATGGAACTATCTCTTGTGTTTATTGTTTTAATATGTCTTAAATGTGTCACACTGATGTAGTTTTAGATAAATATACTCAAGCTGGCTTGCAAAATGTCCACAAAATTTGGTAGAAAAGTTGATATTTTCAAATGTATCCCGGATATTATTATCTGCTCTTCTGTTCTAGGCCATTCGCAATAAGATTGATTGACTAATGTCAGGAACATCGTTTCTTCCATTGTGCATATAAAAGGCCACCAAGTTGAAGAACTCTCTGAGATAACATCCCAATCGATTAACATATACTTGAGTTATTATGGAAAGTGATAGCCACCAATGTGCAACTGTACACCTCACCTGTGGCCATACAATCATGTTATATATACATAAACATCACACTAATGACCATGTAGCCACCACTCGCTTTATACACATACACATAACCCATAACCATACAACCATACTTGGGTTTACCCGCAAACCACACACATGACTATACAGCCATGAGTCACCATTCAGGTACACCAGGTATACTCCTGCACCTCACACATGACCATGTAGTCACTTCCTGTATACATATACACCACATTCGTGATCATACAGTCACTTCTTGTATACCTATTCGCCTCACCATTGGCCATACAATTATTCCCTGTATATCTATTTGCCACATTTAGGGCCATATATCCACTCAAGATATACATATACAATGCAACCATAACCATAGAGTAACTCCGGGTATACATATACACCTCATAAATTGCCAATTAGCCCTTTTATATATACCAGTGCCCCACAAACATGGCCATTCCACATTCCAGGCTTGACAAAACTCCTCACTCAAGACAATTCAGCCACTCACTGTATACCATACACAACATTCGTGGCCATACAGTCACTCCTTGTTAACCAATTCACCTCACCATTGGCCATACGATCACTCCATGTATATATATTGGCCACCCCATGGCCAGATAGCCAATAAATATATACAACGTACATACACACCCCACCAATACCTATTATAGAGTCACTCCTGGTATACATTGACACCTCATAATTGACCATACAGTCATGATAGAGACCTTCTAGATATAGCAATACAACTCGCAGCACCTCACCATTGGTATACAGTCACTCCCTGTATACATTTTCTTCACACCATGACCATATATCCACTCATGATATACATATACACCCCATTCATGACCATAGAGTCAATACAGGTATACATATACATCTAACCAATGGATATACCAATACCCTGCATGACCATTCGTACACTCCAGATTTGCATAAAATTATACACATCGCCCATGACAATTCAGCCACTCGACATAGACACCCCATCCATGATCATACAGCTACTCTCTGTACACCTATACTTCCACCAAAAACAATACAGCCACGCAGAGTTGCAAATACATCACATATACAACCAAGACCACAAGGACACTTCATATATACCCACACGCCGCCAATGACCATCCAGATATACTCCATATATGCATATACACATCAACAATAATTACTGTACAGTCATTCCATGTACACCTATGTACATTGCACATAAGCAAACAACCACTCCCTACTTATTTATTCACACACCCACAGTCCCAAACATGATCATACAGCCAACATATGTATACATTTACATATACATCCATCCATGACAATAGTCACCTAGTGTACGCATGTATATCTCAAACATGACCATACAGTCACTCTATAGATACCTAAACAACACACAGATGAATATACATATATTAACATTATACCCAAACACCACTGCAATAACCATACAAACAATCCTTGTATAGCTATTCACCTCACACACGACCATACATTCACCCCTTGTATATATATCCATCTCACCGTAGACACACCATCCCATCACCATATAGCCACAACTTCGCACCATTCATGACCATACAATAACTCCCTGTAGAACTATTAACCTCAGCTATGATAACAAATTCACTCCCTGTCTGCCATTTTGACATACACCATATATTAAGTTCATTTTCATGCTAATATGGTTTCACTCAGTTCCGTTTAGACGTTCTGCCCATTTCCGTTTAAAAATATGACCAGAGTCTCAAGAGACATTTTTGGCAAAATTCCACAATACAGTACATCATTTAAAATGAATTTGTCATGCCTCAGAAGGTACAGGGACAACGAGAATGAAACATGTAGTAATTGGTGGATTAAGATACTTGATTAATACCAAGTGTGTTACAACTTGCTAACGCTTGGGAACAGAATAATGTGCGGGGTATATGTAAACAGAAATCATGTTTTTTTACCAGATTTGGTTGCCACTTTGGAAGCCATCTTGAGTAATTTTGTCTAAAAACACATTAGCGTGACACATTTAAAACAGATTAAAACAATAAACATTTTTGATAGCAAAGATAGTGGCATTTACTTGAATAAATGGTCCAAACCTGAAAAGTTAATTGTTGCTGATTTTGATGTCTAGTTTGGGATAGACAAATTCAATAATTCTGGTAATGTCAGTGGTTACATTAGTAACACTCAACCAATGTGCATCCGAAATGTTAGAGTTTAATGTATATGAGACAGAATAGACAATTGTATTCGTCGACCATAACTTGTAAGCGATGATATGGCATGTTGTGCCAATATTGACCTTTTCCCCATGTTTTGGTCGCCGTTTTGGCAGCCATTTTCAGACCAAGTGACAATTTTTGCTCCAATATGTTGAAATATTCAAAGGCCATGGTATGCCTCACTTAGTTTGCACATTTGTGTCCCTATCTTGTTAAACTATGACTGGAATCCTAACAGTGAGTTTTGGTAAAATTTCATACCGAGTTTTGTTAAATATAATTTTGGAGGGATTGGAAGGTGCTAGGACATCATGAATGGCATATTTCATTGCTCCAATAAAGTCACAAATCTGAACCAGTTACATACAGCAGAAACTGATCTAGAAGATATTAATGAAAAAACGTCAAATTGTCCACTTACGGTTACCATTTTGACGGCCTCCTTGGACAGGAGTTCCAATTTTACTCTAAAAATGTGGCATTATATGTAGCCTCACTTAGTTTGCACATTTGTGTCCCTATCTTGTTAAACTATGACTGGAATCCTAACAGTGAGTTTTGGTAAAATTTCATACCGAGTTTTGTTAAATATAATTTTGGAGGGATTGGAAGGTGCTAGGACATCATGAATGGCATATTTCATTGCTCCAATAAAGTCACAAATCTGAACCAGTTCCATACAGCAGAAACTGATCTAGAAGATATTAATGAAAAAACGTCAAATTGTCCACTTACGGTTACCATTTTGACGGCCTCCTTGGACAGGAGTTCCAATTTTACTCTAAAAATGTGGCATTATATCTCGCAGAATCATACTTATGTATATGCCAAATATTAAATCACATATTTAAAGGTAAGATTATTTGCGATATTTAATAAATCATATTATCGTGAAACGCTCTTTAAATTTGGAAAACCCCTTAAAAGATGGGTTAAAGTGAAATTTCAGCGTGGCTCCATATCTAATATCAATTAGTATGTGAATATGTACATATGTGCAATTTTTCACGCTTTAGTCACAATTTGAACAATTGCTTTGCAAATTGGGCTTAATCTACTCCACAAATATCGATTTGCTTTTACTTAAGACATAAGTCCAGTTGAGGAACTATTACTTGCACGTTTGACACCATTAATCTGGCGGTTATGTGATATGTGTGTCAGTCATTTGCCATCGTGATTGTGTTAAGCATGCATGGAAATTTCATGTTCCCGGTGTTGTAATTCCGAATTCCAATAACTGGTGCCGTCGAAACATAACGCAAGGGAAATTTATGCATAACGATGAAACCCAGGTGTAGCTCAATGCCAGTAATATGTCGAAGTAACTGGGATAGTGTGGGAGGATACATACAGAAAGTTCCTAGCACAGTAAAATGATCTAAGTAATCAATGATAAATATGGTAAATAAGGATGAGCATAGTTTAATCCAATCTGACAAAACATTCATGTTGGTAAGTGTCTCTAATTTGTTAGAAGTTCGTGCAGCCTCCGATATATATAATACATACGTTCAAAACATTTATTTAAGATATAAGTTTAAAAATAATATGGATGTATGCCAGAATAATACAAACGAGAGTAGCTTACTGGAAATTTGTGTTATAATTTTGTAATAAATGAGGACTACTGCATGGATGTTTGAGACCGGGAAATTGTTAACTCCACGACTGTCCCCAAATTGGCGACAATGTTGGGGTAAATCGGGAAATTCTACTCTGCTTTTGACTTCTGAGATTGAGTCGTTCTTATACCACTATATCGAGTCATTTGTATTTATGCAACCATATGTGTATGTACTATCATGGTGAAATTACTGCAGGCATAGACTTTTTTCCAATGTGAGACCTTGATTTCCTTCAAAAGTTTCTAGAATTTTAGAAATTGATCCAGAGTAATTTACAATGTTGCATTCCAGTATCATTCTCTGACAAGCCACTATATCAGAAAAAGTATTATATCGTGAACCAACACAGGCATCGTATACTGCGTTCATATTGAAATACAAATTGAAGTTGTTTCAGTTTTATAAAAAACCGCTGACCGTCAAAAGTCATAAATCTGCCAATTGTTCATTGGAAACTTACTAGATATTTAATTGGTCTAACGTGTAGGCGGTGCGAATTAGTCGAATTCGTCGATACATTGTCAGTGTTTTCGTTGTAAAGTGAACAAAATATAAATGAAACTGCTTTAATTTTGGATGTCGTCTTAGATTATGTTAATTCTGATGTTATTGGGCCAGGATAGCCACAGTTGATGATCCTCCCTACTCCTTTCTACTTTCTACTAGTTTTTCCCAATTCCATCAAAATACATGGCCAGACTCCAAAAATCAATATCGGCAAAATGCCATACCGCTGTTTTGTTAAATATATTTTTACTGGCTCTTACGTTACCGAGATTGTCGGAATATAATATTTAGTTGCCGGTTGTGTAACTAGCATTTTAATAGTATAATGAACAAGTGACCTTCCTTTTCGTCACATCAGAGGATAATGTTCGAGATATATGCGTAAAAATCGATATTTACCAAATGGTTGCCATTTTGCAAAGCATCGCGAGTTATATGGTCAATAATTTCTCAGTGGAAGACAGTCAAGAGAGTTCGAGACAAGAAACACCTTTACCAAAGATATTAGTTTTCTTGAGAACGTGGTCTGGTCTTGTCAAATGTGTGATAAAAAATCCAATATTTCTGGTAACGTAAGTGATTAGAATAGCCACAACTAACACATTAATCATAAATATTAGTAGTAAATATTTAGAGGGTAGATTGGGCATTATTATTCATCAACCACCACTGGTAAGCGATTGAAACTATTTTTTATATTTTGGCCGCCATGTTAGTGGCTATTTTGGGCCGTCGGTGAGATTTATAGGCGACGGTGTCCTTCATTTACATCGACCAGTTATGTTCATTTCTTGTTGAAATATGATTAGAGTCCCAATTGCGATTGTTAGTGAAATTGTATACCGCGTTATGTAAAAGCGACTTTTTGAGGGGTCCGAAGGAACTGGGACTTTAATAATGTCATAAATCATTGTTCAAATGATTCAGTTGGCATGAAACATAAACAATATATCCACTATTCTCCGCCAGTTCCAAACAGCAAAAATTGATCTGGAAACTATTAGTGAAAAATAGTTGAATTTTCAAGTTCCGTGGCCTTTTTGGTGGGAAGTTCCACTTTTCCCTAACGTGGTGTCACTATGTCTTGGCTTCACAAATATATATATAGCTATATATATATATATATATATATTTATATTTGTATACTTTTGACAAGATCGTCTGACTATAATTCGGATCAAAATGACTTAGTGCCTCGTCTGAAAAACGGCAGCCGTATTTTACGCCATCTTGTTTGATGTCTACGCGTTCTTTTTTATGTTAAAATTGCTCACAAGATGAGCGACATAATAAGAAAGAAAATTACTGGGGGGACGTTAAGTCCTATGTGCAGGGGTAAACTAGGCTATCGGTTCCCGGACCAATATATCATTTTCGAAGTTTTAGAGGCGCTGGGGGAGGTTCAGTCTACCCCTTCTTATCTAAAAATGCTGCAGCAATAGGCTTCTTAAGTTGGGTTTCGATGTTTAGTATACATCTAATAATGACCACAGTAAAATTTCAAGGACGTACCGAAAGTTCGAATAAAAGCGATTTTTACGTGTTGGGAGTTTCTGTCAAAAGACCCCTTCATATCTGAAAATGCTGCAAAAGCACATTTCTCAAGTTATGTTTTTATGATCAGCGTGGTACCCAGACATGTTTACAGCATATTTCATGCTAGTACTCAAAAGTTCGTTTAAGAGTTATTTTTTGGGGGTTTTGTGAGCCCCTGGCCCCTTTATGCTGTAATTGCGGAACTTAATAATTGGGTTTGTGACGTCAGTCCGATCCTCCCGACAATTCAGGCGCATCAAACTTTCGTACTCAATACTTGGAATAAAACTTGCTGGGCTCCCTAACTATCATATATAGTAACTACTAAAGAGGAATGAATACAAACGAGTGCATTGAGTTTCGAACAAAAACAGATATGTGTGGCGGGCGCAGAGAGACGGTGGGTAATGAATGTTAGGTGAAACTGAAAGGGGCGTAGACTCCAATATGGATAGTGTCCAAACTAATATAAAAAAACGGTCAGTTTAGAACATTAAACAAGTCGATAACTGGTGACATGTCTATGAATGACAAAATGAATGTATTATTATTGAATTATGTGTGGGTATTTTAGCTGTCACATAACCAGGACTGCTTGCTCCCCTCGTGTTATGGTCCGAATATCGCTATCAATATTCGATACTGCACTGCGAACAATATTTTCTTATCAAGTAAAATTCAAAAATAAATCCTATTTTTTAGAAAATATTCCTTTAAAATCTGTTACATTAAGAAAATCCCACCAGGCAAGGGGATATTTCCTCAAATATGATAGATTAAGAAAATGGTTTCTCAAATGAAAAATGTATTTCTTAATTTGTTCTTGTTTCAAGATGTATTTATAAATCACTGTCTAAACATCACTATGCAGAATAAATAATGTAATTAAATTTAAATTGGATTGGATAAGGCGTCGGGTCATTTTATATTTAAATGATCTGTAATATTCAGGCCTCAAACTATAGGTATGTGGTTATTCTTTGTTTTGTCACGTTCCGATGATCAAAATATAAATAGGTCGACAAATACGAGAGAAACGTTTTCCACGAGCACAATATTCTCTGGAATGACTTACCGAAGTGAGAATTGTACCAGTATTAACTGTATGTTTTCACCTTTCCGTACTTGAATGCTTTTTATTTAACTTTACCATAAAGAAATCGCATCGAACGCTCTTTATTGTTAAGTGTTGAAAATGAGCCCTTTTCATCACCCCAGTAAGTTCTTTAGAGTCACCCATACCATATGTATATATAAATATGCCATGTATCTATCAACATATTGTGGTCCATGTAACACGACAAAAGCAGATATATCATTAACCAGCCAAATTCGAAGTCTGAATGTTAAGTGCCGCTTAAGTGATTCATAATCCTAATTGGGAACATGCAAGAGTGTTATATCTCTTTTTATAATTATATCGTGGGCTGTAAATTGAGTTGACAAAACTTGCATTACATCAATTGTCTTTCGGCCAACATTTGTATTTGTCAGGCATTTCGAGACAGGTCTGATGTAAAACGAGACATCTAACTGGCTGGGTCAAAACTCGAACACGGACCACAATTTTTAGAGGTGCTTGTTAAGATAAAATGGAAGTAATTCGCGTGTACAACGAATTTCATTTGAATCAGCCGCATTAATGCTACAAACTACGTAAACCACGACGTTAACAGTGAATTGAACTCACTTCTAGACGACAATCTCCGACCGGTGACAGAAGAATAGATGTCTCCTGTGTGACAACCGTAATATTTTGCTAATTGTTTTTGAGATCCATGTACTCGGACACTATGGATTTGAGCAACAATCGTCAACTTGGACGTAAGGGTTTTTGAGATCCCTGTACTCGGACACTACGTAACTGAGCGTCAATTGTCACGCTCGGTGTTCGCAATTATCACAGTAGGGTTAAATTGGATAAGAATATATATCGGTAAGTAATTATATTTTTCAAACGGTGTTATCATCGGTACGTTTTATAATGTATGGCTACGTCGAGACAAAAAACTGGTGAATGGTTTATGGTTATAAAGAGAGGTCTCATTAAACTATAATTATGCGAGCAACTTACTAGTAATTATCTGTACAAATATGGTCGTGTACGTTTGACACAATTCAGTAAATTTAATGCAGTCAGAATGTATAAATCAAAAGTATTTTATTCCAAATCGTTAATACGTTTATATTATTTGTTTTTGTTCAAATTAGCGCCCCGCAATGGATGACGAATTTATTATACCCCTGGCAGATGAATAATTATTTCAAATAGAGTGTCTACTTCAAAAGATAGATGAAACGATAGTGCCATACACGATTATCAGATCGATGACAACATAATTGATGTATCTACTCTGTGTTTATGAGATGATCCTTGGATAAATCAAAACGGACCCGAAGGTAACCAGAAGGCTTGTGTGTCAAACGCACAACCTAACAGTCGGCGAATGGGAACCTCGGCATTCAAAACATTTCCATCAAACGCTGTTATTGCTTGCGTTGGTGCGAGCGAGCGCGCGAATGTCTATATGACAACTGCAGACACCATGGGCTTATCCAAGCTAAACTGCCAGCAACAGTTGGGGTGGTGACTGCGTGGAAGTGTTACTACAACTGCCAAGAACACGTTTATTAACCTCCAAGATGGAGAGCATACATGATACATTATAATGAGTATTGTCGGATAATTAATTGTCCGCGAACACAGGTTATGTTGTGGTATTTATATAACGCCCTATATACAATCAGTCAGGATTCACGTTTGCCTGTTGACTGCGCAGTGTATCTGACTATGTCACACGCGTGTGGACGTATCGTGTCAGTGGTATGTTAAGACTTATGATGGCTCAGCTATTGTGTCGTACCAACTGAAAGCCAATGTAGAGGAAGGAAGATGAGACAATGATAAATTTACTCCAAATGTCATCATTAAACAATACGGTGTTGGTGTCCCCACCGAGTAGAAGCGCATGGAACTCTTCGAGTTGAAGTGAGTCCAGTGCATTGAAAAATTGTACTCCAAAATGGTCAATTATCACCATCCAATAAGTGTAGCGTAGCCTATGCATCATATAGGAATTGCAGGAATTAGTTATATGTTCTATTTCATTTGTAACTATTTGGCCACATGTATTACATTGGTTATGGTTTTCAAACAACATCCTATTTAGTAGGCTAGCGAGGTTCTTCAGTTTACAACTCTTTGTCGGGTGTTCCGCAAGTAGCCTCCATATGCTCCACGTTGAGAGAGGGTCGTTGACTATTCGTGTTAGACGACTATAATGGACGTTCACTCCCAACGATAATCGCCATGACTCAGATTACTGAGATTTGGCAGCCGTGTGAACAAGTCGCCTCTATATGGTCTTGCCTGAAAAGAAGCCAGTGTACCATAGTGGAAGGTCGGGGGTTAATATTGGCCTGAAAGTCTGTGTAGAGTATGTTAATAGAACCAATTACCAACTAATCAATAAGAATGTGGGACCAGATCAATGTCACATGGAAACTGCTTTACTGGTCTAAAAGAATAACGAATCAGATGTTACTGATCTGGAATTGGCTGGAAGATGAGACCAGTCATGTGACTTGGGGAGAAATTTGGGAATAAAACAGTATGTTGGCTTTCGGTCGGGGCTTTGCGGTTGTAAGTTCTCTAAGTGACCGATTGGCCCCACGACAGACTTACAGGCGAATTCTCAAACTGCCAGCTTTGTGGAAGTTGTTGTGGTAAACATATATCCATGCATTCTTTGCTGTTATAATAAAATATTGTGTATCTTTAAAACTATGTCTGGACCTGTGTTACCCAACGTGGAGAGACGATCTACGGCCTACTATAGGACACATGTTTTTTGGTTGCCGTGTGCAGAATTCCTAATTAAGCTGTTGGTGAATTAGGAAACATGAAATTCTAAAGGACAGTGCTAAGGACGATGCACGAAATACACTTTTGCCGACAATTCAGTGACATTAAGTACAAAAGAAAATTCAGGAAGAAGATATATAAACATTCCGTTGAAAATAAAATCCAGGAAGAAGATATGTAAACATTCTGTTGAAAATAAAATCCAGGAAAAAGATATATAAACATTCAGTTAAAAAGAAAGTTCAGGAAGAAATATTCACAAATATAAACATTCAGTTTAGAAGAAAAATCAAGAAGAAGATAACATATATAAACATTCAGTTCAGAAGAAAATCGAAGAAGAAGATAAAGTCACAAATAATAACATTCAGTTCAACAAGAAATTCAAGAAGAAGTTACACAAATTTGACAATTTGAAGTTCACTGACAATTCAAATTGATTGAACAGAAGTTACCGTGGTGTTGTGCTAGGGTGAGTACCTTTTTCATAGACTGAATGCATTCTTAAACAACATACCAAATGTAATTGCAATTTATGGCAGATAAATATATATCAGCAGAATATTTAATCCGCCACTTCGAGGACCAGTGATACCAGATACATTAATAGGGTAGGACGCACCCTTTAAATTTATAGACTATTGTAGTTTTTGTAAAGAACGCGTTAGTAAATATCGCCGAAAGTATTTAAATGAGTCGTGCAAATTAAAGTAGAGGTACATTACAATGGAATAAGGGTTGTGGAAGAGATACAAATTTTTATTAAATTTGATAATTGTGTTCTTGACAGATATACAATATGGCCATCTATTAAAACACCGTTTGCAGATTTTGGATTTTGGAGGTGAATCGGATAGGAGAATAGTTGAGAATGAGGCCGAGTTACGAATGATGGAGTACGAGGCGCTAATGCGTCAACGTAGAGAAGAAGAGAGAAATCGACATAAAGATTTAAATCCCGAGCGACCACCTGCATATGAACAGGTTGAACAGGGAAATGATCAGAATATGCAGAATGTGTTAGGTCAATTGACTGAACAAATGCATTTATTTCGAAATGCAGTTGTTGAACAATCTGAAGCATCGAGGAAGTGAACAGTTGTACAAGCAGCTTTGGGCGCGGCTGCCATAATAGGGTCTTATACAGGTGAACCCAAAGGGTTCAAAGATTGGATTTTACAAATTGAACGGTACTCTCAAGTGGTAGATGCAGCGGGTGAAGATAACATTACGTTAGCTAGTCAAACTGCGCGGGGACCAGTAGCAGAATTTGTACAAAGATATATGAAACAAAATACGATTCATGGGGTCCTAAGAATTACTTGGGCTGAGTTTAAAAGGGAAGTACGGACCCGTTATGGCGGGATAGCATATAATGAACATGCCCTCTCCATTTTACGCAACATTAGGCAAAAGAAAGATGAAATTATTCAGGTATATGCCGAACGATTAAGGGAGATCGCTACTGATGCGTTTGGGGATAATATACAAGATCCAGCCATTGGAATGCAATTGGTGGGATATTTTGTGGATGGGTTATATAATGATTCATTGAGATTTAAATTAATGAGGGAAAATCATCCATTATTAGACAGGGTGGAAGATTGTGCAATGAGGGAAGCTAATTTACATAAACGCTATAAATTAAGGTATGGAGAGCGTACATATGATACATCTCAAAGAAATGTTGTTGATAACGAAATGTCAATCGCAGTGGAGGTTGATCATTTTCGTAGAAGGGTTTTTGACAGAGATCAGAGGCCTCAACCAAATAGGTATCAGGGACGACGGCCAGTGCAATCTCAATCAAATAGGTATCAGGGACCACGGCCAATGCATTCTCAAAATAGGTATCAGGGGCCACGCGTAATGTCGGGACAAAATAGGGGGCCTGGACCCCAAACTAATGTGAGGGCGATACAAATGAGAAATGAAACAGTAAGGCCAGTTAATCCTTCAAATTCACAGGGTTGTGTAAGGAATCAACGCCCTGGCACGCCAATTTGGTGTGAATATTGTCAAAAAGGGGGACATTCTATAAACTGGTGTTGGTTGCGCCAGGCAGATGAAAAACGAAGGAAAAATTTAAACTAAGTGGTTCCATTTTTAAGGTGGCCAAAAAATGGAACGAAACAAATCAGAAGAAAATCATGGAACATTTTCAAGCCAGAAAAATCGAGAAAATTAAATATTTGGAGTCAGGTAAACGTCGAATGAATAACTCAAATAATTTACAAGATGATAAGACATCTCGTATACGAAATAGAAAAACAAGAAATGAAATTAAAGGTAATCAAATAAAAGTAAAAATGAGCCACCAGTGAAAAATTTAATAAAAGCGGGTAAAAATGATTTAAAGAGAGGCAATGTTAATCATAAGTTAACTAGTGGAGAAGAGAAATCTAAACTAGATCACAGAATTCGGCAAACAATAATTGAACAAAAGAAACAAAATAGCACTCATCAAAAGGAAGTGAAACATAAGAATATGGGTTTTATGAAACACAAACACATTGATATGAATTGTGCAACAAATATACCTAAGTTTAAAATTAGTAGCACAAATTACAATTATCCTGGAGATACTGGGAAACTATTAGAGGAACATGTACCATGTTCCATTGTAATAATGATTAGAAAACAAAGGATAGTGGAGCTGATTGTTCACTAATTAATATAAACTTGTATGAAAAATTTCAGGATCGACCTAAACGTATTAAGAAACAAGCAACTGTCACTTCAGCGAGCGACGATACATTAGAAATGATAGGGTATATAAACCTTGATTTTAAGATAAACAAACTAAAGGTTATTCAGAGGTTATATGTAACTAAGAATTTATACAGGTCACGAGATTTTTTATGAAACAATGGAGTAAGAATGTATTTTGATTTGGGAGCCATGAAAATTAGAAATCAGTTAGTGGGTCTCGTACCAGACATCCACATAGCCTCTTTAATACGACTAAAAGCTAATTGTAAATTACAACCTAGGACAGGTGCCATTTGTTCAGCTAAGATAGTTGGAGGAGCTAAGATGTTTAAATCTCCATTCATAATGGCGACTGGCGCAGAACAGGGATTTCTCAGTCAACATCCCGGAATCATTTTGCAAGAGTCAATAACGACAACAAAAAGCGATTGTATTCCTGTCAAAATCATTAATCAAACTGACAGGCATTATAATTTGAAACGTAGCTGTGTTGTGGGGAAAATATGTCCTATGCAAGAAGCAGAAATAAATACAATTTCTATTTCTTTTGAAATGGGGGAGGAGCGTGTCGATGAAAAAGAAATTAATACCCCACCTGAACATTTAAAGTGGTCACTGATTTGGTATTAAAAAATCAGGATATTTTTGCTGCAAACGATAAACAATTGGGGGAAACACCAACATATACAATGAATATAGACACTGCAAATCATGAACCGATCTCACAAAAACCGTATAGAGTACCTTTACACCGGCGACAGCTATATAGAGATGCTATTGATTCAATGGAAAACGCAGGAATAATAACCAAATCTAAGAGTCCTTGGTCCAATGCGTGTTTTATGGTTCCTAAGGCAGATGGTACATGGAAATTTGTTTGTGATTTTCGAGCTTTAAATAATATAACAAAGACAATTTGTTATCCTTTGCCTATAATTGATGATATAATTTCGGAGTTAAAGGGATCCAAAGTCTATTAGACGCGAGACAAGGCTATTTTGCCATGCATATCGATGAAACTGACAGAGAAAAGAAAGACTACATTTACTTCTTTCTAAGGTAACTGGTTTTTTAATCGCACTGCCTATGGTTTGAAGAATGATCCGAGTGCGTATAGTGAGTTGATGGCAATTGTTTTAAAAGGGATAACTAACGTAATAAACTATATTGATGATATATTGATTTTCAGTGATTGTATGTCTAGCCACGTGACTCATGTAACTCAGGTATTTCAAAGGCTAAGGGAACATAACATCAAACTGAAATTAAAGAAGTGTTCATTTTTTAAATCAGAGACAAACTATTTGGGTTTTATAGTAAATGAAGCAGGTATAGCACCAGATCCTAACCAGATTAAGGCATTTCAAAACATGATAGCGCCTACAACAGTTAGAGGTGTCAGAGGATTTATTGGAGCAATGTCCTACTACCGACGTTTCCTCCCTAATTTTAGTGAAATATCTATTCCTTTAATTAATTTAACTAAGAAATATGCCAAGTTTAAATGGGATAAAAAATGGCAAGATGCTTTTGAATATTTAAAAGAAAGTCTAGTTGTCATACCTCAACTTGCTTATCCAGATTTGAATAAACCATACACATTGTATACAGATAGTAGTCAAAATGCGATTGGTGCGGTATTAGTTCAAAATTGTGATAAAATGATGGAATAGATATACCACAATGTAGAAATGAAACGCCAATTTATTTTCTGTCAGCGAAATTGAGTCCTGCACTGTGCAAAATGTCAGTGATTGAAAAAGAAGCCTATGCAATAATTTATTTTCTTAAAAAGCTTGATCATTATTTAAATGGAGCCACCTTTAAGATTAAAATGGATCATCAACCTTTAAAATATTTATTCAATATAATAATCCGAAAATTCGAAGGTGGATGATGTGTTTATCAGCTTATAATTGCACTATAGAATATCTGCCAGGTAAGGAAAATAGTGAAGCAGATTTATTGAGTAGAATCCCAGATTCAGTCGAAACAGAAGCTCAACTTTCCGACATAGATATAAATGATAACAATTTACAAATAAATGTGATTAATTCAAATCAAATTCCGAATTTCTCGAAGTTTGCAGAATGCAAAGTGGAAACCAATGATCCATTACCACAAGGCGAATGGTCAAATGAAGAAGTCGTCAGTTGAATATGAAAGTTGAACAAGGGAAAGATTCAGAAATTCAGGACGTTATTTCATCATATAACAGTAATAATCCTTCTCCATCAATTACTAATAAATTTTTACTTGCCGAAGATGTGTTATATTACATATCAAATGCAGATGATGACCCTATGCTTCGATTATATATACCTAAACATTTGCAAGATAATGTACTAATGCAATATCATGACAAACTGGGAAATTTTTGAATTGAACACACATTTCAAATAATTCGTCATAAATACTACTGGAAAAATATGTACAAGTATATATATGAACAATGCGAGAAGTGTGTAATTTGTAAATCACGGAATTTGGTGAAACTGCGACCTCCATTACAAGACACTGGCATGCCAGCTTTTACAGGGGCAAAATGGAGTATAGACATTTCTGGACCATTTCCACTAACATTATCAAATAATAAATACTTGTTAACTTGGTTTTGTTTGTATAGTGGTTGGATAGAATCATTTCCATTAACGAGCAAGAGCACGGATTTGATTATTTATTGTCTTTTGGAAGACATAATTCCAAGATTTAGTGTACCAATGCAGATTCTAAGCGATAATGCGAAGGAGTTCACTTCAAATAATTTTAAAGAAGTATGTAAAAATCTAGGAATAAAATTAGTTTTAACAAGTTTTTATTCACCTCAGTCGAATAGCCGCAATGAGAGATCCCATCGTTGTTTAAATGACATATTAGCTAAGATTATGGAGGAAATCAGCGAACATGGGATCTGGTTTTGGGACAAGCACTATTAGCACATAGATGCATGATTTCAGATTCATCTAAAACTTCAAGTTTTGAACTAATGTATTCACATCCACATGTTTTACCATTAGATAACATTTTAGCTCCCAGACGCAGTACATCATCACATGAAAATTGCTAAAAGTAAACAAAAGGAAAGAGTAAAGACCACAGAAGTCGATTATAATGTTGGTGATAAGGTATATCATAAGATTCGACAAACATCGGGTAAATTGTCATTAAAATGGGCTCCATATCACGTGATATTAGAAAAAAAAGGTCCTGTTTCGTTCATTATTAAAGATTTGATCACAAGAAAAGCATACAAAAGTCACAGCAGGAACTTACAACTCGCCGGGGTCGAAGTTTGGAAAATACCTAAAAAGACATTATCTCCCCGAACGAGGCAACAGCAATTAGTTTGTCCGGATAGCGATGAGGATATCAGGTCGAGCGAAGATGAATCAGAAAATTTAATGAATAAAATAATAAATAGGCATATAATTCAACGACCAGCGGTGAATAGTGCTTCAGAGGATGAATTACCATTATGTGAGCTTCGGAACCGACTTCGGAATGCGGAATGCGAAACCTCGGCCTTGGACAGTGAAATCATTCCCTTTGTTGAGATTCAAAGGAAGCTGAGGACGGGTAATGCTCGAGATAACGATAAAAGTCCAGTAATGTCCGACAATATGAATGCACCAAATGGTCAAGAGACAGAAAATATAACTCACGGAGAAGAAAATGAAGTGTACAGTCTAGCCAGGAGTTTTAAGGAAGCAGGCTATAAGTCATGTGGACAGCGTAACAAACAGACTGTACTATGCGACCAAGTTGATTTTTTCTGTCTGATTGTGTCCTTTTGTATGGCGTGTTTAATTTAACAAATGTGTTGAAAGAGAGCAATATATATCGACTTTATGAATGAGCCGATTGTCAAACAAATTGGGACCCAGATGCCGTTAACTGTCATTTCATGAGAGGTGTTAAAAATACAATTACTGCTTTTCTATAGGCCTCGACCAGGCTACGCGCTATAATCACTTAATGACGCGTGAGTGAATTAAAGTAAGTTGTGTTAAGTAGAGAACGATTAAAAGTCGTTCTCCGTGTCACCGTCAAGTGATAAAATACAGTTTGTGGAAAATAAGGTAGGCTTACTAGTGAAAAATAGGCCACCAATGTAATAAAGAGCGTTTTGACACACATGTCGTTGTATATTCGATGCACCACCCTAGCAGGGTGTGGTGCTGGTTTTGAGTTCAATGGTCTGTTAAATTGATTGAAAACCAGTGACCCGTAGTATCAATTAAGAGTCACTATAATAAACAGGCATATTGAAACAAAAGTTGGTGAAAATTTGCTGTTTGTTCATTTATATAATGGATTTCGATAATACCGGAAGTTTCAATAAATTTACGAAACCAATAGTAAAAATCAATAAAAACTGTGCAACTATAAGATGCAAGATTAAAATGGCGCTAAACAAACTTCATATTGTCTTGTAATATGCAGTAATAGTTGTATGGCGTATACGAGCCACATAGAGTATGCAAGCTCATGTGGATTACATGTAATTACAATGGGTGTCATGTTGGGGATGGAAGGTCCCAAAGAGAGAGAGAGAAAAAAAAATTATTCTATCATACTAAACTTGGATGCTTTTGCATTCAAGTTGTAAAAAAGGGAGAAATTACCAGGGCTCGAAATCCTTGGGATATGGATTTGTCATATAGGTGAATAGGATAATGGAAGGCTAGTTGGGGATTAGACAATGTAATACCATTCTGTTTCGGTAGATAAGAATTGAACTGTCCTAACGAAACGTAAAACGGGATAAAGTAATGAGTTTTGGGGAATGAGAAGAATGGTAAACGAGAATTACATTGTCATAAGAAACAATTAATGAGTTTTGGAGAATGAGAAGAATTGTAAATGAGAAGTACATTGTCATAAGAAACAATTAATTGAATGTAAGGTGGGAGCGATATAATTGAATATTAACTTCTTATATAAAGGCCTATTAGAATAGCCATTTATCCCGAAAAATAAGTAAATTGTAAATGTGTTTGCAAGGTAAATAAATTGGTTGTTTATGGAAGTAAATTGGACGGAGAATTGAATGATATCTGCTTAAATAAGGCTTATTAATAGAGTCATTTACCACGCAACGGAAAAATAAGTAAATTGAAAATGGGATTGAAAAGTCTAAGTAAATTGGTCGCGTGTATAAATAATGGAATCGGATATTGAAATTGATCATATATAATAAACAAATTGGAAACGAAAATAAGTTAATTGTCTCATATCCAAGATGATAATAAGTGGAACGCATAACAGATATTAACTGTTCAAAAAAGAAATTGTTTTGCGATACCAGAGAGAGAGAGGCCGGTTGCGCGATTGTCAAGTTAGAAAATATTGACAAGTTGTGGCATTTCAAGCTGCGTTGTTTCAAAATAAGTTGTTCAATGATCAGTGTATACTGATTAGGTTTTCATGATGTTATTGGTATGTTGTTTTTGAGGCCATTGTTCCGTCTCTGAAAAAGAGTACAACATATTGAATAGTCACAAATTAAGGTGAAAACAACAAGTGAAGTTGATAAAGAATTCACGAAAACTGAATGATTGAAATGTATTGATGTTTTGTATAAGATGTTATTGATGATTATGGATCTTGAATTGAATGTATCACCATGTTTGACATATTGTAGTCAAGTGCGTAAATCCATATGTCTTTTTCAGTATTATACGTGTAGAATTGTTTAGAACTTAAATGATTTATGATGATGGGTGAAATAGAACACATTAACTGTAATAGTCGACATAACAGGAAATTGATTTTATGTAAAGCATTTTGTTTAGAAGTTGGAGTTGACCGAGAATTACACTATGGTAGTTGGATACTGGAAGGGGAGTCATGAACACTGACAGTGGAACGAAGACATTTGATATCTTCATATAAATTAATCAACGAAACCGATTGCAACGGTGGAGTTGTTAGTTTACTTAAATAATTAAACTCGAAAAAAGGGAGGTGTGTACCATAGTGGAAGGTCGGGGTTAATATAGGCCTGAAAGTCTGTGTAGAGTATGTTAATAGAACCAATTACCAACTAATCAATAAGAGTGTGGGACCAGATCAATGTCACATGGAAACTGCTTTACTGGTCTAAAAGAATAACGAATCAGATGTTACTGGCCTGGAATTGGCTGGAAGTATATCGTATCAGAGATGAGACCAGTCATGTGACTTGGGGAGAAATTTGGGAATAAAACAGTATGTTGGCTTTCGGTCGGAGCTTTGCGGTTGTAAGTTCTCTAAGTGACCGATTGGCCCCACGACAGACTTACAGGCGAATTCTCAAACTGCTAGCTTTGTGGAAGTTGTTGTGGTAAACATATATCCATGCATTCTTTGCTGTTATAATAAAAGATTGTGTATCCTTAAAACTGTGTCGGGGCCTGTGTTACCCAACGTGGAGAGACGATCTACGGCCTACTATAGGGCAGCCAGTAGAAAGGAAGTCCTACAGAAAAGGGTCGAGTTTGTTTGAAATGACATTGAATAATATGTATAGATATATAATTTTGAAGAATAGCCTAAAGCAAATATCGTTATTTTCTTGTCTAGGTACGTTATTAGTCATTGGACTCAATATATGATTACAAAATTATATTTTTGACCGAACTTATATTAAGGCGATTTGTTGGGCGATCTACCTTACACTGTGTGGACGTATTACACCGTGTGACACGATACGTCCTGACAACGTATTGAACCTTTTTCAGTGTTAAATTGGACAATTTACATCATTAAACTCGACATCGTGTTGAAATTCAAATACGGGCCAGTATGAGCGAAGAATTTATTGAGTAAGTTATATTTGACGGCGAAAGATGGGGTCGAAGTGATACATGTACAATGGATAGGTTCCTAACTTGTTCTTTTATTATTTAAACAGGAGTTATCTCTTCATATACAAATTTTGAAATAGTGTCTTAGGTATAAAATATTAAATGTGAATTGAAGACCCATGACCGGAAACACTTCTATCAATTACTATTGATTTTATTCCAAATATGTTATTATAAGCCCACGTACGCTCCGCCCCGCAGGGGCGGAGCGGTGGGCTTTAGTTGGTACTGGGCGTACGCACTCGACGCTGGGAGAGCATTGGATCTGCAATACTGTTAAACGAAAAATAAGTTTCTAAAAATATATCATGACCCCGACACACACTTTGAACTTTGAACTCGTCTTCCCAAGCCACATATGCAGCGATTGGATAATCGCGTTTGTCTTAACCAATCAGAATCAACGTTGCTCACAGACGGTTGTTAGGCAAGTGATGCTATTCAAACAAAGTTGAAAATCGCCACCTCGGATTATTATTTCCACGAATTACCAACTACAACACACGCGTTGGGCGAGAACAAAAAACTGCTTAAATTATGATATACAACTTTTTTACAAGGTGAGTACATGTACATGATCATTATCGGATGTAGGATGTACCATGGTACGCCTTGTTTGGCCGCGAATGTAACAAATTCACCAATTCCAGCCAATTCCCAGGCGATGGCAGACTGACTCTTGACCGTTGACTCCAAGTTTAGTGACTCGGGTTCAAAGTCATAATTCCACGATTCACTCTTGCAACAAATTTAGAAATTACAATTTGAACGAATCAAGCATCTACTTCATTTGTGATTATACTTGCGAGTACTATGTTACGTACACAGCTACAAAATTAATTTATGAACACAGTTTTGTCAAAGGTGTCATTACCTGCGACCAGAAATTATTTAGACAGAACGGAAGCGATCGAATTCTCGCATTGTTGACTTTTCGAATGATAGAACACTGACACACGGCGATGGTAAAATGGTTTTCACGGTGATAATCCTGAGGCTGATGAGAAAGTATGGAATAATACAATAAGTCTGCCGTACACAACACTGACTACAGTACAGTACCGTTTATTAATATAAGTTATAACAGTTTGTAACTTTGTTTTCAGTTTTGAAATGAAACTTGTCAGACTCAGAGTAAACTAAAACTGGTATTATTATTAACCATTCTGCAATACCAAATGGCCTCACCTTCACACTACTAGTATGGCTGAAGGGGTCACTCTCACCAAAAAAGTGCTGTTCAAAGGGTACACAGGGTTTGAAAATGTGCTGAAGGGTTCACAGGGTTTGTGATCGGCACGAACACCACTACTTAAATTGTGTTTATGAAAGTCTGGCGCCCATTAGCAGTTTGTTTTCAGTACATTTTAATATTCATTGGAACGTAAACAATTATTCTCTAACAGAAATCATGACAGATACGAAAACTGAATGTCCTTTAGAACGACATTTCAAACCATGTGTACCCTTCAGCACATTTTGAAAATCCTGTGTACCCTTCAGCATTTTTTTTGGTGAGAGTGACCCCTTCAACACTAGTATGTTTATACGCTTCATCTTCAAGTTAATCATGATACCAAGGAAATACCGTACGTAGCGGGAATTGTCTTGGATCCAGTTATTATTTTTTTAAACTTTCATCCTAATAGTTGTAATATTATAATAGTCTCTCTGACACTCATGAGTCATGTATGAACATTATTATTTTTCGCTCAGTTTTAAATTTACGCAGCTACAGATACAGTTCTTAATCGATGTTGAATATATATTTGAGAACCGCCATGCACAACATACATGTAAATGTACTGCATGCACCAGTACCGACTACCGGTACCACCAGTACCGACTACCGGTACGTATAAAAAGGCCCAAAAAAATTCCATGTTTTGACTGACCAAAATCCATGTTTAGGACCTCAAACCTAATTTTTTTTTCCTCGACAGCGATAATTGTTTTGCCGAACTTTACCGTTACACACTTTTGCCTCTTCCTGTTTAAATACAAAACAAAATTTCTAACACAAGTCCATTGTGAAAACACTATACATTAAACCGAAACAACTATCATGCAAGCCTTCCATCATGATCAGTTAACCATGCATTTTTTCGCTTTCCCCATGTACATGTAGGCCTATCCATGTGTAAGCTGAGATGTAAAAATGGATTAACTTACTGAATGCGAAATCGCTACCATACATGATTTGTGGTTATGTTAAAACCCAATTGGTCTGTATTTCAATTCTTTTTTTGTTTAGTCAGCTAACGATCAGTGAGAGCTAGTACAATTACATTGTTCTCCTTTCGTTTCACACAAGCTGACACCAGTAGAACTTTTCTCAAAGTAAATTTATCTTCTCATGTGCATGGTCAGTGGCTCAGTGGACACTGATCCCCAGTGACAAGCCACTGTTCGTCGCAGTTACTAGTACCATGGAAACGTACATGTTAAAACTCAACCATTTTAAGTTACTTGTACCGCTGCAAACTTAGCTTGAAAGATATATGTCTTATTAGCATCATAGTAGCAACTGTTTAAGTAATGGTTCCCATCACAGAACACATGGCCAACGCTGATAACCCTCAAGCATATTTGGCAAAAAATAATAATACCTGTGGAATTGTGGGATAGACATATGTCCAGTTAAACTTTTCACATGCCCATAATTTAACTGATGGGAAAGGTTATAAATATACCTTCGATCAACCTATATACCTTAATCAACTATTACAGTGACCGTGAACATTTTGACAAGTGCAAATTTTGGCACCTGCGAACAAAATATTGCCAGTAATTATAGGTGTGGGAGCAATAGCTCCCTTTTCCTGGGATAGACTTGGCCAATGCATTCTCTTTTATATTAGTAGGTGAGGTGCCATATTGGCGACTCGCATATATAAGAGAATGCATTGGCACAGGGATTTTGCAAAATTTCAGGAAGCTCCAGTCAGGAAAGGGTTATTAAATAGCATCAGCTATGAAGTAGTATCAGCTTAGAAAATAATATATGTAGGAAAATTAATACACAGGGGTACTGTAACGTGACCCATGGATTGTCGTGGGATAGGTGCTGTGTTTCTCAGATGATTTTAAAGTGGCACTAATAATAGCAATAAAGAGTGTTTGTCATCAGCTTAGAATATATGTAGGGGGAACTGTCTCAGGTGTCTCATGGAATAGGTGCGGCAAATCAAAGAGACACTAATAATTAGCTTGCATGACTTGTGAGCACAATAATTATTTAACCCTCATTAAAGCAAATCCTGGTATCCCAGCTACAGTAGTAGTTACTACTGTTTATTTTTAATGTTGACAACAATGCTTTTAGATGTCAGCAAAAATTTACATGGTTGTACTCGGTAGTTCAAACTGCTTGGCATAAAAAAGGACTGTTAGTCGTTCCTTTTATTTAACTGTTCAAGCTCCATGAAAAGAAGTGAGTACTTACTTACAATGCAGCATACACTTGATCAATTGATTAGTTGTGCAACCACACTTGTTAAAATCATGTCTGTATTGTGTATGTATTATTGTATACTTAAAGCGTTTTATTTTCTATTTTCAGGGATATTTTGGATCTACATCCTGCTTATCACACATATAACTATATCAACTATCAGAAGTTCAACTCTGTGATCTGACATTTACTGGTTCTGAATACATTTTGAAAAGGCATCAGACAATTTTTTTGGACAGGTGTAAAATTAAAATTCACAATCAGAGATTAAATGGAACTGTTGTATCCTGACTATGATGACACAAATGTCAAATCCACTATTTTCTGTGGGCTCTCTTCTTGGAATGTTATTCACACACAAAGACAATATCAACACCAAGGACACAAACTTTTAATAACTTGCAACTTCAGCTTCCTTATAATACTACTAGAAAAGGAAATGATGAGAAAACAGGATAACAGAAAATACATCATCTATTCTAAATTATATTGGAGGTAGTCATGTGTGCAATGGATACTTTTGGGGTGGAGGCATACATGTGTAATATGATTATATGTGCACACGGTATAGTGATTCTTGACCTGAGGTAACAAGGAATTCACTCCAGGAAGCTGATGTGTAGTTATTTATTCAGTGCAAAACATCTTATGAAAGTACAGGGTATTGATCCACTTGTTCTAAGGAAAATATACACTGCTTCAATGCTGGAGAATGTAAATCTTGTTCTATTACGTTTGGAAAGTGTCATAATTTACACTTGAATGTGGCTGTACAATGTACATATATGTCTAACAGAAAGTGTAATGAAAGGACATGAAGATTCCTCGGTGATGTGATTGCCTTCTGATTAATAAAATATTGGGCCAACAGTATGATCATATTATTTTGAACTAAATCCAAATTCACCAATAAGCAATATATTGTTATTAGAATGAGATACTGCCATCATACCGGTTGGTATTTTTTCATTCTTGCCACATTTGTCATGTTCCAGGGATCAGGGTGTGCAATACAGAGAGGATCTACAACGAGTCCCCAGTTTATAGCGGAATTTACAAAACGAGTCCAGAAAATTAGAACTGGACGAGCCTTTGTTGAGGTCCTGACCTAATGTAGTGGACGAGTTTTGTAAATTCCGCTATAGCCTATATTATTTTCTAAGCTGATACTACTTCATAGCTGATGCTATTTATTAACCCTTTCTGACTGGAGCTTCCTGAAATTTTGCAAAATCCCTGTGCCAATGCAATTTCTTATATATTTATTACATGATCTAAAGCCTCGACACAACCTACTTAAATCAACAAATGGGACGCTAAACTAACATCGGCTTCTATAAGACATGGGATGACTTTTCATGTAACTGTTCATTGTTTGCGCGTGTAAAGAAATAGTCCCAGATAAATAAAGACACTTTGATGTATTTAATGGTGTATATATAATGACATAACTTTTCAAACTCTTCATGATTATAGCTGGTTGGAAAAATATTGGAAGGCATAATATATGGAGTGTAAATAGAAGACAGACCGGAAGTCAAGGGTCACCTGGCACTATTTCCTGTTCGTTTAATATCACAATTTATCACATAATTAACTCACAAAACCAGGTTCATAAATATTGGTAAGACACACATGTAATATTAGCACGTGCGATGACGTCACGCCACTATTTAAACGACTTGCGATTGCTGACGTTTATGATAGTTTTCTTCGATGAATACTTCACGTTACTTCGCGTTTATTTGATCATGTGATAAAATGTATATCAAACTCATTCTACTTTATAGCCGTAATTTATCAACCTCATCCACTAAATTCTATTTGAGTCTCGGTGAACCTCGGCTCAAATCGAATTTAGTTATCTCGATTGATAGATTCCGTACAAAATATAAACTCATGTGAGATCCTCTACATACAAATATTTACTATAATTTTGCCTTACATACATCAGTGTACATGTACTACTATAGCTATATAAGTTCGTGAAACATGACTGCAAACAGCAATTATTATGTTCAATTAGACACTCAAAGAAAGAACATACATCGGTGCTATGGCCCCAAGTTTATGAAACTCCTGCGATCCCATAACAATAACGCATGAGGTATTTCACTGTTCGTGCAGAAAATTGTGCTATCTTTGCGCATTTGCACTCATATGGTAAACTGACGAGAGGAACACACATAATCAGTAGTGTGTATATATTGCATACCAACGTTTCATATTGATATACCGGTAGTGGCACATGCGTCCATATGCTTGCGATATGCACGATGGCAAGAGTGCTAATTTGGTCATTTCTATTCTTAACAATGTGTTCCAGACTCGTGATGTTTCAATATTTTGGGAGTTGTGTCCACACGGTTGTGACGTTGATGAACACGTCCTGGCATATGGACTGAAAGATCCTTTATTGATGCAGTAGTGCTGTGGAAAATGATTGACGTATTTACTCAGTATAACCAAAATAAAACTACAGCTTTAGCATCGTGGCAGTCTAGTAATAACTAGACCAAGGTTTCCTTACAGTCAACTCTCAACGTAAGTTGAAAGTAATGAAAGTTAGGTCTAGTTTTAATAAGACTGGCATCGTGGTATATAGCAGTAATTGGTAGCAGTGTTCTCAGCTCTACTTGGTATGATTGTGATTTAATATTGACGGTTTGTGGTGTCAGTTATATTTAAGCAGGTACCTGTAGCTACAAGCAATTGCATTAAAATCCGAAAAAAAATCAGTTTCAAACTGGCAATTTCACGATTCCATTGCACATGCAGGAACAGACACATTGCAAAGATTTTAAGTTGCGGCGTGGACTTCCGGAATGTTTATGAAATTCTGTGCGATCGTGGAAGTGTATTTGACAGGTCAAGCTATCATTACGTTATTGCACTTGTCAGATAAACTGACGACACGAGCACACACATGCGGTTTTGTTTATTTCATACCAAGCGAGTGATATTGATATGGTGGCAAGTTCTTTCATATGCTTGCGACATACAATATGGAAATAGTCTGCCTACCCATTAATGGTAGGAAGTTCAATGGTGGCTATTACTTAATTTCACAATGCGCTCCTTAGTTGGTTATGTCGATATTCCAGAAGGGACGCCCATATGGTTGCGACATTGATCAACTCAGACTGAAAATCCTTTATTGGTGTACCAGCGCAGTGTGAAAATGGGTGATGTGAGAGCGCATTAAAATATATAATACGGCCTTAGACTTGTGATATAACCAGCAATTGTGTACAGTGTTCTCAACGCTACCTGCTATTATAGTTTTGATGCTGATAGTGCATGGTGTCTATCAAATTTAACAATTTCATGACTTGAGTTTCCGGAAATATTACGAAAAACCCTGTGCCAACGCATTCTCTTACATAAATTATACGAGGCTTCCTATATAGGATAAGGCACTGGAACATGGTCTTTAATAACACAACAGTGCAGCTCCCAGCATTAAAAGGATAAACAAATATTGCAGGAAAAATACAAACAGTCACTAAAATACTTAAAATTTCCAGGTTGTGTGATTAAATCTATGAGTTATAATTGTTATATGTATTTGACACTTTCGTGGAAGAAACCGTGTTGAGAAACATCCATAATGCAGGGATGTAGAGACACTTGTGGGGAAGGGTCAGCTAGAATATTCCGTTCCAATGTGTGATTAACAGCCGCATATGTGTGTTATTTCCCCCTGGTATATGACATACTTGCATACGTCGCGTAAAGGATAACAATTTGTATTTGACTGATCGTGCGATCATTACGCCACTGCACTCGTCCGATATACGACAACAGTATTTCGCGCATGCGATTTTGTGTATATATTCCGTACCAAGCGTGTGATATTGATGTCGTGTCAAGTGCGTCCATATGCGTGCGACATACAGTATATGGCAATAGTTTGACAATCCGTTAGTGGTATACTATGTTCAATTGTGGTTAATTCTTAATTTCACATTGCATGCGTTCTAGAGTTGGGATACGACTATATATTCCGGTACGGGCGTTCACATGGTTGCGGCATCGATTAATGGATCCTGGCATATGGACTGAACATTGCTTTATTGACGTAGTAGCGCAGTGTACAAAACATGAAGCCTTAAACTGTTTACACAACCAGTAATTGGGTACAGTATTCTCGACTACGTGTATGGCTGAATGTTGGTGCTGATGGTGTTTGGTGTCCGTATTATTTTGAAGCAGATATGACAATTATCGCAAGAAAAATACCAATTAAGTTACTAAAATGCAGGTTTTATGGTTAAATCTATGCGTTTTTTTTTACCTGAAATTGAGCATTTTCACTCAAGAAACAGTGTTAGGCAACATCTATCTTGCAGGCATATAGAGACATCGGTGGGGAAGAGTCAGTTAGAATATATCGATCGAGCGTGTGGTAAACAGACCCAGTTGCATGTTTGTTACTGGTCGATAGTGTATGATAATCATGCACGCATGCGTCTTTTAATGAGAACAATAATGTTTTTGGCAGATTGTGCTATCCTACGCCATTGAACTCGTCCGATATACTGACAACAGTAAGACACACGCGTAGTGTTGTGTATATATTCCATACCAATCATGCGACATGGATATCGTGTCATAAGTGCATCCACATGCTTGCGACATACACTAGTTATGGCAATAGTCTGTCCAACCGGTAGTGGGAAATTGTATTTAATCGTGGATACTTCTTAATTTCACATTGCGTTCCGAAGTTGATCAACATATCCTGGTATATATTGACTGAAAATTGCTTTATTGACGTAGTAGCAGTGTACACATTATTTATGTAGGAACGCTTAACACACAAACAAATAACGATTATATAACGGTGTGACATAACCTGTATTTGGGTACAATATTTTGGACTCTGGTATGACTGAATTTTGGGAATTATGTGCATGCCTGCGTCGCGTAAGGATGACACTTAAGGTTGCAATCGTTCGATATACTGATACCAGTAACATACGCGTGCGGTTTTGTGTATGTATCCCACATATTGATATAGTGTCAAATGCATGCGTTCATATGCTTGCGACATATACTGTGACATGGGTCTGTCAATCCGTTAAGGTCACTATGTTCAATCGTGCCGGTTAGTTCTTAATGTCACACCTGTGTTCTTTAGTTGGGATATGGGACGAGCACCCATATGCTTGCGACATGACTGTAACAGGACTTGTTTCTTCGGATTGTGAACTGTACTATACTGTATGACGTCACCATGTGCTCACACAATTCCCTCCAACTTATGCAAATAAGCATTTCTATCTCAGATTTGAATAGACGTTGGATATTTTCGGACTACATGACTTAGCTGTGTAGCAACACACCATGAGCTATACAGCACACCCTGTAATCACTCCACATGTAGTGCAGAATTTCAACACACAACTTGGAGCATTTTGTAATGTAATTTTATTATATTTCCACGCTGTCAAGCAGACCAGACCTTCGGTGTTAACAGTAAACGCATCGAGTAAAAAATGTTGTGAAAATGTGAACAGTGTCGCACAAAAGAACACCTCTTCGAAAGTTATATTTGAGCACAGGAAGAAATGTCATTATTTCCCTTTATCTTTGTCACATCAATTTCGTCGACTAATTTCGATACCGGTATAATTCAAAAGCGGTAATTATTATAAATGTATTTCGTATCGCAAACTGCCAGATTTAATCTACGTGGGCTTTATTACGTTTACGTATGGTCATATTAAAATGAGATGATTAAGTGGGAACATTTATTGTTCTATTTTTAAAACAGACCATTCATGCGATAGCCGCGATACCATATAGCGATATAGATCATTAGGGTGTTTCCATTGCTATGCTCCGAACATCAAATGTCCCACATCGATTGTTTGTATTGTTTTATTACATAGTTATAAGCGATAATGAGTCTAATTAACATTTATTTGTGTCCAAATTACACAATCCAAATTATAGTGTCTGTTAACAGTAACCACTATTATTCGTTAGCTAAACAACCACACGTTTTAGACCAGAAAATATCCGAAA
Organism: Siphonodentalium dalli; assembly: GCA_032622095.1. Classification (NCBI taxonomy): domain Eukaryota; kingdom Metazoa; phylum Mollusca; class Scaphopoda; order Gadilida; family Siphonodentaliidae; genus Siphonodentalium; species Siphonodentalium dalli. The sequence goes on from CP136063.1 coordinate 297,139,087, forward strand.
TATAATGAATATTATTCGGCAGAAGCATTTCCGGGCAGGGGGTCTTCGATTCATATCTAATAGTGTATACCCCGGAAAATATATTACACATGTTTACAAAAGATAGACATTAAGTCAGCTGATTAAGTGGCGAAATAATTTGTTGTTTTTTTATTAATAATTAAGGAATTATTAATAAACATCATCGACACAATCTGCCATCAACCCCGTAAACATGTTGCGCTTATTAAGTACACACAATATCGAACACAATTTGTATAACGCCGTAAATTAAATTTGGTAAGACAGTAAAGACACACTAGAACCAAAGAATTATATCGTGAAACGGTGTGATTTGGTTCTCCGATTATTAAACGGTGTGCTTTGGTTCAATGATTATTTTATCAATACAAAAAGTAAACCTAAACGGACAACAGCACGAATGGCAAACATCAGTCAAGTCAAACACAAGTTTGATGCCATTTTCCGCAGTAGCGTTTGAAAATGGTCAACAAGTCTACCGCTCTAATTCTCCATCAATCTGCCACAAGTTTTTAGTGCGGGACTTGTTCCCAAAGCACATAGGAAATTTGACTTTGGGCCGGTCGGTTTCGCCACTTTGGCCGGAAAACCCGCGCTAAATATAGAAACCACAGACTAGTACACAGCCGGTGACAGAGTCAGAAAGGAAGTATGACTGGTGTGCTCTGATAGAGATTGTATAATGACAGCCGACAAGAATATTGCTCGAGCCAGTTTATAGGCCATGCACCTGCCAATGAAGAAAATATTTCACAACAAGACAGCAAGCAGGAAGTTATTCACACTCTGCATGCATCACGTCATACATGTAACTGTACACCCCTTTCACATGCATCGTCTGTTTGTATCAGGTAGATTTATCACCGTCAATAAATTACTTGTTTAATGCTCAGGGAAAACATTAGAGAAATTCCAAGAGAAGCTGTATACCCGAGTGTTAATGGTATCACTATATAGACAGGCCCCAAAAGAAGACACACACAAGCAGGTTACAAACAAGTTATTCAGTTATACAATAATAGTTTTACACTCCTTTCACCGCGTACGTTTGTCTCGGGTAGCTCGATTAATATCAACCAGTTACTTATTTAACATTATCATTGTATATTCTTCACATGGATGAACGGTCAGGAAACATAAGCAGACGACAGATAATACAAGAGCAGAAAGAGTCAAGTTTATTGAAGGGATATGTTCAGATAATAAGTTCAACAATTGGTTAACTTATTTTCTGAACATCTACTAAGGGAACTAGTAATCATTGAGTATTTACTAAGGGAACTAGTCATCTTTGAGTATTTATTATAGAAAGGGCAAATGCGCCGGGAAAACATGCAAGGAATTCCAAGATAAACTGCATTATAGATAATATTATATTATATGACGCGATTTGGCCCCCAACTATACTGTGTCCGGGTCCAAATAAATAGTCGCGGACCTAAATATCATCATGTAAATACAATTGGTCGGGAATTATATTATTTGATCCCCGACCAAATTTTAAGAGTTGGCCATGCTCGTAAGGTGGACCAGATCGTGATAGGCGGGGACGAAAGCGTCAACTGTGTACATGCACTGCCAAAAATATTTTCTCAATTCAGGAAAAAAAAAATCTTGAAATAAGATATTATCTTGGGAGAATAGCTAGAAAAATAAGAAAAACATATTTTCTAGGTCAAGAAATGAAAGGGTGGGAAAATTTCTTGTCTGAGAAAATTTCTTTAAGAAAACACAGTAATCTTAGTAAGAAAATCCTAGTAAAAAAATCTTGGTCTAGATTTTTTTTCTTAATGTAGGAAAGATTGTTTTTCTCACATAAGTTTATTTTTCTTGAAATAAGATAAGTTTAAGATACTGCGATTATCTTGGGAGAATAGCTAGAAATTTAAGAAAGCTATACAATTAATCTAGAACAAGAAATTATATTTTCTATAGTTAGAAATATCGTCAAGATATTTTTTCTAGAATGAGATTTTCTCAAGCAGGAAAATAAATCTAAGTAAGGAAAACAAGTTTTCTTAACTAGGAATATTTTCCCCAATTAGGAAAGATATATTAGAAAACAATTCTTAATTAAGAAAAACATTTAATTTTAAATTAATATATAATTTCAATTGTGTTTTAAAATATACAATTGACATTTATTCTGAATATAAAAACTTCTTTGTAAATATCATTGTTAAATGTATAATAGAGACAATAAGGGGGCTTAAAGGCACGGGAGGCCTTAGTTGTCGAAAATATTCATATTTGTTTCAATCACCGTAAACAGAAAAACATTAAAACGCATACAGTTTTGTTCATATATACCATGACCATCGCGTAAACAGCATGCTATCATAAAGACCTACTATATTTTACCTAAGCAGGAGCCTGATTGTGTTACAGAAGGCAGCACAGTGTTACTGGCTAATCACACACAAATGATATAAATGCTCTTTATTCGTTCCATATCAAAATTCAGCAACAATGAACGCTCTTTATGTTTACCATCATAATATAAACAAACACCAGGAAAGTACCTTTTTATGCTTTTGTTTACATAAGAATGGTCAAACATATGACAATAACATACTGTTTATGCGATATTTCTTATTTGTATACGGACAAAGTCTGTCTACATTTTAATATTCTTTCTGTTTGTGGCGGTTTTTGACCGGTGGAAATATTTTCACAGCATATATACCCACCGCCAAGGCCTCCCGTACCTTTAAACTTTAAATATACAATCAACAATTTCTCGTTACAGTTATGGGTTTCTAAAATTGCAAGTGGCCAAACAAGATACTGTGTACATTCGCGAAATGAAACTATACAAAGTACCTGTATCTTGTTCTGCCTCTTAAAATTGTATAAACCTATATACGCAACAAAAAATATATTGATTGCTAATAATTACATCCCGACACATGATTTTCAATATATTTATAGAAAGAGTTACCTCAAATCTGTCGGTTGCAAAAAAAATATATAACAATTTCTGTTATTTGAGTATCCAGTTCAAACGATAGGAAAAAAAATCATCACACATGACAAAACAAGCACTGTGTGTGCCTTAATAAACATCGTAACCCTGTATTTTTAAATGCACATATTCTAGGACGGGTGATGTGTAATAAACACAGAAAGACACTTGTATTAATGGATTTGTTGATACGGCACTTGTGCCATTGAGGAAAGATAGAACTCTAGGGTGTGCTGTTTATTCCGTCATTGTGCGCTAGCACTCGTGTCATATCAACAAACCCATAAACAAAATTGTGTAATTCTGTGTATATACAGCATGGTTTCAATAGCTGTTTCATGAATCATGCAGATTGCAGGTTTACTGTTCAGGTACTAGCCCAAGTCTTTTCGGTATGCAACAGCTTGAGATATCGAATACAGTAATGCTCCGAGTATAATCGACTCCTTAAACACAGTAGAATTATGGGTAACTTTTCAGGATTTAGTCGGAAATATGGCTTGTTGCCATTCATCGGAAAGCTCTCTGAGAGCTTTCCGATGAATGGCAACAAGCCATATTTCCGACTAAATCCTGAAAAGTTACCCATAATTCTGCTGTGGTTAAGGAGTTGATTACTTAGAGCATTACTGCAGTTGAAACTGTTTTGGATCGAGTCCTGTCCGGCTACTCTTCTATAACCTCTCAAGATTTTGAAGTGTTGAATGGGTCACCATGAATCGCTCAATTAAACAATCGCAACGGTGTTGAGTGTTTTGCTTATCGCTCACTATTTACTGCTGTATATAAACAAACGATTGACTTGCACAAAGTGTGTTTTGTGGATAATAACGCATTCATATGAACATTATCCTATACTATTAGTATATTCTTGGGAAACTTTTTGTAAATGTTATTTATAAATTATAACCTATAACGAAGGCCATCCATTCCTTTAAGTTCCAAAGATATAAGGAGAATCACTGCATTTTAATTGCATACCGCATCCATCGTGGTGCTGTATTGTGTTCAAGTGACAACCTTACCATGGTGTTGGAAATTACTGCAGTGTAATACCACAGCATTACCTGGGTAACACCACGTTAGAGATGGTCAATTACTTTAAGTATATGCAGGTTTGAAATCATCACGCTTGGGAAAGGCTGCCCTCTATGTTCTTATAAAAAAGCGTCACTTTGACCTAATCTGACGAAATACTGGTAGTGCTACAATCAAGATAACTCAACCCACAATTCTGGGCGTAAAGTCCATTATAGAAGAGTATCGGGATGGGACTCGGTCCAAAACAGCATCAACCCAACCGATACCACAAGTTGTGGACAGGGAAAACTTGGTCTAAACAGGTACTAGTACATGCATGTATTACAAGCATTAAAGGGTACACTAAATCCGGCCATTTATGAGACCATCTCCTTGTATACTCGACAGAATATATGCAACAAATGAATGAATTTGGCCCATGGATAAGTGCAACACCTGTGTGCTCTATGAACAATGCAAACATGGTATTTATAATGATAATGAATTATTGGCTGGAGTCATAAATTCATTTTCATTATAATTTATACCATGTTTGCATATATTCTGCTGAGAATCAAAGGAGATGCTCTTAATGCTCAGTGTAAAACACTGCAAATATGGAACTTAAAGAGCTTTTGTCTATCTTCTACTGGAAACAACTGTTAAATTTATTAAGACTTTATCAAGTCTTTTCACAGTATATAGTCTACATGTTTAATAGTATAGCACTAGTACTCACTAGTATTTCCAGACTTTTTGTGATAAAAATGCGGATAAAAGTGCAGAATTCTAAATTGATGCATTAAGTTGCAGAATTTTAAATTGATGCATTAAGTGCATGAGCGGCTTTAGAGTTCTTTGAAGTGCGGTCATGCAAAATAACATAAAAGTTTGTAAAACAAGATACATGTACATACTATGATTATAGCGGTATGAAGTGTCTGGAGCACCTTTGATGGATAAAAGCGAATGTATACAGGCCTTAAAATTTTGCAAGAATCAAACTCTAGCATTTCTACATCAAATCAGCTGCTTTTAACCAGACTCAAACGAAGAATCATGATTCTGACTCTCATCACACTAAAATCCCTACAAAATAATCTACTGGTGTGCAGATATTTCATTGAGTGTTTCAAATCATTTTAAAGGGACCCAAGGCACTCATAGTGAGTAAATATGCCAAACATATAACATACAACAGTTCGTAAAAACATCACCTCTCAGAAAAACATGAATTCCTGATTCCTATATTAATTATTTTCCAATAACGAAATTTCTCCTGTTGGAACCATTGCTATGTAAACAAAACTGTTACAGTGATTTGTCAACAAACATTGCTACTAGTAATCGCGTAGAAGGTTAAACATATTTTAGTCTATTAAAATATTATTTTCAGAATATTTTTCAATGCTTTGGCCATGCAATGTTTAACCCTTTCATGGTGGGAGCTGCGCTGGTACAGCATTAAAGATCATGTACCAGTGAATTCTTGTATATATGCAAGTCTCACATAGGAAGCATCATATGTATAAGAGAATGCACTGGATTACAAGGTCAAGGTAAATATTGTTTGGCCATGTATTCTCTTATATATGTGAGGCTCCATTTTGGAGACTCGCAAATATAAGAGAATGCATTGGCGCAGGGTTTTAGCAACATTTCAAGAATCTCCAGTCATGGAAGGGTTAAGTTTTTATTAAACTTTAGCATCTTATTGGACTTATTCAACATTGGATGGTAATGTCACTGTAACAGTGATGTTTATCAGAATTGCTAGCATGCAATGACATTCTTTCATATAATTAATTAACTCACAGAATATCGAAAGACCAGATGTGAGTATAATATAAATTTATCACCCCATTTTATGCAGGGATACAAAAAATAAAGATAACATATGTTATGCTTTAAAGTCAACATGGACAATTAAAGGTAAACAATCTGAATTGATGGTCTCCATACCATCAGATTCCAAGAACAACATTTCTTAATCGATTAAATACCAAAACATAATGCTAACTACTGTCAACTCTAGTGTAACATTTTCCAAAACATGTTATATATCAACATTTTGTTCATCGCAACTTGGTATCAAGATTAGGTCAGTCGACTCAGTCGGCTCGTTGAATATTTGCTAGGCCGGGAAATATGAAAGGTGGTGAAAAATAACAGATTTCAAAAATTTATATTTTGTAACTCAGAACTTTAAAGGGTGTGTTCCTCGACTCGAATCAATTATTTTTACCCCCGAAGCCAAAGAAATAGTAATTGAGGAGCGTGAACTCGGATTATCTATCTTTAAATGGGCATGTATGGTACATGTATAAGCCACTTTAAGCTCCTTGTACAGATTACTTGGTGATGCAGCAGGTTGACAAAGATAAAGGAACATTAGAATATTTTGATTCTGTTATGGATTTTAAGGCCTATATGTGTACATGAATCTTGATTATATTGACATACTGCAATAATATGTCACTTAAAAGTTCATATCCTTCAGATAAGCTCAGAAACAAGGCTTGAGACTGTTCCATGGGTACTGTTGTGCTTTGTGTGGAGATTTGAAACTGGTACACCTCCAAATTCTGGTCAATGTACTGTAGTATGAAATAAAACAAAGTTTATGCATACGCTGGATGCCATAGCGCACATTTTCTGAGACTCGATGAAGCATACAAGTACATGTCTGTTGTAGAATTGAATTCACTAACTTCACTTGCCAAGATTTCACCACATAAGTCTGATAAAATGTAGAGGTCACTGATCGGTCTCCATCAAGGAAGGAATGCATACATATATGTGTAATTTTTGCCTTTGATGAACACATTGATCGTCATGTGGTTATAAATTAAAGCCTCCCCTTCGCTGCAGTGTGCACTAGTTACCAGGTAAGCATGGTACTGGATTCAGTGCATACCGTCCGTAGGTATACATATGGTACATATGTATAGCCAGGAGACTCAGGACTCACTGTCACACAGCAACAACACACATGTCATGCATGGACGAATACCGATAACATCTACAGTACATGTATACAGTACATGTATACAGTACATGTATACAGTACATGTACACCGAATAACATTTGAAATCCTTCCTCATCCAGTCTTGGACAGAATTAATAATATTGGTATTAAGGGTCACCATGCAGTGTCTGCAAGAAGCACTCTGACAGGAAACATGATTCTATGATTGGTTATCAGATAATCATATCAGGCCTTGAATGAAATTTTGATGTCTCAATCCAGTCAAGCAGCTCCTCCTGTCTGAAAAAAAAAGATTTTAATGCTTGTAATGACATCAGAAAAGAGGAATGACTGATCATATACTGTACATATTATTAAGATACATCATCCAAATTGATCACCCGGGGGCCGAGTTATAACAGTAAATTATATCCATTCAAATGCTGCATGATGGTCAGAAACAGCTACAAATACCGGTATCATATACCGGTGTAACAGATATCTCCCCCTGGATATATCCCCCACTCTGGATACCCCCCCCCCCATGAATGACTAAAATAAAATTTCACTCAATTGATATATGTTACTTGAACAAACAAAAATTAAATATAAAAAAACAAACTTAAATCTCATAAAACATTTCTTTCTGGCCATTTCAGGGTCAAACGATATTAAATGAGTGAATTTTCTTTTAGTCATACATGGGGGGAAAATGCCCAGGGTGTGCGAGTGAGACATCTGAGGACATTCGCAAATACACTCCCCCATGGAGGAAGATATCCAGACAGGAGGAGGTGACGTGTTACACCGGTACCTGCACCAAATACTCCCAAAAACATTCCAGATACATGTATATAGGTACCGGTATGATATCATATTGGTCTTGTAAATATCATATATTTGTAAATGTTTTAAGGCAATTTAAACAGCTGCTTGGGGGGGGGGGCAGGGGGGGGGGTGAAACAAAAATTTTGGCACGTATGCCGGGGTGGGTGGGTGGTCAAAGCCACCAACAAGCAATTTTTTCCGCAACTAAAACAAAAATTTCCTGCTTGTTTTTTTAGTGTTTTGGCAATGAGTTGGGCTTCAAAACCACTTTGAATGAGAGAAATAATGTAATTCTAACTGGTAAACTGACTGCAGGCAGTTATCGTGTTGTATTTTGTTGCAAATTTTGAAATCCAAGATGGCCACTGGCAGCCATGTTTTTTTGGCTGAATGACCTCAAAATGACTCATTCCTATTTACATGTCCATGTTAACATCCATGATAAATAGTGTATGCACAGAAATTCATATACAGCTGTTTACAGTGAATTTCCCCCCGCAAATCTCTGTTTTAGTGTTAAAAGGGGGGTGGGTGTAAAAAAAATGGTCGGAAAAAACTGCCGAAAACGGAAAAAAAATTGGGGGTGGGTGGGTATAAAAAATGATCGAAAGGGAAAAAATGCCATGTACATGCCTGAAATTTGTTTCCGGGGGGGGGGGCAATGTGGCACCCCAAATGTCAATACAACATTTGATTTTATCATCTTTACTAGTACTTGAATAGGTGAGTTCACAAATACTCTATTTCCATGCATATACTAGTAAACACAATTATACATAATCATTGGGGAATTGAACAAATTATACTGTATAATATACAAGCATAATTATGTAAACTAGAAGATAGCAGCACAAACTAGTACTTCTGCATGTCAAATATCACACATACCAGTATATACCACTTATACTGCGGATTGACTTCTTTAAAAATATTGGCCATCATATCAGGGGGGGATTTCCGGGCACGTATGCCGGGGTGGATGGGTGGTTGAACTTGATGGGACCAACAAACATTTTTTTCCGCAACTAAAATTTTATTTTCCTGCAAGTCGTTTGACTGTTTTTGCAATGAGTTTGGCATAAAACTCATTACAATAAGAGAAATACCGGTATTTATAAAACAGAAATGACAAATTTCATGATGATCAGACAAACAGTATAGCTTGTAGCTCATGCTAATGGATTGAATTTTGAATTCCAAGATGGCCACCGGCTGGTGACCGGCAGCCATGTTTTTTTGCTGAATGACCCCAAAATGAGTCGTTCCTATTTACATGTCAATGTTAACATCCATGACAAATAGTATTCACAGAAATTCATATACAGCTGTTTACAGTGAATCTCCCACACACCCCCCCCCCCGCAAATCTGTTTTATTGTTAAAATGGTGGGGGTGGATGTTTGAACGCGGGGGTGGGTGGGTCCCAACAAGGGTCGAACGAAAAAAATCAGCATACATGCCTGAACATATTTTCCGACCCCCTGATCATATGGCCATTTTCGTCTATTTTTCCAACTATACTTTCTATAAGCAATGGGAATGCTTGATAGAAAATTTGAAAATAGTATATACAAGTAGGGGGTTAAATGTAGCACACCATGAACTTTGAAGTTGCCGACATTGTTTATGCTGTCAATTTTTAAACTCCACCCATCGCCTGTTGTCAGGCCGCATTGATTGGCATTACACAAACAGGCATGGAAATACAAGATAGTGATTCGTCTTATACATGCATATATAAGTTAATTTAACGATATCCGTGTGGTTGTATTAATTTTCAACTTTTGGTGTGATATCTGTTGGTGTATCATAACTACACGGTACTGTAGTTCCATAACAATGACCGTGGCAAATGAATCTGGCATTTCTGTAATAAGAAGAAAAATATGCTGCATATACATGTATGTGATATGGATACATGTATTTTTATAATTTGCAAACATATTTATAAACAAAGTGTAAAGTTCATTCAACCAACAATGTGAGCGTCCTCGGCAATTCAGATGACCATGGCCTGACAAAATCATGGATAGTTTGTTGACACGATTACGATGTCATCACATATGGCCCGGGAAATTAATATAATACCGGCCCATCTGTTTTGGGGGGGGGGGCGTCCACAGTACACCTTGGAAAATTCCAACTGCACCCCCCCCCCCCCTTGAATCAGAATCAGACCAAATACATATTTTGGCATAATTCCATTTGCACCCCCCCTTGAATCAGATGCAGACCAAATACATGTTTTTGCATAATTCCATTTGCACCTCTGGTCTAATATCATATATATTCATAAACCATGGTTCTATATATTCCCGGTATGAGACCATTCAGATATTTTTACCTGAAAAATTGCATAAAATCTAACATCTAACGGTCTAACTCCAGACAAATGCACACGGCTACGGACAAGAGACCAGGACACACCGGGCTGTTCATGGTTGTTCGGCCCGGGTGAGAACATTTTGAAAACTATACAAGAAAATCTCGAATCCAATAAACTAGACTGGCATCAAATGAAGCGTTCCTATTTTCTTGTAAATTTGGGGAGGGGTGCGTAAGAATTTTTTTGGGATTTACAGCTGGGAGTTACCGTTAAAATCTCGAGATTAATGGGGTCTTTACGTGGTGTTATATGATGCCGACAAGTTCATTTAATGTCAAAATTACGATTAGCCAATTCGGCTGGTTAAACAACACATGTGGCGGCCCACGTCCAGAATTTTCCAGGTCTCCCGATCGGCCATGCAGTCCGCCTAGGCCCTCATGAATTTATGTGAGAAGAGTACCATCTTATTGGATACCACATATACCCCCCCCCCCCCCAAACCGTAAAAAACCCCCTCGGATTCTCGCTTGATAGAAAATCGCGTGGAATCAGAATTTTTCCGGCCTCCGGCCCATCGGGAAATTTCCCGGTCTCCCGATCGGCCAGTCCGCCTCTGCATATGAGTATATTGTCGGCGGTTAACCATGTGATTAACTACCCTATGTTTTTTTATTTACTTTGTACAATTTTTAAATACACACACAGTTCTGATGCAGTCACAAGTGGAGGTAACCAAGGATACGCCACAATTTCGCATCTAAAATGCTTGATACTACATTTTATCATTCGCGACAATGCGCAGTAAAACTATCACTGTATCGGTTACTACCCACAACAAAATCTGTCCACTTACGATTGAATCGTGATCATCAGAACATTCACTTAGTGAATGTTCAGATGACCACGATTCAATTGTAAACTTGTGGAAACTTTTCCGTCGTAGGAAATAACTGATAATTGGACTGCGCATGCTCACATCAAAATCGTAGGTCAAAAATAATATCAAGCACTGTTTGATTTTACTATTTTTAGATGCCAAATTGAGGCGTATCCTTGGTTTATACATCCACTTGTGACGAAAGATTCGCAGTGGTGTGTGCATAAAAATTGTAGCTGAAAATGCCCGGTGTAGTCAATCACATGCTTCAGGATGTTCAACCTACGGTATAATCATATACGATGCCGCATCGCAATTGTGTGAACAAACTATCCACGATCTTGTCGGGCCTGATTCCTCCACTTACAAATGAATCGTGGTCGTCTGAACATACACTTACATGTAGTGTTGAATTGGCCACACAATAACTAGAAGGCCGTGGCTAAAGAACGGTATGCCGCTCTTTAATACCAAACGCTAAAGAGCGGTATACCACGCTTTAGCTATATGGGCCTGATACGCTAATTAACGGTATACCGCTCTTTAGCGTTTGGTGCTAAAGAACGGTATACTGCTCTTTAGTGACAAACGCTAAAGAGCGGTATACCACGCATTAGCTATATGGGCCTGATACGCTAATGAACGGTATACCACTCTTTAGCGTTTGGTGCTAAAGAGCGGTATAGGCCTACTGCTCTTTAGCCCTCGGTGCTAAAGAGCGGTCCAGGTTGGATGAGCGGCACGTGCGTTGCCAAGATATTTTGCGCATTGCGCCAACACATAACGTTATAATCCGTATCGCTCTTTAGCTCTCATCGCTAAAGAGTGGTGTGCCGTTCTTTAGCCCTCAGTGCTAAAGAGCTGTCCATGTTGGATGAGCGGCACGTGCGTTGCCAAGATACTTTGCGCATTGCGTGTAACGTTATAATCCGTACCGCTCTTTAGCCCTCACCACTAAAGAGCGGTATACCGTTCTTTAGCCCTCAGTACTAAAGAGCGGTATACCGTTCTTTAGCCACTTCGTAACTAGAATGAATGGGCATTTTATTTTTAATATTATCAGGTTCACATTTGTTCAAAATTATTCTATGAAGAAGTACCTTTATATACAATTGCCTTTTAAGTTATATTTTCAATAATTGTGACCTTTCTGTTTTCCAACTATTGTCATATTAATCTCGACCGATAATACAGAGCAATTATGCATAGCTTTATGTCAGAATTTGATTTTTGCAGGGTAAAATTTGCCACTCACGCCGGCTACGGAATACTTTATTTTTATTTATCGTAGAAATTAAGCACAAAATATGATTTAATAAAAACCGATTTTGCAAAGTTTCCCAGTTTTGCGAATATTGTGGATGGGTACATTTATATACGAATGATCAATGCCATATAATCATAGTCCATCAGATGTTACTATTTTAACATGAGAAATCATAACAAATACAAGCAGATTGAACGTATTCTAAAATATCGTACATATTTCACCGACAGTAAAATTCACCATCATTTCATTTGTAAAATATGAATAAATCACGCACGTGCACATGTAATCGTCGTTCAATTAAGTATATCACTCGTAACAACATTTTCGTAAAGAGAAAACACTTTACAACAGTTAACTTACCTGAAAAATCAGATCAAATGGAGTTCAGCTGTTCATTTCCGATCTCGAAAAATGTGTTTTGTCATAATGGCTGACCGTGACCCACAGAACAGGCGTGACCGAATGGCGGACACAATAAAAGTTGTAGTCCGAGTCCGAGTTCAGTAAAAGGTGTAGTTGTGACTTTCAATTTCGTCCATCCCAGAAATCTAGTATATTTTATAAAAGAGACATGTTCTGCACACAGTTCTATACAATTTGCATGTTCATAAAAGGTATCTAGGGATTACTCAGATGGTGGGCCTATATAGACTTGAGTGATGTGTTTTGGCCTGTGTCATTTAAAATTAATTCGAGGGGGGGGTGGGGGGGGGGGGGGTCAATGCATATTATTTTTCATTTGCGCTTGATTTTCGCTTAGGCATAAACATTTGCGCTTAAGCCCAAATGATAGAGGTTATTTGAACTTAAGCGCAATATGTGTGCTTAAGCGCAAATATGTGTGCTTAAGCGCAAATATTTTCGCTCAAGCGTAAATAAATAATAAATGTGAAAAGGGCCTCCCCCATATATATATGACCATTGACCATGGCGGGAATTGCGCTGGTGCAGCATTAAAGTCTTAACAGACCATATGCTAGAGCATTCTCTTATATATGTGAGTCATCCAAATGAAGCCTCGTATCATATATAAAAGAATGCATTGGCTTATAAGGCTTGCCAATGAACTGAACATTTATCAGGTTATTGCATGAATTTTTAATACACAGCAAGGCAGGTTACATCATTTTATAGATATTCTAGAATTTCTAGTTTGTGAAAACTATACTTAAAGCCATATTTTATGCACCCTGTCTAACCAACTGAACTATGAACTATAGACATGTTATTATTTTTATTATCAGAGACATGCCTTCTGCAAAGATATAGGCTTATACATTATAAACATGCAAATAGTTGCTTCATTTGGGCTAACTTCCATCATTTAGTGAGTCAAACGTGAGGAAATTCTCTTAGTTTGAAAGTTGGAGCATGCCTGGCCCTGTGAGTTGATGTCACAAACATCAAATATTAGTACTTCTTATCAGATGGACATCTCTACCAATAAATTAAACATTTCTCATAGTCATTGCATGCTTTATAATATACAGGACAAGGTAGAGAACATCATTTGATGGATATTTGACTTAAAATAGTCTGTGGAAACAACCTAAAAGCCATATTGTATGCACCCCTGTGTAGCCAAAATAAATTAAACTATGGATATTTTATTGTTTATTTCACCAGAGACATGTATTCTGTTGAGATATTGCCTTATATATGTTATAAACATGCAAATAGTGGCTTCATTTGGGCTTGCTTCCATAATTTAGAGAGTCAAACCTGAAGAGATTCCCTTATTTCAAATTTGTAAGATGCCAAGGCAACTGAAATGGTGTATCAAACCTCAAATGGCTGTATTTCTTATCAGATGGACATGTCTACCAATAAATTAAACATTTCTCATGGTCATTGCATGCATTTTAATATACAGGACAAGGTAGAAACATCATTTGATGGAAATATTACTTAAAATAGTCTGTCAAATCTACATAAAAGCCATATTGTATGCATCCCTGTATAGCCAAATGAAATTAAACTATGGATATTGTATTGTTTATTTCATTAGAGACATGCATTCTGTTGAGATATAGCCTTATATATGTTATAAACATGCAAATAGTGGCTTTATTTGGGCTTGCTTCCATAATTTAGAGAGTCAAACCTGAAGAGATTCCCTTATTTCAAATTTACAAGATGCCAAGCCAGCTGAAATGGTGTATCAAACCTCAAATGACAGTATTTCTTATCAGATGGACATCTCTACCAATAAATTAAACATTTCTCATGGTCACTGCATGTATTATAATATATAGACCAAGGTAGAAAACATCAGTTGATGGATATTTTACTTAAAATAGTCTGTGGAAACTACATAAAAGCAATATTGTATGCATCCCTCTACAGCCAAATGAAATTAAACTATGGGTATTTTATTGTGTATTTTATCAGAGACATGTATTCTGTTGAGATATAGCCTTATACATGTTTTTAACATGCAAATTGTGGCTTCATTTGGGCTTTCTTCCATTATTTAGAGAGTCAAATCTGAAGAAATTCCCTTAGTTTTATATTTATGATCCCATAATCCCATGAAATGGTATTTTAAACCTCAAATGTCAGTATTTCTTATCAGATGGACATATCAACTAATGAATTAAACATTTCCCATGGTCATTACATGCATTTTAATATACAAGGCTATGTAGAAAACATCATTTGATGGATATTTTACTTAAAATAGTCTGTGGAAACTACATAAAAGCAATATTGTATGCATCCCTCTATAGCCAAATGCAATTGAACTATGGATATTTTATTGTGCATTTTATCAGACATATATTCTGTTGAGATATATAGCCTTATACATGTTATTAACATGCACATAGTGGCTTCATTTGGGCTTTCTTCCATAATTTAGAGAGTCAAAGCTGAATAAATTCCCTTAGGTTTCAAATTTAAAAGATGCCAAGCCAGCTGAAATGGTGTATCAAACCTAAAATGTCAGTATTTCTTATCAGATGGACATCTCTACCAATAAATTAAGCATTTCTCATGACCATTGCATGCATTTTATTATATAGGACAAGGCAGAATACATCACTTGATGGATATTTTACTTAAAATACTTTGTGGAAACTACATAAAAGCCACATTGTATGCTTTCCTATATAGCCAAATGAAATTCAACTATGGATAAATTGGATATTTTATTGTTTGTATCATCAGAGATATTAGCATTCTGCTATTATATAGTCTTTTGTGTGTTATAAACATACAATAGGTGCATGGCCTCATTGGGCTTGCTTTCATAATACAAGAGAGTCAACTCTGAATAAATACCATCGGTTTGAAATTGGTAGCATCTTCCATCCTTATATAAGAGGGGTATATACCAGCTTGAAGTACCGGTTTAATTAATAGGTTCAATGCAAGGGGCCACCAGAGAGGTTTGTCTAGTTCGGGATGGTGTGGCAAACCGCCATTTGGAGATTTCAAGGGAGCTCTAGGTCTCCGCAATGGCGACCCACTATATTGTGCAAACAAAATTTTATTAAAATTGTATAAAGGTCAGCATGCCCTAAGAGCATTGAGAAATAGATAAAAACACTTACTGACAGATTGCCAATAACAAAATTACATCTGTTGAAACTATTGTTATGTAAACAAAACTGTTACAGTGATTTGTCAACAAATATATAATTCTAGCTGTATTATTAGTTCAAATATTTAACTATGAATAACATTTTCAGAATATTTAATCAACAGGTTGGACCTTTTCCAATGTTATGTAAACAAAACTGTTACAGTGAGTGACTTGTCAACAATTATATAATCCTATAGCTGTAGTATTACATGTAGTTCAAATATTTAAGTATGAATATGAATTTTCAGAATATTTAATCAACAGATTGGTCTGGTTGGACCTTTTTCAATGTTTACCACAAAATTTTGATCACAATTTTGCTCTCGTTGGACTTTTACAGTTATTCCAATACAGCAGTAATTTCTACATAACAATTAATTCTTGGTTTAGAAATATTTTCTTTAAGTATTTCTTAACTTAGAAAAAAAATCTTGTAACAAGAAATATATATTTAATTTTTGAAGCCATTTTCTTATTAAGGAAATTGTTTCTTGTTTCAAGACTAAAATCTATCTTATTTGAGAAAACTATCTCTTGTCTGGTGGGAGTTTCTTAAATTTTCTTGATGTAGCAGACTTGGGGGGTATATTTCCCAAAATAAGATTTATTTTCCTGTTTCAGGAAATAGTTTTTCTTGTTTCAAGATATTTTATCTTATTAAGAAATTATTTTTGGCAGTGTGTCAATGCTCGCATGAAATGGTCCGAGGCGAGGACTAAAGCGCCAACTGTGTACATGTGAATGCTGGCGTGAAACGGTCCGATGCGGGGACCAAAGCGTCAACTGCTACTGTGTATATGTGAATGCTCGCGTGAAATTGTTCAGGACCAAACAACCGTTTTCCATTAGTTTTACTCGGCATACCTTACTCGGATTTAGAATTCGCGCAGTACTATTTTTCGCGCACCCGTCTGTGCACGAATTTAAAACTGAGCGAAAAATAGTACGACTCCTGAGATTAGACCAAACCACAGGGAAACAAGAAGGCTATATGTTGACGAGTTACATATAAAACTTGCGGAATGTTGGACCGAATATTAGGCTTGTAGGACTATATTTTACATGCGGGCAACCACGCGGGCAACCATTAATGATATTTACATGAATGACTTAATTAGACAGCAATAAATTATGGTAACATCATTGATGTTGAAATACTTGTAAGAAATGCACATATTGCAGACGGAAGATGTACGACGTCGCCCTATTCACAACACTGGCGTGAGAACGTGACCAAACACTCTGAAAGTTTGCGTGGTTGCGGTATTACTTCTTTGAGTTCATTTAAATTATGTTTATAACTAGTTTAGTATAATTATTTGGAGCATATACACACCAGTCTACACAACACATTGATGATGCGCGAATTCAAAACTGAGCGAAAAATAATACTGCGCGAAATACGAGTAAGGTATTACAATTAATTGATGAAATTAACGATTACACCAGCTTAATATCAACTATACGCCAACGAGATGAAAGATATGTTAACAAATACACGCAATATTGATATATCCGCTTCATATATACTCTGAAAAATACTTTACATGGTCATAGCCATTTTCCAACTATTTTAATTTTTTCGCAAATAGGTGACAAAACGCTCTTTATTCCTATCGTGTCAGCAATAGACTAACTCGGAACGCTCCGTTTTGTTCCATGTCCTGCAAATGGCTCTTTTGTATTGGGACCCACATAATAGTTCAGGGCCCTGTTTCATGAAGGCAACTTATGACATAGTTGGGACTTATGATGGTCATAAGTTCAACCTTCAGTCATAAGTGCGTTTCACGAACAAAGTCTTAACCTAAGATGGTCTTAACTTTGGTCTTAACTTTAAGACTGGTGTGAGGTGTCATAAGATAATCTTAAAGTTAAGACCTACGTTGTGATCCGCAGTTGGTCCTAAATGTGGATGGGATCTAGTTCATGTATATATCATTATAAACACATTTAACTGAATAACACCTTGCTAGCACGGAGGGGTGTTTCAGAAATGGTAGTAATTAATAACCAACTGGTAAGCTATAGCAGTGACGTGGCCAGTGGTTGTAAGATCGGCGGGGTGTCCGCTACTAACTGTAAACCGCCAAGACCGGACTATATATACATTTCTAATTGCTGTAACAAAAAGAATATATTTACATAGAGTTGAAAATCATTTGCGATTCAAATCACACAATCGCACTGTAGACAATAATCATGCTGAGACAATTAGTCCGAACATTTTCACATCGAGGATAATAGTGAATGATTTATAGTTTTTTTATAAATGCTTATGTCAGCTATTATTATTATTATTATTATTATTTACTTGCCTTTCTATGTTATTATGTTATAATTTGATTGTAAAATGTATTGTATATGTACCCCGTATATATATCGGCAAGATAAATAATACATAATATGTGTTATTTTATTATTATTATGTATATTATCATAATCTATTAACTATGAAATAAAAATATATATAGCATGTATATAGTATACGGACCGCGCGGGTACACCGGGATCCGCGAAAGAACATATAATATCACTGTGAACTGGTCCACAGACCCCTGGGGGAATTACTAAAATACCAATATAGACCACACCAGTATATATTGGTATTTTAGTAATTTTCCCCAGGGGCCTGTGAACCGACCGTCTGTTCACGTGTTGTTAATTATAAACGCTCTTTATTAGAAGTCGTTGATTTGGTTTTTATTAAAACATATGTGCAGAATGTCGTTCAACGTAACGTACTTTCGAAGTTCATACGCAGTTTGTTAATTATAACAGGCGTTTAGCACATTTGTCAACAGAACCAGAGCCAGTGGCATTAACATCATTTATATATGGCTTCTACAGGTATGTCTCAGATTGGAAATAAGTCTATTTGGAGCACGATATGAAGTCCTATTCACATTATAGCAATATAAATAAAGAGCGTTTTGTGTTAGTATTCCATGAACGTTGGCAATCAATAAAGAGCGTTTCGCCCAGTGCTTCCATTTTGGTGTATTGTATGTGTATGCCGTCGTGGCGACATATTCGGTTTCCTGGTGTTATAGATGCCTCAAAGACGTGTAATGTATTAGAACCTAATATCAGCATTGAAAGGAGCGAACATATGTCTCTCGTCGCCTTAATGGCATGTTATAAGGGTGAAGGTTCACATTCTGAGTTACGATGTATAAGTCCCTTTAATAACTGAAATAATATATTTGAGCTCGTTACGTTTGTATAAAATAGGCATTGGAAGCATGCAGCTATGTGGGGATGGGGTCTGAAGCGAAAACACAGTTAAAAAGCGCGCTCGTGCAGTTAAGTATGCACCAGTCATTGTACTGGTTATCGCCCTTGCATTAAAATATCATAATTATTCATAGACACACCCTAGTATCTGTCACCAGACACTGTACCTAGGCATATAACATACACAGAACCAACATTTTCTGTGCATAGCTGTAATAAATTGTCGAGAGCTAGTCTAAAAGCGCGCGAACTTAAATTACTACTTAAGTAGGACTTAATCTTGTTTTGTGAAACGCGTTCTTGAAACGGAAAAGTTACATCATAAGATCCACCTTAGATCTTAGATTAAGTCCATCTTAAGATAATCTTATGACATTGGTTCATGAAACAGGCCCCATATGTATAAGAATGTTTAATCATATAAAGCTGATGTTCTTTCTCATCGCCGTAATCATGTATATCAGTAAATAAATGATCTGTGTTTATGCTGTACTCAACTAAATTACTGTTATAGAGCAAGCATCGCACAATTGTATCTGAGTCATGCATGGCATTTGAATATTTTTCGAAAAAGTATGTTTAGTTTTCGTGCATTCTAACGATAGTCTGCATATATGCGACATATTTTATACTCTGAGGTTACTCCTACGTCCGTGGTGGTAGTCTAAATCTTACGCATGTGGAGCTATCGTGGTGATTACGTTGTATAAACCATAATTACGATTATTGTTTTATGTATGATATTTACTACTAACAGTACATCTTTATTTCCTCCATAAATGAAGATTGACATAAATTGACAAACAATATCATTAAATCATCATTACATACCATGAAACCACAATGGTACACAGCCACCTGCAATAATTGTTAATGCGATGGGTTAAGTTGTGGGACTCGATACATGATTACATAAATATATATATATTTTATACCCCACTTAATAATAAGATTACAGTTGGGCAATCTATCTCATGCACCGTGCCCATGACAACGTGTCGAGCCTGTCTCGTCATTAAATTTGACAATTGACCTCATTAAAACTCGATATCGTGGTAAACATTCGAGGGAAGATTGTCGGGCAGATAGAAAATTCAATTATGAGCCAGTATATGTTCGAACGTATTATTGAGTAAGTTCTATATGGCTGCGCAAGATGGGGTGGAAGTGATACATGTACAATAAATAGAGGATATACAACCAGTCCCCATTTCATGTCGGAATTTACATAACGAGCCCTGTAAATTAGGCCTGGACTGAGCCTTTGGCGAGGTCCAGACCTAATTTACTGGACGAGTTTTGTAAATTCGGCTATAAACTGGGGATGAGTTGTAGATTCTATTTATTACATGATCCAAAACAACGATAAAACATGTTTATATCAACAAATGGTACGTGAAACGATCATCGGCTTATATAAGCCCTGCGATGACGTTTCACGTAACTGTGAGCTGTTTGCCCGCGGAAAGAAATAGTTCCAGATAAATACATTTTGACGTATTTTAATGGCGTAAATTTAATTCCCCGCCTCCGATTATGAATCTACAATTATTTTGAGTCGAATGTTGCATATCATTCTTTATAGAATGGAATATGTGTAGGATCATGTAATAAATAGGTTTCATACATTGTTCTTTTATATTTTTTAGTTACGATATAATTCTTTTTATTATTACTATAAAGATAAGGCATGGCCTGACTCATTTATAATTATCGCGGAACCACATCGGCTTGATATGACTCCAGGACCGTAAATCGATTAGCCCCTTGTGAACGATGCAGGTGTACTAAACGGAAACGTGATACTACCATGACGACACCCTCCCCTGAGCAGAGCAAAGCTCTGAAGTATGACGACCGATGTGTGTCATCGACCCTGGAAAACATTGAACAAATTCACCATATGTTCCAAACTGACCAAATGAGTGAATCTCTATTATTTTACTCTGATATTTGTAAGTCTGAATTTGATTACTGTGCATCTAATACTATTCACAATTGGGCTGGTGAGACAGAAACGAGTTTTGTAGAAATGAATAAGAGCATACAAACTTGTGAGGTAGACCAATACAACATAAATGAAATGGGGAAAGTTATACATCCAGGGGAACCTGGGTGATAGATCATCGAGATGAAGATTATACTCATTTACCATTAAACACAAACTGTTATATGGAGACAATTGACATTGCACATAATAGGAATGAAGCATTTCTCCCTGTGTATGATAGTAAAAAACATTCCTTACCCCACATTAATGAAACAAATATAGTGGAAAAGCAATTTTTAAATGCTTACCCACGTGCAGGAAGCTATGTCTACAACACTTCGGTTCTGACTCACAACTTGCCCGAACAATGTTTTAACATTTACGAAAACCGCGAATTGGGGTCTATAGAACAATTCTCAGAATTACGTCACTTAAATCTGAATGTTGTTAACAATAACGAATCACTAGATCTTATGAACACCAGATTAGTTACGCCGAAGAAAAAGGATATTTTTCTTGCGACGATATATATACATCTGAGCCACATGAGCGTACACTCAAAACTCATACTATTTTTGCAGCAAAACACAATGGAAATGTTAAATTATTATCCCTTAATGTACGTGGATTAGAGCGGAGACTAAATTATCCGGAATTCATTCAACTTTTGCGACAGTATGACATTATATGTTGCTCCGAGACAAAAGCTTTTTAAGAAGATACAATATCAATTCCAGGTTGCAAAATAGTGGCGTCAATTGGTAAAAGTATAGGATCGGGTAAACGATGTGGAGGAATATTAATTGGAGTGAAGAGTGAGCTCGTTGATCGCGTTGTACTGTTAGAAGGCAAAAGTAATAATGTGGCATGGGTACGCGTTATGTCTGCGGATAGCGATTGTGCCATTTCGGTAGAGTCTGGATAAATCCCGCCTTCGAACACCAGGTACTGTGACGATGATTGGGCCATGTGATTAATACGAGATCTGCATATAATTATATTGGCAGGAGATTCTAATACTCGAAGAAACGATCTGAACGATATATTTGATATTCATAAAGATATCGATGATATAGCATAGTCGTTCACACATGACGATTCGTTGATTGATTACATTATTGATCCAAAATATTATGAAAAGGAATTTATTTCAAAGCGAGCCCCGCAAGACAAAGGCAAACAAAATAGCTATGGGTATAAACTCATAGCTATGTGTAAATTTACTAACTTTTATATTGTGGATGGTAGATATGACCAGGATAAGGGAATAGGAAAATTAACTAGTAATGAAAAGTCACTCATAGATTACGTGTTGGAGAACGGGAAATCACTATCATTGATTACAAAGGTTTGACGTTTTGCAATTTTCCCCATTATTTTCAGATATACATGCTACAATTAATTCGGAAATATGTTTTGATGATGGTCAAACAAATATGGCAGACATATCGACCGTCTACCAAAGAGAGTATCTAGATCTGCATCAAACAGGCCGATCAAAACCGAAAAGATGGGCCCTGGAAAAATCAAATCAGTATTCCGATAATATAGATTTGGCCAAATTGAATATAATCGAACAAAATCTAAAAGATTTGGCATCAGCTCCTCAAAGCGAGCAAAATGTTAATACGATTTGTAAAATGATAGCACATGTGTTAGTTGACTCTGCGTGCTCCCCAGTTGGTGTTGAAAATATAATCACAACTGAGCAGCATAGGGATGGGGATCGAAGGAGATACTGTAAGTCTTGGTTTGATTCTGAGTGTAGACAGAAGCGTAAACAATTTAACGATGCTAAACTAAACTATAAAAAAGTCAAGTCCCAAGAGAATATAGAAAGACAATGGATCGAAAAATAAAAGGAGAAAGGCTACAAACAGTTGACGAGCTGAAGTCACTATGTTGTTCTTATAGCAAACAATTTTGGGGAAGACTTAAATGCCTTTCTGAGACTCACAGTCACACAGAGAACCTAAAATGCAAAGTAGATATTAATTCTGTGTATGAATATTTTAAATTTCTCAATGAAGGCGAAGGGATAAATCTCAATGAGCAAATTGCCAACATTTATGAGAGGGATTTCTCGTCCGAACTTAATTCGCCAATTTCGGAGGACGAGGTGAGGTCTGCGATAAATAGACTGAAAAACGATAAAAGCCCAGGGATAGATCTAGGTAGAAACGAATATTCAAAATGTTCTACCAATATTTTTATCAATATTTATTGCAGATTATTTAACATAATATTGGACTCTGGGATATTCCCAGAAGACTGGGTAATTGGTATGATAAAAACTGGAGATCCGGGAAATCCAGAATCTTACAGAGGAATAACATTACTAAGTTGTCTAGCTAAAGTTTTCACATCAATTTTAAATACCCGAATAACAATATATGCTGGAAAAAAACACCACAATAGACAACAATCAAATAGGATTCAGGAAGAAATATTCCACAATTGACAATATTTTCATATTGAAAAATATTATTGATATTTATTTTGGGAGCGGAAAGAAATTATATTGTACATTTGTTGACTTTCGCAAAGCTTTCGACACGGTATGGAGAGATGCACTTTGGATCAAGATGATGCAAAATGATCTTAATGGGAAGATATTCAGAGTCATTGAAAATGTTTATAGTAAAATATAATCCTGTGTCAATGAAAGTGATACAAAGTCGAACTATTTCAAGAGCAATATCGGCTTGTTTCAAGGTGATTTAATGTCACCATTTTTGTTTTCGTTGTATATTAACGACCATCAGAAATTTCTAGAAGATTGTGCAATAAATAGCCATAAACACTTAGATGAAATTTTGTTAAAAAATATAGGGTGCTATGTAAAATTATTATACTTGCTATACGCCGATGATACTGTGATACTTACTGAAAATGAAGGAGATATAAACACGCGCACTCCGGGCTTTTGAGGGTTATTCAGAAGCATGGAAATTACATGTCAATATTAATAAAAATAAAGCTACTATATTCTGCAAAATAATCCCCATAAATCCACCAAAATTCTCCTTCAATGACAATTTCCTTGAAACCGTCAAGGAATTTAATTATCTTGGAGTGAAGTTCCTTTTTAATAGTCGGTTCTGTAGAGCCATAAAACGAAATAAAGAGATTGCCATAAAAGCCATGTGCGGCCTTTTTGATAAGACCAGAAAATTAGATCTCCCAACTGATATAATGCGGATACTCTTCGAACATAAACTCGCTCCAATTTTGTTATATGTATACAAAGTGTGGGGATTCGAACTAATCAAAGACATAGAATATGTTCACTTGAAATTCTGTAAAATATTAATGGGAATGAAATCAAGCACGCCAAGTTATATGGTTTATGGTGAGTTAGGGAGATACCCGATGAATATTGCTATTAAATGCAGAAATATGTCTTATTGGTCTAAGTTAGTTTCACAAGAGGGGTCTATATTAGCTAAAGACATATATAAACTTGTGTTAGCATGCAGTAACACAGATTATTTCGCGGGAAAGATAGGATGGATAGAAATTAGATGTATAATAAATGAAAGTGGTTTAACTGAAACATTCACCGCACAAACACTCCTGTCGAAATCAGCAATCAGGAAAGTTAAAACAGTTTTGATTGAACAGTTTGAAGACAGTTGGCGAATTGAAATAGGGAATTCACCCAAAAGGGTTTACTATATCGACAAATTAAACCAAAATTGAATTTTAGTAAATGCCTCACCGAGTTACCGCGAACATTATCTGAGTATCTTATTAATATTAGAACAGCTAACCACAGACTATATATAGAGTCAGAACGATGGCATGACCAGGTTAAAGAGCCAATAATATGCAGGGCATGTAGGGAAGGACTAGGGGGGTGAATACTACCATGTGTTAATCTATAAAGAATTTCAAATTATGAGGGCTAAATATATACCTACGTACTACTGGGAGTCGCCTAACCTTACCAAATTTTGTGGGCTAGTAACAGTGGAAAATATGAGCCTCCTTAAGCAAGTACGTATTTTTCTAAAGTTATCGCTAAGAAAATACCCCATATAATACACACAATCAATGCCAAATACATTATACAACTTCATATGAAGGGGACAAAACCAGCTTGACGAAATTGACTTAATCGGACGGCATTTTATGCGACAGTCGCGAACCACAAAAGGCGACTGTGTGCCAGCGAGAAACGATTTGTTTGTCTTGACAGATTATTACGCCACCGTAGTGTGGCGTTTCTAGCTTTTGGTTTTTTGATATCGCATGGTCGATCGATAATTCACTGGGTGATTGTACATTCGGCAAACCTCGTCAGATTCCGTCACCGTTTCATCGTACCGATAATTACGAGAGTACAACTAAGATTGGCACATGTGTTTACGTCACCGGTGTAATTGTGGGGACATGCTTCTATTATGAAGGTTTGCTATCCCGAAGGTCCGCTATTCCGAAGGTTCTCTATTCCGAAGGTTTTTGTTATTTTTAGGTTAATTCTATATTTTAAAGTATTGAGACTAATTTGAGAGGGTTCATTTTCACAAAGATTCTTTATATGGAGTGTGCGCTCACATCCGAACTGATCATGCGCGCACACCGATACAGATACAGGAGGAAATAACTTAACTTAGAACATTAAATGTGATTTTGTTTTGTTTTCGCTGGTTTTCTTGAGATTTTATGTCATTACGTGGGCCCATACCTTTGAATTCTTGGCATATACCATGAATGTTGTGGTATATATGGACCCTCCCGAATTGGGACATGACATAGGTTCAGTTGACTTAAGTGGTGTTCTGTGTGTGCTCCAATTTGGAGTTCAATATTTTAAGGGCCAAGTTTAGAATTTTATGGGTCCATACCTTTGAACTCTGGGCATATAATATGAATATTGGGGGGCATGTCTCTATTCCGAATGTTCACTATCCCGAAGGTCCACTATTCCGAAATTTCTCTGAATGTTCGCTATTCCGAAGGTTCACCAATACGAAGGTTCGTTATTCCGAAGGTTCTGTGTTCCAAAGATTTGTTTTATTTTAAGGTTAATTCTATATTCTAAAGTAACGAGATGGTTCATTATCACGAAGATTCTTTTTATGAAGGAAATAACGTAAAACATTAAATGTGATTTTGTTTTGTTTTCGAGGGTTTTCTTGAGTTTAATGTCATTACGTATGACCTTATTTCTCATTACATATTCACGCCAAGGAGCCCACACAATTGCTATGTTACGATGCGATTTAATGTGATTATGTGTGACCTAATATCTCAATAATCTGAGGCAAGAGTACGCCTGATAAAGGCGAATTATAACAGTTGGGGGTATAACGCTCAATAAATACTGGAGGCTATAACAAACTGCGCAGTAGAATATCGCTGAATGGACGAGTATGAGATGAGCCTAAATGCAATTGTGACTTTGTTTAAAGGCCCACTTAATTTTCGAGTCATTAATTTTTTATAGTATATACGGTTTTAATAACAATTTATGCCATAAAATTTGAATAAACTACTATAATTCATCACCATTTGAAAGGCAGAATACTTCTATCTCCTAGTTTGAAACACCTTCAAAATACCGCGTCGTATATCTAGCAATAAGCAACCAACATGTCCTCCTCGGCTTTCCATAGATTTCAACGTAATTTGATACTTATGGGTATTTGTGTCCGGGAAGTGTTTTGAACGGGTCAAATCGTGACCCCGACCTGACCTTGACCTTTAAAACTGTCAATGCAAGGTCAATTTGGGTAAAACGGACAAATTTCGGCGAAATTTTATACCTAGGGATACTTTGGTCCGAGGAGAGTTTTGAACGGGTCAAATCGTGACCTCGGCCTGACATTGACCTTCAATATGGCCAATCAAAGGTCAACTTGGATAAAACGGATAGATTTCGACGAAATTTGATACCTATGGGTACTTTTGTCGGGGGGTGTTTTGGACGGGTCAAATCATGACTCTGACCTTACCTTGACCTTCAAAATTGTTAATTAAAGTTCAAGTTGGGTAAAACGGACGGATTTCGACGAAATATGATACCTATGGGTAGTTTTCTACGGGTGGGGTTGTTTTGGACTGGACAAATCATGACCCTGACCTGACCTTGACTTTCGAAATAGTCAATTGAAGGTCAAATCGCACCTTTCACCGGAAAGCAGATGGGAAACAGCCCGGGTGAAGTCGGGCCTATCAGCTTGTGTAATAAAGAAGACAGTTTGATGAAAGTAATGTATGCCACGAGAAACGGGAAAACTTGAAATATGGAAGTACGCAAATTTCCCGCATAAAATTTGAAAGCTAGTTTATAGAATAATTGTATTATTATTTATATTTATGGCTAATAATACGATCTTGGTGGCGTTACCATTTCTGACTATGGTTTTCTTGTAATATCATGTGTCGCGGAATCCCTCGAACAATGATATAATCACAATGAGATGTCCGACCAGACATCGTGTGAGTGCTGGTAGTTTGTAGAAGGTCTCTATGTAAATTCTCAATGCAGCTCATATCAGAAATGTATCGAGGATTCACCGAATGAGCGTGGCCAAAAACAAATAAACAAAACAAATAATATAATATAGGCTAATCGGGGGTCACTGCTTGTATATATCTATTTGTGTTATATATCTGTAAATATGTTTTGTTCATGTACTAATGCACTTATGTTATGTATTGATTTGCAGCTATGGCATAATAAACTGATCAAACTACACATCCAGAGTAGCGCAAAATGTAAATACGGGCTAAATCATGCAATGTCACCCGTCTAGCATGCTGACTGGCTCTGGATCTCCGATCAGTCACACAATACTACATAAAATATACACACAATAACATTTCACACACAAGGAATGGACCTGGACTTCACCTGGTTTTAAAGGGGAGACGCACGTTTTGCATAATTCCAGCAAACTATGGCAAGATATTTTCAGCAAAGAATTTCGCTGGATCAATCTGAATTTCTCATTTTATCTACTTCAGTTAATATAGAATCTGAGCAGTTATTAAGAGACAACATCAAACAATGAATGTTAATACATTTGAGAGTTTGAACTGAAAGTTATACAGTTTTCGCCCGCGCTTTAGTGAGACACGGAGATGGCCGACAGGACCGAGGGCGATATTCCAGGTGGAGAGCGGCGACAAATCCCCGTGACTCACGAAAAAAAGGATGACAACTGTTTTTTTATCTGACAAATGAGTACACACGCACTTTCTTAAACTGATGTGAAACACTCCGGTGGGGTGATCAAATAGAAATGCAGAATAATCTTAAAGTGATGTGAAACAATCCGGTAGGGTGATCAAATAAAATGGAGAAATCTTAATGTGATGTGAAACACTCCGGTAGGGTGATCAAATAGAATTGGAGAGTAATTTTGCTCAAAGTAGTAAATTTTATAAATATTATATCCAAATTGACAACAAGCACCGTCCTATATTAATTAAATACAGTGACTCTCGATGGCGAAATAATTTTTGTTACTTTATCGCAGATAGTTGTGTCCCGAATCGAGAACTAAATATTTATAATTGTGCGTAGTTCAGACGATGTTTTCTATGAAGTGGTAATGTCAATTGTGCTTGAAATATTTTCGGCGATTTTACTAGAATGCTACATTCCTCCAGTTGGTATAGCGCCGGGATACCAACTTATTAGTTTCACGCATCCGAATAAGTACATAATATGTCTTTAGTGATAGGCCTTTAATCCAGTTCGAAGAGTAATTTTATGTTGCAATCATCGCTTCTCAGAAAATAAAAGGTTTACATTTTGGATAAATTAACACATTCATCAGATTTCGCAGCTATTTTCCGTTTAGTTTGCTGGTCGCATGGTGGGAATCGGTACACGGCAAGAGGAGTAAAGCAATTTCGAAGTAGAGTGGCTATGCGGCGAAATGTTCGGTTTCATTTTAAATGAAAGCAGACGTGTTCATTTCGAGAACGCTAAAATGTGAAACCAACAAGTTTCAGTGGTGCAAAATAAATTTACAACTGTTACAGATCGTCACGCATCATAGGGATATTCTTGTGAAGTCGGAAGAATGAATGGCCGAAAGGAAATAGTCCATTGATATACAATAAAGAGTGGATATTTGAACTTTAGAGCTTATTACGGAAACGTATGTGTAACGTATACATGTCGTGTGTGCGATTGTCTGCAGTAAACACCAACTGCATAATAAGATTTGCCTATTTGTTCCACGGTATTCACTATGTATTGGTTATAACCCGCTTGGGTATTTGTACAATAAATATAGATCAAGGCGCGTTAGCGCCGCGGTCTGTATTTCTTGAACAGATACCCAAGCGGCTTATGACATATTTGCAAACCGATTCACACCCAAGGCAAACAGAATTGATCCACTTGCAATAGGATGATTGCCATTCAATCAATTACCATTCAATCAAAGTTTAATTGAATGTTTGGTTGTGTTACATATTCCTACCGCACAAATCAAATGCCTGTTGGCCATGGAAGCTAGCATTTGCATTGTGCTTAATTATCAGCGTCGATAACCAGTTTGTCTCAGAATTTAAAGTATTGTTTTTAAACAGATACCTCCTTGTGACAATATACTGTTGCCGATGTTAATCTTATTTCTATCTTTGATTTAACGTTCAGAACTCGGGCGGCAATGTCCCGGTAGTGTTCGAACATTCCGACTCCGAAAAGAAGCTATTCCACATTACAAGAAGTGTGCGTGTTTGAAATATTACCGGCATTCATGAAAAAAGACTAAAAGAAGTAAATATATATTACCTGGATTTTCAGATTATTGTGGACTATACATTCCAAACAATTTGGATTTCGAAAATTATAGAGTAAAAAATGCTGCGCCCCATGTACCCCCTATGACCGCTACTATTAGTATGATCCGTGTTTTAACCCGAGTAACGGATGCGGTCATTACCATGGCGTACACTCTTAGAAAATACTGTCGGTTTAACGGTGTCGGACCGTCGTAATCCGACGGTCCCACACCGCTTCATCAGTTGTACGGTGAACCACCATTGTTTTATGTGCCCTGAAAATGGTCTAAGTTAAAAAAAATCGTGATTCAAATTCATGCCGTCAAAATTCAATAGTATATTTATCTGTGACCAAATTATATACGGCAGTGACTACATACAGTATGACTGAATCTGTCTCTGCTGATATTTAATATGTATTATTAATTGTTTAATTGTATTCATAACCGTGATCTGGTATTCATTCTGTGCAATACGGATCCGTCTTATCTTGCGTCCGTAATTAAATTACGTCCCGGTGTCTTTATCACTCACGAATGTTCTTTTTTTGGAAAATACGACCGGAACAGTTGTTAACTAAATTAATGTTAAGACGGTCTTACTTCGGTTCCTTTGTGAACCGGGCAAGTTCTAAATGTGCGAAAACCGGCTTAATCACTGCTATTTTCCAATAAATTGTGACAACTGGGTTGTCTTTGAGCTGTTCCTTCGAGCTGTCGGCTATGACTTGTATTCATTCGTCTCAGCGCTCATATTGAAGTTGACAGTGCTGTGACTATCAAAACACTGACACATTTATTGACGCAGGAGGATAAAGTTACTATTAACAAGAGCTTCCATGTCAACCACTGGTGACTATAATATCAACAACAACAACATAGCAGCTTTATAATGTTGACAGTGTTGTTTTTAACTTGAACTGTTCAATCCAGTTGGCAGTGTTCTGATTGTTTCAAAGCACATAAATGTACATTTATTTACACCAAATGATATACTGTACGCACCAGAGTAATTCACAAGAGCTTCAATGTCAGCAATAAAAACACCAAGAACACCGTAAACAATGAACTGACGCCTCGCAGTGACGGATGATCATTGATCACCTATCTACAATTCCAACTTACAAGTAAAACTATTACAATTACACGGAACAATTCATCCTGTGTTCATCAATTTCCATTGAAACGTGTGGATATGAGACATTGTCGTCATCCGCCATGTTATCGCCAAGTTATTAGGATAATTTACGGACCGGGAGTGCACTATTGGTTGGATGTTTTATCAAACTCTCTGGCTGACTCACTGATATGGAACTTAGTGTCATCATACGAGTATACACAGTATGACGCATCATGCTGCCAAATTTCATCGAAATATGTGCGACTATAGGAGATCATTGTCGCCAAGTCATTGCGCACAGTTATTATGGGATCTTGTGTTGTCTTGAAGGATTCAATCCCAACTAGCTGTTATTGATATATTGTCATGATGTACGGATTCAACTGTTAAAACACAAACTGTGACTGGACAATTTCACGCCTTACATGTTACCAAAAAGTATGCCATTAAGATGTTTTACTTTTAAATGTACATGCATTTGAGTTTTAACTGTGATACATGTAGCTTTGTTCGTTTATGTGTTAAAAGGGCTTGCCGATTCATCTTTTAGAGTGTTGATATTAGTATTACTCGTAACTGAATAATGATGGGTTGGCTTATGAGCTATTACAAGTATCGTTTTGTATTTACAGCCACATTTATGCAGTAGTCAATGAAAGGGGAACACATTACGCGCGTGCAGCTTTTTTCCGGATTAAATTCCACGAGGCAGATAACAAGTTTGATCCTCTGCTTAATAATTGGCTATCACTTTATGCATTAACGAATTATGTTTGATCAAAACTATGATCGTAATAGAAGAACTAAGATGTATGTTTCACTTACGAATAATACTAGTTTCGGTCATTCTAAAACATATGAATCGTAAAGCCTACCGGGAAATCATATTGTTACCATGGGAACATGGCTAATTCTATGTTAAATTATCAAATTAATTGGTGTTGACCCGTGAAAAATACCATTGGTCTGACCTGTATTAGTTACGGTCTTGATATTAATTAAACGTGAACCGTAAAAATACAACGGTCTTATAGTTACTGGTTACAGTCTGCCAGTAGCTTAATCTGTTTTGTACCGTTGAACATGCGACAGCCTGACCGTATGTTTAACGGTCCAAGGTTGGCAGCGATGCTGCGCGATATGACACCGTTAAAGCGACGGACATTTTTCTAACAGTGTAGTGTTAGAATTTCACACCTTCCGCTCCTCTATCATGTTCAGCTTGCTGTCCAATTAATGCCAATGTATTGGTTAATTTTAGTTCATGTCTATATTTTGGCCTCGGCGAAATACAGATTCATACAAGAAATATTGTTCATGGATTGGAGTGGTTTGATTGGCCGAGGGTGTGAATCGGCTTATAATGATATACAAAGGTCCAGTAGGAACATTGCACCATTTATCACCGTGATTCAATTCAATTCAATTATTTTATTCACTCATATCGTCAAATATGACACAATAGAGCTCGGTGGAATACAGTGCTTATAATTTATGTGCAAATTACAAAAGTGGTGCGCGGTGAAAATTACACATATTATAATAATACAGTTGGTTGAGAACAGCCCATGGTTGTGCAAATGTCGGATTTTAATGTATTACGTATTTAGTATGCCTCAGGAGTTTTTGAATAAAATCAGGATCCGTCTAATGAAAAGAGATAAGTTTTTCAAGGTATTACGTCGTTTACAGTTAAAAAGTCCGCTTAATTTGATGATATTTGGTCGACAATAATAATATTTGTGTATGTATTTGACTCGCAGGTCTTTTAAACACGGGCATTGCAATATAACGTGGAATTCGTCCCCTAGGTTTGTACCGCATAAAGTACATGGTCCATCGGAATAATCTGAGTTAAAATCCATGAACCAGATTCGATTGGGAAGTGGTGGTTGCGGGTACGAAATGTAAGTATTTGGACGGTGTCGTATTTCAAAAAAGAGAGGAATTTTTCATTGGTGAAGTCGTGTTTTATAATTCTGTAAAATGCATACTTGTTTGAATTACATATTGCACCTCTCCATTCTTGAATTAATTGGTCTTCCATCCTACACTTGACCAACTTCTTAAATCTGTCGAGACTAGATAATGTGTGATTGATCCATATACCCCCATTCCAAGTTCATTTAACAGTTTATGCACATTTGCAATCCATGGGTTGTTAACGTTAGATGGGTTGTAATAATTGAGTAATATATAATACAGTATAAATGGTAGTCTATTGCAGTTCATTTGTATCAGTTTTCCCCAGTACGTTAAATTTCTTAATTTGATTTTCATAGTGATGGGGAATATTCCTAGTTCCCCATAAACGAATGCTGAAGGTGTAGATTTTTTTCAGATTAAGCAAACATTTTAGAAACCATTGTTCTATTTTCTGGAAGCAGGATTGGTTTTCGAATGACCAAATCTCTGCTCCGTATGTTAGAATCGGGACAATTGATTTTTCGTAAACTTGGAGTGTGCTCTATACAGATAAGCTATTGGATCTCTTCTTATTAATTAATGCGTACATCGCTTTTTTAGCTCTTTCGCAGCGCATGTTTCTGTCAAGAGAGAAGGAGCCATTTTTATGGAAGATAGTTCCTAAGTATGCATAATTGTTCACTGTTTCAATGTTATTGTTGCCGATTAAAAAAATATTATTATGTTTTTTCTTGCAGTTTCTTCCAAATATTAGTACTTTAGTTTTTGTTATGTTGATATCTAGTTTCCACTGCTTACAGTAGTTAGATAATTTGTGAAGGGCATATTGGAGATAGCACCATTTATGCACAGTATTATGCAAATTATGCAAATTAGCAAACACCACAATTCGCGTTTGTTACGAAACAGTGGGGTTGATAACATGAGTGTTTTAGGAATATATTAGAGAGCTATGAGGAATTCTCTGCACGTTGAGTACATCGTAGTTTTATGTTTACTGTCCATCGCTGAGCGGGCAACAGCTTTCGAAATTTTAACAAGTGATTGTTTGCAGCCGCCATGTGACGCACCCCAACCAATCAGATGGTAGGAGGATGTGATGAAGGATGACATATTTATTTTTTCAATTTCACTACTAAGAATTGCCAGAATAATTAATAATGTCACACGCCACTGCAATCACAAAATAGCTTATTGTCCTGGCTCTATAAGAAGGGGCTTCATCTGTATCATAAAGTTGAGTCAGATGTTTAATTGCATAATATAGCATTATACCCCCATATATACTAATAAAACTAAATTGTGTTTGTTTGTTCGTCTGTTTGTTTGTTTTTCCTCTTATAGGCGATCAAGCGGCTGGACCATCGGAGCTGAACATTTTCATATATGGATAAGTTGACACGGGGAGCGATATTAGATACGTTCCTTTCACATCAGATGTCTCAAAAGGGCACTAATAATTATTTTATATCTAATTTGGTTTGAGGCGACCAAACGGTTGGACATCACATGTCTTAAAAGGCCACTAGTAATTAAATTATCTAAATAATTAACTTTAAACCCAAACTTGTTGCAATCTGGTCCGTGAAAAGTGAAACACAGTGTTAATTTGACCCGTAAAGTGTCACGAGATTGATGCCGTTGACATCAGAAGACTTAAACGGGACAATATGAACAAAATAGAGCGTTTCTTATCAGCTTAGAAAATATGTTATGTTGGAACATTGCTACAGATGGGTCACCTGATCAGGGCATTGTCATGCGAAAGGCGCCTTTGTCCCCAGATGCCTTAAATGGGAACTAATAAATTATATAATAAATACAGAGCGTGGAAATTGGTGCACAGAAGTAAAATTACTTGGGGAATGTCACGGGATAGGGGTTGTTGATTTAAAAAGACCAAAATATGCACTAGTAATTAGGAATAAAGGGCGTTTATTATCAATTTAAAAGATAGATGTATCGTTACCCTGAGAGTCATAAATTTGCGGTTTTGTTTTACCCCTGATGACTAATGATTATTTAAAATTACTTGAAGGGCCACTAATAAATTACACATTCTTCATCCGAGCAACACCGGGTACCCCTGCTAGTATATTATAATGAAGTATAAAGCAGTCATACATATTCAGCCCAATGGAGACAAATGTTGATATGCAATGTGGTCCACTGAGCAGGAAAAATCATCTTGAAGTTGGCCAGTGTTAAGAGATATGGTGGTCTGCTTTAACTTGGTTATGAACCCATGACCAAGAACTCATCTCAGCCGTATTTTTCATTGCTCAACAAGAATGACAATTCTCAAATATAGAAAATAATCATGGGTAGTTGCCTTTCTAAATTAAAACCGTTAAAAAAATGTATTAATTGAAATACTGGTATTGTTTTGTGCATAGTTAACCCAGACCTCGAAATAAGCTATGGCAAAAGGTGCTGCCGCAGAAAACGCCATAGAAGCTAATGTGGAATGTACGGTCAGTGGAATACTATTCAGGCCACTTCTTAATGGCGCTTCTGGCTCGTACAGAAAGCGACAAAGCATTAGTAGTGCCCTAAAATCGACATAATATCGCATGTTTTGACTCTTTTCGCCAGCACCTTAACGTGACATTTTGATGTTAAATGTTGGCGTGCAACTAATATCGCCAATATTGTCGCTTTCGGCGGGCGACCTGAGTGTCATTGAGATGAGACATAAGAATGTCATGCATTTATAAAGCAAAGCCGTATAAGAAAAATGTCAATCGCCGTGATACCACTCGAAATGGTTTGAATGGCGGTACAACACCGGACCTTAACGGCCTACAACCTTACAACCAGTCCATGCATACATCTAAACACAAAAAATCAAAAGGACTATCAATTCGTCGCAGACTTAGTAGAAACATTCAAAACAATGTTCATCAGACCCCGCAACTGGACGATGATTTTGCGACACGGTTCTCAACTGGTAGACATGGCCGCACTTATGTTTCGATGAACATGATGTATCATGAGTGTCTGATCTGTGTCCATACGTCAGTTCGCGATCAGAAGAAGAGAATATCGACACACCAATTCCGAATAAACTTTCTCAGTGTCTATGTTGTTGTTGATATTGTCCTGTACCAATCACTAGTGGTTAACATAGCTTATTGTCCTGGCTCTATAAGAAGGGGCTTCATCTGTATCATAAAGTTGAGTCAGATGTTTAATTGCATAATATAGCATTATACCCCCATCTATACTAATAAAACTAAATTGTGTTTGTTTGTTCGTCTGTTTGTTTGTTTTTCATCTTATATGCGATCAACGGCTGGATCATCAGAGCTGAAAATTTGCATATATGGATAATTTGACACGGGAAGCGTTATTAGATAGGTTCCTTTCACATCAGATGTCTCAAAAGGGCACTAATAATTATTTTATATCTAATTTGGTTTGAGGCGACCAAACGGTTGGACATCATATGTCTTAAAAGGCCACTAATAATTCATTTATCTAAATAATTAACTATATACCAAAACTTGTTGCAATCTGGTCCGTGAAAATTAAAACACAGTGTTAATTTGACCCGTAAAGTGTCACGAAATAGATGCCGTTGACCTCAGAAGACTTAAACGGGACAATATGAGCAAAAGAGAGCGTTTCTTATCAGCTTAGAAAATATGTTATGTTGGAACATTGCTACAGATGGGTCACCTGATCAGGGCATTGTCATGCGAAAGGCGCCTTTGTTCCCAGATGCCTTAAATGGGAACTAATAAATTATATCATAAATACAGAGCGTGGAAATTGGTGCACAGAAGTAAAATTACTTGGAGAATGTCACGGGATAGGGGTTGTTGATTTAAAAAGACCAAAATATGCACTAGTAATTAGGAATAAAGGGCATTTATTATCAATTTAAAAGATAGATGTATCGTTACCCGGAGAGTCATAAAATTTGCGTTTTTTTAACACTGATGACTAATGATTATTTAAAATGACTTGAGGGGCCACTAATAAATTACGCGTTCTTCACCCGAGCAGCACCAGGTACCCCTGCTAGTATATTATAATGAATTATAAAGCAGTCATACATATTCAGCCCAATGGAGACAAATGTTGATATGCAATGTGGTCCACTGAGTAGGACAAAATTCAACTTGAAGTTGGCCAGTGTTAAGAGATACGGTGGTCTGCTTTAACTTGGTTATGAACCCATGACCAAGAACTCATCTCAGCCGAATTTTTCATTGCTCAACAAGGGTGACAATTCTCAAATATAGAAAATAATTATGGGTAGTTGCCTTTCTAAATTAAAACCGTAAACAAAAATGTATTAACTGAAATACTGGTATTGTTTTGTGCATAGTTAACCCAGTCCTCGAAATAAGCTATGGCAAACGCCATAGAAGCTAATATGGAATATACGGTCAGTGGAATACTATTCGGGCCACTTCTTAATGGCGCGTCTGGCTCGTACAGAAAGCGACAAAGCATTAGTAGTGCCCTAAAATCGACATAATATCGCATGTTTTGACTCTTTTCGCCAGCACCTTAACGCGACATTTTGATGTTAAATGTTGGCGTGCAACTAATATCGCCAATATTGTCGCTTTCGGCGAGCGACCTGAGTGTCATTAGGATGAGACATAAGAATGTCATGCATTTATAAAGCAAAGCCGTATAAGAAAAATGTCAATCGCGGTGATACCACTCGAAATGGTTTGAATGGCGGTACAACCCCGGACATTAACGGCCTACAACCTTACAACCAGTCCATGCATACATCACAACACAAAAAATCAAAAGGACTATCAATTCGTCGCAGACAATGTTCAGCAGACCCCGCAACTGGACGATGATTGTGCGACACGGTTCTCAACTGGTAGACATGGCCACAATTATGTTTCGATGAACATGATGTATCATGAGTGTCTGATCTGTGTCCACACGTCAGTTCGCGATCAGAAGAAGAGAATATCGACACACCAATTCCGAATAAACTTTCTCAGTGTCTATGTTGTTGTTGATATTGTCCTGTACCAATCACTAGTGGTTAACATCAAAGTTCTGGGGAATTAATCTCGTGTCAGTATCAAGTGTAGCAGCATTGGTTTGGAATGTTGTGCACACTGACAGTCGAATTAACAACTCGAAAATGTCAACTTCGACCGGTTTTTGTAGTTTAACAGCTTCTCCGGTTCACATTCAGACCCAAATCAAACAGTGTTGACATTATTCCATAACATTCACAGTACAAGAAGTAACTATTTGATCCAATTTCGGCAAATTTGACCAAAATAAAAACTATTTATCATATCAATTGTCATGTCTTTGCCGGGTTGTTAAGCAACCAAATTGTATCATTTAGGCCACACCAAAACTTCAAAAGTGTACCTGTACATTTGAAGTCGAGGCCGAATTCGGCTTTATATAAAAGATGCACGCGGGTGTTACGTTGTGTTCTCCGTTGTTATAAGGTACTCTAAAACTATAGATGGCGGCGAGTCGAGGCGCGGCCATTTTGTTCACTTCAATTTGATCATTTGCACCCGACACATGTGATCGCCACACCAAATCAGCTTTGGTCATCAATT
This sequence comes from Siphonodentalium dalli, assembly GCA_032622095.1. Classification (NCBI taxonomy): domain Eukaryota; kingdom Metazoa; phylum Mollusca; class Scaphopoda; order Gadilida; family Siphonodentaliidae; genus Siphonodentalium; species Siphonodentalium dalli. The sequence continues at coordinate 297,177,539 of CP136063.1, forward strand.
TGGTATCGAGATAATAGCAAAAGCTTTGGCACCGAGACGCATTTTTGTACTCTACAGAACCTAAACGGATCGTCATATTTAACAGTCTATAATCTGCGCCGCATGCGGACGAGAAATGTACGGCGAGTGGAATGTAAAAGGCAAAATCTAAAACATGGTATTACCTTTACATCTGTCAAATCAAAAGTCGGTATTATTTTGGCCACCAAAACCTATTAATTGGATCATATATTGTTCTGATCTAATTATGTCCTTGTATGGAACACACAGAAAGGTGGCTTTATTGTGTCAAATCAGACAGGGCATCTTTAAAAAAATGTAGTCTACGTTTCTGATTGATGTATGTGTATACTTTCTGTATTTAAGAAAATAATTCTTGCGGAAGAAAAAAAATTTCGCCCGCAAGAAATACTATACTCATATTATGTTGTTATACTTTAGAAATTAAGAAAATATGCACATAAATATTGTTCACCCTAGAAATATTTTCTCATTCGTTAGAAATAATTTCTGGTCATAAGAATATTTCGTCCCATTTCTCAGTGCGTTAGCGCTCCCAAGAAAATAAAACTAAGAAAAAGTTTAATGATTTAAGATATATTTTATTGTTCTAAGATAACTTTTCTGTTTGGTAGTGTAAGAGTTCCCACAATGACGACCAAAGTCAAATTAGTGCAATAACATGCCAAAGCCCTATCTAAACGAAATTCGTAAACCTTGGAAAAGGTCAAATCATTGAACATTATTCTGAGTAAAAAAAAACAGATTTATCCTCAAATACTTAAATTACCAGCGCGATCAGCGATGTTTCTTGACACAAATACGTCACGCGCATAAGCACGATACGGCATGTTTTCTATGTTTGTCGACTAAATGTAAGTACACTAAATCACAATATCGGTCAAATAAAGTGTATAGCATTCCAATTTATGCTCATAGAACCGACTAAAATAACTTATTCCGGGAATCAATGGGTTATTTCACCTTGATCGATGAGATCTTACCTGTCTTTGAAGATATGAACACAGCAAACAAAAGTCCCACGAACGCGTTTTCAAGAAACATCTTGAAGAAACGAGGGATTGCAACTGACTGTTGGTGTTTTGTGTTGGTTCAGGTGTTAATGGTATTTGTATGTGAAACGTTACAGGTGTTTGAGTACTTCTTGGCAACTTGAGAAACATTGGCCGACAATAGTCTCTAGCGACACCTAAATCTGCAAGAATTGAACATGCATATTTAGAACATTTCCATAACGTCATCCATTGTTTGTAGCATGTGTCTATCCTGACGAACATACACAATGGGATTGTTGTATTGATGTGTAATTGACACACGCGTTGGCTATCTGGGTGTGACAATATACATTTGTCGCCCGCTGTCGAGGGAGACATTGAGATTTGTCACCCGCTCGAGTACGGAATGTCTCCCGAGGAGCGCAGCTCCAAGGGAGACATTCCGTTATCGAGCGGGTGACTAATCGTTTGTTATCCGATTACTACAGAACAAAATCATCGCCATCCACACGCACGATGTTGCACTGAGTCACGAGTGCTTTCTTTCCCGATTATTATTATATATGTTCAGTAAATTCGTATCATCCTATAGGATGCATGTTACCCGTCCCTAAAAGAGGTACGTTTGGGGGTACCCGTTTGTGTGTACCCGTTTCAAGGTGAAGATCACCTCGGGCGGAAAGCCCTAAGTACGTCACACAACACGCTCATGTCTGGATACAGTCTTACACGCACACGCCCAGACCCAGACGTAAGAATCACATTACACACATACGCTCATTATCGGCGACACTGCGGATACGAACGCTCTTTAACTATCAACGCGATTAACCCCATCGTGCCAATGGCGGTAATTTTTGTGACTGGGGTGGAGAATGGGTGCTCTGACGTTCTCAGAAGCGGTGCGATGCCACTTCATCTGGTATTTTACCCATATATATATAAATAGGAAGTTTGGGCTCAATCCGTCCGGCAGTTTTCGAGTCCATCGCGAACACACACACAGACAGATCTTCCAAAATATATAATAGACTAGCAGGTGACCCGACTTCGTCCGCGCTTTGACCTTGAATTGACCATTTTGAAGGTCAAGGTTGTGGTCACGATTTGACCCGTCGAAAACACTCCCCCGATAAAAATATACCTAAGTATAAAATTTCGTCGAAATCCGTTAATGCCTTTTTAATTCTGCCTTTAAATGACGGTACCCGTCCCGTGATCGTACCCGTCCCTAAAAGAGGTACGGTTGTGTGTACCCGTTTCAAAGTGAAGATCACCTCGGGCGGAAAGCCATAAGTACGTCACACAACACGCTCATGTCTGGATACATTCTTACACGCACACGCCCAGACCCAGACGTAAGAATCACATTACACACATACGCTCTTTATCGACGACACTGCGGATACGAACGCTCTTATCTATTCAATTGAAGAATGAGTATATTTAACCCAGCTCGAAGTTCCTCAAGAATATACCAATAGTATAGTATAATGATAGTATGAATGCGATACCATCCACAAAACATTGATTGAGCTGAACGTTTGTTTATATAGAGCTCGTAAATAGTGAGCGATAATCAATTTTGCATGCAACACTGTGGCGATTTTTTAAAAGATGGACATCTTAATGATATTAAATTATTATTAACATTTTCTAACATATTTACAGTGTTAGAATTATAAGTGGGTCCCAGTTTGAGAAACTGTCTTACAAATGAATGATGACATTATATCTACCGGTACCTGTTATGCTTATTTGTTACATGACATGGACATCTGAAACTTAATGCGATAGGCAGCTGGTTTTACACCTTATTCATTTTTTGTTAAATAGGGATAGATAAATGTATAACTTGGATGTACATGTACGTGTAGATATATGCCAAATATAAACTGTTCAAAATATAGTTTTAGCACACAGTAGATGCTGCCCCATTAAGTGACTCACTCACGAGCACAGTGCGATACTATAATAGTACCATTCTACTGAGTGCAGCAATCTGCAAATGCCATGAATGTCGGTCATGTTGACATATGCCCTTTAACTTTTACGTAGCTTATTTCATTGATTAGCTAACATATTTCCCTGAAAGTGAAATCAATTTATATTTATATCATCACAAACGATCTTCGTCGGGCTTTTTAAAGTCTTTAATTTAAGCTACCTGTATCCAGACCTCATACACTACAGTAAGAAATGATGTGTCATCAATCATCACTGATATGAAAATAATGTGTTTGGCTAAATTGTCAAAGTTTAGATCTAAAAAGTTGAATGCCTGGAGTGAATGTATCTACCACGAGGTCTCAAGAAGTCTACCTCTTCGCATGCAAAATAGCAAAATAACATTGACAGTCTCAATGACATCAACAGCTTGAGGATGGGAACGACCCATCAGATGGTAGATATTCAACCAGGCTCTGCTTAAGTTAAATTTTAAAGTTTAAACTAAATTCAACACATTATAATAATATCAGTTTTTGAATTGATGACCGATGTACAGTACATTACAAATCAAATAGTAATAACATTATAACAATTAACATTATGATCTTGTAACTAAACATGTAGTGTGGTATTAACTACTTTGAGTGCTATTAGTACTAGTCTATCATAATATATGGGCACATGATGTATGGAGAATAAGGACAATAACAATAGTTAAAATACAGTTATAAAATATTTGAGAGCTTAATCGCAATAAGGAAATATTTAGTTGCGCTTAAGCTCAATAAGGAATATTCTTAGTGTGCTTAAGTGCAATAAGAGTTAATTGCGCTTAAGCGCAATAAGGAATATTCCTTATTGCGCTTAAGCGCAATTAGCCACATTACATAAACACCCTATAATGCAAATGGTATAGTCCAATGGGTGGAACAAATATAGGATAATTCTACTATTTGCAGAGGGGTGATCTCATGAGGGAGATGTTAATTTTGCGCTATAGGGGTGTAATTGCACTTGAGTGCAATAAGGAATCTCTAATTGTGCTTAAGCGAAATTAGAGATTCCTTATTGCTGTTAAGTGCAATTATCTATTAAATGTCAATTTGGCTTCCCGTAGGCATAGAGATCATCATCGATGTCTATGGTCAACAGCTTTGAATAAACAATCATCGGCTATTTATCAAGAAACAATTTAACATGACTCATGAGTTTCGGCTTTATGTGACATGACACAAATTCACACAGCAATATTTAAATATAGTTTAATTTTTATGTGACTCAAAACACATGCGATGTAAATAAACATTGACATGGCTGGGTGCAGACCAGCTGAAATCATAATTCATACCCACAAGGCTAACGGTCTACTATAATATTTTGGGGTCTAAACACAGATTATATAAGCTAAATAGTAAATACATACCATAATAATAGGCCTATAAATAATTTATTATTGTCATTAATATGCATATTCGAGTCATTATTTACCAGCTCCAGTCTCAACTCCACTGTCTCCAGTCCTGTGAAATTTCAAAAGAAAATGATATCGAATTATCAGTATGATGAGTATCACCACTGTGAGTGTGACTTTGTTTATTGACATGCGACGATGCGTTCTACCAGGCCTGCACATCCAGTCACACATTCTCGAGATTGAGTCGAAAAATTTGCAGCTGATCACTATTGAGTAACATTACAATATAAATTTTAGCAATAATGGTAAATAATAAATGCCAAATAAATTACGTTCTTGCCCAAGACCAAGTTTTATATCATTTTTCACAGTATTAAATGATTACTACTACTGTAGTATTGAAAGTGTCAACGACACTGTAGCTCAACTTAGGTAGGGGAATAATTTAATGGTTAACAGTAAATGGAGGAATTAGGAAAGGTGTTAATTGAAATGTGGCCGCTGGCGGCCTTGTTTTTTGGCCGAATGACCCTTAAATGACTCGCTCCCATCTTCATCTCAATGTCAACATCCATGATAATTTGTATGAAGATAAGACAAACAGTACGGCCTGTAGCCCTCATCACCGGATTCAATTTTGAAATCCAAGTTGGCCACCAGCGGCCATTTTTTTGGCTGAATGATCCCTAAAATGACTCGATTGAAATTTGAAATCCAAAATGGCCGCTGGTAGGCCATGTATGTTTTAACAGCATTCGGAAAGGAAAGTGTCAATGACACTGTAGCTCAACTTGGAAAGGGAATAATTTCATGTGTCACAGTCAATGGAGCGATTAGGAATGCGAAAAGTTGAAAGGTCTAAGTAATACTACATTATCAACATGAAGAGATATATAAATAAAGTCAAATCCAAAATGGATTCTGGGGGCTATGTTTTCCAATGAAATTCAAAAACATTTGATAGCTCCCATCTGGTAGATATCAAGTTCAATATGAAGTTTGGTGATGATCGGATGATGGAAGTGGACTGTAGTGTGAGCCAAAGTATTTAGTCATGCAAAGAGTCTATTCCAAGATGGCTGCCAGCAGCCATGTTTTAAGGCTGAATGACACCAAAATGACTCGTTCCCATCTACCAGTCAATAATAACAGCCATGACAATTTCATGACGAACCGACCAAAGCTATGACCTGTATCCCGTGCAAAATGATTTAGTCATGCAAAGAGTAAAATCCAAGATGGCTGCCGGGTTCAGACAAACAGTACGGCCTGTAGCCCGTGCTAATGGATTGAATTCTGAAATCCAAGATGGCCTCTGGCAGCCATATTATTTTTTGCCGAATGACCCCAAAATGACTCGATACCATTTACATGTCAATGTTAACATCCATGACAAATTTCATGATGGTACGACCTGTAGCTTGTATCAAAGGATTTAGTCATACAAAGGGCATTTTAAAGATAAACCTTCACCCATCTAGTAAAACCATGTCCTTGTAATGCAGAATAACACATATGGCAGGAATTATCAGATCGATCAATGTAACTTTTAGTGTGTGGCTTCAAAGTATGCGTAACGTCAGTCACGTGTAACGTCAGTCACGTTGATGTAACATCAGACATATTGGAAAATGGCATGGGCATATAAATTATTGCAAGCATCAGACATTTTTTTGCAATGAAAATGCATTTGCATATGGTTAACCTTGTTGTGTTTAATGATTTGAGGAAAGGCTACAAAACTTATTATACTTTGGCAAAATAAACACTAATTGTGAACTTATATACATGTACCTTCACCAAATCATCAAACACAACAAACTAAACCCTAAATTCCTTCAAAGTGTACCACATTGCTCCCACATAGGTGTATAATTTAAAAGAGTACTTTTGTGGCAAGGGTCTTCTATTACTTCTGAGAAAATAAATTCATTTATCTAATACATGTATATCACACTAGCTGGTGGACCCGACGTTACCGGGCTATTCAAAAACCAAATTTCAAGTCGATAGCTCCACCCGTTTCCGAGATCTGGTCTGCGCAAGCGCGCAGCTGGCGTCGCACGGGCTCGGCAACCCGATAACATTTGTACCCGGCGCAAGATACATTCACATGCCAAATTTCAAGTCGATAGCTCCATCCGTTTCCGACATACCGTCTGCGCATGCGCTGCACGGGCGTCGCACGGGCTCGCCAATACAACGGCCACCGCCTGGTCAAACTACACACATGTACCAAGTTTCATCCCGATCGGAAGAGAATCGTAGATTTGTATTAATGACAGACAAACAGACAGACAGATTGTATCAAAATATATAGGAGACTAGCCGATGAGCCCGACGTTGTCCGGGCTATTCAAAAACCAAATTTCAAGTCGATAGCTCTACCCAGCCCGACGATTTCAAGTCGATAGCTCTACCCGTTTTCCGAGATCTGGTCTGCGCATGCGCGAAGCTGCGATAGCTCTACCCGTTTCCGAGATCTGGTCTGCGCATGCGCGAAGCTGGCGTCGCACGGGCTCGGCGACCCGATAAAATTCGTATCCGGGGCAAGATACATTCACATAGCAAATTTCAAGTCGATAGCTCCATCCGTTTCCGAGATCTCGTCTGCGCATGCGCGAAGCTGGTGTAGCACGGGCTCGGCGACCCGATAAAATTCGTATCCGGGGCAAGATACATTAACATAGCAAATTTCAAGTCGATAGCTCCACCCGTTTCCGAGATCTCGTCTGCGCATGCGCGAAGCGGGCGCCGCACGGACTCGCCAATACGACAACGTTCACCGCCTGGTCAAACTACACACACGTACCAAGTTTCGTCCCGATCGGTCGAGAATCGTAGATTTGTATAAATGACAGACAGACAGACAGACAAACAAACAAACATACAGACAGAGGTCTTCAAAATATATATGAGACTAGCCGATGAGCCAGACGTTGTCCGGGCTATTCAAAAACCAAATTTCAAGTCGATAGCTCCACCCGTTTCCGAGATCTGCGTTTTTAATCAAGATAAATGCATTTCGCCGTTCCGGTGCGTTTTGCATCTGTAGTTTCGTACACATAGGTGATCTTTGAGCAACGTCGATGACAATAAAGAGCGTTAACCGGTTAAATCTCCCAATATGGAAGATATAAGGAGCGTCGGTGTGTTAACACCCACGGTGTCGTTTTTGTGACTGGGAAGGGAGAAACGGTGCTCGGAGCTTCTCCAAAACGCGACAACGACCGTGTCCGTGGGATTTTACCCCTAGATAGGAAGTTTGGTCTCGATCGGTGGAGAATCGTAGATTTGTATAAATGACAGACAGACAAACAGATAGATTGTATCAAAATATATAAGAGAGATATGTAAGTTATCTACACACCATTACTGGTGTTTGTCAAAGTTTAGTGGGTTATATCAATACTCATTCACGATCATATCATTGAGGTCCGGAGGATGTGGGTTATCTCTCGAATACAGATTGTATCAAAATATATAGGAGAGACTAGCTGATGTGCCCGACGTTGTCCGGGCTATTCAAAAACCAAATTTCAAGTCGATAGCTCCACCTGTTTCCGAGATCTGGTCTGCCAATGCGCGAAGCTGGCGCCTCACGGGCTCGGCGACCCGATCAAATTCGCATCCGGGGCAAGATACATTCACATAGCAAATTTAAAGTCGATAGCTCCACCCGTTTCCGAGATCTCGTCTGCGCATGCGCGGAAAAACTCGCACGGGCTCGCCAATACGACAACGACCACCGCCTGGTCAAACTACACGCACGTACCAAGTTTCGTCCCGATCGGTCGAGAATCGTAGATTTGTATTAATGACAGACAGACAGACAAACAGACAGACAGACATATTGTATCAAAATATATAGGAGATGTTACAGTGCTACTAATATACATGTAGATAGGGAAATACGGTGCCCATGTTAATCCTTTGATAACATGAGAGTCATTGACAAGTAGTCATTTGTAGGGATGTTCAGATAACAATTTCAACAGACAGTCTATAATCTGAACATCCCTACTTGGAAATGGCCTGGGGTTCCTGATTGAGACAGATTCAGGTTAGTTTAAAATTACCGGTATACATATGCTAGTAGCAACTTAACCCTTTCAGTATCAACCCATATTTTCATGATCATTTTTCAAATTTATTGATTATAATAATGTGATACATTGATTAGGGACCTGCGAATATTTGAGATTCGATTCGATGTCGGACACCCAAATTGAGATCGACACCGAATTGGTCCGCTGATTCGGATATTTTCGAATCGGTGTTACTTTGGTGTAATCTCGTTTTTTGTGTCTAAATAACACATGCCAAGTTAGCCTACGTAGGTAATTTTGAATGTATGCTGTTCAGAATAGATTATCAATATGCAAATTATGTACTTCGATCGCAACCCATGACGATGATCAATCACCGCATATTTGTAATGTATGGACACTATGTAAATTGTTTAGGAGAGTGATTCATGGTGACCGATTCAACACCTAAATTTTGAGAGGTGAAAATTAGCGACAGCTAATAGTATAATTGTAAGTTGTAAACAACTCAGTGGCATTTCTAACAAAAGTTCAATTAGTGGGGGTCTCTTAGGTGTTGAGTGTTTTGATTAGGCAAAAAAAAAAGATCCGCTCTGCGTGTCTTGTTTTTGCAGGCACCACATTGCAATTCTGACAAGTTAGGGGATAATAGTGTTACTACAGTATAGTCGCGGCCCGCCTCCGTGCATGGTGGGTTTACATTAGAACCCCGTATTGATCTGGCCACTAAATTTAGTCCTACCCTACACCACATGTGAAGTCCGGTATGGCCCTGGTGGTGTTAAGTCACACGGTCGATGTCTTGTTCGAGATTTATATACTAGTAAACAACATTGTTTACCAGATTCTTGTCGTTCCTGTTATGATTTTATCATGCGTCACGATTCATGTTACAACCAACCTTTATGTAGTCGACGAGAATGTGTGAGAAACTTCCTGGTCTGATTTGACAAATGGAATGAGCTGAGATTTCAAAGATATCAATATTCTAATATTTAATTGAGAATACAAAACGCGCTGAGTCATGCGCTACGATAAATTGACACAACCAATAATATACAAACGACGAGAAACTTCCTGGTCTGGTCGACCAGAGGCGAAAACACAATGCGGTAACAAGAATAAAATACGCACTTTATGAGTGATTCGCCACGATAAATTGTCACAACCAATAATCTACAGACGACGAAAAACTTCCTGGTCGGTCGAGTAGAGGGAAAACACAATGTGCCAACAAGAATATAATACACAATTTATGAGCGACAAGAAAACCATAGTCAGAAATGGTAACGCGCTCAAGATCATATACATGAATTATATACCCATGATTGTAATTATAGAATATAAAAAATATTTGCTTGGCGAATGACCAATTCAGAATTCCGTTAAAATAGCAATAACAACCAGCACTCATAGTTAACAAACCGGCGGCCGACTCGGTCGTCTCCGACCACAACCCCCAGTGGGCTGCAGAACGAAAAATGTATATAAAAGTTGAAATATAAGACTTACAAATTATATTTTTCATTTATTATATTTGTAATTGACATAGCTTGTCACAAACCAACAAAATTCAACATTATTGACATAATAATGTAAAGGATAATAAACGAAATTGAAATTCCAAACTACACCTTTTACCGGACTCGGCCTCCGGGTCGCAGTTCGACTTTTAATCCGTCCAAAAATTCCCATTCTATAAATAAAAACCATAATCAGAAATGGTAACGCCCCCAAGATCATATTATTAGCCATAAATATAAATTATAAAAAAAATAAAATACATGAATACATACACCGCCTCATAATTCCGTTGAAACAACTAATCCTTCAAATTATTACAAAAAACTATGGCTTATTACTGCAGGTTTCTCATTCACCACACCAGAAAGCTTCTAAATGCGGATCAAGAATCGGAGGCATTGTGTTCCGCCAAGAGTACATGGCCCAACCATTGTTCCTACCTATAAACAACGAAAGCAATTAACACAGTCATAATAGTTACATACTGCAACTATAAGACATCCAGCGAATGCACACCCCACGAAAACCCGAAATAATGTGTTGTCCTGCGAGAAATCGCATCGCTATAGCTCAATTTGACACGGCCAGATTAGCCTTCCTACAATATCCTAAAACAATAAAGCTTCTCAAATAATCGGCATAGTCAACAGAAATTTCACAAACTTGGACATCGACACTTTCTAATCGCTCTACATAAACATGGTCAGACCTATCATCGAATACTGTAACTCTGCATGGAACCCACATCACAAATATCAAAGCATTGTGTTAGAGAAATACAAAGAAAAGCAACGAAACTAGTTCGTCGAATCAAAACTCTATTCTACTGAGACCAATTGATAATACTCAATCTGATGTCTTTAAAATATCGAATATTTAGAGGAGATATAATCGAGTTGAATGGTCATTACAATACCAATGCCTGTGACCTATTAGAAAGACAATCACCAGGAAGAACAAGAGGACATAATAAAAAGCTACAGATGCCCAGTTGTGAGTCGAGTGGTGTGCTGGTAGATGTGGCTGCGAGGGATCGGGAGATATGCTAGGAGATATGTGAGGAGATAGTTGTTGAACAAGGTGGTAGCGTGGTTAATGAATGTTGTGAGTCGAGTGGTGTGCTGTTAGATGCGGTTGTTGGGAGTCGGAAGATATATGAGGAGATATGTGAGGAGATGGAGGTTGAGGAATGTGGTAGCGTGGTTAATGCATGTTGTGAGTCGAGCGATGTGGTCGTTGAGGGTGAGGAGATATGCACGATTGCGGAGGCAGATCCAGTTGGTAGCGATATTAGCGCGTTTGAGTTTGATGTTGCAGCGGAAGTGGTTGTGGGTGGTGAGGAGATATGTGAGGAGGTGGAGGTCGAGCAAGGTAGCGTGGTCAGTGAAAGTTGTGAACAGAGTGGTGTGCGCATCGATGTGACTGTAACTGTTGTTGGTGATGACATAGTTGATTGAAGCTGGGTTGAACACGATTATTGCAAGAATTATGAGTCGAGCATGCACGAAGGTTCACATGTAGAGGTTGCCGCGGAAATACGGGGCGAGCAGATATGTAAGAAGACGGTGGCTGAGCAAAGTGGTATCGTGGTTAATGAATGCGGCGTGCAGGATGCGGTTGTATTTTTTGGAGATGGGGAGATATGTGAGGAGATGAAGGCTGAGAAAGGTAGAGGCGTGGTTGTAGAGGGAGGTCCGATGAGTGAGTGTTGTGCGAATGGAAAGGCAGATAGCACGATTCCTGGTGTGAATAAGTACGTAGTGGTTGAAATCCATATACCCTGGTATTGTAGAAGAAATGTCTGAGCGTGAATTGCTTGTTAAATGCATGAAGCGTGTTGGCGTTAAATAATCTAACTGCTTTTGCTGGCCGAAAAAATGTAATGACATTTCTTGGTATAATTATGATGAAGTGATCTCGTTTATTCCAGATCCACAACTGATCCAGGGGTCTCATTCACATTTCGCTGTTGGAGAATGTACGTGGGACTCGGCGATGAGTAAACTGTTTTAAAAGTTATCATTACTTCACCTCACTAATATACTTTTTTTTATATGTGAATATAATCACAGGGACCTGTGAATATAATGAAGGTGGAATTCATGTTTGTAATGATGAATTCGAGCAACGTGCATCGGGATAGCTTATCTAACACCAGGAAAATGTACTTATATTAATGAAACACGGACATGCACTTGTTTTAATTTATCTCAACCGAGCACAAAGCTAAACGAGACAGGTATATACGAAAGGGATTCAAATTTACAATGCGTTCTAATTTACATGTATCCGAATAATCCCATAGCATGTCCATGTCGTACGTTACTCGAATCTATCACAATAGTTTAACCTACACACAATATTCTTTATCATTACACATTGTCCAGTACGCGGGCACCTCTTCACCACATAGTTGTATTATATTTAAACACAAACGAATGTTAGTGTACGTTCATATTATTTCATCTGATAAAGCAAGGGATAGAGTGTTCACCTGACTATATAACCAATGTCTATCGTGTAACGACAATTTATTTACTATAGCACAAGACACGATGGTATTCAGTTAACAATATTCGTTATACCATATGTGTACTAAATGTGAGAAAAACAGTGGGGCATTTATTATGAAAAGAAATTCCACAAATTGAACCTCGTTTTATATAATAGCCTGTATATATGCTATGCGCCTTTTTTGTCAATCGTGTAATCTTCACTGTAACGCACATCAAATATTGATAAAGAAATACGCGTCAGAAATCATCATTAAGTATTTGGAACATGAATTCTCGCGAGAATCGCCATAATAGTGAATTTGCACTGATGCCAGTACATGATTATGATACCTATATGTATACAAATGACATTTCGCATATGACTGTGTCAGTTGTGTAACGTTGTGGTCCTTACTGTAACATAGCCTATTCCTACATCGTATACCAAACGTCAGATATCCTGATTGTGTAGTTCGTCGCTGTATTTTCTTTATGAATAACAGGTTTTATCATCTAGTTAGCATATTTCGTAACTCTGGATTTCGACATGGCTTTTATACAGAAATTTATCAGATATTGTCCACCCCGTAGCAAATGTGTGTCTTTCGTGTTGCGCTGAAGTCCGTCGTGTAACACATATTTTTTTTCATCTATAAATGAAACGTTATATATTTCAATTCCAGTTTTGTTCAATATTTGGTGGACAAGGAGTGTCCAATTCAATATTATGTTAGAAAGTGTGTGACATTTGATTATCTTGATTTAATAAAGTTTAATGTTGTGTTGAAATTAAATTTTTCTGATAAAAATGTGTTCCATTGTGGCCCCCATTGAAAACCAGCTATACAAAGGGTAAATATTTTCTCGATCTATGCATTATCGGTCAATACTCAATTCGGATCAAAAAGTACTCCAATAGCTCTATTCTGAAAAATGATATACCAGATGACAATACTGTTACAGAAGAGACATAATTTCCAGACATCCACCATTCATAGCATCATAAAATATCAGTGTTGGATGTTTAAGCTCGAACTTCAGTCGTTTCTTCCAGTTCAATAGCTATATATCTCGAAATGATAACAACTTTCCCCATTATCGGAACTAAAAAAATGCCATGTGACATATCTGTAATTTTGACCAAAATTGATATTGACTCATATATGCCAGTCGACCATAGGTCGCCTCGCATATATAAGAGAATGCATTGGCTTAACACATATTAAAACTGATAAATTTGTCAAAGAATGTAGAAAAATATTATAAAAATTGTTAAAAAATGTAAGAAAAAATTCTAAAATTGTTAAAGAATGTAAGAAAAAATGGTAAAAAGTGTTAAAAAAAAGATTTTTTTAGGCCAACGCATTCTCTTATATATGCGAGGCGACCTATGATCGACTCGCATATATAAGAGAATGCATTGGCACAGGGCATAAATGTAACCATCACAATGTGGTCAATGAACCGATTCCAATGATATCCATATTTGATATTTGTATGGTATTATTGAGAGAGACCGAAGATATTTTAGGCTGTTGAAGCTTTATTTGGGCGTTTTTGGCCGGTTTGTTGGGTAAAGGGTTAAGATGCAGGTAATCTGGTAACATTTTTATCGATGGGTGGAAGGATTACCAATATTTAGTGTGATGGTGGTGTTTACATAGCTAATCCTCTTGTGATGTTCCCTTCTGATGAAGCACCTCTTCTACTGTTTTATTGTTCGGTTGTTGGTTTATTTTTGTATGCTAAACCACAATAGATATGCCAGTATAATTATTAACTAACTGCTTTCTTATCGATGGCAAACGTCGTTAAAACCGCGAGTGTCGAAACATAAAATTCAATCAAGGTTGCAGAAAATGATACTATCAGGGATAAAATTTGGCAATTCTAATAGAATTTGCCAAAAAATATTTTAATTTGGAAAATTATTTGGCCAATGTAAATTTCTGTCCAGCGCGGACCCTGCCCATATGTTATCCAATCGTATCAACGTGCCCGGTATCGAGGAAAAGAATTACTCAATCTCATCTCCGCTAGAAATGTCCACTCAGACAATAAACGAAGTCAAACTCACATTCAAGCATTTGGGTTTGAAATTTATCTCTGAATGAAATGGACAGATCATATTCTAGACATTGAAGACGCGCTTCGGGGCGACTTTTTATACACAGGAAATATAAATATGTCTTGGACAGACGATCGCTTCTAAGAATTTATTTGACATTCATATCTCCAGTCTTAGAATATGGGTCGACTATACACAGGAAGAGGCTGACAAATTAGAAGACATACAACACGAAGCCGCACGTCTAATAACTGTTGCAACCGTTGTGCTAGTAGAAACCGTTTGGGACACACTTTCTAAATGTAGAGAAAATTCCGTGTTGGAGACCTTTCGCAAAACCACGAATACGATTACGGATATGGAAAATATCCTGCCAGTATACGGCCAAAATTAGATCTTTACGCGCAGGGGTTCTTATGTGGTACGACATATAGCTCACGCAGTTTACGTATGTGAAGATGTGTCAAGGATGTGCCACTGGTCCTGCTTGGGGACGCTCTAACATTATGCGGGTGGTGTGTAACACACGGATAAGAACATGGGATATGAAAGAGATTTTGCGAAAGGTCTCTATTTAATTAACTGCGACTTGAACAAAAATCACATAAAAGAGAATCCCACCTGTGAATGTGGGGGTGGAAACAGTAGCTCACAATTTACACTATGTGTTCGTTTCGAAAACTAGAGATAAATCGCATTGTAAGTCTGAAAATGAAACTTGAAACGGAAACATGTATTCAAATTCGATATCCAAAATGGATGCTGGCTGCCATGTTTTAAAAATTTAAGAAGAACAAATCGATGGCTCTCATTTAGAGGTTAACCCGAATATCTATATGAAGTTCGATATATTAACATTAACTAACCTGCCTCACTATTCAGTGTAATGTTAGGTGACCTCATATATATGTGCACATCATTAATATTATCCTGCATTAGTTCATGAAACATATTTGTCAATGTGTACCTAATGAACCATCAATTGATAGACACAGGCTCTATGATATTTTCGAATGGTAATATGTAATATCAATACAGTGAGGAATTAAACTCTATAATAACATACGCTTTACATCGGAATATCTACTTCGATTGGCTCGGCCACACGTGTGTTCGGTTCGATGGGAATATGAATAAATTGATTAGATGAAATACGACTCATCTGGTCACTTTCTGACATCTTTGTCTCCGTGCCCAACTTTTGTTTCTACACCATTTCAAGTCGAATAATTGGTGTGACACAGTCTAATTACAAAAGCAATAACTACACTGCGCATCGCCATGTATATCCGAATTTTGCTACTTAAACTGATATATTCATATATATAGATATATTTATTAATCTATGAAACATTAAATTTATTGAACAAAATTATATTATTGCACATGATCAGCTAGCTGACTTCGTGCCGTCCAACAATCAGTTTCTTTGTGGACAAATTATAATGTACGCGCCAGTGCGGTGTATTTGTTTCTTAAGAAGGCACCCCATTCGTGAATATTTAAAATACTCCACTATCAATTTGAAGAAAAATCATTATCCCTTATAACCAATGTATGCTATAATACTATAACAACAACTCTTTACCCTCACAATATGATAACTATGTTTTATGAAAAAGTGGTTTTAGAAAAAAACGACATATTTTAATGTAGGTCGATAGACGGTTTGACAGGAAATGTTTTCTAAAATATACACTGCATTATCTAGACGATGAACCCAATTAGGTTATGAGCGCAGTCTACCATCTGAAATCATGACTGCGAGAAAATAAAAAGAACATTTTTCATTTCATATTTTAGTTTATCGGTAGCCATTTGTAGAACTATTTTTTTTAGGAAAATTACCATAAGACTACATAATGTCTGAAAAGATGAACCAGTAGTGATTATTTATATCTGCCAGATTATTGAAAACATGGTTGAATAATATTTATGTTGTTTTGTGCTGTAATGTTTCTTTACCCGATAAAACTAACGCTGCAAATGGCTGCCAAAAAAAACGAAAATATTAAATGTTTTATTTATTTTCTGAGTTAGTAATTATTGTATTCTCAGCGATGCAATATTGATTCAACATGCAATATGTACACATGAGAACGTTTCTGTCTAAATATTTGAAAATACACATGCAAACAGTAACACTAATACAATAAACACTCATCACACACGCACACACAATACAATACATACATACATACAACAACGTTATGTTAAAGGCCATATATACGTTATATAACGTGGCACAGATTGCAAAATTATTATATTAACTCATGGCGTTGTGCTGTACATTCTGATCCAAATTTAATTGTTCTATCAAAAGTTCACCATAATCCATTAGACTGTTGGTCAATATGGACTCGAGTACACGCCAAAGAACATTTATCATCCGAATATGTCAACTTGTGCCGGTTACTGTATAGGACAGCATTCAACAACAATACTCTCTGTAACCTTTGCTCTGTTCTCTTTAACAGTGAGATAACGCATATCATGTTCTCGTGTCAATCGGGCATATTGATTCATGCGCGAAACATATACTGGGATTTCATAACGAACAGATTCGGATTTCCAATATACATGTTCATGGCTTCGCTTACCGTTGACGACTTGTGTGCCATGCTTTTAGGGTCAAGATGTAACATATTAAATATATCGGATTTTCCTCTGGATTTCATCGTCGACTCGACCGCAACATTCCTTCTGCATGCGAGCAAGGCTGTCAACGTGCTACGATCTACACCCGATGGTCTCGGCTGATGGACAATTCGAAGCTATCTATAAATAATTTGTTTTTGCTATAATGATTCACACAAGAAACCTCTATATATATACACACGTACATTGTGGTTGATAGTTCAAAGATAATTAATGCATGATCACCAGTAATCGGCAACACGCCTATTGTCACATCAAACTGTTTTCATTCAGCTGGGCCATTTGCGTGTTACATAGTATCCATCATACACGCACATTCACATTATACCTGACATATGTCTTAAATAGGCCATTTTCATGCTACTTTCTGAATTCGATGTCTGACATCTTTGTCTAATTTCACTCGATACGGTGATATGACGAAACACATTCTCAATTTCTTATACTCAACTTTGATGTTCACTAAATATTTAGTTTTATTTCTCTCGATCACACGCATGTGATTTTGCTAATTTATTTCCAGAAACATTCGTCAACTTTCACTCGACAAGTTAATATGACGACTCACATTCGAAAGTTCCAATACTCAACTTTGATCTGCAATAAATATTTTATTCGGAAATTTTAGTTCGCTAAATCACACGCATGTGATATTGCTAATCAGGTTTTGTTGTTGTTGTTGTTGTTGTTGTTGTCGTTGTTGTTGACAACTGGCATTTCTTTATTAGATTATCACCGATCACCTTAACACATGGAATTTGAAAATATCAGACCTGGCCGCATGCGTGTGACATGGCATAAACACTGTTATATTTATATTGTGACTAGTATTACATTTGTATGCATATTTATGTAACTTGTATATAATTGTCATTTGTATATATGCTCTCCTAAATTTAGGAGGTTAACAATAAACTTATATTTCGCTATGAAAGCTGCTAGAAAAATATGAAACTATAAGATGAACTACATACGAAATTTTAAAGCAAATTATGCAAATATTGACATAAATGCAATTAGTTTCGTTGTACCCAATTATGTTGTATACATCAATATTTGCGAGTTATGGTGGGGGGATATATGTTAGTACAGGCATGTCACACATAGGGACAATTTGTTTGTTTGTTATATAATATATATATATATAAACCGTCATCTGATTTAAACCGATTTTGTTCAATCCCATTTGGTGAAACTTGACAGTTTATGAAGATTTATCATGTTATCAGAGTTTAATAAATCGTAGAAAGTGTATCTTGTCAGATGTGATTCGTCGAATTATTTAGCTCTAAGCTCACTTAATTCTGGACAGATCTTTACAAAATGAAATTCGTCGCACATTGTGGCATCGCATAGTTTACATGAGTTATCTGTTGACATCCCTTCCAAGTTTATCTTTGATCTCGACCATTTCATAGATCCCACGCCCAACCTGTGATTCGTTGTACGCATTCGCTCTATAGGAATAATAACATTAAAGGGAAGTTCAGTATAATAACGATTAAGAGATTGGGATTCCTTCAACATGATATAATTCTCCGCGTGAAGATTTCGGTATGTCGTTAGATCATTGACTTAAAAATTGGTTCAGTCGTTTACCGTGTATAACGTTGAATCATACCATTTGTAATTGGTAATGTATATATCGTATATCTTTGCCTCCATGTTTAATAGCTAATATTAGCTTGTAAAGAGTAAGTGGCAGGCTGGTCTTTTTCTACGTTAAGCGACTCAAGTATGCGACCATTCTCTTCTCAGTTTCGATACGCAAGGGACATCTTCCAAGTTCACCACGGTATCAGTTGGTGCACTCATCTCCATATTTGTTAAAAGATTGCAAAATTTTAGGTGAACGGCCTCAATAGCAAGGATATCTTCAAAACCCCATATCTCGCACCCATACAATGTCAAAAAGTTTTAGCGCCAAATTTACAGGAATTTGGAGATTTCTCACCTTGAACAGAAGTCCGTACATAGCCTTGGTCGATTTATTTTTGATTGCTTGACAAAAACGGCCAGTATAAAACAACTCAATGCCCAAATAATGGAAGCGCGCAACTATTTCCAGTTTATCATTAGATAGTGTGAATGTTTGAGCGGAACACAATTTTGTGTTATTATTATTTATTTATTGACATCCACGTGGGGAGAGTGGATTACAATATTTACAAATGAGACCAAGTTAAAATATGACATTATGCAAGGGTTACATCTAATAAGAACTACATGCATCAACAATTGGAAAAATAATTAAAGAAAGAAAACAAAAACAAAAAACGCACACAATAAATAAATATATAAAACAACGCATAATATATACATCAAGTCATTATGTCACATGCATGCGGATATACGACATAATGGTGTTCTGTATTGTCCCCGGCATATGTCACACGCATGTGGTCGTAGTTATATACAGCAGAAGAACGTCTTGAACAGTTATGTGTGATTAATTTAGAGGGGAGAATATATCGAAGTTCGTGATCGTGTCATAGCTTCCATGATGCATTAAAACATAGGCCGTGTACAAATAAATCTACACGCAATGAGCATAAATGTGGCAGCGTCCAGAAGTAATTCTTGCAGGCAATCCAAGAATTTCTCGGTGAGTGTTTGAAGTGTACTGCCAAGAAAGAGAGCAAACAGATGAATTTCATCAAGAGCATGCAGCTCCATCGAAATGGCTATGCCATAACGTGTCAGTATTCCCTCCCAGAATTGGTTCCGGAGAACAAGCAGAGGTAGTGACTGGCAAGTGAATAATATGTGTTGAATTGCGTTGTTATATCTTGATTGGCAAAGACGGCACTGAACGTTGTTTTGGGTATGTGGTTCTGTGCAGTAGGAACGCAAGATTTGTTATCGCTGTGCTGTGATTATCGTTACCATGTAGTCATTTCCAGGAAGACCAACGTGTCAAAGGATACGGTTGTGTTTTCCAGAGGACAACTAAAGCAGGATCACCAGAGACAGAAGACTGCCACGAAGAAACATATGCTTTTTGAACAGCAGACTTGACAATGTCTTTCCACGCGGATTTTGCAGGAAATGTCCCTTCATCCAAGAATTCATCCAAGCAGCGACGCAATTTATATTTGTCCATAATGGCGAATATATCTGGAACAGAGCCAGTAGCTTGTCTATTGAACAGTCTATACATGTGACAATTTGTTACAAAAATTCGGAGTGGTAACTGATGTGACTCTGGCATGCGAACAAGTTGCCCGACAAAGCACAGTTTGCGAATGTGTATTTCACTCTCAACCGGCAGTATACCTAATAAACGGAGTGACAATTTAGTGGATGTTCGCTTTGGAAATGACATATTTTACACAGGTTCTGAGTGATTTGTCCATGATACTGAATGCAGTTGTTTGCTGAATTGGTATGAGTTCTGTTCCGTACAATGCTTTGGGAAGAACTATGGTTTTTATGATTGTGCACATAGTTATCGGCGTGATCATTTGGAGGGTTTTGCTTCCCATGATTCCAAATTTATCAGAGACGAGAGACGCGACAGACAACGATGTGGCAGATTTATTCTGTGTCACACCCAGATGGACGTAGTCAGCCACCTCGTCGATAACCTGGCTTCCAAGCATCCACGTCCTATGTCCATCCGCCGGAGCCTTTCTTTGTTCGTTGAATACAACGACTTTGATTTTATGTGTGAAAAATTAAATCTCCATTTTAAACTATATGTGTGACATATTTGTAAAAAATTGTCGAGCCCGGACTTTGATAGTGATAATAATGTTATATCATCATCTGTTGTGGGAGCAGAAAACGAAACTCCGTTAATCTGCAGGTTGATTCGTTTAAAGCCACTAGAAGGTCGTTAATGTAGATTAAGTGGCAGAAAGGGGATAATACATCCACCTGCCTTGTTCCTTGTTTCACCGCGAAACTTTCCGAGATGTGGCCACCGTACTGCACTTTACTAGTCAGAACCGTGTGGACACTTGAGAGGAGACGAATAAGCTTTCGTGAGAATCCGATTTTTATTAATTTATATAAAAGGCCTGCATGCCAGACCTTGTCGAAAGCTTTTTGCGAGTCTAGGAATGCCACAGTTTCGAACCATTATCTCGGGCATAGTGAATTGATTCCGTCAGTATGAAAGAAGGCATGGCACAACTGATACCTTCCTGAAATCCATGTCGGGAAAACAATGGATTTGATGACTTTTGGATCACAATGCCAGCTTTCATCTTTAGAGGGATCCAGTCCATTTGAAATATGCAATCAAACAACTTTCTGACACAAAAAATTAACGAATCAGGGGCATGTTTTAAATGTTCGCCGACTATATCATCGTGTCATGCAGATTTTCCTGGTTTGAGTTTTCGAACCATTAAGCGAAGTTCGTTCGTTGTAACAGGTGAGCATTGAGAAAATTCGTCGCCTGAATTCATGACCTCCTCTTTGGCGAGCACCGAGGCAAGTTCGACAGAAATCTCAAACAATTCATCCGAGTGTCGAAGTTGTGTATAGAACTCGCTGAAATAATTACATCATCCCGACAATATTTCATTCTGATCTCGATAAGTCACCCCACCAAATTCCATAGAAGATCCGACCTTCGAAGTCGGTGAACGTTTATTATTGAGGAGCCTCCAGAACTTGTTTTGGTTATGTGCAGAACTTCTCTCAACTTCCATTTGTTGCTTGTGAAGATAACTTTTAACTGATTTATGGTGTTCTCGTCTGAAATCCCTTTTAGACCGTTTATATAAAACATATGAAGAATCATGTTAATCGCGTGGTCGTCCTTCAGGTTACCAACATTCGTGTAATTTCTGATGTTGTGTTTTTAGGATATCAAGCTAAGAATTCCAATAAGGTCGTAAGTGAGGGCGATACTTTATCTGGGGAATAGAATAATCTGCAGCTAAAATACTGGCAGCCATTAAGCGATCGTAAAAGTGCACAGGTCCTGCTTCGTACATAGAACACTTTCGCATAACGTCGCACACTCATGGTCTAACAAAGAACAGTATAGTTCCAAATTTGCGCGTTCCCATGCATAACGTTTTCTAGTGGTATGTTGTTGACGAGTTTCGCAGGAGATGTACAATGAACATACGACAGGGAGATGATTCGAAGTGTTCAGTGCATCGTCATTCAGAATCTCAGAAGAATATACATTACGAGTGTGAGCCTTTGATACAATAATATGGTATATCAATGAAGGTTCGTTCACTGTATAGTATGGAAAGAAAGAAAAATCACAGCCTTTGAAGTTCTTCGAAGCGATGACTGACACATGTCCAACGCGGTTAAGGAACGAACAGAATGTTTTAGCCCTTTCGATTGTGATATATGTGTTGTGATGATCGGTATATGCACATTCACATCCCCATTATTATAACAGGTCCATTGGGTACTAGCATAGCGTTAACATTGTCCAAGTTGTCTAGGCGTTCTTTATCATTATCTTTGTTTTCAGCGTTAACTTTGAGCTCCCATGACCCAGAGTAGTCTGCGAATGCATCGAGGGTGCGTTGCAAATCATGTAGATTATCCGCAAACAAGACGGTGCCATCCGCATATAAGATGCACCATAATTTCAGATAAATCTGCAGTTCGTTAATGTTCGATCGATAAGATAGTTCAGTCCGTCTATAGCACAAGTTTCTAAAAAGTCTTCAAGATCAGTTAGATACATGGAGATAGAAAATAATAGGGGTGACATATTTACACCTTGTACAGCCAACAAAATAGTCTGTCATACGACCATTACTAAATATATTTATTGAAGTTCGACCAGGAGCGTATGGCAATGTAAGAGTTAATGACACAGTCCAGTTTGTTTTGGTTTAATTGGATCAAGTCCATGTATGCCGGAGTGGTCACTCACTGCGCTAAGCGCGTGTGAGTCTTTTCGCAAGGCTGATTTCGTATCGACTTAAGCAGCTTGTCACCTGGAACAAGATTCACTCTACTTCGGATTTTGTAGTTTATCGTTCGCTGTTCTAAAAATTATAATCATGACTGAGGGTGATGCATTTGTCGATAATTCTGGTCGTCGCAACGCAGATTGGATAAGGGGCAGCCCTGCGAAAACAACTGACACAGACGCCGCTGTTTATGAAGCATTCTCATTGTTCAAAGGGTATTTGGACAAAAAGATTTTCACATTTAAGGAAGAAATCCTTGAACTCAATGATGACAACAAGACGGCATTGAAAAGGAAAAGAGCCACCGAAGATTTCGATTTCAAATTTGTAGGCCACCGCGAGCAGTTTAAATTCAATCGAGACGTTTGGACTTATCCGACGATATCGGAGCGGCGCTGGACAGAAAAAAGATGAACAAAGCAAAAAGTTTGGTAGATGACCTTCAAGATAAAGTAAATCAGCGAAACAAAAGGATTCGGTTGGCAGACAGGTCTCCAGCGGGTTGGAAGACAGTAAAATATTACGACAGAGATGAGTTAGCTTTTGATGCAGACGACTGTGCCAGAATAAAACTCGCAGAGAAGTTGGCGATGGGATAAAGGACACTAAAGATTCGGCTGCCAGCAGACGCTGATTTCTGGTTGGATATTTCAATCTAGCTTCATTTGGGAAAGTTGCAGATATGGATTCAGCACAGAGGTGTCGTGAGATGCAAGTTTGTGCTTTGTGATTCGATATATTGGTATCTGGATGCGCGTTGCCATGTGTGTTGTTTTCTGTTTATAAGTAATTTGAGTGACAACGTTCGTTATGTTGCAGTTTAAATATTACGTGCGTTTAATGTGGCCCAGATGTTGCCGTGTTTTGTTCGACCCAGAGGTGTTCGTGTATGTTTAGCCCAGATGCGGCCATATTTGTTTAGCCCAGATGAGGCTGCAATTTTTTAGCACAGATTGCTGTATTCGTTTAGCCAGATGTGGCTGTCATTTTTAGCCTAGTTGTGGCTGTATTTTGTTTTAGCCCAGATGTGGCTATTTGTTTACCCCAGATGTGGCTGTATTTGTTTAACCCAGATGTGGCTGTATTTGTTTAACCCAGATGTGGCCGTATTCGTTATGTCCAGTTGGGGCATGGTTATATAAAGGTTAAAAGGGGCAAGGAAATTCCTGGAGCTCGGTCGGCATGTCTGCTCAAACGTTCCGCGCGGACCGTATAAGATGAGGAAACGTCGGATGCAGTTTCGATTTCCGGAATGGTCGTTGCACCAACGCGGCTCAGTGCTGATGCCACACGTGAGGCGTATAAATGGTGCGTTTTCAAAGCGATGTTACTGTGTAAACGAACAGATTATATTATGTACATTTTTGTTATTCATGAAATTGTTGATAGACATTAGTTTAGACGAAAAGAAGTTTGGATTACATAGTTTGCGTTCAGGGGGTGCTACGACTGCGGCCGCGGCAGGAGTTCATGACCGTTTATTCAAGAAACATGGGCGATGGAAATCCGACAGTGCAAAGGACGGTTATGTTCATGAAGATATGCCCTTAACACTGTCCGTTTCGAGGAGTCTCTGCATTTAAATGCATCAAATTTCAGTTTAATTATCATGTGATAAATATTTCACCCAAGTTGGCCCTAACTTTGTGAATCTATATCTACACATCCCGATTTGCATTAAAGTTCATATATTTCGTACCATACATTCTTTGTCGTTATTCCATAACTAATTTATGTTCGGTCGAGCCCGGCGAGTTAGAACATAAATATATTTATTGAAGTTCGACCAGGAGCGTATGGCAATGTAAGAGTAAATGACACAGTCAAGTTTGTTTTGGTTTAATTGGATCAAGTCCATGTATTGCGCTAAGCGCGTGTGAGTCTTTTCGCAGGGCTGATTTCGTATCGACTTAAGAAGCTTGTCACCTGGATCAAGATTCACTCTACTTCGGATTTTGTAGTTTATACCCCCCCCCCCCCCCCACCCACCCGCAACATAACTATACAGAATATGCGCCAAAGAGCTGAACAGTTGTAAAATAATATAAAGTTTCGAAATGTATTATTATTGAATTGTTGGTGAACGATATATATCTACACATCCCGATTTGCATTAAAGTTCATATATTTCGTACCATACATTCTTTGTCGTTATTCCATAAATAATTTATGTTCGGTCGAGCCCGGCGAGTTAGAACATAACAACAGAGGATTTTGTCCCATGATACATTGAAAATATGTCCGTTGATTCCTGTTCTCAGAAGCTTGACCCAAAACCCCTCACGCCAAACTGTATCAAAAGCTTTCTTGAAATCAACAAAGGTACACTACAACCCCCCCCCCCCCCCCCCCGGTAGATAAATCTCAGTCAAGCTGTACAAAACGAAAATGTCGTCTATTGTCGAACGGTACTTTATGAAACCCGCCTGGTTGTCATTGAGCAATTTTTTCCGCTCAACATAATTTCCTAGTCGTCGATTCAAGACACCAGTGAATATTTTGCCAACACAACTCAGCAAAGTGATTCCCCTGTAATAATTTGGATTATGAAGGGGAATTATCATACCTGTGCCCCAAACATTTGGAAACAGTCCCGTATCTACATGTAGTACCATACTGAAAAATCAAGAATAAAACTGTAGAAGAATATCTATTGTGGACTTAATATAGCGGATACTTACCCGTTCTCGCATACAGTCATGATTTCAGACGGTAGACTGTGTGAATACCTTAGTTGGGTTCATAGTCTAGATAACGCTGTGTTTTTTGTTTGTTTTTTTTTAATATTTCCTGTCAAACTGTTTATTGACCTATATGAACAAATTATTTTATTTTTTATTTTTATTTTTTTTAACAACTTTTTTTCATAATTCGAACATATCTCTCATATTGACATACATTGGTTATAATTATAAAGGATTATGATTTTTCCCTTGATTGTTTGAAATTGAGATTTTTTGAAAATTCACGAATGGGGCGCCTCCTTAATTATAAACACTTAGCACAATTATCCGCGGCGACATGTACAAATCTTGTGTATCATTCTGAAGCTTGTACTCAAGCAATGAGCACGCGACGTATATATGTGTGTATTTATAAGTGTGTGTATACATTATATGAGTCAATTTAATTACAGATAATAATCATGTACGTACTATTGGTACATCATCATTTACAACAACTTTGTTTCCAAAAAGAAAAAATGAGAAAACAGCACTATATATACTAACCATGATGTATATTTATGTAATTTCTTCTTCTTTTTTCCCCTGTTCGCTTAGAATCTTTAAATAAGTCTATCGAGATCTGTATTGTTCTATTCCGGACATGTTAATGCAATATTGGACCGTAACTGATTATTATCTGCATTGTATTATGTCTATGTATACCCCGGAAAGTTCTAATTTGTATATAGTCTTTATATGTTTTCTCATGTACCATATATTATAATGGCTGAGAATAAAGCATTACTTACTTAATGTGCATTGTGTCATTTTGCGTGTTGACACGGCTGCTACATGGCGTGATTGTTTGATAGGGTGTTAGATTGGCATTGAGATTAACTGGTTGTACATGTCTTGCCGAGTCGATGTTTGCTGTTATGTTCATGAAAATTTGTCAACGTCTGAAATAGACGCTATTTTCATTTTGGACATTATTTTTCGCTTTCGGGATTTTGATTTCTGGTTTAGTTACATGTATTATACATGTACATTTTATGCAGTCAATGACAACAAGCTGCACTCTAACCACACGTGCAGCTATAACCTATAATACGGTGATATGATACTGAAGACTGATCTCTCCAAAACGCGACATGAGGATACACCGGCAAAGGTACAATCGAGTTCAGCTTGTGTATATCCCATGGATACACAAGTTTATTATATGACTATGAATATTCTTCCCTTAATACCACTAATGTTTGACGATCTACTCCAAGTAATCGGATAACACTGAGTGATATTTCTCCGCATCAAATCAGCTCACACTCCTACGGAAATTGCCGAGATGTGCCGACTAACGACGACGGACTATTTGTCGGTAAAAATAAGAAATTTAGCTGCTGAAGTGAAAACAATCGGAAACTAAATCAGATTAAATGGTTATTATTGTAAACTGGGCATCACATAATAAACCTTTTATCACAGCGGCGAGTTGATCCGTGACATCGCATTACGTCTGGTTGAATGGGGGGGGGGGTGGAGATTGCCTTATCAAACTCTCTGCCTGCGGCAGCTCGTTTCATCCGGCAATCTGCCCACCTCAACTCGACGTGATACTACGACACGGATCAACACACTGTTGTGATAATATGTATTTATAATACACAAGTTTCGTATATCGCACCGATAGACGCATAGCATAACATTCATGTAACATATGAAGACCCCGGCATGGTACCATATAGTAGCAATGTTATAAACAGTCGGAGATACTGCAACCGACATGGTACCATGTTAGCAATGTTAACTAGACGGAGAGGCTGCAGCTAATATCCATAATCGAATGATCTCTTTGCTCGTTTCCTGCGAATAAACAATATAGACAATAGTTAACTGTTTCGAGTAGCGAACGGCTGTTATCATCGAGCGATATGAAAAGGATTATTTTTACTAGGCGCTAGCCCAGTGAAATTAATCCTCGCATCTCAAGAGAGGAAAAAACCGTAAGTTTCTCAGAACAGTTAACTGTTGTGTTTATTATACATTTCTATACCAGTTTGTTACGACAGAGACCACAACGAAATACGTGGTTACACCCACCACGTTCCTAGAGCTACAACATCACCAGCAATTTCTGTTAAAACAACGCGCAAGGTTACGTGTGATGCAAATATATAGCACCATGACTTAGTGCTGATTGTAGGATAATATATGTACATGCTATCGTGCACATTGAGACAGATGTTTGGTATTACCAATTACATAAAAGAACAAAAAAGATTACGAATTATTTAACAAAACGAACTTAACAGACGAAGAACTATAGTAAAATATACATTGGTCATTCATTATGAATAATTCATGCAACTAACTGTATATATAGGGTGTTGTCAAACACTGGCTGCTATATCACGCGTACCACAGTAGCGATGCCATAGTATAGGCGTGCTGCCTTACAGTGGTGCAATTTAGTGCCAATTGTCCATCGAAATTATTATGGTGCAGTTCTATATGTCGCTCGTCGCTTCATTCGCCCAAATGAGCCTGCCTGGCTCACCAGCTAATTAGGTCCAGCAGGCGGTTAATTTCAACAGCGATATATAGAGGATCTCCATGCAATGAGTTATGTTGGAATATAACAGTTTCATAACGAGTTTCATAAAATATTATATCCCAACATAACACATATCTTGTATATCACATGAAAAATACTAACGCTTTATGCCTTTTTAACAAATCAGAATTCTTAAAAGAAGCTGAAAATTCATACATTGACAGCGTTGGCTGATACGCTTCGCGGCCGTATACGAAAGTATTGCTCTGTGGTTGGCGACGGAAAAATATAGCCAACACCCCACCCTCCCCCCCCCACCCCCCCCCCCCCCCAATTTTCCTCTTTGTGTTTGTGTCTATTTTCGTTAGTGCAACGAAGCTGGATTAGCATTTAACTTTAATGAACACATCAATCAGATTGCATAGCCTGGTGTTGGTGCCATGCGCGGCTTTTTGAAATAGTATTAATCCTCCTGAATCAATATAGACGTGCGATCATTTTTTGGGGCGATTCCAAGTGATATGTAACTAGTGTGAGATCAGAAAAATATGTAATGGCCTTTCTAATGATATAATGGGTTTGTTGTGATATAGAATTTTTCTTCCACGAGATATTTCACTAGTTTACCAAATTAGTTGCATGGTCACTCGAATTTTGTCCCATGCAACGTTAGTGAGTTATCCACACAACTCGTCAACATATCAAGTAAACTTTGATGTGAGCATAGACAAATATAACAACGGGCATTGATTTGAAATCACATTGGTAATTATATCGATCAGTATTATGCATTCGGGTATTGTGGTAAACAAAACGTGTAAATGAGATAACGGAGCTTTCCACGTAGAGAATGCTCAGAGGAATGGCTTAATTTCTGTCTATACCATGCCGATAATTTCTGTTAAATTCGTTATGCTCGTGAAATTGTTGATGAAATGGAAGTGTAGTATGTACATTTGGTATACAGTATATATTTTAACTACTTTCGGCTAAATGCGTGTTTTTATTGGTCAATGCCCTGATGTACGGTTGGTAGCGACAATATCTACCAGCCGAGGGATAATTATGTCGTTTCCCACACCACAACTCGCAGTGATACTTGGGAAGAAAGAAATTGGGCGACTCCATCCGTCGACCTACATCATGACGACAATTCGTAAACACGTCCATGGTTACCATACCACGATAAGTAAGTGAATTTTAAACCAGCAAGTACAGTTTAATAGTTTATGGGTGTGTTGTCTGGCTTTTGTGTAGTTTATCGTTCGAAACAAAGATCGAATTGTGAACATCAGTCGGTCAGTCTCCCAATTTATTCTCGACCCAATTTCCGTTAATTGACGAGATGAATTCCAGACCCAATATGACTTGGGTAGTTTTACTATTTTTGTGTTTTAATATAGTTTATTCATAAAAACTAATGTAATCACCAACTAATTTGTGCGGACTGTCGTAATTATAAGCAATCAACGTCGTTTTCGATGGATCTGTCGGCGTACACAGGGACGTGGCTAGAGGGTCTCGATGTGTCCACCTTGGGAAATTTCAACTGCACCCCCCTCCTTGAATCGGAATCAGACCAAACACAAGTTTTGCATAATTCCATTTTCCATTTGCACCGCCCCCCCCCTTGCACATCAGTGCTCAGGCCTAATATCCTATATATTCATAAACCATGGTTCTATCTGTGTATAGCGATATAGAGCATTGGGCTGTTCCTGTGGCTACGTACCGAACGTCACTTGTCCCAGATTGATTTGTTGTATTGTTTAATTCGATAGTTATAAGCGATAATGAATATAATTAACGTTTATTTGTGACAATATTACACTGCCAAAAATAATTTCTTAATAAGATAAAATATCTTGAAACAAGAAAAACTATTTCCTGAAACAGGAAAATAAATCTTATTTTGGGAAATATACCCCCTAAGTCTGCTACATCAAGAAAATTTAAGAAACTCACACCAGACAAGAGATAGTTTTCTCAAAAAAGATAGATTTTAGTCTTGAAACAAGAAACAATTTCCTTACTAAGAAAATGGCTTCGAAAATTAAATCAAGATTTTTTTCTAAGTTAAGAAATACTTAAAGAAAATATTTCTAAACCAAGAATTAATTGTTATGTACAAATTACTGCTGTATTGGAATAACTGTAAAAGTCCAACGAGAGCAAAATTGTGATCCAAATTTTATGGTAAACATTGAAAAAGGTCCAACCTGTTGATTAAATATTATGAAATTCATATTCATACTTAAATATTTGAACTACATGTAATACTACAGCTATAGGCTTATATAATTGTTGACAAGTCACTCACTGTAACAGTTTTGTTTACATAACATTGGAAAAGGTGCAACCTGTTGATTAAATATTATGAAAATGTTATTCATAGTTAAATATTTGAACTAATAATACAGCTAGAATTATATATTTGTTGACAAATCACTGTAACAGTTTTGTTTACATAACAATAGTTTCAACAGATGTAATTTTGTTATTGGCAATCTGTCAGTAAGTGTTTTTATCTATTTCTCAATGCTCTTAGGGCATGCTGACCTTTATACAATTTTAATAAAATTTTGTTTGTACAATATAGTGGGTCGCCATTGAGGAGGCCTCCCTTGAAATCTCCAGTTGGCGGTTTGCCACACCATCCCGAACTAGACAAACCTCTCTTGTGGCCCCTTTCATTGAACCTATTAATTAAACCGGTACTTCAAGCTGGTATATACCCCTCTTATATAAGGATGGAAGATGCTACTAATATCAAACCGATGGTATTTCTTCAGAGTTGACTCTCTTGTACTATGAAAGCAAGCCCAATGAGGCCATGCACCTATTGTATGTTTATAACACACAAAAGACTATATCTTAGCAGAATGCATGTCTCTGATGATACAAACAATAAAATATTTTATCCATAGTTGAATTTCATTTGGCTATATAGGAAAGCATACAATGTGGCTTTTATGTAGTTTCCACAAAGTATTTTAAGTAAAATATCCATCAAGTGATGTATTCTGCCTTGTCCTATATATTAAAATGCATGCAATGGCCATGAGAAATGCTTAATTTATTGGTAGAGATTTCCATCTGATAAGAAATACTGACATTTTAGGTTTGATACACCATTTCAGCTGGCTTGGCATCTTTTAAATTTTAAACCTAAGGGAATTTATTCAGCTTTTACTCTCTAAATTATGGAAGAAAGCCCAAATGAAGCCACTATTTGCATGTTAATAACATGTATAAGGCTATATCTCAACAGAATACATGTCTCTGATAAAATGCACAATAATATATCCATAGTTCAATTGCATTTGGCTATAGAGGGATGCATACAATATTGCTTTTATGTAGTTTCCACAGACTATTTTAAGTAAAATATCCATCAAATGATGTTTTCTACATAGCCTTGTATATTAAAATGCATGTAATGACCATGGAAAATGTTTAATTCATTAGTTGATATGTCCATCTGATAAGAAATACTGACATTTGAGGTTTAAAATACCATTTCATGGGATTATGGGATCATAAATATCAAACTAAGGGAATTTCTTCAGATTTGATTCTCTAAATAATGGAAGAAAGCCCAAATGAAGCCACTATTTGCATATTAATGACATGTATAAGGCTATATCTCAACAGAATACATGTCTCTGATAAAATACACAATAAAATATCTATAGTTTAATTGCATTTGGCTATAGAGGGATGCATACAATATTGCTTTTATGTAGTTTCCACAGACTATTTTAAGTAAGATATCCATTAAATAATGTTTTCTACCTTGCCCTATATATCATAATGCATGCAGTGACCATGAGAAATGTTTAATTTATTGGGAGAGATGTCCATCTGATCAGAAATACTGCCATTTAAGGTTTGATACACCATTTCAGCTGGCTTGGCATCTTACAAATTTGAAATAAGGGAATTTATTCAGCTTTGACCCTCTAAATTATGGAAAAAAAAGCCTAAATGGTGCCATTATTGGCATGTTTATAACATATATAAGGCTATATCTGAACAGAATACATGTCTCAGATGAAATAAACAATACAATATCCATAGTTTAATTTGATTTGGCTATACAGGGATGCATACAATATTGCTTTTATGTAGTTTCCACTGACTATTTTAAGTAAAATATCCAACAAATGATGTTTTCTACATTGCCTTGTATATTAAAATGCATGTAATGACCATGGGAAATGTTTAATTTATTAGTTGATATGTCCATCTGATAGGAAATACTGACATTTGAGGTTTTAAATACCAGTTCATGGGATTATGGGATAATAAATATCAAACTAAGGGAATTTCTTCAGATTTGACTCTCTAAATGATGGAAGAAAGGCCAAATGAAGCCACTATTTGCATGTTTATAACATGCATAAGGCCATATCTTTGCAGAATGCTTTTCTCTGACAATAAAACAAATAACATATCTATATTTCATAGTTTAGTTGGCAAAACAGGGTGCATAACATGTGGGTTTAAAGTAGTTTCACAGACTATTTTAACTAGAATATCAATTAAATGATGTAATCTATCTTGCCCTGTGTTTTAAAATGCATACACTAACCATGATAAATGTTTAATACAAACAGCGTCCTTAATGCTGCACCAGCCTAACTCCCGTGATGAAAGGGTTAAATTAATAATGGATCTTGTTCAATGAACTTATATATGCATGAATAAGATGAATCACTTAATTATCTTTTCATGCTTGTTTGTGTAATGCCAATCAATGCAGCCTGACAACATGGATGGGTGGAGTTTATAAATTGACAGCCGAAACAATGTTGGCAACTTCAAAGTTCATTATGTGCTACATTTAACCCCCGTATATACAATACAATTTTTCTATCAGCGTTCCCATGTCCTATATTTGGAGTACTATATACATGTACATGTAACGAAGGCCATCGTTCCACAGATATGAGGAAAAACACTGCATTTTATTTTCATGTATGCGAAACATGACAACATGAATATGGGGTGTAACATGACAACATGCATATGGGGTGTAACATGACAACATGCATATGGGGTGTAACATGACAACATGCATATGGGGTGTAACATGACAACATGCGTATGGGGTGTAACTGCGGTATATGCAGCGTTGAAACTGTACTAGTAACCATAATGAGGTGTTGGAGGTTACTGTGCTTTATATCTTTAATACTGGAGTATTAACGGGCGGCACTATACTAAGAGGTGGCCAATTACTTTGAGTATACATGTAGCCATACCTCACACATGGAACATGGCTTGACTTATTCTTAGGTACATGGAAAAATAGGTACGCGGAGCAATACATAACACCTAGTCTGCTTAGTATATTTTACATAAATATCAACCGATTTTGTGCAGTGTTGAAGCGGTAACCTTTATAGTACTGCTGTGTTAGAAGTTTCTGGTGTGAGGCCATATTTCTGAATAAATCCTGAAAAATTACCCACAATCCTGAGGTTAAGTGGTCACTTACTTTGGGCATTACTGTAATTCCCTGACATTCCCCCAATATATGACTAAAAGAAAATTCACCCTTTTGATATCGTTTGACCATGAAATAGCCCGAAAAAGATGTTTTACGAGATTTACGTTTATTTTTTATTTAATTTTGTTTGTTCAAGTAACATATCAAATGCGTGAAATTTTATTTTAGTCATTCATGTGGGTATCGTGAGTGGGGAGATATTTAAGGGGAGGTATCCTGTTACAACGGTATATGCTACTAGTACATGTACATAAGTATTAACTGTCATGTGGACTGTTTTTATGGAGATGTAACCGTGAGGTAAGTGGACATAACTTGTGTAAAACCCAAAGGCTTTTACATACAAGTTATGACCACTTACCTCACGGTTACATCTCCATTAAAATAGTCCACATGACAGTTAATCCTTATATCTATATACATTTAGCGAAAAAGCCACTTTTGTAAATGTATTTAAATTGAATAGTGTATCGTGACAAAAACAGCCCAAAGTACCCAATAGCACCCTTGGCAAAAGTTAATAGGAACAATTTCTCTTCATATTGCAACCAGATGATGTATTAAGTCAATCCTGCGCTAGTCCAAATGCGCCCAAAACATTACGCGTTCGTCTTTCCAAACCCAATGACGTATGGATGGTCTTGTGAGCTTGGTGTTATGAGCCGTTGCGCATTCACCGAGAAATAACTGCAACTAGCCACGTGGGCGCCGACCAATCAGTATGCTGGATTTAGTGATGACAACACTTAGTGTGTAAATATATGTATTTGTAGCTGATTCTGACCAACATGCAGCGTTTGAATGGATAACATTACTGTTATAACTGCCCCCCCCCCGGTGATTAATTTGGACCGTACATCTTAATAATATGTACATGATTAGTCATTCCGCTTTCTGATGTCATTACAAGCATTCAAATCTTATTTTTCAGACAGGAGGAGCTGCCTGACTGGATTGAGACATACAAATTTTATTCAAGGCCTGATATCTGATAACCAATCATAGAATCATGTTTCCTGAGTGTTTCTTGCAGATAATGATTACACTTGATACCAATATTATT
The DNA here is from genome assembly GCA_032622095.1 of Siphonodentalium dalli. Lineage (NCBI taxonomy): Eukaryota > Metazoa > Mollusca > Scaphopoda > Gadilida > Siphonodentaliidae > Siphonodentalium > Siphonodentalium dalli. The sequence continues at coordinate 297,212,411 of CP136063.1, forward strand.
AATTCTGTCCAAGACTGGTTGAGGAAGGATTTCAAATGTTATTCGGTGTACATGTAACGGATACATGTAATCTAGATGTTATCGGTATTCGTCCATGCATGACATACTGTGAGTTGTTGCTTTGTGACAGTCCTGGCTATATACATGTACCATATGTATACCAATGGACGGTATGCACTGAATCCAGTACTGTGCAGCGAAGTGGAGGCTTTAATATATAACCAAATGATGACCAATGTCTTCATCAAAGGCAAAAATGACACATCCATTCCTTCCTTGATGGAGACCGATCAGTGACGTCTACATATTATCAGACTTAGTGGTGAAAATCTTGGCAAGTGAAGTTAGTGAATTCAATTCTACAACATACATGTACATGTACCTGTATGCTTCTGTGTGTACCTGTATGAGTCTCAGAAAATGTGCACTATGGTATCCAGTGTATGCATAACCTTTGTTATATCGTACTTCACACTACATTGACCAGAATTTGGAGGTGTACCAGTTTCATATCTCTACACAAAGCACAACAGTACCCATGGATCAGTCTCAAGCCTTGTTTCTGAGCTTGTCTGAAGGATATGAACTTTTAAAGATATATTATGCACTTGTTCTGGTGCGTGTAACTGATCAGTTAGTACCAAGGCGCTATGCCAACTGGAAGAAGGTAGCATTCTACTAACATAGCCGAAAATCGAAAGCAAATCAACCGTATCACTCCATAGAAAACATTGTCTGAACTACGCTCAATTGTGAATATTTACTACTCGATTCGGGGCGCATCTATAGGCGATAATATAACGAAAACGAGTTCGCCTTTGATAGTTACTGCATTGAATTACATGTATGTATATGAATGATGGTGTGTGTTGTTAATTTGGATATAATATTTGTAAAAAGTACTACTTTGAACAAGATTATTCTCCATTTATATTTTATCACCCTATTGGGGTGTTTCACATCACTTTAAGTGATAAATTATTGCAGCATGTCAATATAATCAGATTCATGTACATGAACACACATACAGGCCTTAAAATCCATCACAGAATAAAAATATTCTGATGTTCCTTTATCTTTGTCAACCTGCTGTATCACCAAGTAATCTGTACAAGGAGCTTAATGTGGCTTAGATGTACATGTAAAGACAGATAATCCGAGTTCACGCTCCTCAATTACCATTTCTTTGGCTTCAGGGGTAAAAATAATTTATTCGAGTTGAGGAACACACCATTTAAAGTGCTGAGTTATAAAATATAATTTTTTGAAATCTGTTATTTTTCACCACCTTGAATATTTCCCGGCCTAGCAAATATTCAATGAGTCGATTGACATAATCTTGATACCAAGTTGCGATGAACAAAATGTTTATAACACGTTTTGGAAAATGTTACACTAGAGTTGACAGTAGTTACAGTAATGCCCAAATTAATTGACCACTTAACCACAGCAGAATTAAATGGCTTGTTGCCATTCATCGGAAAGCTCTTGGGGAGAGCTTTCCGATGAATGGCAACAAGTCATATTTCCGACTAAATCCTGAAAAATTACCCATAATTCAGCTGTGGTTAAGTGGTCGATTACTTTGGCCATTACTGTAGCATTATGTTTTGGTAATTAATTGATTAAGAAATGTTGTTCTTAGAATCTCATGATATGGAGACCATGGAGAGATTGTTTACCTTTAATTGTCCATGTTGACTTTAAAGCATACTAGTAACATATGTTATGTTTATTTTATGTATCTCTGCATAAAATGGGGTGATAAATTTATATTATACTCACATCTGGTCTTTCGATATTTTGTGAGTAATTTATATGAAAGAATGGCATTTGCATGCTAGCAATTCTGATAAACATCACTGTTAAAATGACATTACCAACCAGTGTTGAATAAGTCCAATAAGATGCCAAAGGAACCAGTAATCATGTTTTTCTTAGTGGTGATGTTTTTACGAACTGATGTATGTTATACAGTATGTTTGGCATATTTACTACTCACTGTGAGTGCCTTGGGTCCCATTAAAATGATTTGAAACACTCAATGAAATATCTGTGCACCAGTAGATTATTTTGTAGGGATTTTAGTATGATGAGAGTCAGAATCATGATTCTTAGTTTGAGTCTGGTAAAAAGCAGCTGATTTGATGTAGAAATGCTATAGTTTGATTCTTGCAAAATTTAAAGGCCTGTTTTACATTCGCTTCTATCCATCAAAGGTGCTCCAGACACTTCATACCGCTATAATTGTAGTAGTATGTACATGTACCTTTTTTACAAACTTTTATGTTATTTTTCATGACTGCACTTCAAAGAACTCTAAAGTCGCTCATGCACTTAATTCATCAATTTAAAACAAGTACATGTACATGGAATTCTGCACTTTTATCCGCATTTTTATCACAAAAAGTCTGGGAGTACTAGTGCTATACTAAACATGTAGACTATACTGTGAAAAAACACTTGATAAAGTCTTAATAAATTTAAGAGTTGTTTCCAGTAGAAGACAGACCAAAGCTCTTTAAGTTCCATATCATGGGCCAAATTCATTCCATTTGTTGCATATATTCCGTTGAGTATAAAAGGCGATGATCTCATAAATGGCCGGAATCAGTGTACCCTTTAATGCTGGTAATACATGCATGCACTAGTACCTGTTTAGACCCAAGTTTTCCCGGTCCACAACTTGTGGTATCGGTTGGGTTGATGCTGTTCTTGACCGAGTCCCACCCCGATGTTCTTCTATAATGGACTTTACGCCCAGAATTGTGGGCTGAAGTTATCTTGATTATAGCACTACCAGTATTTCTTCAGATTAGGTCAAATTGACGCTTTTTTTATAAGAACATATAGGGCAGCCTTTCCCATGAAACCATGATGATTTCAAACCCGCATATACTTAAAGTAATTGACCATCTCTAACGTGGTGTTAACCCAGTACTGATGCGGTATTACACTGCAGTAATTTCCAACACCATGGTAAGGTTACTGCTTGAACACAAAACAGTTGCACCATGATGGATGCGGTATGCAATTAAAATGCAGTGATTTTCCTTATATCTTTGGAACTTAAAGGAATGGATGGCCTTCGTTATATGTTATAATTTAAAAATAACATTTGCAAAAAGTTTCCCAAGAATATACTAATAGTATATGATAATGTTCATATGAATGCATTATTATCCACAAAACACACTTTGTGTGAGTCAATCGTTTGTTTATATACAGCACTTAAATAGTGAGCGATAAGCAAAACACTCAACATCGTCATGATTGTTTAATTGAGTGATTCATGGTGACCCTTTGAACACTGAAATCTGGAGAGGTTATAATATAGAAGAGTAGCCAGACAGGACTCGGTCCAAAACAGTTTCATGTACAGTAATGCTCTAAGTAATCGACTCCTTAACCACCGCAGAATTATGGCTAACTTTTCAGGATTAAGTCGGCAATATGGCTTGTTGTCATTCATAGGAAAGCTCTCCCCAAAAGCTTTCCGATGAATGGCAACAAGCCATATTTCTGACTAAATCCTGAAAAGTTATGAATAATTATGCTGTGTTTAAGGGGTCAATCATACCGGTACTTAGGGCATTACTGTATTTGATATCCCAAGCTGTTGCATACCGAAAAGACTTGGGCTAGTACCTGAACAGTAAACATGCAATCTGCATGATTCATGAAACAGCTATTGAAACCATGCTGATGCTGTATATACACAGAATGTCACAATTTTGTTTATGGGTTTGTTGATATGACACAAGCGCTAGCGCACAAAGATAGAATAAACAGCACAGCCTAGAGTTCTATCTTTCCTCAATTGCACAAGTGCTGTATCAACAAATCCATTAATACAAGGGTCTTTCTTTGTTTATTACACACCACCTGTCGTTGAATCTGTGCATTTAAAAATACAGGCTTACAATGTTTATTGAGGCACATACAGGGCTTGGTTTGTCATGTGTGGTGATTTTTTTCCTATCATTTGAACTGGATACTCAAATAACAGAAATTGTAATATTTTTTTGGCAACCGACAGATTTGAGATAAATCTTTCTATAAACATATTGAAAATCATGTTTCAGGCGTAATTATTAGCAATCAATATATTTTTGTTGCGTATATAGGTTTATACAATTTTAAGAGGCAGAACAAGATACAGGTAGTACCTGTCAGGTACTTTGTATAGTTTCACTTCGGGAATGCACACAGTATCTTGTTTGGACACTTGCAATTTTAGAAACACATAAATGTAACGAAAATTGTTGTTTGTATATTTAAAGGTACGGGAGGCCATGGCGGTGGGTATGCTGTGAAAATATTTCCACCGGTCAAAAACCGCCACAAACACAAAGAATATTAAAATGTATACAAATGAGAAATATCGCATTAGTAACAGTATGTTATTGTCATATGTTTGACCATTGTAAACAAAAGCATAAACAGTTACTTTCCTGGTGTTTGTTTATATTATGATGGTAAACATAATGAGTGCCCTTTGTTGCTGAATTCCTAATATGGAACTAATAAAGAGCGTGTATATCATTTGTGTGTGATTAGCCATTAACACTGTGCTGTCTTCTGTAACACAATCATGCAGGCTCTTGTTTAGGTGAAATATAGTACTAGTAGGTTTTAATGATATCATGCTGTTTACGCCATGGCCATGGTATATATGACCGAAACTGTATGTGTGTTTCTGTTTACGGTGATTGAAACAAATATGAATATTTTCGACAACTATAAGGCCTCCCGTGCCTTTTAAGTCACCTTATTGTCTCTATTATACATATATATATATATATCTCTCTCTTAAAACACAATTGAAAAAATTCTATATTAATTTAAAATTAAATGTTTTCTTAATTAAGAATTGTTTTCTAATTATCTCTCCTAAATGGGGAAAATATTCCTACTTAAGAAAACTTGTTTTTCCTTACTTAGATTTATTTTCCTGCTTGAGAAAATCTCGTTCTAGAAAAAATTGGCGACACTTAAGATAAAATATCTTGACGATATTTCTTACTATAGAAAATATTATTTCTTGTTCTAGAATAATTGTGTAGCTTTCTTAAATTTCTAGCTATTCTCCCAAGATAATCGCAGTATCTTAAACTTATCTTATTTTAAGAAAAATTAACTTATGCGAGAAATACAATCTTTCCTACAATAAGAAAAAAATCTATACTAAGATTTTTTACTAGGATTTTCTTACTAAGATTACTGTGTTTTCTTAAAGAAATTTTCTCAGAAAAGAAATTTTCCCACCCTTTCATTTCTTGACATAGAAAATATCTTGGTCTTATTTTTCTAGCTATTCTCCCAAGATAATTTCTCATTTCAAGTGTTTTTTTTCCTGAATTGAGAAAATATTTTTGGCAGTGTACACAATAAAATTTCTAGTCTCTGTTAACAGTAACCACTATTGTTCGTTAGCCAAACAACCACACATTTTTAGACATATTCGAAATAAAATTAATATGAATCGATAGAAGCATTTCCGAACAGGAGTCTTCGATTCAGATCTAATATTTTATACCCCGGTAACTATATAATACATGTTTACAAAGAGATAATCCACCTTTAAGTTTGGAAACTAAGTATATTCTACACTCTAGGGCTTATCTACTTGAATCGCACTTAAGATTACAATACAATCAATTGGATACAGTTTGCGGCTCGCATTCGTGCGGATCACCACGCTGCAGACCTCTATCTAAAACAAATAAATGCCATTAATTGATTCTATATTTAGAACATTATAATAAAATAATATCTAAATAAAATCAATATTGATTGACAGTATCGTTTCCGGCAGGGATTTCCAACTCTTACGTATTAATTCATACCCAGGAAAATATCTATTTAAATATTTATTTAAGGAGATTATCCATCTTTTACTACCATTTGATTTGTATATGAATCATTTAAAACTCCATGTCTGAGTATAGGAACGATTCATTCTAAATGCGCTCAGCGTAGTTATGTGTTATGTTTTATTTCTTTCAGGGTAGCATAACATAGCTGCATAGCATACATATGATTCCGTGTCTACGCATCAATGTAATGCTCGTCCTGTGATTTGATGTTGTGTGTGAAATAACGAGCTATACAACATATAATGGATGTAGATAGCTTTTATTCTGTATATTCTTCCCATTACACATATATTTCACAAGGAGGATAACTCTACTCATGGAACTTATAAAAGTGCAACACAGCTGCAACGACGACCGCCACCACAACGATGACGACCGCCATGACAACGACCACCATCACAACTATGACGACCACCATCACCATGCTGACGACCACCATCACAACGATGACGACCACCATCACAACGATGACCGCCATCACAACGATGACCGCCATCACAACGATGACCGCCATGACAACGATGACGACCGCCATGACAACGACCACCATCACAACGATGACGACCGCCATGACAACGACCACCATCACAACGATGACGACCACCATCACCATGATGACGACCACCATCACAACGATGACCGCCATGACAACGATGACGACCGCCATGACAACGACCACCATCACAACGATGACGACCGCCATGACAACGACCACCATCACAACGATGACGACCACCATCATCATGCTGACGACCACCATCACAACGATGACGACCACCATCACAACGATGACGACCACCATCACAACGATGACCGCCATCACAACGATGACGACCACCATCACAACGATGACGACCACCATCACAACGATGACGACCACCATCACAACGATGACGACCACCATCACAACGATGACCGCCATCACAACGATGACCGCCATCACAACGATGACCGCCATCACAACGATGACGACCACCATCACAACGATGACCACCACCATCACAACGATGACGACCACCATCACAACGATGACGACCACCATCACAACGATGACGACCACCATGACCATGATGACGACCGCCATGACCATGATGACGACCACCATGACCATGATGACGACCACCATGACCATGATGACGACCACCATGACCAAGATGACGACCACCATCACAACGATGACGACCACCATCACAACGATGACGACCACCATGACCATGATGACGACCGCCATGACAACCACGAAGCCACCTATGAGAACCTTCATCATCAGGGATTTTCAACTCTTTTTCAGGAAAATATCTCAAAAACTATTTAAAGAGATAATCCATCTCTAAATTGTTATTTCTCTGAAATACTGTTCTTGTTTTTCTTATGAAAGTTTCTAGTATCCAGAACCCAAGTTTACGGTGGCACAATTTTTCATTAAAAATGACAAACCACCAGCATTTAAGAAATTAGTGTACATGTAGTTTGAGTGTCTTAGTGATATATATGGCACTGTGGCCGTGGGGAAAATTGTGCCATATCCTCAATAAAACACACTCGACCTACTTCAAACTACATAAACGTATATCTATATAGCTTTTTCAATATTAAATTACGAAAAACTCAGCTGAAATTTTGTTTCTGAAATTGGTATGCATTGGATATTAAACCTTCACCCAACAAACCGGCCAAAACCGGCCAAATAAAGCTTCAACAGCCTAAAATATCTTCGGTCTGTCTCAATAGAACCATACAAATATGGATATCATTGGAACCGGCTCCTTGACCACATTGTGATGGTTACAGTTATGCCCTGTGCCAATGCATTCTCTTATATATGCGAGTCGACCATAGGTCGCCTCGCATATATAAGAGAATGCATTGGCCTAAAAAAAATCTTTTTTTAACACTTTTTACCATTTTTTCTTACATTCTTTAACAATTTTATAATTTTTAATGTGTTAAGCCAATGCATTCTCTTATATATGCGAGGCGACCTATGGTCGACTCGCATATATAAGAGAATGCATTGGCACAGGGCCATTCTGTTGGGTAACCATGGCCGTGGCCGCACACATAATAACACTTAAAGGTGGATTATCTCTTTGTAAACATGTATTATATAGTTACCGGGGTATAAAATATTAGATTTGAATCGAAGACTCCTGTCCGGAAATGCTTCTATCGATTAATATTCATTTTATTTCGAATATTTTCTGGTCTAAAAAGGTGTGTTTGTTCAGCTAACGAACAATAGTGGTTACTGTTAACAGAGACCAGAAATTATATTGTGCAATTTTGTCACAAATAAACGTTAATTATACTCATTATTGCATATATCTGTGGAACAAAACAATACTAACAACCAATCTGTGACATTTGACATTCGTTGCGTAGCCGTATGAACAGCCCAGTGCTCTATATCGCAATACGGTCTCATCCGAATGGTCGGTTCTAAAAATAGTAACATAAATGGGCCCGATTTAATATTCGAAATAAAATGAATATTAATTGATAGAAGCTTTTCCGGACAAAGGTCTTCAGTTCATATCTATTATTTTATACCCACGCAACTATTTAAAATTTGTTATTTAAAGAGATAATCCATCTTTAATAACTACCGCCTTAGAACGTCTATGATAACAAAATGTTGTTGTAGGTTTTATTGAGATATAAAATGAATGACCAAATTGCAACAACATTTTGCATCTGAAAATTTGAAACCAACCACAGTGAAATTGACATCATACTCTGATGACTCCATTAATGTGAAAGGTGTAGTCTCACATGGTAATGAAAGAGACACAATTGAAGATTGGTCTGGATGTTTCATTTACTTTGATATAAACTTTGCCATCTCTCATCCAGGTGCTCGTGATATTCTGTTCTGACATTAGGCGTCTTGCTTCACGAAATAACATTGAATTTTTAGCTGTTAGTTGTTCATTAATATAAACTGCACTCCTCTTCTCCCTTTGCATTCTATATATGTGGAAAATTTAACAATAACCGTAGTGGTTGCATTCCTGCGTTTCGGAAGGTCATGAATAGCAGTTATTCCATCGTTTTCCAGGCTAACACCAAGTTCTTTTTCAACTTCTCTTAGGATGGAACATTTGTGTGCATTCAAAGAACAATTAAGTGTGCGGAACGCATCATCGCTGTGTGCATGAACTACACAACTTTGTAGAAGAGTAACCGCACATAAACTGTACATATCAGCCACCATACATGTCGTGCATTGCACAGCACACAATTTATGTTGGGTTAGGTTGGTCCACACAGTTTGAGCTACAACATCACACACCAGTTGTGTGGTCATTTGCCACACAATTCACAAAAGAATATGTTGTGTCCGATTAAGTGTTTACATAAACTGTATGACAATTGTGTGGTTCTGCCACCCAGTCGTTTTAAAGGTACATTATCTCTTTGTAAACATGTATTATATAGTTACCAGGGTATAAAATATTAGATCTGAATCGAGGACTCCTATAATACACGTGTACAAAGAGATAATCCACCTTTAATGTGTGTACCCACTTATGTGTTCTAACTCAACTTAGTAAATGATTTATCGTAGATTCATAGGGCGATCCACTGTATGGATCCTCTTATGCTTCCCTAAGTTACCCTTCGTTATGAATGATTGCTCGCACACATCAAATGGGTATGGACGATCCCTTGTGTGGATTCTATTATGTTTCGCTAAACTACCTTTCGTTGTGAACGATTTATCGCACAGATCACACCTGTACGGGCGTTCTCCCGTGTGGATTCTTTCATGTGTCATCAGACCAGCCTCCGTATTAAAAGATTTGCTGCAGACACTACACGGATACGGGCGATCGCCTGTATGTATTCTCTTATGTCTCGTCAAGTGACTCATATTAACAAATGATTTCCCGCATATATCACAATGGTATGGGCGATCCCCCGTGTGTGTCCTCTTATGTTTCATCAGGTCACTGGGCTGAGCGAATGATTTTTCGCATACATTACATTGATGCGGACGATCACCTGTGTGGACCATCTTATGCCTAGTCAGGTGACTCGACTGGTTAAATGATTTACCGCACATATCACATTGATATGGGCGATCCCCTGTGTGGATTCTCTTGTGGGTCGACAAGTTACACTGCATTGTGAATGATTTATCGCATATGTCACACGTGTATGGGCGATCCCCAGTGTGGGTTCTCTCATGGGTCACCAGGCCAGATTGTTGATCGAAAGAGTTATTGCACAAACTACACGGATATGGGCGATCGACTCTATGTATTCGCTTATGTCTTGTCAAGTTACTCGTATTGATAAATGATTTATCGCACACACCACATTGATATGGCCGATCTCGTGTGAGGTTCCTCTTATGTCTCGTCAGGTCATTCGGCTGGGCGCATGATTTCTCGCACATATCTGTGACATCACATTGATACGGGCGATCTCCCGTGTGGATTCTCTTATGCAACAGCAACGTTTTAGATGTGATGAATGATTTCCGACAAATATCGCACTGAAATGAAGGAATACCCATGTGCTTTGTATCGTTGTCCAATCGGCTGAACGAATCCAATCGTGTTTGACGTGTACTGTATTCCCCACCGTGTGTTTATCCTCTCCGGTCTCCATTGGCATTGTTGATTTATCAGCCGCTCCGAACATCGTTTATTCGGAATTACCTATATATATGGATATACACTAGAAAATATCATTAAAGACTTGTGTAATAAAACGATGGCGGAGTTCCTTGCCTAAACTAAAGAAGCCCATGGATCACAAAACAAAATAAACATGTTTCGGTCTCAAAAAAAGAAAGTATAAAAAGTGGTTTTAAACAGCGGAACACCGAATAGAACAATGTTACTTTACATAGTCCAAATTTACCCTTCTTCTATCATCTCGCTAATCTCTCATTTTGGTAGAATTCTTAAAGGTGTCCGGGGTTATCCAAGATAAGCCGGTCACATAAGGTTACCATACTCATGGTGTACTCATCATAAGTAGCTAAACAACAGATAAGCCGGTCACATAAGGTTACCATACTCATAGTGTACTCCTCATAAGTAGCTAAACAACAGATTGTCACATGAGGTAACCATACTCATGGTGTACTCCTCATAAGTAGCTAAACAACATATTGTCACATAAGGTTACCATACTCATGGTATACTCCTCAAAAGTAGCTGAACAACAGATTGCGAGCGAATACTTGCGAGTGTATCCACTTTTTATATTGGCCACAAGCCGCCGCCAGCCATATTGTCTCTAGGTTACAAACACCTAATTATTTCCCATAAGCGACAGTGTTAGCTAGAAGTCACGCCGGCCGTGGGTTAAGCCTATTTGAACTTCAAGTGGTCAATTTTCCCCTAGAACGTCATCCGCTACACCAGTCTGTGACGTCAAACGCGCCCTTTTCGGTATTGTTTTCAAACGATAATCTTGCATTTACACAACTACCCCATTTACTGCACAAAAATCAGCAACATAAAAATACCCAGACCCCTTCCATAACATCGGGACCCCATCAGACTCTTCCTGGACATCAAAACATGCATGATCGCCATATTTACGTAGGCTATGATGTTATGGTCTCGCTTATGGATATTTCCCTCAATGATAATCAACCAATCAGCAGCAAGATTTTTGTTATGCTGACTCGAGTCGAATTAGTTTGTAACCTCTAGGAATCACTGAACTAAATGGTTTCCCATAGGCGACAGTTTCGTTAACGTTTCGGCCAAATTCACCGAATTGAAGCCTGCAGGCCATACCAGTGATGTTTACCCAGCTAGATTGACACCAGTTGATCACGAAAATGCAAGAAAAATCATAGGTCATGTGTTTACTTTTTAAAATAAATCCCCAAGTGTACGACATGGCTATACCACAGCCAAATTTGATCTGGAAAAAACCAGAACTACAGCAGCTAGTTAAATAAATTTCCCGCTCTCAAAAATCCATTGCCCCCTTAATTCACCAGTTTAAACTATTTAGATATGATGTACAAATCAAATAAACGCGATGTCATCCTTTAATAACTTGTCGAATGTATCAGGTGAAGGTCATTCTTCAGTTACCTTCACCTTTAGCATTCCACGGTGTACTCGCTCCCCGACTCTAGAACACATTTAGCTCCCATAATTCCTATATATATGTATAGGTGTAATACACAGCGTTTCTTATAGTATTTTATCCAAATATAGACCTTACTGAAACCAAAAATGGATTATATCGAGCAGTAGTGGTTTATTATTTCAATATGAGGCATTCTGAAAATTAGTGTCAATCCTCAAAATAAAGCCAAAAAATTTAGATTTTTTTTCAATTTTACTAGCTGATGCATCTCGTACAACTGAAATATGCCCTTATACACCATAATATTACTAAATTGAAGAGGAAATGTTAATATACATTTTGAGAGGGATATCTTATCCAATTTTAACCCTTTTCGTGCAGAATTTGGCAATTTATAATAAACATTTACCAAAATTAACAGAAAATTTAAATTAAAAATACTTTAATAGCAATATGAAGCAACCATAAGTCAATTGAAATATCTAAGCATAATGATACAACATCAGACAGCCTTAGGCATGAAATTGTACCAGATGGCAGGGCATACTGTCTGTTTAACAAACCTGCCATGACAGTCTTGCACGGCAGTAAATCTAGTGGTGATTCCATCACCCCCCCCCCCCGACTTGGGGTGGGGCTACGATCCCCGATAAGGCTACTGAGTGCCGGAAGCTATCAGTTCAACCACTGCCACCTTTTCCCATTGGGGGGGGGGGCTAACAGTCCTCAAAATTGTGGGGGGGGGCTTTAGACCCCCTAATGGTACCTGATGTCCATGCAAAACACCCAGATTTATCACTTTCTTTACTATCTACAGGCGAATCCATTAGTTTCTTCTTTAAATCTGTCCAAAATGTGGCCATTATCATTTGAAAATAAGAAGAAATGAAATTGACAACTTATCATGGCGAGACGTGAAATTTCGTAAAATTCAAATTTTTCTTATAGGAATCACGGAACTAAATGGTTTCCCATAGGCGACAGTGTTAACGTTTCGGCCAAATTCACCGAATTGAAGCCTGCAGGCCATACCAGTGATGTTTACCCAGCTCGATTGACACCAGTTGATCCCGAAAATGCAAGAAAAATCATAGGTCATGTGTTTACTTTTTAAAATAAATCCCCAAGTGTACGACATGGCTATACCACAGCCAAATTTGATCTGGAAAAAACCAGAACTACAGCAGCTAGTTAAATAAATTTCCCGCTCTCAAAAATCCATTCCCCCATTAATTCACCAGTTTAAACTATTTAGATATGATGTACAAATCAAATAAACGCGATGTCATCCTTTAATAACGTGTCGAATGTATCAGATGAAGGTCGTTCTTCAGTTACCTTCACCTTTAGCATTCCACGGTGTACTCGCTCCCCGACTCTAGAACACATTTAGCTCCCTGATTCCTATATATATGTATATGTGTAATACACAGCGTTTCTTATAGTATTTTATCCAAATATAGACCTTACTAAAACCAAAAATGGATTATATCGAGCAGTAGTGGTTTATTTTTTCAATATGAGGCATTCTGAAAATTAGTGTCAATCCTCAAAATAAAGCCAAAAAAATTAGATTTTTTTTCAATTTTACTAGCTGATGCATCTCGTACAACTGAAATATTCCACGGTGTACTCGCTCCCCGACTCTAGAACACATTTAGCTCCTTGATTCCTCTAACGCCAGCCACATGAGAAAATCTCCACCACCGGAATTGTAAAATGGCTTAACCATGTGCATGGGCTTATATGTCATAATGCAAGCACAGCTGTAGTGTTAATCAACTTAATCGCAAAGGGAACTAAACCGCATTGCCTAAAATTGGCATACTCGCATAGACAATGCATGGTTGTTATTCTATTAGAATCCCCGGGCCTCTCAATTTGGAGTAGACTATTCCAATGCATTGGTTAAATTATACATTGTTTATTTCGACACGACTCAGACCCAGACATCGCTGGCATTTGTCAATATGCTTAACCTTTTCTATACTAAAGCATCATTGATGAGTAGTTACCTTATTAACCCTTGCTATACTAAAGCACCATAGATGTGTTGTTATTACATAGCATAACACATTACATTACATTACACAAATGGCCGACGTTCTGTTTAAATCATTGCCAGTCTTCTATTGATGTTAATACCAGTGATGGCCTCTTCCCCAACGCAGGGGGGGGGGGGCTATGACCCCAACATGCACGGGGGGGGGGCTATATTATCCCAGAAGCTACCGGATTGACCATTGCATATCTCCTCTACGGGGTGGGGTATGCATACAGCACCCTGAGTCCCGACACCCTGATTTATAAATATCGTAGTTGATTGTCATGTATGTCGATTCTCTTTTCTACGAGTGATTAATCTAATATGCAGTAATTTATGCTATTCATATAATTATGAACATATTATACAGCTTTAAATTTGAGGGTGCATGGTGTTGCTGTGTGTCTTCATTAGGCGAAATGGTTGCCTATAGCTACGAGTTCCCAACTACGTCACCTTTCCTCTCTTGGGTTATACACTTATACATTTTATTAGTTTAGTTTCTCTATATACTACGGTGACATCCGTTACTTATTCCCAGTTCCTTAATCCTTATTCGGGAACATTAGATATTGACAAAATGAAGGGTGTGGTATGGTGGCCCACCCAAACTATACTATAAAAACCGAAAACCGCACCCATCTAGTCCGTGCGGTTGCCACAGGAGGTGGCCAAAGTGGCAACCATAGCCGTTTGGGTATTTATTAACCGATTTTGACCAAATAAACGGTGTGGTAGGGTGGCCCACCCCAAAATGAAGCATAAAATCCGAAAACAGCACCCTCTAGCCCGTGCGGTTGCCAGGAGGTGGCCAAAGTGGCAACCATGGCCGTTTGGGTATTTATGAACCGATTCTGACCAAACAAATGGTGCGGTTGGGTGGCCCACCCCAAACTATACTATAAAAACCGAAAACCCCACCCTCTATCCCGTGCGGTTGCCACATGAGATGGCCAAAGTGGCAAATATAGCCGTTTGGGTATTTATGAGCCGATTTTGACCCAAAAAAACCGGCGCGGTAGGGTGGCCCATCCAAGCTATACTATAAAAACCGAAAGCCCCGACCCTCTATCCCGTGCGGTTGCCACAGGAGGTGGCCAAATTGGCAACCATAGCCGTTTGGGCATTTATGAACCGATTTTGACCAAATAAACGATGCAGTAGGATGGCTCACCCCAATATCAAATATAAAAACCAAAAACCACAACCATCTAGCCCGTGCGGTTGCCACAGGAGGTAGCCAAAGTAGCAACCATAGCCGTTTGGGTTTTTATGAACCGATTCTGACCAAAAAACGGTGCGAATACGATACGAATACGAAAGGTTTTATTGGTCAACCAAGACACCCTTTCAGGCAGAACAATTATCTTAATATTTAATTAACATAAAGGAAATAAAGTGATAATTATGTTCATTAGTGTGAAATAATAGTACGAAAATTAGTCCTCATCCTGCCCTCTAAAACATGTAGTACCAAGAGTGATAAGTTGAGTATAAACAACAACAATTGGTGCGGTAGGGTGGCCCACCCCAAAATAAAGCCCGTGTGGTGCCAAAGTGGCAACCATATCCGTTTAGGTATTTATGAACCGATTTTGACCAAATAAACGGTGCGGTAGGGTTGCCCACCCCAAAATAAAATATAAAAACCGCAACCCGGCTCGCATTCCTTCGGAGCACCACGCTGTAGGGCTCTATCTTATTGCTTTTTAAATATCAGCTGAATGTAGTAACAGATATACAGTCCACCAATTGATACTATGAGATTTGTCACATTATACAATGTCGCCAGTGGGTTGTATTGTGTTCATGGACAGTATATGTAGACCGCCCAATAGTGGTTCCTGTTATGACGGACCTGATTTTAACTGGCTTGGGTCGACTCTGATTGCGATATCTGAATATCGTAATTTTGCGTTGGTTTCCAACTATGTATCTACTTAACTCATGGCTTGAAATAAAATAATACAGAAATAAAATCAATATTAATTGATAGAATCGTTTCCGAGCTGGGATTTACAACTCAAACGTATTATTTCATACCAAGAAAACTAAATATAAATGCTTTTATGTAAAGAGATAATCCATCTTTAAACTTGGTCAGCCGGATCAATTTCCTTTAGAAGGCATGCATTCATCTGATCTGCGGACTAAAAGGAACAACATATCGACATCAGGACGCAATCGAACTGAAGGGAATTCACACCATGGCCGATGCAATGTGATAACTGTGAAGAAACAATCAATGATTGTAGAATCGTGGATACGAATACAACAATGCTTAACAGCGAAAAACCACTTCAACATACAGAGCGCGAAGAAGAATGCTCTGATCGGAGAATCCATTCCGATGTCAGACCACACGGATGTGATGAATGTACCACACCCTCCATTCGGCCGGATGAAATGACTGAACACATGAGGATACACCAAGGACACCCTTCGTTCAAATGTAATGTTTTTGATGTAGTAATCCCTGGAAATGACTCGTCACAGTACACGATGGTCGACACGAGAGAGAAGCCGTATACATGTGATATCTGTCAGAAGGGATTCACTCAAAACAATAGACTAAGTGTACACATGAGGAACCACACAGGAGAAGTGCCGTATACCTGTGATATCTGTCAGAAGGGATTCACTCAAAAGAATAGACTCAGTGTACACATGAGGAACCACACAGGAGAAGTGCCGTACAAGTGTGGCGTTTGTGAGAAGGGGTTCGATCATAAGACTAACTTCACTAGACACATGGGGACCCACACGGGAGAGAAGTCGTACATGTATATATGTGATATATGTGGTAATGGATTCGCTAATCAGAATCGCCTCACTAGACATATGATGACACACTCGGGAGTAAGACCTTATCAATGTGACATGTGCAGCAAGGCATTCGCTGACCCAAGTGCCCTAAGGATGCACGTGAAGATCCATACGGGTGAGAAACCATATAAATGTGATATTTGTGATAAAGAGTTCACTCGGGGTGCGCACCTGAATCTACACAAGAGGATACACACGGGAGAGAAGCCGCATACATGTCATATCTGTGCCAAGAGGTTCGCTCGGCAGAATACTATGATTGCACATGTGAGGATCCACACGGGAGAGACACCATATAAGTGTGATGTTTGTGACAAGGGATTCAGACAGCTCAGTAGTCTTTCTACACACATGAAGATTCACAGCGGAGTCAAACCTTATACATGCCAACAATGCAGCAAGGCATTCACTTTAAAACATCACCTGACTGACCACATGGGAACCCACAGTGGAGCCAAATCTTAGAAATACATGTATCAGCAATGCAGCGAGTCGTTAATTGAGTCCAGTAGTTTGTGGGGGGGATCCTTATAAATGTGATATTTGTGAGATAGAGGTCCTGTCTCGATCAACACATGACGATCAAGTATGGAGAGACGCCGTATAAGTGTGAGGCTTGTGGTGTGTTCGCTCATCTGATTAGCTTGACTATATATATACATGGAATATAATGGAATGGTTTATTAGTCTACTGTAGCTGTAGACCTATACCGATACATTAGGCTGTGGCATTTCGTGGTCATTCGAAAAATGTGTTTTTTCTCACTGTTGTATTAATTATCTTGGTAAGTAATTTTAGGGACGTGAGTGGCGACAGATAGGAAATTAAATGCGTTTCAGTGCAATTGAATTGCGCTTCAGACTTCAGTGCAATTGAATTGCGCTTCAGCGCAATTAATTATATATATATGGCTAAACCCCCCAGTTAATGAATAAATCCAATAGAAAATTAATTGCGCTTCGGCGCCATTCAATTGCGCCTCAGCTCAATTCAATTGCACTTCAGCGCAAATGTTTTCCGATATATGGGAACCCCCAGTTAATTAATGGAATATCCTATCTATTCAGGAGTGTAAGCTTGTAATAATAATTACGCTTCAGCGCAATTGATATGAATGAAGCTGGATTGTGCTGAAGCGCAATTGAATTGCGCTTCAGTGCAATTATTAATAAATGTCAATTTGGTCTCCCATACTTCTGCGCATGTAGGGAGGCATCGTTGCATGTTGAAATCAATTTCATACAAGGAGCCTACATTATACCCTAAGTAATGCTGAAGGGGTCACTCTCACACAAAAAAGTGCTGAAGGGTACACAGGATTTGAAAATGTGCTGAAGGGTACACAGGGTTTGAAATGTCGTTCTAAATTACGTTTAGTTTTCGTATCTGCCATGATTTCTGTTAGAGAATAATTGTTTACGTTCCAATGAACATTAAAATGAACTGAAAACAAACTGCTAATGGGCACCAGACTTTCAGAAACACAGTTTAAGTAACGATGTTAGTGGCGATCACAAACCATGTGTACCCTTCAGCACATTTTCAAATCCTGTGTACCCTTCAGCACTTTTTTCGGTGAGAGTGACCCCTTCAGCCTAAGTAATCGACTTCTTAACCACAGCAGAACTATGGGTAATTTTTCAGGATTTAGTCGGAAATATGACTTGTTGCCATTCATCTGAAAGCTATGGGGAGAGCTTTCCAGTGAATGGCAACAAGCCATATTTCCGACTAAATCCTGAAAAGTTACCCATAATTCTTCTGTGGTTATGGGGTCGATTACTTAGGGCATTACTGTATTTGAGGATATGTCAGATCTTAATTGACTTCAAATCATTTACGAATAGCTATAATCTATACCGACATATTTAGAGATATCTCCAAATATTTAGAGATATCTCTAATTCATTCAACTGTCTGGTGAAATATTTGTGGATGGGTCAGGATTATCTAGAGCTGTCCTGGAGTTTGTCCATTAGAGTGTGTCCATCTTTATTTCTGACGAATGTGCTTCTTATATTGTCTTCCTCTACCATAACCATGGAGGTCCATTGGAAATTTTCGACTTAAGTGTTTAATGTGTCTGTATTTGGAATTGCAGTCGCTATCAAGCCATTTTTTTTACCCTGTGCCAATGCATTCTCTTATATATGCGAGTCGACCATAGGTCGCCTCGCATATATAAGAGAATGCATTGGCTTAACAATTTTTTATCATGTTTTTTAAATAAATGTTTCTTACAATTTTTAGGACATAAAATAAAAACACATCCATTATCCTGCAGGGAGCCCCACACATATATAGAAGCACATAGAAGAGTGTCGTCTGCTCATGTTTGTCTGGGGCTCTGTATGGGTGGAATTATAAAATTGTTAAAGAATACAAGAACAAATTATTAAAATTGTAAAAAATTGTTAGGCCAATGCATTCTCTTATATATGCGATGCGACCTATGGTCGACTCGCATATATAAGAGAATGCATTGGCACAGGGTAAACAAAATCCCGACTTCCGACTGGATTTGATATTGCGGGTCACAATGACGTCATATATCAAACCATTTTTTCTATTTCTTTTCTTTTACTTGATTGGCTTTTTTATTTACCGGTAGTTTTTCTTGTATTCTTTAACAATTTTATAATTTCACCCATACAGAGCCCCAGACAAACATGAGCAGACGACACTCTTCTATATGCTTCTATATATGTGTGGGGCTCCCTGCAGGGTAATGAATGTTTTTTATTTTATGTCTTAAAAATTGTAAGAAACATTTATTTTTTTTAAATGAAAAAAAATTGTTAGGTCAATGCATTCTCTTATATATGCGAGGCGACCTATGGTCGACTCGCATATATAAGAGAATGCATTGGCACAGGGTAAAAAAAAATCCCGACTGGATTTGATATGGCGTGACTCTTCAGGCTTTGCCATTTATTATTGTTTCAAAATTGTCTGAATATCTATGATTATCATTTATTTCATCAATCGTTTGATTATATACTTGGGCATTCTTCTAGGATCAGATAAGTCTGAAATTCAGTCAATATTGTATTCCTTGTAGCAACGTTTTTTATGTTTTATGACGTTTTGTGACATAAAAGATGGATTATCTCTTTAAATAATAAATTTGAAATAGTTTCGTGGGTATAAAATAATAAATATGAACTGAAGACCCCTGTCCGGAAAGGTTTCTATCAATTAATATTGATGATATTTCGAATATTTTATTGGGACCATTTATTTGTCTATTTGTTTAGAACAGACCATTGTTTTATTCCATAGTTATAAGCGATAATGAGTATAATTTATTATATAATTGCTATATGGTATCGCCCGAATGGTCTGTTCTAAAAATAGACAAACAAAATCAATATTAATTGATAGAAGCCTTTCCGGACAGGGGTCTTCAGTTCATATTTATTATTTTATACCCACGCAACTATTTAAAATTTGTTATTCAAAGAGATAGTCCATCTTTAATTCTTTGTAAACAACTTGAAAATGTTTCATTCATTGGGGCATTGTATTAAGTTGGATGTTGATTGACTGTTCTTTAATCGGCTTTCATGCCATTCGTGAAAAAACAATTTGGTACTTTGAAGAGAAGAAAGTAGCGTCGCTGGTTACCATGCAACGGACTACAAATATCATTGGGCGCTAATAATTTTGGGTCGTTTTCGCTGCACTGATAAAATCTCTACCTAATGTAATTATCCGATATAATTACATTACCTTTGATAAACTCAACATGAATTTACTATGGAGAATGAAGTGGTGTAATTATTTAGAGATATCTCCAAATATTTGAGTATATGTTAATTTGGCTGCCAATAGGAAAATGATTTGGTGTAAAATTAAAAAGTTTTAGAACAGTAGCAATTACAGGTAAAATATTATTTTGAGGAACATTGTTCAAGAAGTTTACATGACGGTGTTTGTGTGGAGTGCCTTTTTGTTTCAATGCCGAATGCTAGTTGTCATTAACCATATCTCGTAGCATCTCATTAACCATATCTCGTAGCATCTCATTAACCATATCTCGTAGCATCTCATTCATTAACCATATCTCGTAGCATCTCATTAACCATATCTCGTAGCATCTCATTAACCATATCTCGTAGCATCTCATTGTCATTAACCATATCTCGTAGCATCTCATTAACCATATCTCGTAGCATCTCATTAACCATATCTCGTAGCATCTCATTAACCATATCTCGTAGCATCTCATTAACCATATCTCGTAGCATCTCATTAACCATATCTCGTAGCATCTCATTAACCATATCTCGTAGCATCTCATTAACCATATCTCATAGCATCTCATTAACCATATCTCGTAGCATCTCATTAACCATATCTCGTAGCATCTCATTAACCATATCTCGTGGCATCTCATTAACCATATCTCGTAGCATCTCATTAACCATATCTCGTAGCATCTCATTCATTAACCATATCTCGTAGCATCTCATTAACCATATCTCGTAGCATCTCATTAACCATATCTCGTAGCATCTCATTCATTAACCATATCTCGTAGCATCTCATTCATTAACCATATCTCGTAGCATCTCATTAACCATATCTCGTAGCATCTCATTAACCATTTCTCGTAGCATCTCATTAACCATTTCTCGTAGCATCTCATTAACCATATCTCGTAGCATCTCATTAACCATATCTCGTAGCATCTCATTAACCATATCTCGTAGCATCTCATTAACCATATCTCGTAGCATCTCATTAACCATATCTCGTAGAATCTCATTTTCTTCTGTGACGTCTTTTATTTTAGTTGTAAGCGCCTTTGATAAAGCAGATTTCTCTTCGTCCGCTTCAGCTATTTCTTTATTGATGTCTCTATTTCTGTCCTGGAGGTCTGATATCTTCGATCGCACTTTATTTAAACAGCTGTTACCATATGACACATTCAATCGAAGTCTCTTCAGTTCTTGGTTTTTATTAAGAATCCTGGTCTGTAACATGTTGTTCATTTTCTCTAGGAGTTTAATCTTATAATTGAGATCTTTCTTTACCTTTGGAAGGATCGACCGACAAATTTTCTTGGATAGTGTGACATTCAGCTCTTCTATCTCAGCTTTTTTTTCTTCCAAATCTGAAGCCAGCGAAGAAGCAACACTTCTGCTGACGACTACTTCACGTTGTAATATTGCATAATCAGCAGGAGGTTCAAAAGTAGTTTTCTTTCTTGTAGTCGGAGTCGGTAGATTTATCACTGATAACATGAAGTTTTGTAAAGTTTGTAACCCTTCAGGATGTTATATACTCTTTTTGAACTTCTTGTGTTTTAAATCGAGCTTCCGAACATAATAGCGCATGGAATCTTTTGAGTGGCTGGACCCATAAAACTCCATTAACCAATTGGCGGTGCCAGCATGACCATTGCTTTTATTATAATTTAACACATCGGAATTGGTTAACTGTTTCATGTTGACAGAATAATTGCTTGACAGGATGAGTCTGATGTAAATGAAGCACTTGTGGCAGTTCGGGTACGAATGGATGATTGGTCGCTGTCGTATCTAATACAATAATGACTAAGGTGCCGCAGAAGAATCAAATCTTACACATTTGGCTGGCCACATCAGACATATCGTAATAAAGCAAAAACTTTCCATGAATCCAATCTTTATTTTGTTCTTTAAAAAATGCCCGTCAAGCTTCTAATTCGTCCCAATAACATCGATGAAAATGTTGATATCAAATACCAGAACCGTTTATTGAATCGTTTTTGGAAATACAATGCATCTGCATTTGTTTCAGCGTAGGGTCCTTCCGGGTATAAATACGCTGGGTTCTGGATCAGTATAAGTCCAGTATGGCGTTTGAGTGTTGAAGGATATTGACTTCAGCATTGAGTCACATGCGCTTTGTTTAAGATGGTCCCATCCTCATAAATAATGAGTGTGAGTTGTTGGTTCCTTTGAATCCACATTGATCAGCGTGCAGGGTTGTGAGTTATTACACTGATAGTTTTGCACAATATTGCGTGATTGGTAACGCCCATAGTTTCTAGCGATGACAACTGTCTCCGGACCTCTGTGTAACATATCTCACAAAGAGCTGACTAAAACAGCCTGGGACCATGGTATCGTATCTATAAATAGCATGCGACCATGGTATCGTATCTATAAACAGCCTGGTACCATGACATCGTATATATAAACAGCCTGGGACCATGGTATAGTATATATAAACAGCCTGGGACCATGGTATCGTATCTATAAACAACATGGGACCATGGTATCGTATCTATAAACAGCCTGGGACCATGGTATCGTATATATAAACAGCCTGGGACCATGGTATCGTATCTATAAATGGCCTGGACCATGATATCGTATCTATAAACAGCCTGGTACTATGGGGACTATGGTATCGTATCTATAAACAGCATGGGACTATGGTATCGTATCTATAGACAGCCTGGGACCATGATATCGTATAGATAAACAGCCTGGGACCATGGTATCGTTTCTATAAACAGCATGGGACCATGATATCGTATCTATAAACAGCCTGGACCATGATATCGTATATATAAACAGCCTGGGACCATGGTATCGTATCTATAAACAGCCTGATACCATGATATCGTATCTATAAACAGCCTGGGACCATGGTATCGTATATATAAACAGCCTGGGACCATGGTATCGTATCTATAAACATCCTGGGACCATGATATCGTATCTATAAACAGCATGTGACCATGATATCGTATATATAAACAGCCTGGGACCATGATATCGTATATATAAACAGCCTGGGACCATGATATCGTATCCATAAACAGCCTGGGAACATGATATCGTATCTATAAACAGCCTGGGACCATGGTATCGTATCTATATAAACAGTCTGGGACCATGGTATCGTATCTATAAACAGCCTGGGACCATGGTATCGTATCTATAATAATAATAATAATAAATAGTTTTTATATAGCGCTTTATCCCATATGGCCCAGAGCGCTTACATTCATACTAGTACCCTGCCCTCTATCACACGTGATATACATACATCTATACACACCACATACCTATATATATACACATACATCAAAATAATTAAACAACATCTGAGGTAACTTCCCCATAGTGAGCACAGAATAATTCACTCTTTAACAAAGTTTTGAATTCGGTAGAGCGTTTGCAAATCTTGTGTCGTGTCTCAGTGAGTTCCAAACATTTGGCGCATACGAATCAAATGCTCTATGGCCATAAGTTTTTTAATTTTTTGATGGAATATCCATTAGAGCTTGTGCCTTTGACCTCAGATTCGTAGGTGGAACATACATACTTAAAACTTTATCAAAATATTGAGGCAATACAGGGATAATACTTCAACTAGATTCTAATTTTGTATAACAGAATGACGCACACTTGTAGTCTATGCGTGCACGAATAGGAAGGTAGTGTAGTTCTTGTAGCAATGGTGTAACATGTGAAAATTTTGGTTTGCGGGAAACAATCCTTGCAGCAACATTAATTACTTTTTGCAATGTATCCAAGTGTTCAGTTGTGATGCCGGCGAGAATGGCATTACGATAGTCTAGTTTTGAAAATACAAATGAAGAAACAAGGGTCTGTGAGCATGTCTGTGTTAAATATGGCCGTAACTGCGAGATGCGACGAAGCTCCATAAACATGGATTTGCACATTGAGTTGACCCGTAAGTTCATGGATAGTGTGTTATCCAAAACAACACCTAGAATTTTGACAGACGATGATAACTGAATATCTGAATCACCTATTTTAATATGGTGAACATCAGTGTGTTTAATGCGGTAATCGGTTCCACATAACATCAACTCCGTTTTTTCCTCGTTTAACTTAAGTTTATTAATTTCCATCCACGATTTTACATCAGTTATACAGTCCTGTATTTGTTTCAAGTTTTCAATTATGTCACAAGGCGGGAAAGAAAGGTACATTTGAATATCGTCAGCATACATGTGGTAACGAACACCATTGGATCTAATTACCTCACCGAGCGGCTTGACGTACATCGAATATAAAACAGGTCCTAAAACAGAGCCTTGTGGGATTCCGAAGTGAAGCAATTTAGGTTCCGAGAACGTGTCGCCAATCTGTACTTTTTGTGTACGATCAGTCAGATACGATTGGAACCAATCGATAACAGTTTCCGATAAACCAAATGTGGAAGAGAGCCGCTTAATAAGGATGGAATGATCAATTGTGTCGAACGCGGCGAACAAATCCAGACAGGCAACAATTGTTACAAGGACTTCATCTGCTGCATTGAGGAGATCACTTGTGATGCATATTAAGGCCGTTTCTGTGCTATGATTTTTTCTGTATGCAGACTGGAATGGCTCACATACATCTATAGACACATACATGCGTGTATGTACTTCTTAAACTCTTCGAGAATTTGTTGATTTGTCAAGATTTACGTGCTTATTTAAAGATGGATAATCACTTTCTCTAACAAGTTGTATAGTTTCCAGTCTATGTAAACATACTCAGATTCATAATGATACTGAGTCTATTGCATTCCCATCAACTTTTCATTTCTGAACGGTTGTGGCCAAATTACTTCACACCGCGCTAAATATAAATCTGAAATTAGTTGTGACTGACAGGTGTAAACATGGTCACGTGCCAGTGCCGTCATGGCCGCTTCAACCCTGTGAAGCCGATTTTAAGAATCGGAATTAATAGTTGTAGGGTTTGTGACTTTTCGTTCGGCGGTTGTTTTACTGACAATAAAGGGAAACAGCTTCCGGGATCCAAAATAAAATGTACAATAACTAAGACAGATCTACTTGAAATTATAAAAAATGTCAATTTATGTGGATTTCTTGGACTCAGAAGATCTCACAACGAATTATTTTTAGATTGGCCAGGCGATTTGTCGCCCATGTTGTCAAAAAATAACACAAATCAACGGCCACGAATAAAAAATACATGAATGTCGGGTCTATCTGATAAAACAACTACAGAACTAAAAATAAAGTACCTTGACATAAAAAAAACGATCAATCAGTTCCCCAGTACCGTAGCACCACCGCAGCCAAAACGAGCGAAGAGCGACACAATTCTACCACCAACGCCACCGAAACCCATCCGACATTACACAGCCGTATCATTAGCTCCAAAGATTGTACCTGTTGTACCCAAATTACAGTTGCCTGCAATCCACATTCCGGTGATTCTTGATTTTCAACTTTCGACCGCTCGTCAACAATCTACTTTATTTGTCGATTTGTGAATTTCTCTTCCGGTATAACATGACGTCATGTATACTATTTTTAACAACCTTTAGCCACACCTTCGGAATTTCCACACCAAGAGCACGTGATATGTTACTAGTTTTTTTATTGGGGCACACATTTCTTGGAGCTAAGTTTTGATTGGCGGTAATTACAAGGAATCCCGGATTTGGGAAATGGAAACTGAACGAAAGGTCGTCAGACCCACTATTTTTTATATGTGGGTATGTAGTTTACTCCAGACTGTATAGTTTCCTGAGTTTAAAATAATAAACATGAACCGAAGACCCCTGCCCGGAGAGGCCTCTATGATTCAACATTGGTTTAGTTCGAATATTTCTTTTTATAATGCGATGATCAAGTGGGACATATATTCATTACCATTTTAGAACAGACCGTCCAGATATCAGATAGCGATAGAGATTATTGGAGTTCTCCCATTGCTACGTCCTGAACGTTAACTGTCACAGACTGATTGTTTGTCTTGTTGTATTCAATAGTTATAAGCGATATAGACCATTTTGCGGATAGCTATAATGATGCGTTATGGGAACGAAAGTATCCCAACATTGCCACGTGTATCTCTGTGTATGTACATGTAGGCCTACGTGTATCTCTGTGTATGTACATGTAGGCCTATGTTGTATCTCTGTGTATGTACATGTAGGCCTATGTTGTATCTCTGTGTATGTACATGTAGGCCTATGTTGTATCTCTGTGTATGTACATGTAGGCCTATGTTGTATCTCTGTGTATGTACATGTAGGCCTATGTGTATCCCAACATTGCCACGTGTATCTCTGTGTATGTACATGTAGGCCTATGTTTGCCACGTGTATCTCTGTGTATGTACATGTAGGCCTATGTTTGCCACGTGTATCTCTGTGTATGTACATGTAGGCCTATGTGTATCTCTGTGTATGTACATGTAGGCCTATGTGTATCTCTGTGTATGTACATGTAGGCCTATGTGTATCTCTGTGTATGTACATGTAGGCCTATGTTGCCACTGTATCTCTGTGTATGTACATGTAGGCCTATGTGTATCTCTGTGTATGTACATGTAGGCCTATGTTGTCAATCGCCGGATATCCTCTCGGGCAGTCATCATGGACACGACTGTGTCTTCTCAAAGATAAGATATCGACATCATAGCATTACAGAGAACCATAATAACAAACATGAACACGAAAATTGGAGATAGTTTTTGCTGTTGAATTAGCATCGCCTAATACATACACCCATTCTACGAAACCATCTTTTGTCACGTCTAAAGAATAGAGGAAATCCGTGTTTGTTGTCGATAATGTTCATCAAATTAGCTGCAACGGTGGGTCTGACATGGATTGATATTATTTGTACTGTTGGGGACGAAGTCGTTATCTACCAGATTGTGGTATCCATTTAATACTCATGTGTTCGACTACGCCATGCAGCCTCGGTCTGATGAGAACAATCATTCATGGACAATTTGTCTATCCTACATGTAGGTCTGTAGCTTACACACACGTATATGAGAGAAACATTTTGATTGGCACATCTGTCTATCCATAAGAGAATCAACACAGGCGATCGTTCGTATCATTGCGATTTATGTGAAAATCGTTCGCTGACTTAAGTGTTTCTGACTAGACACAAAGAGAACAGGTCAGGGAGAACTCAAAATCGATGTACTAAATGTAGCGAATTGTACTCTAGGGTTATATAGAAACTACAGTTTTATTTCTCTTTTAATGGGAGGACCGTTAATCACGAATGGAATGGGGTTCATTGTTACCATTGACGCGCTAAGCGATGGAACTCCATAATTGTGAATAACTTGGAGTCAGTTATAAGCCCAAAACTTGTTATGTGTGGTGAACTAAATGTAGTCAAGACTAATTATACTTGTTGTGCAAGAATGAAAAATAAAAAAAAGGGAACTACGTGTCATTTAATATAGATCAACTTATACCTTAACTTAAGATAAGACAAAAAAAAAATGCAGTCAAATTGTGACCTATTCCCCAGTAGTGTCACAAGTCCAAGTCGAAACTTGCACTATGACCCCACTCGGAATAAGTTAAGATTATTTTAGAAATATAATTAGCGGATTTAGAAATGTAGGTTCAATCCATTAATAACAGAGAAACGAGCAGCTAAAGCAAAGGGTCTTGCTCACATGGCAAGATAGAGACGACTACCACTGATGGAACCTAACAAGGATATACCCAGGCTGATCAAAAAGGGAGATAACACAAACAAAACTAAAAATTGATGCGATTTATTGTCTATATATATTTGATGATTATTTCTATTTTGATATGCCGTGACAATATAGTGAGGTGGAGTCTAAATATTAATAAATGAAATCATTCAATAAATATTAAATTATTAAGTGTTATCCAGTGGTATAAAGGGCTAACTGAGTAAGGATCCCTAAGAAATCCCAGCTCGGCAGTCTCCCGGAAATCCAAACTCAGCCGACCCCATGAAAATCGTGGGAGCAACTCATTACGTTTATTTATATAACGGGACATAACTGATTCACCTCTGGGCGTCAAAATATGATCACGGCATAACAAAAAAACTAAAACTTTTCATCTACCCACCCCAATAATAACAAATACATTTATCAAAGTCCACCCCCTTAATAACAATAAAGCATAACTACCACCTTAATCAAATCAAATGCATACTCGAAAGCAAATTATTTTCATTATATCAATTACCCCTTAATCCATAAGCACAATATTCTATTATACTAACTACCACCTTAATCAAATCCAATGAATGCTCAAAAGCAAATTATTTTCATTATATCAATTACCCCTTAATCAAATCCAATGTATAACCATAAGCAAAATATTATATTATAATAGCTACCACCTTAATCAAATTCAATGCATACTCAAAAGCAAATTATTTTCATTCTATCAATTACCCCTTAATCCATAAGCACAATATTCTATTATACTAACTACCACCTTAATCAAGTCCAATGCATGCTCAAAAGCAAATTATTTTCATTATATCAATTACCCCTTAATCAAATCCAATGTATAACCATAAGCAAAATATTATATTATAATAGCTACCACCTTAATCAAATTCAATGCATACTCAAAAGCAAATTAGTTTCATTATATCAATTACCCCTTAATCAAATCCAAAAAGGATGTATCTATTCCTTACACTCTCAGGCAGTGAAAACTCTATAAACATCGGTCAAAGCAAGAGGACGACACTCTCAGATAACCAGTTATCTACCAGCATTAATGGACCATGATATAATTCAGAGCGTCGTGTTTATTTGAGTTAGTCAGACTCTTCAGTATAATCGGTCGTGTATGAAACACAGGGCAAGAATACGTACACAGACGCATTTGAACATGAATTATTTACTGTTTGGAAAAACAACAACAACAATAAAGAGCGTTGTCTCAGTAAGGTAGTAAGCCTCGAAAAATATAGTTTGATAATTGTGTCAAACAACGTCGAATTACGTTTACAAAGAAACATTTGAACTTGAATTATTTCCTGTTTGGGAAAACAACAACAATAAAGAGCGTTGTCTCAGTAAGGTAGTAAGCCTCGAAAAATATAGTTTGATAATTGTGTCAAACAACGTCGAATTACGTTTACAAAGAAACATTTAAACTTGAATTATTTCCTGTTTGGGAAAACAACAACAATAAAGAGCGTTGTTTCCACAAGGTAATAAGCCTCGAAAATATGGTTTCATAATTGTGACAAACAAACTTCGGATTACGTTTACAAAGAAACATTTAAACTTGAATTATTTCCTGTTTGGGAAAACAACAACAATAAAGAGCGTTGTTTCCACAAGGTAATAAGCCTCGAAAATATGGTTTCATAATTGTGACAAACAAACTTCGGATTACGTTTACAAAGAAACATTTAGACCCATAAATCTATGATGAACCCATCGGGAATAAATCAGCAAGCAAAATTCCAGGAGTTGGTCATGTACTGACAGATTCGAGAGTAAAGGGATTATCAAAGCTTACGAAGTTGTAGGAACTTACCCACCCGAGGGAAAAAAAAAGATGCACCTTTCAACGATTGCACATTTCCTTTACATGGAAACAACAGAGCGTGATATCTAATTGAACTAATAAGAGACATCATAAAAGTTTATTTGACATAAAATTTATCATAATTCCACAACTGCTCGCTTTTATCTTGGCTAAATTTTTTTGGGGCAGCATTTACCCAAATACCATACCAGAATAGAAATGACATTTTTACAAATGTACGTGGTTCGTATCACACACGATTTTCGTTACTTCCGGTATATGTTATTTCGGCGTAGCGCGAAATTTCCCAACGATAATGTAAACAGAAATGGGGGGTAATTATATTTGAGAAAAATTAGAAACCACCATCAACAATTATTTGATATAGACTCATCGCATCCTTCCGTTTGAGTATTATATAACTCCTAATAACAAATGTCAAAAAGGGTTGACAAAGCAGACCAGTCTATAAAATTAAATTTTTCCACACCCCTGTACTCATCGTAGTTGTCTATTCTATCAGATTTTGTATAAACTAAATAAAATAACAAACTAAAGAAGGCTGGCATGCAATAATAATGACCTTAAGAGATGATAGTGGTGCTGGTGCAGGAAGAGAGTAATTTTGCCGCCAACGACGATGAGTACAGTA
This sequence comes from Siphonodentalium dalli, assembly GCA_032622095.1. Taxonomy (NCBI): domain Eukaryota; kingdom Metazoa; phylum Mollusca; class Scaphopoda; order Gadilida; family Siphonodentaliidae; genus Siphonodentalium; species Siphonodentalium dalli. The sequence continues at coordinate 297,243,160 of CP136063.1, forward strand.
AATTTACATATGGTTTAATGACAATGTTTTCGAGGAATTCTGTGATGAGTCTAAATTCTCGATTGAACAGATTTATCTATATGGTCTCAACCTTTGTTTGACGGTATGCGCAAGTAAGATAAATTGACAATTGGACATCGACGCCCTAAGTTAGTCCAAAATTACAGTCATACCATGGTCCAGTGTCGCGACGGTATTCCGTTCCCCATTGACACACATTTTACACTTAACAACGTCCGATATAGAAGTTTATGCCAGATATACATCGGTGGCTAGGGTACACCATTAATATAGCGTAATATTATCGCGTTTGTAATGGTTATGCATATCAATTAACGCAGGGAAGTATTTTAAGCCCGAATACATTCGGACAATACAAATTAGCTTGGAAAATTAACTTGGTCGAACATGGAAAATTAAATAAAAATATTGTCATCTCCCCGAAACTCACTAAATAATTGCCACCCCCCACCCCCCTAAGAAGAAAGTTTAGCAACACATACCTTAGTCTTTGGAAATTCAAGTCAACTGCCGATTCACTAGAAATATTTTCCTAAATAGCGCTTCAATGACCTTCGCGAGCCAATCGTAAAAATTACATGGGTTCACCCGAGATTCCTGTTGTCAATCACCGTGAGTGAACGACGCTTCACAAGCTATCGTTCAACTGAGCGTGCATTCACCCGTGAATTAATGATTGATCTCGTCTGACCACTTTGATGCGACAAATTAAAGATGTTTAGTCAATTCTCGCTCGAATATTTAAAGAGACAATTACCTTTCCGATTTAATGCGACAACCCATGTTTAAAGAGCCTTCACTGATTTACAATACAATTGACACAAGGCAGAATTGTTACACCACCCTCACCCCTCCGGGACGTCGTCCTCGTCGTTCAAAATATGACATCAATCGAATGACAGAAAGAACGATAGAACAAAACAACAAAAGTGTCATTGATCTGGTGGCACTTTATCTTCATCCTATATAGTTGATGTATCATAAAAGGTTCCAGAGTTGTATAATGAAGGCATATAACACTTCCTCCTTGTGACTCCGTATAATTAGACCCTGAAATAAAGGCAATATATTAATTCTCAGGGAACAAAATCATCCAACCATCTTGGTTTCCTAACTTCTCGCCCAACTCGTGTTCTTCTGGGAGAGAGACTACTAATATCCCAATCGTCTATAATTTGAGGTGGTATTTCATCAGAACTTTCATTAGATAAGGATGCATCATCTAACATTGCCCCCTGAACCTCAGATTCTTCTTGATGAGATGGTTCAATATACTTTCTTAATCTGTTAAAATGAATAACTTTTTCTTTCCTTGGTCCAACTTTCACAATATAATTTATATCTGATAATTTCTTTATGATCTTAAAGGGCCCATGCCAGAATGTGGTTAATTTGGGTGATCGACCTTTTTTAGTAGCCGGTGTAAATAGCCAAACCTGATCTCCTTCTATTAAGGGCTTCCCAAAAATCTTCTGATCATAAAATTGTTTTCTCCTGCATAACTCTTTCTGTGTATTTTTAAGCACCAATTCTCCTAGAGCCTGATGAACTCTACGAAGGTTTTGTAAGTACGGACCCACAGACTCATTTGTTGTTTGAGGTGTTTTAGTGAACATGGTGAGGGGAATATTAATCTCTCTCCCGAACATCAAGCGATTTGCGGATACACCAGTAGTTTCGTGTTCGGAACTACGGTATGCCATCAATAAGAATGGAAGGTAAACATCCCAATCTGATTGTTTATCATTTATAAAAGCTGACATCATTTTAAGTAAAGTGCGATTAAAACGTTCCACCTGTCCATCACTTTGCGGGTGATATGCAGTGGTTCTTGTTTTAGAAATTCCAAAACATTGACATAGCTGTTGCACTAACAGCGATTCAAAATTTGTACCTTGGTCACTATGTAAATGCTTCGGAATTCCATATCTTGAGCAGAAATCTATTAAGCAATCAATAATGACCACCGCTTGTTGATTAGGCAATGGATATGCTTCGACAAATTTGGTATAATAATCAGTGATTAAAAGAATATATTTGTTGCCCGTTTCTGTAACAGGTAAAGGACCAAGAACGTCCATAGCAATCCGTTCTAATGGTTCTCTGGGGACATCTATTTTAAGTGGAGCTCTCATGGATTTTGTTCCTGGTTTCCGTCTGACAGGATGGACAACAAAGAATAAAATCCTTGGTATCTGCCGATGCCATGCCAGTGACATGACTGCAAAATCTTACTCATTGTTTTCCCAAATGGCCACCAGTTATTATACTGTGGGCAGATTTTAAGACTTTCTGTTTCAAATCCGTCGGTACAACCCATAACAATTTCGTCTCTTTCAGCTTTTCATCATACCATATTCTATATAACATGTTATTTTCAAAGGTATAACTATTCCAATTTCGTAAATAGTATCGCAGCTGAGGAGAGTGCTCGGCTATAAAGTCAGCATTGGGCTTATCTTTGAATGTTTTTAATATAGAGATGAACTTACCAATGATGTTGTCGTTGTTCTGCGCCTTCTGGATGTTGTCGTCATCACTTACCACATCTACTACATTAATGGGGATCCGGCTTAATGCATCTGCATTGCGATGTTGGGTGCCAGGACGGTGTTGAACTGTAAAATCAAATTCACTTAGTATTTCGAACCACGTAGCCATCTGCCCATTCGGTTCTTTGAATTTAAGTAGCCATTGGAGGGACCCATGATCTGTCCTGAGAAGGAACTTCCTCCCGAGCAGATATGGCCTATAATATTTGAGACATTTGATAATTGCTAACAATTCTTTACGGGTCGTACTATAATTTTTCTCAGGTTTAGAATGTATCTTGCTAAAATATGATATTACTCGTTCCTTTCCATCAATATTTTGCGATAATATCCCCCCAGAAGCTACGTCACTAGCATCAGTATCTAATATGAATGAATGATTAAAATCAGGATAGGCTAAGACATCGGAACCACACAGACATTCTTTTAATTGTTGAAAGGATGTTTCTTGAGCTGGTCCCCATTGAAATTTTACATCTTTCTTAGTCAAATCATGTAATGGAGATGACATAGCAGAGAAATTCTTAATGAATTTCCTGTAGTAGGAACACAATCCTACGAAACCCCTAACCGTGGTGATATTATGTGGTCTAGGCCAATTTTGGATTTTGTCAATTTTCTTAGGGTCGGGGTGTATTCCATGCTCATCAATGATATGACCGAGATACTCCACTTTCGTTTGGCAGAAATGACATTGTTCTGGGTTTAATTTTAAACCAGCATTCTTAAGGCAATCTAGAACTATTTTAATACGTTCTAATTGTTGTTTAAACGATGAACTATATACAATGATATCGTCTAAATAAACTAGGCATACGTTCCAATGTAAGCCCTTCAATACAATCTCCATGAGACGTTCAAAAGTGCTTGGGGCATTACATAATCCAAATGCTAAAACCTTAAAATTATATAATGATGTACCCGTCGTAAAGGCAGTGATTTCCCGGGAATTCTCATCCAATTCTACCTGCCAGTATCCAGAAGATAAATCCAACGTAGAGAACCACTTTGAGCCCAAAAGAGTGTCTAAAGTTTCATCTATTCTTGGTAACGGAAATGCATCTTTCTTAGTGATAGAATTAAGGGCCCTATAATCGATACAAAAACGATATTTTCCACTTTTCTTTTTAACCAATACAATAGGGGCAGCCCAGGGGCTCTGTGATGGTTCAATAATATCATGTTGTAACATTTCATCAACTAATCTATCTGCCTCCTGCTTTTTGAAAGCAGGAAGTCTATAAGCCCTTTTGCGAATCGGTGTATGGCCCTGTATATCAATGTGATGTTTTAAAATATTTGTTCTACCAAAGTCACCTTCAAACTGGCTAAAGCTGTCATGGTAATCTGTCATTAAATTAGTAAAATGTTTTTGTCGATGTTGATTTAAATTTTGGACAGATCTTGCCATCATATCATCCCAAGCTGTTGGGCTAACATCATGTCCCAACTCAAGTGGTTCACTGGCTTCCTGTAAAAGACTAACTGTAGTATTATGACAAACAGTATAAGGTGAATAAGATAAATTAATTAATCTTATTGGAAGTTTTGAAAACTGATTACGAGAACACAATGTGCGGGCTGATATTATATCAGCATCAATAGGAATTGATTCTAAAATAAAACATTGGCAATCATTATGAACAGTTCCATCAACATACGCTTCAGTTAAAATTTCAGATCTTGGTGGTATATGAACATCATCAAAAAGTTTCACACTTAATGGGATGACCGAATTTTCAATAGACATATCAATACTTGCATCTTTGAAAGTACACCGACCGGTGCCATAATCAATTTGAATCTTATTTTCAAAGAAGAAATCATGTCCAAGTATACCATCCAGGTCAATTTGAACAATAAAAAATCTAACTGTGACAGTCTTCTGTTCAAATCGAACGGGCAATTCTATCATGCCATAGACTTTTACTTCATTGGAAGTAATACCCATCAACGGCACCTCATATGGTTTGATTTTATTCTTGAATCTTTTTGGTAAAGACTCATAGAATTTTAGATTAATGAGGCTAACAGCAGACCCACTGTCCACTAAAAATTTACATTTCTTCTTGCCAATTCGTCCATTCAGAGTTGCTTTCCCTACTACTTGCTGGTTATCACCAGTCTCTAACTCTATATTATCCGCAGAAGTTACAGTTCTAACAGGAATTTCAACATTTGCATGGAAATGACCATTGTACAATGGTTGTTGTTGCATTTGTTGTTGCATGGAATCAATTTGTTTCTCAAGATTCTCAAGATCTATTTCCAGCCTATTAGCATCCTCAATTTCCATCGACGTTTCCATGGGACATATGTTTTGTAAACAGAGCTCTTCCATTGCTATACGCATAGCTTCATTACTATTTTGGGGTTTTGCGCGCCTAACCTGTAACTGAATATCAGCATCGTGCAAAGATAATATGAATTGATCTTTGATCAACAAATCCCGATCTTGATCTGAAAAATCCGGGAAAGCTTTCTTTGCCAGAATGCATAATTGAGTTATGCTTTCTGGAAAAGTTTGATTTTGTAACTGTTCATAATCCCAAAACTGTCTACGGAATAAGGTGACATTTTCTATTGGAGAAAATCTTTCCTTCAATCCAGATAGTAACTCTGGAAAGTTTACCCTTTGTCGACTGGAGAGAGACATGTAATATTCTAACGCGGAATCTCTGAGCACAGTAGCAAGTAACTTTGTGGCTTGTTCATTCGTCCAATCATTTAGAGAGACACAACTCTCAAAATGAGCGATCCATAATTCAACGGATGTTTGGCCATCAAAATTATCTGGCATAACAAACACATTGATATGTGGAGATGGAACATGGTGAATAGATAACTCAGTCTGTACTGACTGGCTATGTGTGTTAATCTTGTTACTGCGTCGATGTTTCAAATCATTGCTAAATTGTTCAAATTCCTCTATAACTTTTTGAACTCTATCAGAGTTACTATCAAATGATTGGATTAAAGAATTCATATTAAATTAACATTGAGGGGAGAAGGCCATAGAGCAAAAATTCCGATTTGTACTTCATCAACCTGTGTATATATATAAAAGAAACTTAAATAATAATGCACAGGCATGGGTTAATGGATAACCGCCCATGACTGTCTCGTGTCGTGTAAGTGGGTGAACAATAAACACAACACAGGAAATGTGATTTTTCTAAGTAAAAACAAACAAACAAAAAATCCCATTCCGAAATTATTTTCGAGATACGAGGTCTGATTAAGTCACCAAGAAAAAAAAAACAGAACAAGAATTGCTAAACAAACATAACCCACTCTCAAGTAATCATCTGGACACTAAAAAAAACCACAGCAGAATTATGCATACTCAAAGTCTAAAAATAGTAACAGCGGCCATCTTACTCGATAGGCGGGGCTTAATTTGAGATTTATGAAATTATATGTCTTCATGAATATCCGAGTGAATTTTACGGAAGCTATGGCCACTATTGACGGACACACGGGTGGACGGAAGAATGGACATAACTGACACAACTATATTCATTATACCTATATTAAGCAATGCCCATTTAAAGCCCTTTCGAATTTAAATAAACCCAGATATCACTGTTTCGATATTTATTTAAGTTCATAAAGAGCGTTGCCATAAGTCAATAAAGAAAAACAACTTAAATGTTGCATTGCTATTGTTTTCCCACAACTTTAATGGCGTTAGAGTCTATAGCTCACTGCTAAACAGTAGGCTATAAATATTACTCGAAAACATTTAACAACCCTTCAGAGCTGTATATGTATACAATTACAAGGACATTATATGGTCATATTTATTAGGGCTTTCCAAAAGTGTATACGGCTAGGTAAAATGGAGCTGTATGTCTTAACGGTCCCATATCTGTAGCGAATTGTACTCTAGGGTTATATAGAAACTACAGTTTTATTTCTCTTTTAATGGGAGGACCGTTAATCAAGAATGGAATGGGGTTCATTGTTACCATTGACGCGCTAAGCGATGGAACTCCATAATTGTGAATAACTTGGAGTCAGTTATAAGCCCAAAACTTGTTATGTGTGGTGAACTAAATGTAGTCAAGACTAATTATACTTGTTGTGCAAGAATGAAAAATAAAAAAATAAGGGAACTACGTGTCATTTAATATAGATCAACTTATACCTTAACTTAAGATAAGACAAAAAAAAAATGCAGTCAAATTGTGACCTATTCCCCAGTAGTGTCACAAGTCCAAGTCGAAACTTGCACTATGACCCCACTCGGAATAAGTTAAGATTATTTTAGAAATATAATTAGCGGATTTAGAAATGTAGGTTCAATCCATTAATAACAGAGAAACGAGCAGCTAAAGCAAAGGGTCTTGCTCACATGGCAATATAGAGACGACTACCACTGATGGAACCTAACAAGGATATACCCAGGCTGATCAAAAAGGGAGATAACACAAACAAAACTAAAAATTGATGCGATTTATTGTCTATATATATTTGATGATTATTTCTATTTTCATATGCCGTGACAATATAGTGAGGTGGAGTCTAAATATTAATAAATGAAATCATTCAATAAATATAAAATTATTAAGTGTTATCCAGTGGTATAAAGGGCTAACTGAGTAAGGATCCCTAAGAAATCCCAGCTCGGCAGTCTCCCGGAAATCCAAACTCAGCCGACCCCATGAAAATCGTGGGAGCAACTCATTACGTTTATTTATATAACGGGACATAACTGATTCACCTCTGGGCGTCAAAATATGATCACGGCATAACAAAAAAACTAAAACTTTTCATCTACCCACCCCAATAATAACAAATACATTTATCAAAGTCCACCCCCTTAATAATAATAAAGCATAACTACCACCTTAATCAAATCCAATGCATACTCGAAAGCAAATTATTTTCATTATATCAATTACCCCTTAATCCATAAGCACAATATTCTATTATACTAACTACCACCTTAATCAAATCCAATGCATGCTCAAAAGCAAATTATTTTCATTATATCAATTACCCCTTAATCAAATCCAATGTATAACCATAAGCAAAATATTATATTATAATAGCTACCACCTTAATCAAATTCAATGCATACTCAAAAGCAAATTATTTTCATTCTATCAATTACCCCTTAATCCATAAGCACAATATTCTATTATACTAACTACTACCTTAATCAAGTCCAATGCATGCTCAAAAGCAAATTATTTTCATTATATCAATTACCCCTTAATCAAATCCAATGTATAACCATAAGCAAAATATTATATTATAATAGCTACCACCTTAATCAAATTCAATGCATACTCAAAAGCAAATTATTTTCATTATATCAATTACCCCTTAATCAAATCCAAAAAGGATGTATCTATTCCTTACACTCTCAGGCAGTGAAAACTCTATAAACATCGGTCAAAGCAAGAGGACGACACTCTCAGATAACCAGTTATCTACCAGCATTAATGGACCATGATATAATTCAGAGCGTCGTGTTTATTTGAGTTAGTCAGACTCTTCAGTATAATCGGTCGTGTATGAAACACAGGGCAAGAATACGTACACAGACGCATTTGAACATGAATTATTTACTGTTTGGAAAAACAACAACAACAATAAAGAGCGTTGTCTCAGTAAGGTAGTAAGCCTCGAAAAATATAGTTTGATAATTGTGTCAAACAACGTCGAATTACGTTTACAAAGAAACATTTGAACTTGAATTATTTCCTGTTTGGGAAAACAACAACAATAAAGAGCGTTGTCTCAGTAAGGTAGTAAGCCTCGAAAAATATAGTTTGATAATTGTGTCAAACAACGTCGAATTACGTTTACAAAGAAACATTTGAACTTGAATTATTTCCTGTTTGGGAAAACAACAACAATAAAGAGCGTTGTTTCCACAAGGTAATAAGCCTCGAAAATATGGTTTCACAATTGTGACAAACAAACGTCGGATTACGTTTACAAAGAAACATTTAAACTTGAATTATTTCCTGTTTGGGAAAACAACAACAATAAAGAGCGTTGTTTCCACAAGGTAATAAGCCTCGAAAATACGGTTTCATAATTGTGACAAACAAACTTCGGATTACGTTTACAAAGAAACATTTAAACTTGAATTATTTCCTGTTTGGGAAAACAACAACAATAAAGAGCGTTGTTTCCACAAGGTAATAAGCCTCGAAAATATGGTTTCATAATTGTGACAAACAAACTTCGGATTACGTTTACAAAGAAACATTTAGACCCATAAATCTATGATGAACCCATCGGGAATAAATCAGCAAGCAAAATTCCAGGAGTTGGTCATGTACTGACAGATTCGAGAGTAAAGGGATTATCAAAGCTTACGAAGTTGTAGGAACTTACCCACCCGAGGGAAAAAAAACGATGCACCTTTCAACGATTGCACATTTCCTTTACATGGAAACAACAGAGCGTGATATATAATTGAACTAATAAGAGACATCATAAAAGTTTATTTGACATAAAATTTATCATAATTCCACAACTGCTCGCTTTTATCTTGGCTAAATTTTTTTGGGGCCGCATTTACCCAAATACCATACCAGAATAGAAATGACATTTTTACAAATGTACGTGGTTCGTATCACACACGATTTTCGTTACTTCCGGTATATGTTATTTCGGCGTAGCGCGAAATTTCCCAACGATAATGTAAACAGAAATGGGGGGTAATTCTATTTGAGAAATTAGAAACATCATACAAGTTTATTTGACATAAAATTTATCATAATTCCACAACTGCTCGCTTTTATCTTGGCTAAATTTTTGGGGCCGCATTTACCCAAATACCATACCAGAATAGAAATGACATTTTTACAAATGTACGTGGTTCGTATCACACACGATTTTCGTTACTTCCGGTATATGTTATTTCGGCGTAGCGCGAAATTTCCCAACGATAATGTAAACAGAAATGGGGGGTAATTCTATTTGAGAAAAATTAGAAACCACCATCAACAATTATTTGATATATAGACTCATCGCATCCTTCCGTTTGAGTATTATATAACTCCTAATAACAAATTTCAAAAAGGGTTGACAAAGCAGACCAGTCTATAAAATTAAATTTTTCCACACCCCTGTACTCATCGTAGTTGTCTATTCTATCAGATTTTGTATAAACTAAATAAAATAACAAATTAAGAAGGCTGGCATGCAATAATAATGACCTTAAGATATGATAGTGGTGCTGGTGCAGGAAGAGAGTAATTTTGCCGCCAACGACGATGAGTACAGTAAATTTACATATGGTTTAATGACAATGTTTTCGAGGAATTCTGTGATGAGTCTAAATTCTCGATTGAACAGATTTATCTATATGGTCTCAACCTTTGTTTGACGGTATGCGCAAGTAAGATAAATTGACAATTGGACATCGACGCCCTAAGTTAGTCCAAAATTACAGTCATACCATGGTCCAGTGTCGCGACGGTATTCCGTTCCCCATTGACACATTTTACACTTAACAACGTCCGATATAGAAGTTTATGCCGGATATACATCGGTGGCTAGGGTACACCATTAATATAGCGTAATATTATCGCGTTTGTAATGGTTATGCATATCAATTAACGCAGGGAAGTATTTTAAGCCCGAATACATTCGGACAATACAAATTAGCTTGGAAAATTAACTTGGTCGAACATGGAAAATTAAATAAAAATATTGTCATCTCCCCGAAACTCACGAAATAATTGCCACCCCCCACCCCCTAAGAAGAAAGTTTAGCAACACATACCTTAGTCTTTGGAAATTCAAGTCAACTGCCGATTCACTAGAAATCTTTTCCTAAATAGCGCTTCAATGACCTTCGCGAGCCAATCGTAAATTACATGGGTTCACCCGAGATTCCTGTTGTCAATCACCGTGAGTGAACGACGCTTCACAAGCTATCGTTCAACTGAGCGTGCATTCACCCGTGAATTAATGATTGATCTCGTCTGACCACTTTGATGCGACAAATTAAAGATGTTTAGTCAATTCTCGCTCGAATATTTAAAGAGACAATTACCTTTCCGATTTAATGCGACAACCCATGTTTAAAGAGCCTTCACTGATTTACAATACAATTGACACAAGGCAGAATTGTTACATAAACCTCGATTTGTGTTAAAACCCTCGATCGAGGTTCTTCGATACCATGTGACCACTGGTCAAAACATACACCCATGATATAAGGGGAAACACTCTAAACCAAATATGATACTAATGGAAGTAATGTAGTGTAAGTGATATACATGTAGGCTACGGTAGTGTGGAGTATTTCACAGTGTTTCATCTTACACCCATGGGAGGCCAAATTCACATTTAATAATTAATTGTGCTTGAGCGCAATCAAGCACAATTAATTATTAAATGTGAATTTGGCCTCTCATAGGTGTAAGATAAAATACTCCACACTATATCACCAGTGGTCACATGTTCTCGAAGAACCTCGATCGAGGTTGTTTACACAAATCGAGGTTTAGTACATCGATTTTGTGTTCATCTACATCTACATCTACTTGGTACTCCATCGCCCTCAATGTGCTGAGGATTATGTGGAGGCGCATGAGATTTAAAAACATAAAAGCATATTTTTTTGGTTATTTTGATAATTTATTAAAATATACTGGAGCTTCATACTATTTAGAAGCTGTCTGTTTGTTTACAGGTGGGAACATGTGTTTTGTGAGTTCGGATTTGAAACTGTCCGTGTTGTGGCAGTTTAAGAATATGTCACGGGGGAGTTTGTTCCAATTTATGATTGTGCGTGGAAAAAAGAAAGCTTCGAGATAGTTTCTGTCAGCTTTAGCAGTACGGAGGAACTTGTGGCCCCTAGTAGGCACAAATGGTAGGGAGATGTCTACATCTTGATGGCGGATTTTGTAAAGCATGACTAGAGAGGAGAATATTCTTCTTTGTTGGAGGGTTTGCCAATTAAGTGTGTGGAGCAGATCAGTTATGCTGTCTCTGTCGTCGCTACCATAGTTGTATCTATTTAGAGTGTAGCGTGCAGCCCGTCTCTGTACAATTTCTACTTTCTCTGAGAGGTACTGCTGCCATGGGTCCCATATTGAGCTACAGTATTCTAGTTGTGGTCTAACATATGTTTTGTAGGCAAGGGCTTTTGTTTTGTAGTTTTTTGTTCTCACGTTACGTCTTAGGAATCTGAGGGTAGCATTGGCTTTATTTGTGATGGTAGTGATGTGGGTTTTCCATGATAGGTCATTTGAGATGGTTACGCCGAGATATTTTGTAGTTTCTGTTGATTTAAGTAATTGGTTATGGAGTGTGTAGTCATGGAGAATAGGGTTTTCTCCCTGACCTGGAGAATCCACATAGTCGATCGTCCGGATCAGTGCGATTTGTGTGATAATCCGTTCGCTGAGTATTATGATAAAACACAACATAATCCAGTAATCCACATACATGTAGGAGAACGCTCACACGTGTGTGATATATGTGAGAAAACATTTTCTCGATTGGCAGATTTGACAATCCATAAGAGAATCCACACAGGCGATCGTCCGTATCAGTGCAAATTATGTGAGAAATCGTTCGCCGACTCAAGTAGTCTGACGAAACATACGAGAATCCACACCGGCGCTCGTCCGTATCAGTGCGATGTGTGTGAGAAATCATTTGCCCAGAACAATAACATAATAAAACACAAGAGAATCCACACCGGCGATAGTCGGTATCAGTGCGATGTGTGTGAGAAAGCATTTGCTGAAAACAGTAAACTAATGAGACACAAGGCAGTACACACCGGCGATCGTCCGTATCAGTGCGATGTATGTGAGAAATCGTTCGCCGACTCAAGTAGTCTGACGAAACACAAGAAAATCCACACCGGAGCTAGCTCACATGCGTGTGATATATGTGAGAAAACATTTTCTCGATTGAGAACTCTGACTACATATATGAGAATCCACACAGGTGATCAGCCATTCGAATGTGATTATTGCGAAAAAGCTTTCAATCAATTTGGAAGTCTAACTGCCCAAAAGAGAATCCACACAGGTGATCGTCCTTATCATTGCGATGTGTGTGAGAAATCATTTGTTACTCCATCCCATGTCACCTCTCATAAGAGATCACACACCGGCTACCGTCCATATCAGTGCGATTTGTGTGAGAAAGCATTTGCCCAGAACAGTTACCTAAGGAGACATATGAGAATCCACACCGGCGATCGTCCATATCAGTGCGACGTGTGTGAGAAATCATTTGTTACTCCATCCCATGTCACCTCTCATAAGAGAATCCACACCGGCTACCGTCCATATCAGTGCGATGTGTGTGAGAAAGCATTTGACAAGAACAGTTACCTAATGAGACATATGAGAATCCACACCGGCGATCGTCCATATCAGTGCGACGTGTGTGAGAAATAATTTGCCCAGAACAATAATCTAATGAGACACACGAAAATCCACACCGGCGATACTCCGTATCAGTGCGATGTTTGTGAGAAATCGTTTGCTGAAAACAGTAAACTAATGAGACGCAAGACAGTACACACCGGCGATCGTCCGTATCAGTGCAATATATGTGGGAAATCGTTCACCTCACAAGAACATCAACACAGGGGGTAGCTCACACGAGTGTGATATATTACAGTGCAAACAATGTACACTAAAACATTTGCACTGATGCTTATGGAAAACATTTACAGACTGTAACATCCATCAGGTCAGGCACATCCTTTGTTTGTCGACTATTGTTGAAATCGACACGATGACATGTTATGACTGAAATGAACATCCTGAGTATCTGAAGCGGAGAACTCCCCCAGCACGCCAAGTAATATAATGTTTAGTTTCAGTTCCATGCACTCTCGACAACATGTATAACTATTTTTAATTACCCCACCAAACATAGGTCTTATGCATGTGAATCTTATTTGGTGGGAATCTATAAAGTGGTTTTAAACGCTACATGCAGAAACCCTATGTGATTGTTTTACCTTTGGTTCGTTAATTACGCTTGGGTATGATCACATTATTAAAATTGTAGGACGGTAATAGGCTATGGTAAATAAAGTTCATGTTTAGCGTCATCCAGTATTCTAAGAATTCAAGATAAGGCCACGGTATGGGAGACTCGCATATATAAGAGAATGCATTGGCACTGTTTTTTCAAAAATTCAGGAAGTTCCAGTCATCACCAGATCACCAACATATGAATTAATGGAAATCAAGTAACTAACTACTCATCAGCGAGTTTGTAGTTTTCAGAGCGTATGACCATATTAGGTAAATATGGATATCGTCGTTTTGTTAATTCGATACAAGGGGCATAACCCAACATCATATTAAAAAACGCATTCAAAAACATTGTCATACTACATCTGTACCATGATTGTTTTTGTGACGAAATAACAAATCTCGATCCGTGTGAAAGACTAATCATGATGGCACATGATAAGGAAGTCAACTGACATTTGATTGGTCTAAATATGTTTAGGAAGGGGCGATTGAGTGATCATGTTAATGCCATTTAAAATGCACACGTGTTTCTTAATTAACTAAACTAAGCCGGCGAAAATGGTTACAAAACGAATTACATCGGGAGGCTGAAGGATTGCGGTAATGTTGCTACGAGTGGCTGTGCACTTGAATGCGCGATCCAGTAGTTTCCACGAAAATAGGGAAATTATGGATTTAGCAGTCAAATTCAACTATAATAGTTAAATAAAAACTAACATGCTCATTCTTGTCGGATGGTAATTATGCATGTCTACGTACAGCTACATGTATATTTTATAATATTGTTATTTTCAGTATATATGTGTTCAAAGCTATATTTGTCTGTATTTGAATAACGCAAACATGTTTTAAAGATGGATTATCTGTTTAAATGACAAATTTGAAATAGTTGCGTGGGTATAAAATAATAAATATGAATTGAAGACCCCTGTCAGGAAACGCTTCTATCAGTTAATATTGATATTTTACTATGAAATGAGATGATTAAACGCGACATTGTATTGTTTTAATTTTAGAATAGACCATTCAGGTGATACCATATAGCGATATAGATCATTAGGCTGTTCCCATAGCTATGTTCCGAACGTCAAATGTCCCAGATTGATTGTATTGTTTCATTCAATTCAATGGATAATACAAATGTCATTATGACTTTTCACCACAACCCGGACTCGTAGAATAAAAACACATACTGTACACACCATTGTATAATAACTTTATAATATAGAGATGTGCCTAACACATACTGTACACACCATTGTATAATAACTTTATAATATAGAGATGTGCCTAACATTGTATAATAACTTTATAATATAGAGATGTGCCTAACACATACTGTACACAACATTGTATAATAACTTTATAATATAGAGATGTGCCTAACATTGTATAATAACTTTATAATATAGAGATGTGCCTAACATTGTATAATAACTTTATAATATAGAGATGTGCCTAAGATTGTATAATAACTTTATAATATAGAGATGTGCCTAACATTGTATAATAACTTTATAATATAGAGATGTGACTAACATTGTATAATAACTTTATAATATAGAGATGTGCCTAACATTGTATAATAACTTTATAATATAGAGATGTGACTAACATTGTATAATAACTTTATAATATAGAGATGTGCCTAAGATTGTATAATAACTTTATAATATAGAGATGTGACTAACATTGTATAATAACTTTATAATATAGAGATGCGCCTAACATTGTATAATAACTTTACAATATAGAGATGTGCCTAACATTGTATAATAACTTTATAATATAGAGATGTGCCTAACATTATATAATAACTTTATAATATAGAGATGTGCCTAACATTGTATAATAACTTTATAATATAGAGATGTGTATAATAACTTTATAATATAGAGATGTGTCTAACATTGTATAATAACTTTATAATATAGAGATGTGTATAATAACTTTATAATATAGAGATGTGCCTAACATTGTATAATAACTTTATAATATAGAGATGTGCCTAACATTGTATAATAACTATATAATATAGAGATGTGCCTAAGATTGACTAAAATTCCAACCACATCGACTGTGTCATTTTAAATAACACAACGGCTGGAATACGCACAAATAACACAACGGCTGGAATACGCACAAATGAATATTTACTGATTGTATTATTAACGCCACCGGTGTACTCTGTGCTTGAAAATATAATAACCACTGGTGCAATGGGGGATTAGGTCGATGTAAAAGTAAAAATGGGTCGCTTGAAAAGCTGTAGTCTTACCCCGAATGCTCAATAAAATAGTCCGACACAGATTAGCACATGTGCTGATATTGATAATAACCACACCGTTTGGAAAGCATGCGATCGTGTGGTAATCAAAGATGGATTTCGACGAAATTTGATACTTAGGGGTACTTTTGTCCTGGGAGTGTTTTGGACGGGTCAAATCGTGACCCCGACTTGACCTTTAAAACAGTCAAATCGGGTAAAACGGACGGATTTCAACGAAATTTGATACCTAGGGGTAGTTTTGTCCGGGAAGTGTTTTGGACGGGTCAAATCGTTACCCCGACCTGACCTTGACATTCAAAATGGTCAATTCAAGGTCAAATCGGGTAAAACGGACGGATTTCGACGAAATTTTATACCTAGGGGTACCTTTGTCCGGGGACTGTTTTGGACGGGTGAAATCGTGACCCAACCTGACCTTCAAAATGGTCAATTCAAGGTCAAATCGGGTAAAACGGACGGATTTCGACTAAATTTAATACCTAGGGGTAGTTTTGGACGGGTCAAATCGTGACCCCGACCTGACCTTGACCTTCAAAATTGTCAATTCAAAGTCAAATCGGGTAAAACGGACGGATTTCGACGAAATTTGACACATAGGGGTACTTTTCTCCGGGGAGTGTTGTTGACGGGTCAAATCATGACCCCGACCTGATCTTGACTTTCAAAATAGTCAATTCAAGGTAAAATCGCGCCTTTCGCCGGAAAGGAGATGGGAAACAACCTGGACGAAGTCGGGCCCACCAGCTAGTGTAATAAAAAGCGAGACAGCTTAATTGAAGAATGTAATGTAGAACACGAGAAACGGGAAAACTTGATATATGGAAGTATCCAAATTTCCCACATGGAATTTGAAAGCTAGTTTATATTATAATTATATTATAATTTATATTTATGGCTAATAATATGATCTTGGTGGCGTTACCATTTCTGACTATGGTTTTCTTGTTGTTTATGCCAGCCATTGTTGAGTAAATCCCTTGTGACAGATATCACATTCATATTGAAACTCTCCCGTGTGGACCCTCTTGAGTTTCCCCAAGGGAGCCAGAATTTGTGAATGCCTTGCTGCACTGCCAACATTGGTAAGGTTTGACTGCGATGATATCATCCCAATATAACAGGAGTTTGGAACTTGATCAATAACTGCCTTAATTAGCAATTTTTTGGCCCAGAATTATGACAAAAACATTGCTAATTAGCCTAATTAATTACTTGATAAAGATTAAGGCAGTTATTCATCTCAAGTTCCAAGATCTATCGTCTTTCAAAATCATAATCCATATGCGGTGTGAAAATGTAAATAAATGAAACGAAAACAAAAAAGTTGTGTAAGTTTAGCCATGCATTTCGTTATAAAACGTTTCAAATACGACAACATTTATTATTTGTGTACATCTTGGAAATGTTTAATTCATTGGGGCATTGTCTTCATTTGGATATTTATTTACTATTCTTTTGTCGGCTTTAATGCCATCAGTGAAAAAAAAGTGTTCTCCGAAGCGAGTGCGAAGAAACTAGCGTCTCTGGTTACTATACAACGGACTACAAATATCATTGCGCTGGTACTCTTGTGTCGTTTTCGCTGCACTCCTTATGAGAACATAAATATGACCAGTTTCTGAGGAATCTCAGAAATCACAAAATGTTCCACAACTTTTCAATTCATTTGTTTGTGCACATTCTAACAATATCATGTTTCTACGCTGTTATCTCAAGGGGACTTTGTAGAATTTGTATTGAACAATAATTTGAACACCCGTCTACGAGTGGTACATCGATCTGTGGAATCTCATAAATCACGTAAACCTTCCTAACTACACTGAGACGAGTTGAAGAAATATCATCGTTTTTCTCACAGGGACTTTACATCATTTGTATACAACCATTAACGAGCGGTCTCTGTGGATCTCAATTGTCACGTAACGTAACGCTTCGTAAAACTTTGTAACATAACTTATCGGTACACTCAGACGAGTTGAAAAATATACTGCAGTTTTCTCACAGGGACTTTATATCATATGTAACAACAGTCTACGTGGTCTCTGTGGATCTCAGAAATCATGTACGTAACTGCATGGATAAGACAGATAACGCAGTGGGGGGGGGGGTATTTTGTACCCTGTGCCAATGCATTCTCTTATATATGCGAGTCGACCATATGTCGCCTCGCATATATAAGAGAATGCATTGGCCTAACAATTTTTTACAATTTTAATAATTTTTTCTTGTATTCTTTAACAATTTTATAATTTCACCCATACAGAGCCCCAGACAAACATGAGCAGACGACACTCTTCTATATGCTTCTATATATATGTTAATTTCATGCTTCGTAACATATCGCTGCATTGAGATGAGTTTTAAAAATATGCTGCGGATTTCCTATGGGGTCTTTAATTATATCATTTGTAAAATTTACCAGTAAGTTAACACTGCGTAACATATCATTGCACTGAAAGGTGACGAAACTGCATTTTTAACGGGAACTATTGTGGGGCGCTCGGGCTCTGTAACCTGTACTCGGATGTAGTGTAGGGGCAGTCTCTGGAATGTCAGAAATCACGTAAAGGTTAGTAACATATCGCTACACGGAGACGAATGGAAAACATCTGCTGCGGTTTTCTCACCGGGTACAATGTTTGTGAATGTTTGTAAACAATAATTTAAAATTTCATCATAGTATATATATAAATTGTTGACATGTTGTGCCCATAAAATTATAATGTACGGTACCATGCATGCACATGTGACGGTCTTACTCTTACCAATATCACAGGAGTTCGGAACTTGATCAATAACTGCCTTAATTAGCAATTTTTTGGCCCAGCATTAGGACAAAAACATTGCTAATTAGCCTAATTAAGGCAGTTATTGATCTCAAGTTCCAAGATCTATCGTCTTTCAAAATCATAATCCCTACGCAGTGTGAAAATGTAAATAAATGAAACGAAAACAAAAATATTGTGTAAGTTTAGCCATGCATATCGTTATAAAAAGTTGCAAATACGACAACATTTATTATTTGGGTACAGCTTGGAAATGTTTAATTCATTGGGGCATTGTCTTCATTTGGATATTTATTTACTATTCTTTTGTCAGCTTCCAGGCCTTTCATGAAAAAAGTAGCGTCTCTGGTTACTATGCAACGGACTACAAATATCATTGCGCTGGTGCTCTTGTGTCGTTTTCGCTGCACTGATAACATCTCGACTTAATGTAATTATGCGATATAATTACATTAGCTTTCATAAACTCAATGGGAATTTACTATAGAGAATGAAGTGGGTGTAATTATTATATTTTAATAAAGTTGAATATTACATGGACTGTGGTTTAAAGATAATTACAGTTTAGCGTGATTCCCCTTATCCCAGAATGGACCAGATCAATACTGGCGATGAAAGACCGATGGTCTGTTTGAGTTCAAATTTAGACCGATTGGTCTAATATTTAAAGAACGATAGGGGGTTTCTAAGAAAATCCACAAAAGAGAAGTTATTCCACTAGTAGTATTTATACTGTATGTAACACAACGAGTGAGAGAAGTGCAACACCCGGAATCACGAGGCTGACTAACCAAGCTTGACGTCGGCAATCATAAAAAACGTCTAACGACAAGGATATTACTGAAAGTCTGTCTTGTTCACACAAAGTCTTGTTCGGGTCACTTGTACATATCAGAAAAATATGGGGTCGGCAGGTATAGGCTTAAACTTTTATTTTTTAATTGGTTATTTTATATGTTGACCTACATGTGTAATCCTTTCATGATGGGAGCTGCCTTAGTGTAGCATTAGACCTTTCATGACTACAGCTTGCTGAAATTTTGCGAAAACCTGTGCCAATGCATTCTCTGATACAGGTATACATATATGCGAATTACCCATGGGGCGCCTTGCATATTTTTAGAATGAATTGGTCTAACAATATTTACCTCGATCTTGTAAGCCAATGCTTTCTCCTAAATATGCAAGGCACCGATACTCTCGCATATATAAGAGAATGCACTGGCATATGAACTTTAATGCTGCACCAGCACAGTTCCCGTCATGAAAGGGTTAATGATGTTATGCCAGTGCAATCAACAAGGGTTAGCCCCCTCCCCATTGGGATAATCTGCAATGTAGCCCTCGTGTCGGGGATCGTAGTCCTTCTGACTGTCCTTGTACCTGGGAAATCTGGTGGTTGGAAAAAAGGTTTATTTATATTTATATTCCCATTCCTCAAGCGACAACACCGGAGATGATATTAAATTATGTGTACATGATTGAGATTCTAGAGGCAACATATATATATGTTAATTTCATGTACAGTCCATATTCTGATTTAATATACAGTTTTATTTTAGAGCTGACATATACATGTACTGGCCATTATGAGAAGCTTGCAGACTATGTCTTGTTATCAAATAACTTGATTTGGTGTGGACCAAGTTTACAATTTCAATATACAATGGTAAGTGTTCATACTGGTACAATATTTTCAGGACATTGATATTTTCCTATGGTCAATTAAGTTCATGTTTAATGGCTTCAATGCCAATGGCCACATTTGTTTTTTGGTACAATAGAAAAAGTTAAATTTTATAAATTATTGGCACAATGATCAGTTCATTGAAGTGTCCCCTGTGAATATACAGATATTTTCATAGTATGGTTTAATACCTGGTTCAATAATATACTGTGTTTTTCATATATTGAGAACTTTGCAATTGAGAATGACATTGTACAATAGCGGCATATTCAATAGTCACATCAGAAAAAGTATGTCAAATTATATGGGGATATCCTCATCTGGGAAACAGAATCTCTTTAATTCTTCCCTGCTTGCATGCGCTGTTGTATGTTAATTGTTTCTAATAGACATTTTTATTTGGTGCTACTGACATCAAATCCAGTGGTTCAAGAAATAGAAAGTCCACGACAAGTGTTCAGACCAACTATTTATATTTTGAATAAGTTTTCCAGCAACATATAATACCAATAGTAATTTTACATGGTTGGGGATCCAAAATTCAAATTGGGCATTTCCTTCTAAAGATTTTGGTATTCTAGTAGTCTTAGTGTGTACTATTATATGCCTCGTAGAAATTAAGAGCGTTTCAAGTACTTATGTGCTGAAATTATAATCCTAGTGTAATGCTAGCACATGGCATGGCTGATTGTGCAACTGATAGTCACTGATGTACTACTATAGCTCACTTGGGAAGTTCAAATGATTAGTTCAACAAACAACATTATTTTAGGTGTTTGCTGAAATTATTATATGAACATTCCCTGCATATGAATGAATGGGAATATTTTGTTTTCTACACTTACGTCACAAGTTTAAAACTTGGGAACTTTTTGTATATGTTCTGAAAAAAACAATTCATGTAGTATATTTCTTAGTTGACTCCTGTTCCTAAAAGATGTTTTTCACAGTAGATGAATGTCCCATCTCAATATTGCATGATTGAGTTGACTTTGAAGAGCCAATTTTACTTTGCGTCGCTTTCAATCATGGAATTTCTCCCTAGTAATTAATTTAATATTTATGGCGATATTGGCTCTCAAACGTCATTAAAATCATGCAATATTGAGCTGGAACCAACCCCTACTGAGAAATAGATTATTGAGGAACAAGAATTAACAAAGAATTAGGCCCGTGTTATATGTCGAGCCAGACATGGGTCGCGCCAGCCTAATCAGTGTGAAAATGACAAAGTCCAAGATAGCTCGACTGAAGCACGACGTATCAAACCAACTGGCTCATCAGATTTTCTCTGGCACGACCCGATTTGCTACACGCCTGGTGCCGACGTGCTACACGTCTGTGACTCGAGGCTGTTTTATATGACGTGATAATATGATTAAGAGAAAATCACTCCCAATTTAGGACCCCTTTTGCTGAGAGCATGCGCTAAGTCCTAGCGCGACCCGTGTCTGGCACGTCGTATACAATAGCGTCGGGCCAGAGACGTGCTGACTCTTGGACTCAACGTTGTCAATATACATTGAAGGCAATGGCACCCTAAATCTAGTTGAATAAGAAGCTATCCAACAGTCAATCAACCGTTGTATGTCCACACGCACCTATCTACGTTGTGTGAAAAGTTGCATGATAATTTTGTTGGATACACTTTTAAACAACGTTGCATATATATCTACTACCAACGGTTGTATGTTAATTATACAACGTGTTGGATGAAATTTCACACAACACTCAATCAACGTTAATTGCCCACAGCACATATCTACGTTTATTGAACTGTTGGGTGTTGGGTAGAGTTGGATGACATTTGTTGATTAGAATGTTTACCCAATGTTGATTGGAAAGTAAAATGGGACAAGATGTCGTGGATAGCTTTGCCGGTATAGTATACCTTTGTTATAATTATTCTTTGTACGAAACACTGATTATGTAGGATTTATGTGTTGAGTGTATGAGTGTACTACTTTAGTCAAATTAGTGCCGTCAGCAGTTGTGTAAATTTGTAAACTTCAAAATTTAGCAAATATAAATAAATATACACTCAATTCATAAAGCCTACATAATCAGTGTATCGGGATCGTACACAGAATAATTATAACAAATGTATACTATACCGGCAGAGCTATCCACGACGTCTTGCCCATTTTCCAGTCGCACAGGAGTTTTTTCACGCAGTCGTTCATCTTGTTTTGAAATATTTGGAGCCAAAAACTCGCATGCTCGCCCGCACCGGAAACGCGCTGCTATTGGATGACCCTGTCACGTGGCGGTTTTATCCAATGTGATATGAAAGTAATACCACAGAAGACAGTTCACGCAATCAGTTGTGTACATCGTACTAAACTGTTGAATAATAAGTACACAGCAAATTCGCACCCAACGAGTTGTATACAACGTTCGTCCAACTAGATTTAGGGTGGGTAGAGTACGCAGTACTGCGGGGACATTCGTGTATCGACTCAAACAGAATGAACCTTATATTACATGACCATGTTAATTTTATCGGCACTTTGTTATAATTGTTCTATACTATATAATTGATGCTTCATAATATAGACTATTTTTTTAAATAGTATTTTTTATACAATGTACTTTCTTTTCAGGTTGTGATAACGGGCAGTAGGGATTCTAATGTCAGAGTGTGTGCGGTATGAATATGCGACTTGAATGTGATTGTGCAGCTTCTACATACTTCATCATGGAAATAACGATATGTTATTCATTAACTTTATCTATGTCAAAATTATACTGTGGTATACGCATGTGATACGGTCTGGAATGTTCACTTTTTGGGGCATAGTACTAGTAAACATGATGCTGAACAATCAAGAATATTCAACAATAATCCGTGAAAATTTTCTCCGTACCTTCTCCTACTGACATAATTATGGCAAATGGGCCAAGGTGTCAATCCTGGGGCATGTCAATACAAGTGGATGTGTGGTCAAACTATTTTGTGTGACTTAAGGTACTGGAGTAATTTTAACTATCAGTGGGTTGGCACATTGGATAATATTGAACAGTAGCAGGTGCCAGAGGTGGATAGTCTGTGCTGCTTATTTCACTGTTCTTGTTACAATGGGTGAATACAGATGCGAGACAGTTATGGCAGAAAGACAATGACAGCCTAACTATCATTTCTGGAGAAGTTTGAATAAATGTTGAAAATTTTATGAAGCTGTGTGTTCCTTTTCACAATAGTTTAGTATTAATCAAAGATGTTTTTCCTCGATAAGTTATACTTAGATGCAAGTCTGCAAATAGTGTGTCTGTCATTTGCAGAATGAGGTACCACAGAGGTGAATTTAGTTATGTTATCCCGCACAGCGGGCTAGAATCACCAAATTCACCCTCTGGGGACTTCATTCTGCTTAGGTCTCATCTTCTAGGAAGTATCTTTAGTCTCAAATTAACATTGTTTTTTTTGTTTGTTAATTTTTCCACTTCTCTTCAGTTTGTATATCCCCTAATTTGCAGAAGATAAAATGCATAATCGACGTGACTAATTGGGTTAACATCACCAACTTCAACTGGAGAACTTCAATCTGATACTAGATCTCCCACAGCAGTTGAGGCTTAATCAGAATGAGGTCCCCCAGACGGTTAACCCTTTACCCAACAGAAGGGCCCTGTGCCAATGCATTCTCTTATATATGCGAGTCGACCATAGGTCGCCTCGCATATATAAGAGAATGCATTGGCTTAACACATTAAAAATTATAAAATTGTTAAAAAATGTAAGAGAAAATGGTAAAAAGTGTTAAAAAAAGATTTTTTTTAGGCCAATGCATTCTCTTATATATGCGAGGCGACCTATGGTCGACTCGCATATATAAGAGAATGCATTGGCACAGGGCATAACTGTAACTATCACAATGTGGTCAAGGAGCCGGTTCCAATGATATCCATATTTGTATGGTTCTATTGAGACAGACCGAAGATATTTTAGGCTGTTGAAGCTTTATTTGGCCGGTTTTGGCCGGTTTGTTGGGTAAAGGGTTAAATTATGACGCTATCCCGCACAATGAGCTAGCATCACCCCATTCACCATCTGGGGACTTCATTCTGCTTAGGTCCAATCTTCCAGGAAGTGTCTATAGTCTCAAATTAACATTATTTTAGTTACTTTATCCCATTCTCTTCAGTCTCTATATCCCCTAATTTGCAGAAGATAAAATTCATAATCGAGGTGACTAATGAGTGAACATCACCAACTTCAATTGATACTACGGGTAGGTCTCCCATAGCAGTTGAGGTTTCAGCAGAATAAGGTCCACAGAGGGTGAATTGGGTGATGCTAGCTCACTGTGCGGGATAGCTAGCGTCACTAAATTCACCCCTTTGGTGACCTCATTCTGCAAATGACAGACACACTATTTAGATATACTTACATGTATAAACACATTTATGCAGAGTTTCATCTGTCTCCTAACTTATGTCATGATTCTAGTAGCCTCACACACAGAGTGAAATTACATGTACGATCTGGAAATTATTGACAGCGCTTGAGCAGTATATAAGTTTCAAGGAGTTAATAATTTTAGTAAAAACAGAGGTGTAGGTTAGAAAACTTATAACTTTGCCTGTCAAGCACCAAAAGACTATAGTGATCCATAACGTGTGGTGGTCGTTGAAGTATAATATTTTTTATAAGCTTAACACTGACAGTGGAGCTCCGGGGACTTGTATTCGCTGTAAACACATCGATGTGGGATCGAATTGTTTATTAGCAAAGTCAACATCTAAGTTGCAACATGCCATACAACGTATTTACACAACATTATACAAACAATACACAACATACATATACATCAATAAATGAGTTCATCATATTATATGATATTGATAATAAATACAAATAATGCTAATACATTTGGGAATGTTTTCTGAAATGGTTTAATTCATATAATATTTACATTATATATAATATAATGTAATACTTGCTTCATGGTAACTATATAAACGCTAATTTTAAGAAAATGCTCACTCTTTTCAATATACTTATGTTAAGCAGTGACAGCAGTCTGTAGAATTTATTTCTGTTAGGGTTTTCCCAGTAATACTTCGGTATATAGGTTTCTCGACGATCGTTGAGTTCAGTACACAAAATAACAAAATGGTATTCATCACATACATTTTCGCCACATAATGGGCATTTCGTGTCTTTACATGTATTTTTATTCCATCTGCATTGCTCTACCGGTAGTCTGTGATTGGCTGTTCTAAATCTCAGCTAGATGAGATGGCATATATACTAAGTATCGGCTCAATCTGACAGAATCCTTTATGTTTCGATAAAATATGGCACGGCTTGAAATAGACATATTTAGAATGCCGAAGAGGCAGCATGTGTGTTGCTCTATTAATTTCGCTTTCATGTGTTTCATGTCTGTCTTGCATATTGTCCTCCGAGTCTGAGAGGATCACGGTATCATCTGCATATAATAAACACAATATATTTATAAAACAGCCAATATGTTCAAAATATTTCTCATCAAAATAGTTCAAGTTTGAGATTGCACAGTCGCTCAGAAAACTTTGTATATCGTTCACAAACAAAGAAAATAAAAGAGGTGACATTGGTTCACCTTGAAATAAACCAATCTGGCTGATAAAGAAGTCTGATTGCGAATTACTATTTTTCACACATAATTTTATATTGTCGTACATGCTTCGTATTACCTGTAGTATCTTACCGTTTATATCTGCTTGCATAAGTTTCAACCATAGAGCATCTCTCCATACGTATCAAATGCTTTGCGGAAATCAATAAAAGTACAATAAATCTTCCGTCCGCTCTGTAGGTATACGTTTATTAGAGCATGTAGAATAAATATATTATTTACTGTTGAGTGACCCTTACGAAAACATGTCTGAATTTTATCTACTAGGTCATTGTCGTCTGCAAACGACGATATTCGATTATTAATAACGGATGTAAACAGTTTAGCAAAACAACTTAGAAGGGTGATTCCTCTATATGATTCAGGTAAATTTGGGTCCCCGGATCCTTTGAAGATGGGTTTTATCATCCCAACAGCCCATTGTTTCGGAAAATGCCCACTACTCAGAATGAGATTAAAAAAGCGGACATAAATACTCATCATTTCACCGACCGATTCTTTGATATATTTGTTCAAAATTTGGTCCGCCCCTACTGCCTTACCATTCTTGAGCTTGCTTACAGCACTAAAATATCTTCTTGTGTTATAGGTCTATTTAGATGCGACTCGTGATTTTCGTTAAAGTCCATATCGACATAGTCGGAAATATCCGATTCATCATTACAGTCGTTTAGGTTTAAATCCTTAAAGTACTCCTCGAATTGTTCTATTGTGACGTTTCCTCTGCATTTTTTGGTCTGGCTTTCGGAACACATTTTGTCAAGTCTGTCCCAGAATGACTTACTTAGCTGCATCTCGAAGTTCTGAAACTTGCTTTACTCGCATTTCTTTAATTTTTCTATACATAACCCCTCTGTACTTCGCGCAATGTTGTTTCATTATATCTTCATCTATAATAGATTTTGTTTTATTGTACTCACGCTTTGAATGGTTAAATTGATTCCTCAGTGTTCGACACTCACCGTCAAACTAGGCTTTGTCTTTGCGCATATTTTCCCGCGTTTTATTTTGATGTTTATAAGTTCCCAATATCGCAGCGCGTCGCCGGTTATTGAGCCTCCACATACATGTAGCAGTGGCTTGGCCGCTTTTGATTGACGTGCAATTGTCGATTGCTCGCTGTTTCAAAACCCGCGCCAAGTTGTGACACTTGGGCAAGGTCGCTCGTACTGTATCGGCTTCGCGTCACTCATGCGTTAAAAGAGTACCAGTCAAGCTGATGAGTATCAGAGCATGTTCTGATCAAACTAGAGCCCCGTCAGGGCATTACATAATACAGCAGACATACCCACACTCCACATTAGACTCCAAACACTAGCGGCAAACAGTCTAATCAGACTACAAGGCAGCACCCTAATCGACGAACTAGAACTCAGGAAGACACTGACCAAAAACAAAACATAAAAACCAGGCCGGTGAGTTCAGGGATCTTTCTGGCTCTGCCGGGATATTCCCCCTCAATAGTCACACCAACACTTCCCTAACTTAATAAACACTCGACAATCAATAAACAAACAATTATACTTATCTCGTAAGAACTGAATAAACACGCGAGGTCGATCAGGGTATTAACACAGTCCAGACACACGGATGGTAAGTCTAATAATCAAACTCTCTTCCAGCTAAACACGGAACAACACCCCGAACAGGTAATTCTACCAGTCATCCCCACAGGTAATTAGTAACTATGTTTCAGAGGGCTCTTTGATTCCTACTGCTCATCGGCAGGCGCACACAGTGGACTGACCACGCCCCCTGCAGTAATGCAAGCCCTCAATAAAGTCCAACGCTATAACGCAGTATAAACAGCACATATTGTACTAACCCATTCATGCAAAATCCGCATATCGACCTCCCAACAAGACTAACAACAATATAAAAACGTTGGGTGGCGGCCTCACGCACTAGATGGCTCCTTTGGGCGCTGATGAATGTCCTCGGGTGGCATGAATACGCTTGTCGTGGCCGTAGTATAAGCTATCGAATAATGATCTCTTCCAAAACTACTAACAACTACATATACATATAAAAATTTGCAAAATACACGCTTTCACCCGCGCTTATGGGAGGACGGGTGGGACATAATTATCGTAAACACTACTTGGCACTCCTAACCTTCAGAGACACACCAACCAAAACAGTCTGGCCTCAGCTGCTTCCTCATCCGCGATCGCACTACACAACCACGTCAATGGGTTCTGAAACTCGCACAGGAGTGGAAGGCGGGTATTGAACCATCAAGAGTTGAGGAGCCCCAACCGACCTCAAGTCAACCGGCTGGCATTGCACCATCTTCCTAGAGTTGAGCCCGTAGTACAAGCCCGGAATTAAACAGACTAAGGCAACTGGAGTCCATGCACCTATTAGGACAATAAGTACAACTCTTCACAACTCAAAGCAATATATATATATCAACGCATACAACTCACACAGAGAAATCAAGGTAAGTCTTCTCCGTCGGTCCTAGTTCGGAATGGGGTGGGGCTTTGCTTCTTGCTTTGGTGGCATCCACCCCATGCACGGTAGGCAAACAGGTATATATCAATCTCACAAACTCTACAAACGCTCTTCAGCGGAATTACGTCATTCAAACGTGGGTTGTAGGAGAGGGCCGACTGCCCATTCAAATCTTCCCAGATAGCATCCCAAACTTCAAACTCTCGATCCATCAAACTAGAGCAGCGCCTGCAATGGCTGCAGCCGGTTCATTGGTTGCCTTGTACAAATGACTGGGGTAATATTGTACCAAGCGTTGTACCAAGGTTTCAGACATCGAATTCAGAAAGTAGCATATACCATTTTCATATGATATATGCTACTTTTTGAATTCGATGTCTGAAACCTTTGCTAATTTCACTCGAGAACACATTCTCAATTTCTTAAACTCAACTTTGATGTTCAGTAATTTTTGTATTTGGAAGTTTTATTTCGCTCGATCACACGCATGTGATATTGTTAATTTATTTCCAGTTTCTTAAATAGGCCATTTTCATATGATACATGCTACTTTCTGAATTCGATGTCTGAAACCTTTGTCTAAATTCACACGAGAAGGAAATATGAAGACACACATTCTCAATTTCTTATACTCAACTTTGATGTCCAGTAATTTTTGTATTTGGAAGTTTTATTTCGCTCGATCACACGCATGTGATATTGTTAATTTATTTCCAGTTTCTTAAATAGGCCATTTTCATATGATACACGCTACTTTCTGAATTCGATGTCTGAAACCTTTGTCTAAATTCACACGAGAAGGAAATATGAAGACACACATTCTCAATTTCTTATACTCAACTTTGATGTCCAGTAATTTTTTTATTTGGTTGTTTTATTTTGCTCGATCACACGCATGTGATATTGTTAATTTATTTCCAGTTTCTTAAATAAGCCATTTTCATATGATACATGCTACTTTCTGAATTCGATGTCTGAAACCTTTGTCTAAATCCACACGAGAAGGAAATATGAAGACACACATTCTCAATTTCTTATACTCAACTTTGATGTCCAGTAATTTTTTTATTTGGTTGTTTTATTTTGCTCGATCACACGCATGTGATATTGTTAATTTATTTCCAGTTTCTTAAATAAGCCATTTTCATATGATACATGCTACTTTCTGAATTCGATGTCTGAAACCTTTGTCTAAATCCACACGAGAAGGAAATATGAAGACACACATTCTCAATTTCTTATACTCAAGGAAATTTATTTCGCTCAATCACGCGCATGTGATATAGTGTAGGTAGTTAGCGTTTTGATCAATACAAGTCGGATAAAAGCGCCATTTTTTAATATCTTGTTGGACAGCATTTCTAGTCTAGGAATTTTCTCAAGAACCAACTTTTTGACCGACGTAGAGCCGGAAATTTAAGATGGCGTCCAAGATGGCCGCCGGTTTGACGGTGGTACACCTAATAGTTTTGCTTCTCAATTTTATATATTAAACATAACGAATTCCACCCTATTATATAAGAATCGTGGTTATCGAATAACAGATCCCACTTTTAGTTGATAAATGGCCACAATTATTCAAGATGGATGCCAAAATGGCGGCCAAAACATGGAAATGTTTGTTTTTTTCCTTATTTTTGTTTAAATACTTAACAATTTTCGAGATAATATAAGAGAAGATATCAACAATGTGTTGATTATTCGATGGAATAACCTCTGGAAGAGTCATGCACACTAAAGGCGAAGTAGTATAGTTTGTTCTGGTAGAAATGTGAGGTAGAATATGTGAGCAAAATTATTCTCAAACAGGGTTTCATTCTGTAAATGCTTAGAAATGAACCATGAATGGCTCTGATGTCTTCATTTCTATTTGCGACACTACTATGTGGTTGGATCAATTGAATAAAAATTTGAATATCGAGATCTTTACAAATAAAATATTAATTTAGTAGAGGATTTACTACGACATTAGGAAACGCCATAATCGTCAAACTCAATTTGGTTCTCAAAACGGGAACACATGGAATGTATTCTGCAACACATCTTCATCATCCGGCCTCGTATACAAATTACAAATACTTTACAATTTGAAAATGCACTTTGTTTTAATAAACTGAATTGAACAATTCACTTCTCACAACCACATCTGCTCAACTTCGTACATGGAAGTTTGCTTCTTGAACATTTTCACCTGGAACATTTGATTTGCAAACACATTTAATCAACACTGTGCACTCTCTAGCTGCTTCTGTGTTGTCATTCATACAGTAACAAAAAAACAATCAATCAATTCCATCCAGAGAAGTCAGGTGCTGGAAACTTTGCATCTACTGTGGGGCGTACAGTCCAGATACCAGCCTGATATATATAGCACGATTTTCATTTGTGTACCTCGTTGGTGATAAATGTTCAAGCGCTGAACATTTCATGTCTAGCTTCATGAACTGAGGTCAGGTTCACATATTTGTCATAAACAATCACAACGAAATGCTAAATACACTCAAATAGTGGTGATGAAACATCAAGAACCACACACGGATTCCTCGTAATTGGCATCAAGCATTATGTGAGCTAAGCTTTCCAAGCATCCCAAAATTGCGCTTACCTTTTATACCAAGGAAAAAGTTGAGTCGCATCCTGATATTGGATGGAATATTGGAAGTACAGTTGAATTTTTTTAGCCCATTGCACATATCAACTATGTTGTAGGTTACATGGTATTTAGACTTCTCGAAAGACTAACAGTTTCAAATATTTGCATTGAAGAAGCATAGCATGCAGATGTCCCAACATGATCACGATAATATATGTGTCAAAAGTGTGAACAATAATCGATGAATTATCGGTTTGTAGCATATGATACACTTACTGACACCTGACGTCGGGCTTGCCTATTCAATGTATATCGGCACAACGTTTATTCCATATGTCATGATGCAGCTCGCAGATTGTAGAAGAATTGACTTGGTTTTGGACAGGTAAATAGAGGGTAGTATCAAAACAGGAACATGAGAGAAACGTGGTAGCGGCATTCGATGTAAGGTTGGGGCTTACCACAAAAGTTCCACCGAATTTGAATGAAACACCACCAACAGGCAAGAATTGTTTGCATTGGTCAATGAATGTCTTTCGGCAAGTCTAAATCCCATGTTATCCGCAACATAGTTGATATGTAGAATTCAATTGGGCTCAGAAAATTCAACTGTGCTTCCAATATTCCATCATTGCCATGCGATATCATGATGCAACTCAACTTTTTCTTTGGTAAGGGTAAGCGCACATTTTTGGATACTTGAAAAGCTTACCCAGAGCTAACAGAATGCTTGATGTCAATTACGAGGAATCCTTTTGTGGTACTTGATGTTCCATCACCACTATTTGAGTGTATTTAGCATTTCGTCGTGATTGTTTATGACAAATCTGCGAACCTGACCTCAGTTAATGAAGATAGACATGAAATGTTCAGCAAATGCCGCGCACATGAACAGTTACCACCAAAGAAATCGTGCTACTAGTATATATCAGGTTGGTATTTTGACTTACATAGTAAGATAGATGCAAAGTTTCAAGCATCTGACTCACTGGGGGAAAACTGTTTCACAAGAATCGATTCTATCGCCTTTCCGGTTCTGTCTCTATCGAACTAAGTCCCGACTCTTTCGCGATTTAAAACAAATATTTCAAAGTTTTTACCGCCATTTATACACTAAATGTCAAAACAGAACTATTTTCTAAACACATATCCGTAGATTAGATCTTTGCTCGTGCTTATGGTTGATAATAATGCGAAATCAGCTATTTTTGTGCACACTTAGAGGCATGATGCGTTTTTGTGCATTTCCTATTTAAATTAAGCAGCAATTTGATAAGTTTATCGGTCTTGACACTTTTAGTTGGGCTGGAACATGTATCACTGTATGATCACTATAATAACCACATTTTCGATCATAAAACCTGACAAGTTCCAGCCCAATTTAAATGTGATAAAATCTGAGCATCAAACTGCTGCTTAATCTCGTGGGAAATACCCACAAATGCACGTCTCTAAATGTGCATCAAACTCAGCCGATTTTGCACACACAAAGACCTAATCTGTCGATTGTTATTGGAGAATACTTTCTGTATTGACATTCAGTGTATAAACAGCCTATCAAAACTTCGAATATTTTTAACAAATCGCGGAAGAGTCGGAACTTAATTTGATGGAGAAGGGGCCGGAAGGGTGATAGAATTGATTCTGGTGAAACAGTTTCCCCCCAATGTGACTCCTTCTGGTGGATATTTATTAACGATTCTATTGTTCCTGTATGGATGACAACAACAGAAGTGGCTAGAGTGTGCACCGAATTGATTAAATATGTTTGCAAATTGGTTTGTTCCATGTGCAAATGTTCAAAAAGCAAACTTCCATGTACGTAGTTGTGCAGATGTGGTTGTGAGTAGTGAATTGTTCAATTTATTTTTCATATTAACTGATCCCATCTTCACACCACATGGCCCCCTGGAATATATCCCAGCAACAATATAACATACACAATTTTACATATGCATATATATGCAATACATTGCACTAACGTATATAGTATTGATTCTGGGCTATTCGCATGATTATTTCATGTTCTGTTGCTGGAATAATTGAGGACACTATATGATACAAGGAAATAATATTTGTTCTTATTCCGAACTCAAATATACTTTCGAGTATACGGTTAAATCATTTTGTGTATAATTGGACATAAAAACACTGAATTTAAAGTGATGTGAAACACTCCGGTTGGGTGACCACTAGAAATGGAGAATAATCTTGCTCAACGTAGTTATTGTTATGAATAACAACCTAAATATACAACACACACCATCAGTCTTACATATTTATTAAATGCAATGAGTATCGATGGCGAAATCAGTTGCGTTATTTTATCGCCGATTGTTGCGTCCCGAATCGAGATGTAAATATTTACAATTGAGCGTAATTCAGACTCTGTTTTCTATGGAGTTGTATGTTCTTTGAGCTTTTGGGCGATGTTAGTAGAATGCGCCTGATTACTATAGTAATTAATCAGTTTCACACACACCGAACAAGTCCATAATATGTCTTTAAGTATTGGTAATTTGAATACGAGGACTGGTGATGAAGATATGTTGCAGAATACCTTCCATATGTTCTTGTTTTTTTAGAACCAAATTGAGTTTGATGAATATGGGGTCTGTTGTTTAGTGTTTCCTATGTTCGTGGTAAATCCACTACTAAATTGATTTTTTATTTGTAAACTTCTCGACATACAAAGTTGTTTTCAATTGATCCAACAATATAGTAATGTCGCAAATAGAATTGATGACATCAGTGTCATTCGCGGCTGGTTATTAAGCATTTACAGAATGAAACCAGTCTGAGAATAATTTCATTCATTTTATATAGCACAAATTCTACCTCACATTTCTACCAGAACTCTTCAACATAAGTTATCCTATCGAATAATGAACACATAGTTGATATCTTCTCTTATATTATCTCGAAAATTGTAAAGTATTTTTTTTTTAAATAAGGAAAAAAACAAATTTCTCATGTTTCGGCCGCCATTTTGGCATCCATCTTGAATAATTGTGGCCATTTTTCAACTAAATGTCGCGGTTTTTATTCCATAAACACCAGTATTAGATAATGTGGGGAATTCGTTATGTTTACCATGTCAAATCGAGAGGCAAATCTATTAGGTGTGCCACCGTCAAATCGGCGGCCATCTTGGACGCCATCTTGAATTTTCGGCTCTACGTTGGCCAAAAAGTTGGTTCTTGAGAAAATTCCTAGACTAGAGATGCTGTCCTACAAGATACTAAAAAATGGCGCTTTTATCCGACTTGTATCGATCCGAGCATTTTTTGTTGCTAACTACCTACACTAATATTGCTAATCAGGTTTAAAAGGACAGCGCACCTCTATGTATGCCTTCCCATTTCTAAATTCTCTAGATTATCACCGACCTCACTAACACTTAAAACTTGAAAATGTCAGAACCTGGCCGCATGCGTGTGACATGGCGTAAACAATGTACGATTAATATTGTGATTAATATAACATTTGCATACATATTTATATAACATGTATATACATGTATTTGTCATTTGAATATATGCTCTCCTAAATTGAGGAGGTTAACAATAAACTTTCAAATCTAAACCGCCCTATTTACAAAATTGTATTTGTAGTTGTTATGTCTTGTGGCAATGTCATTCAGTTGCTGGATATGGTGTCGACATAAGTATTATTTTGGTTAATACCTTGCTTGTAATTTAATTCGCGAAGTATTATTTTTTGCTCAGTTTTAAATTTGCACACCCTGATTCATGAGCATGGCCAAATAATAATTATATTTTTCACTGCTTATGGCCATGTTATTATGCCTAAATGATATCAACAACAATTTATAAGCTGCTGACTTCAGAAATGTCACGACTCAATTTGTAGTTCATACATGCTGTTTGCATTTATGTATTTTGTTCAAATTAACAATTGCATTTGGTTATGTGAATCATGTATTTTGGTTAATTTGAGTTATTGGGTTGTTTGGTTTGAACAATATATTGTTTGTGGTCTTTCAAACAATTAATTTTTTATTCTGACAAATATATTGATCAAAACAAACAAATCAATATTACTCAAATTAATCAATAAAATTGGTTGATCCACTTAAACAATTGCAATTGTTTAATTTGAACAAAATAAGAATCCGACACATTTGGAGTGATTAAATTGTTTGTTTCGAACATTTTTTTTTGTAACAAACAATTAGGTTTAAGAGTGTAAGTCGTTGGATGTTCATGTTATTGACTGTCGGAAAACGATTTGGTGTATCATTTAACAGTTTTAGAACAGTAGTAAATACAGGTCAAATATTATTTTGCGAACATTGTCCAAGAGTTTATATATGCATGACGGTGTTTGTGTGGAGTGCCTTTTTGTTTCTTCGCCGAATGCTAACGGTTGTCATTAACCATATCTCGTAGCATCTCATTTTCTTCTGTGAGGTATTTTATTTTGGTTGTAAGCGCCTTTGATAAAGCAGATTTATGTTCGTCCGCTTCAGCTATTTCTTTATTGAGGTCTCTATTTCTGTCCTGGAGGTCTGATATCTTCGATCGCACTTTATTTAAACAGCCGTTACCATAAATTATGACACTTTATTAAAAATCCTGGTCTGCAACAATGATTAAGGAGATAACTGCAAATATTTGGAGATATCTTCAAATATATAGAGATATCTTCAAATGTATAGAGATATCTATTCTAACAATATTTATAGATATCTCCAAATCATTTAGAGATATCTCCAAATATTTAGAGATATCTTCAAATATTTAGAGATATCTTCCAATATTTAGAGATATCTCCAAATATTTGAGTATGTTAATTTGGCTGCTCGTTGGAAAACGATTTGGTGTAAAAATTAATAAGTTTTAGAAAAGTAGAAATTACAGGTGAAATATTATTTTGCGAATGTCCAAGAGTTTATATATACATGACGGTGTTTGTGTGGAGTGCCTTTTGGTTTCTTCGCCGAATGCTAGTTGTCATTAACCATATCTCGTAGCATCTCATTTTCTTCTGTGAGGTATTTTATTTTAGTTGTAAGCGCCTTTGATAAAGCAGATTTCTCTTCGTCCGCTTCAGCTATTTCTTTATTGAGGTCTCTATTTCTGTCCTGGAGGTCTGATTTCTTCGATCGCACTTTATTTAAACAGCTGTTACCATATGACACCTTCAATCGAAGTCTCTTCAGTTCTTGGTTTTTATTAAGAATCCTGGTCTGTAACATGTTGTTCTTTTTCTCTAGGAGTTTAATGTTATAATTGAGATCTTTCTTTACCTTTGGAAGGATTGACCGACAAATTTTCTTGGAGAGTGTGACATTCAGCTCTTCTATCTCAGCTTTTTTTTCTTCCAAATCTGAAGCGAGCGAAGAAGCAACACTTCTGCTGACGACTACTTCACGTTGTAATATTGCATAATCAGCAGGAGGTTCAAAAGTAGTTTTCTTTCTTGTAGTCGGAGTCGGTAGATTTATCACTGATGACATGAAATTTTGCAACCCTTTAGGATGGTGTTTATTGTTTTTGAACTTCTTATGTTGTATTTCGAGCCTCCGAATATAACACTGGAGTGAACTTTTTGAGTGGCTGTACCCACAGGTACATGTAACAAATATTTTATTACTTACTATAAAAAAAGAAAGGTATGCCATTCTGGCGGCCAAATTTAAATTTGGTTTGCCGCCTTGGCCGGCGGGCGTTAATCTGCACCGATTTAATTCGGGTAAACGGCTAAATATACAATAACTTACGTATACATGCAGTACAATATGCGATTACCACTGCATAAATTGCTTATTTCCTTGTTCCAATCAAAAGTGTATGTATTTGATATCTTAGATGATTTTATATAAGTGACAAGTCAATATTTTGTCCGTATATTCACAGTGAATTGTAGCTGGCCGCTGATTGG
Source organism: Siphonodentalium dalli (assembly GCA_032622095.1). NCBI lineage: Eukaryota > Metazoa > Mollusca > Scaphopoda > Gadilida > Siphonodentaliidae > Siphonodentalium > Siphonodentalium dalli. The sequence continues at coordinate 297,280,065 of CP136063.1, forward strand.
TTGAAATAAAAAAATACCTCTTTATTTTTTTTCCGTATGTCACATGACTTTTGTTGATACACAAAACGACATGCTGTCAAATATGGACGCTCGAAGTTGCAACCAGGAAGTAAGTTCAAATTTCCCGCAAATAATCCAGAAATAGCTCGGCCAATCGGTGAACATCAATAATTCACTGCGGGTTCAAGATGAAATACGGATGGATTCCCGATCAAGGTGCAATGTTTTATCGTTGTAAACAGTTAGTAATACCAAATATTGTCAAATTCAAGCAGAGAGGGCACAAGGTAGCACATTTCGTATACTAATGTGTTTTTTAACGTAAGTCATAAAACATTTTGCCATTTACCCGAACAAAATCGGTGCACATTAACTCCTACACGGCCGAATCAACAATGGCTGCTCAATCTTGCCACCAGATTGTCAGGCCTTCTATGTATATAGTATATATATAAAAAGAAATTCACAAGCGCCTGTGGCTGTACCCACAAAACTCCATTAACCAATTGGCAGTGTCAGCATGACCATTGCTTTTATTATAATTTAACACATCGGAATTGGTTAACTGTTTCATGTTGACATCAGACATATCGTTAAAAAACTTTCCTTGAATCCAACCTTTAGTTTGTACTTAAAAAATGCGCGTCAAGCTTCCAATTCGTCCCAATAACATCGATGAAAATGTTGGTATCAAATAACAGAACCGTTTATTGAATCGTCTTTGGAAATGCAGTGCACTTTGTCTGCATCTGCACTTGAGAGTAGGATCCTTCCGGGTATAAACACGCTGTGTGGGTTCTGGGTCAGTATCAGTCCAGTATGGTGTTTGAGTGTTGAACGATATTGTCTTCAGCATTGAGTCACATGCGCTTTGTTTAAGATGGTCCCATCCTCAGAAATAATGAGTGTGAGTTGTTGTTGGTTCCTTTGAAGGGACACACTAATAGTTGTAGTCCGAGCCCGAGTCAAGTAAAATGTGTAGTTGGGATTTTCAATTTCGTTTATTGTCGTTAATATAATTCCAATAGTGATGAATTTTGGCTTGTGGAAAGTTATGCCAATTACAAATAAAAAAAACTAAAAAGATAATTTGTAAGTCTTATATTTCAACTTTTATCGACATTTTTCGTTCTCCAGCACACTAAAAGTTGTAGTTGGAATCAGCCGAACCAGCCGCCGAGTCGCTAATTAGCTGTTAATTGCTATTGTTAGGCGGCTAATTGGATTAAGTCAGTGGTGGGTCACATGAAGATCAAAGGGCAAGTAGTTGGAATAAAAACAAACAATGACTTAAATTGTTTATTAAGCAATATATGAAGGTTTAGCAATTTTAAAGATTACTCTTTAGGAGAAAGTGTGTGGCCCTGAAAAGTGCCGTTTTTTTTATCTTGACTTCCATCTTCTTCGCCATGAACTGCACCTGAAATTATAAACTTGAAAAACATTAATAACACCTGAAATAAAACGTGATATTAGTACATTATTAATATATTATTTACATATTAATGACACTATAATAATCCGACTGATGTCTAACTCGTTTTCCGATTCGTTTACCAAGGAGCTACACGTTCAGCGTGCGTCACTAATGGTGACTGGCCTCAAGGTGAGTTAGGCATCAGTAGAATTATAATATATATCAACATTTAAATAATCATGATTAGAATCCTACTTATGTCCTCGTTTTCCGATACCAAGGAATTCCACGTTCAGCGTGTGCCACTAACGGTGACTGACCCCAAGGTTAGTTTGATATAAGTAGGATTATACATGTATCGTAATATATATCAACATTTAAATAATGACATGATCAGAATCCTACTGATGTCCTCATTTCCGACACATCTTTAAAAAAACACATTCCTGTGCGTGATATATGATCACACTTGTAACAACAAGTAACTGTATAAAGAGTACTTTGATTATATTTCACTATAAGTTGCAAACACTCTTAATTGTCTTAACTCATAAATCCATTGATTTGAGTCGCCAACATATTCCTAACAATAGCAATTAACAGCTAATTAACGACTCGGCGGCTGGCTCGGCTGATTCCAACTACAACTTTTAGTGTGCTGAAGAACGAAAAATGTCGATAAAAGTTGAAATATAAGACATACAAATTATCTTTTTAGTTTTTTTATTCGTAATTGGCATAACTTACCACGAACCAAAATTCATCACTATTGGAATTAAATTAACGACAATAAACGAAATTGAAAATCCCAACTACACATTTTACTGGGCTCGGGCTCGGAGTCGGACTACAACTATTAGTGTGTCCCCCTTTGAATCCACATTGATCAGCGTTGTGAGAGCGATAAATAAATAATAATAATAATAAATAAATAAATTTAGTTTAAAGCCGTAAATCCTCATAGAGCTCTTAGGCTTTACATCAATACATATATAATGATGATTAGAACATAGTAAGAAATATCAATTATGTACAATGAGCTGCTCATCTGGCTACCATCAGTGGATCGGATGATACACACGTTGAAACAGATGCGTTTTAAGTTTAGATGTGAACATTTTGAGCGACTGGGGTGCCCTCAAGTGAGCAGGCAATTTATTCCAGAGAAATGGTGAAGCCACGGAAAAGGCCCGGTCACCAGCTGTTACGAGGTCACCCGGTACAAACACAAGGCTGTGAGAACTTTCAGATCGCAGAGGCCGCGGAGGAACATATCGAGAAATCAAGTCTGCCAAGTATGATGGGGCCTCGCTATTCAGACACTTGAGCGTTAATTTCAAAATTTTGAATTCAATCCGTTCCCTCGGAGGTAACCAGTGGAGCTCGCGCAATAATGGCGTGACATGATCATATTTACGGCTCATAAAAATAACTCGTGATGCAGATTTCTGCACATTTTCTTTTTTGTCCAAGATAGACTGGTTGCAGCCGTACAACAGAGAATTGCAGTAGTCCAGACGACTTGTAACGAAGGCATGTACTAGCTGTTGTGTGGTCTCGACGTCGATAACATTCCGCACCCTGCTGATATTTCTAAGATGGTAATACGAGGACCTGCACACTTGCTCGATGTGTTTTTCAGCAGACAGGTTCTCGTCCAAGAAATATCCGAGGTTGCGGACTGTGCTGGATGGCGAGACAACACTGCCTTCAATATTGAGACTATGTTTAGAACATTTTGAAAGTTGCTGTCGCAAACCAATATATATTATTTCAGTTTTATCTGCATTCAATTTTAAGAAGTTGATTGTCATCCATGATCGAATATCAGCGACACATCGTTGAAGCTTATATTTGGTAGAACTTGCAGAATCAAAATCCGGCTTAAAATGAATATACAGTTGTGTGTCATCCGCATAGAAGTGAAAAGATAATTCATGTCGTCTAATGATGTCGACAAGGGGTAGTACATAATAGTGTAGAGCAACGGCCCCAGCATTTATCCATGTGGAACGCCGAATTTAAGAGAAGCTGCTTTCGATGTGGAACCGGAAACGGCAACCCTCTGCGTACGGTCGTGTAGGTAGGATCGAAACCAGTCCAATGCGGTCCCGACAATCCCAAGACGATCGGAAAGTCTGTTTAAAAGGACAGCGTGGTCGATCGTGTCGAACTTTGCGCTTTAGTCGAGGAGCACGAGGCACGACACCTGTTGTTTGCCCATGGCTTGCAGTATGTCATTCTGCACTCGCAAAAGCGCAGTTTCAGTACTGCAAAATGACCTATACGCGGACTGGAAGACTTCTGCTGAACCACCCACTTTAAGGTGGTCGCGGACTTGCTTGGCGACCTCACGCTCAATAACCTTCGACAAGAAAGAAAGATTAGAGACCGGTCGGTAGTTTTTCAGCGTCTCCGGATCCAGCCCCGGCTTCTTGATGAGTGGTGTTACAAGAGCCTGCTCCATCGACGTTGGGAAAACGCCGGTAGAAAGTGATGTGTTAACTATATCAAGAATCCATGGCATCAGCGCAGGGAGACAGGATTTTAGTAACACAGTTGGGATGACATCAAGTTTGCATTGCTTGGATGGTGCATGCTGGATGGTCTTAGTAAGCTCCTCAGATGAAATCGATCGAAAACTATCAAGAATGGTCGGCAATGAAACGAGTGAGTCCGAAATCATACCACTATCAGATACACTGTCCAGAATTGACCGTATTGTATCAATTTTATTGACGAAGAAGTCAGAAAATTGATTCGCCAAAATTTCAGTTGACGAATGCTCGGGTAGTATCGGCTTCGGTTTACGATAGAGAAGTTTATCAATCACCTCCGACATAACCTTTGGCTTCGTTTTGTTATCAGAGATGATCGAAGTAAAATACGCTGCTTTAGACTAGATGGAGATGGGATGGGTATAATGTATATTAAAGATGGATTATCTCTTTAAATAACATTTTTTAAATAGTTGCGTGGGTATAAATTAATAAATATGAACTGAAGACCCCTGTCCGGAAAGGCTTCTATCAATTAATATTGATTTTATTTCGAGTATTTTATTGGGACCGTTTATTTGTCTATTTTTAGAACAGACCATTCGGGTGATACAATATAGCGATATAGAGCATTCGGCTGTTCATATGTCTACGTACCGAAAGTCACATGTCCCAGATTGATTGGTTGTATTGTTTTATTCCATAGTTATATGCGATACTGAGTAGGCCTATAATTAACTTTTATTTGTGACAAAATTGCACAATAACATTTCTGGTCTCTGTTAACAGTAACTACTATTGTTCGTTAGCTAAACAACCACACCTTTTTTAGACCAGAAAATATTCGAAATAAAATTAATATTAATCGATAGAAGCGTTTCCGAACATAAGTCTTCTTCGATTTAGATACAATATCTTATACCCCGGTAACTATATAATACATGTTTACAAAGAGATAATCCACCTTTAAAGCTATTTCTCCAGTAAAACAAACGGGAATATGAACCGAAGGCCCCCTGTCCGGAAGGCCTCTATGAATTAATATTGATTTAGTTCGAATATTTTCTTTTATAATGCGATGATCAAGTGGGACATATATTAGTTACTATTTTAGAACGGACCGTGCAGTCGATATCAGATAGCGATAGAGATTATAGGAGTTCTCCCATTGCTACGTCCTGAACGTCAACTGTCCCATGCTGATTGTTTGTATTGTTGTATTCAATAGTTATAAGCGATATAGACCATTTTGCGGATAGCTAGAATGATGCGCTAATACAGAGCATGTCAACACGTACTGCTAATGCCGCTATATATGCACTTGTTGGAGCAACGCCTATCCAAGGTGCAATAGACCTTAAAACCATATTATTTTTCATCAATATTGCAAAAACACACAACTCTGTTGAAAGAGAGCTAGCAATAGACAACTCATAAAGATGACAATAGCCATAGTTGGTTCATTCATGTCACGAAATTATTTCTAAATACTCTCTTCCTGACCCCTTATATATATATATTAGAAAATACACAAAATAAAGTAGATGCCGACCATTGGAAAATAACATGCAAAAAATCTGTACACTAATTCTGGCACAACAATAATTATACTGACTTTACTAACAAGTCATCCTTATCATTAATAAAGCGGCAAGATAACTCAACAAGTAAATGCCACGTAGTATGGGAATCTACAAAAGACTCACCTGCAGCAACTAAAAAAGCTATAATTAAAGTATGGCTAATGACTGACACATACCTTCTACAATATAATAGAAGTAAATTCAGTCAAAATCTGACTGATGCCTTATGTCCAATGTGTAATGATGACAATGATGATAGATATCACTTCATAGCTAACTGTTCAAAAACCAAATCGCAAAGAGACAAATATATACAAAAGATAGAGGAAATACTACCAGCAACAGTTATAGTAATAGAAAATAACAATATTAAACAACCAAGCACACCGTCACAACTAACTATAGACTGTACCAAGTTAGAACAATGGAGTTTAAATATGACAGTAAAGCTTCAAATAGAAAAAGCTGCAGGAAACTACCTCTATGCATTACATGTTCACAGAGTAAATACTCTGAAATCAATGGAATGATCAATGACAAAATATATACCGAGCTGTACAGGTATGAAAAAGCCATAATATGATCTAACAATTAAATAGATCATATGTATATTTGTTTTTATAAATATCAAGCTTACATAAAAGCAAAAACAAAACAAAACATGTAAATACATTGAACTTATTTTAAAGGTGGATTATCTCTTTGTAAACATGTTTTATATAGTTACCGGGGTATAAAATATTAGATTTGAATCGAAGACTCCTGTCCGGAAATGCTTCTATCGATTAATATTAATTTTATTTCGAATATTTCTGGTCTAAAAATGTGTGTTGCTTCAGCTAACGAACAATAGTGGTTACTGTTAACAGAGACCATAAATTTTATTGTACAATTTTGTCACAAATAAACGTTAATTATAATCATTATCGCTTATATATGTGGAACAAAACAATACAAACAATCAATCTGGGACATTTGACTTTCGGTGCGTAGCCAAAGGAACAGCCCAGTGCTCTATATCGCAATATGGTATCATCTAAAAATACACACATAAACGGTCCCGATTTAATATTCGATATAAAATCAATATTAATTGATAGAAGCCTTTCCGGACAGGGGTCTTCAGTTCATTAGCTCCAGGGAAGCTCTAAAGATTTACACTCTTTAGAGCTTCAGATTGGGTCAGTAGTGGCCGGATCTGATGCTCATACCCTTTCTAATTACAGGCGACAAAGGACTCCTGGTCGCAGATTCTGCTTGGTTCTCTTATTATGGTGACAATAAAGACAAGATTCCACCAAAAGTTCCGAAATCCGCGCCTTCATGAGCTAAAATAAAGACTTTTGTCATTTATGCAAAAGAAATTGTTGTCTGTCTGTTTACGGAAGCGATATTTCACCACATGTTAATGCTGTTTGTCATGCGCAGTTCAATGTTTCATGATGGTCAATAAAACGTGTACTCCACCCCGAAGACGACTGTTGGAAATGTGTACTTGGAAGATATTATGGAAAAACTAAATTCTTTTGCTAAATGTTATGCTACTATGCCAATTTATTACATATGTAATAAAAATATTACCGAAAAATTATCAACATATACTTTTTAATAGAATTGTTGCTTCGAAAATATACTATTTAAAACGTGTACTCCAAGCCAGAATGAGAAAAAGTGTAGCCGAGTTAGATCATGCTTTATTACCCACTTCTACAAAATGTTGTATTATACTTTCAACAAGTTGTAGAAATATATTGGTGATATGAAGTAATTATTTTATTCAGTGAAACATAATCAGTTCTCACATTTGTCATGCATGGTGTCAAAAATGACATAATCACATCGTCGCGCATTGATAGCTGCGCGAACTGTGTTTGTATTCTAACACCCATAAGGTTTGCTTTCGTGTGCCTATTGCGTATATATATACAATAACAACATTTGTTCAAAATAAGCTTTAGTTATCAGAATCGATTTACTGCAACAGACTAATGCTATAAACCAGTCAACTGTATGGTAAAAAAAAGTCTCAAAACTTGTTAGGCCTATTTATGAACAATAAAATGGCGATATATTATCACTAAAGTGTCACTAAATAGGTTATTATAATTAGCGTTTGTTTCGCTAATATGAAAACATGTTACACCTAAAAATATTTGCTTTTGGAAAAGAGCATTCCGTGTGAGTCTATTCCTGATATGGTATAAATAAATAGCGTTTGTTTCACTACTGTGCGAACAACGGACGACCAGATGATGGTGCAAGTTTGTAGCTGTTAGTGCAGGGGGAAAACCAGGACAAAGAAAACTATAACAAAACGGCTACCATGAAGTCTGCTTATCCCAATCCCAGATACAGGACGAGAGTAGGTACCGTAATTAAACTGAACAAATAGACACTGAATGAAAAAAAAAAACCGATATTGGCCAAATGTATGAGTCGGATCCGGAGTAGGGCAGTAGGCCTACACTTTTTAATGCTATTTCGATGTACACTTTATTATAATAGGAGAATGATTGTTTTGTTCAACTTTTAATGAAGTTAACAATGGTATAAGTATATATACCGTATAGTGATGCAATTATACCATATATCTTCCGAGTACCGGTACCGGTATACACACAATTTCCCCGAGTCGGCGTCAGGGCCGGAGTATGTCATTTTTTGACACCATGACAAATGTGAGAACTGATTATGTTTCACTGAATAAAATAATTACTTCATATCACCAATATATTTCTACAACTTGTTGAAAGTATAATACAACATTTTGTAGAAGTGGGTAATAAAGCATGATCTAACTCGGCTACACTTTTTCTCATTCTGGCTTGGAGTACACTTTTTAAATAGTATATTTTCGATGCAACAATTCTATTAAAAAGTATATGTTGATAATTTTTCGGTAATATTTTTATTACATATGTAATATATTGGCATAGTAGCATAACATTTAGCAAAAGAATTTAGTTTTTCCATAATATCTTCCAAGTACACATTTCCAACAGTCGTCTTCGGGGTGGAGTACACGTTTTATTGACCATCATGAAACATTGAACTGCGCATGACAAACAGCATTAACATGTGGTGAAATATCGCTTCCGTAAACAGACAGACAACAATTTCTTTTGCACAAATGACAAAAGTCTTTATTTTAGCTCATGAAGGCGCGGATTTCGGAACTTTTGGTGGAATCTTGTCTTTATTGTCACCATAATAAGAGAACCAAGCAGTATCTGCGACCAGGAGTCCTTTGTCGCCTGTAATTAGAAAAGGTATGAGCATCAGATCCGGCCACTACTGACCCAATCTGAGTCTCATACATGTGTATATCATGTATGTGACTCAACTGGGTCTATCAGTTCATATCTATTATTTTATACCCGCGCAACTATTTAAAATTTGTTATTTAAAGAGATAATCCATCTTTAAAGGTACGGTTGGCCTTGGCGGTGGGTATCCTGTGAAAATATTTCCACCCGTCAAAAACCGCCACAAACAGAAAGAACATCAAAATGTAGATAGACTTTGTCCGTATACAAATAAGAAATATCGCATAAACAGTATGTTATGGTCATATGTTTGACCATTGTTATGTAAACAACAGCATAAAAAGTTACTTTTCTGGTGTTTGTTTATATTATGATGGTAAACATAAAGAGCGTTCTTTGTGGGTGAATTCCTGATATGGAACGAATAAAGAGCGTTTATGCCATTTGTGTGTGATTAGCCAGCAGCATTGTGTTGTCTTCTGTAACACAATCAGGCTCTTGCTTAGGTAAAATATAGTAAATCTTTATGATAACATGCTGTTTACGCGATGGTCATGGTATATATGAACGGAACTGTAAGCGTTTTAATGTTTTTCTGTTTACGGTGTTTGGAACAAATATGAATATTTTCGACAATTAAGGCCGCACGTGCCTTTAAGCAGTTATTTTTTATCCAACACTACTATGATCTAATATTCACATTTTTGACCTTTCACTCCACCTTATGCTCTTACTATCTAGTTTTTTAATGTAACCCATCAACTTCAAATAACTGTGTCAGAAGCTGTTTTAATTGGAAAAACTTTTTTTTATAAATTGCTGATCATCTGTAAACCTAGGTCATTGTGCATAATACACAAAATTTCATAGACTAGTCTGTCAACCAGCCCATTATCTAACATATGCCATACCACTTATGTTAGTCTACTGGAGCAACTTAGTTCTATTTTACTAAACTAGCTAAAACAGGCTCCCTTTTGGGAGCCTATATTCAGCATCGGAGATACCTGTTTCCCCATTTGTTGGACTTCGCACACATTTTGATCTTAGACAGACCCTTCACTTAGTGGCAGCCCCTTTGTGCGCTTCAAGCACATTTAGTCATTGAAACATTTTGATCTAATATATATTTTGGGACTTCTGTTTGTTTGTTTGTTTGTCTGTTAGCTATGGCCGGGAAAACTGTCGGACGGATTGAGCCCAACCTTCCTATCTAAGGGTAAAATCACAGATGGAATGTCATCGCACCGCTTCTGAGAACGTCAGAGCATTCATTCTCCAATCCCCCACCACCGCAATGGGTAGTTCATGTGTTAATCGCGTGATAGTTAAAGATCGTTTGTATCCGCAGTGTAGGAAATATGCATGCATTTCCATTGCATAAAACTCGCTTCTACGAATCTTCCCAAGGCTGGCAAAATTGTGAATAAATGCGTTTGTGTCTCTTCGATAATTGCCTAATACAATTAAAGCGTGGAGTCTGTCCATTTTCCCATGAAAAATCGAATTCTACGACCACCGGGTTCGAGATATCTTATTATTTCCGACATCGTCATTTTTGTTACTCGAAATCACTTCGGCGTCAATTCATCCCTTGCGAGGCCTTCTAAAATTATGTCTTCACTTCCCAGTTATGCCCCCAGGGTGTGGACTATGAGGAGAGATTTATTGCAAGTCATAAGATATTTTTTATTGCCCGGGAACAATACTTATTAGTTGATTCCATCGATCGTCTTATGTTTCCGTTTTCGACGCATCGCGTAAATAATGTACTTGCACTAAATCGTACCTCTTGACTCATCGCCGAGAGGCTTTATCTGTATGACATCATAAAGGTGCTGCTTTGTTTTGGACGGGTAAAAACCGTCAAATCGTTACCCCGACCTGACCTTGACCTTCAAAATGGTCAATTCAAAGTCAAATCGGGTAAAATGCACGGATTTCGACGAAATGTTATACCTAGGGGTACTTTTTTTCGGGGACTGTTTTCGACGTGTCAAATCGTGATCCCGACAAGACCTTGACCTTCAAAATGTCAATTCAAGGTCAAATCGGGTAAAACGGACGGATTTCGACGAAATTTATATCTAGGGCTACTTTTGTCCGGAGAGTGTTTTGGACGGGTCATATCATTACCCGACCTTACCTTGACCTTCAATTCAAGGTCAAAGCCCGGACGAAGTCGGGTCACCTGCTAGTTTATATATATTTATGTATATACCAGACTTGGATACTTTCGGTCTTGTGAGAGATCATCTGAGTTGAAAGACATGCTAATTATTCACTAATTGGATTGATGCACTGATGACAGATATTTACTACCCATTGATAGTCACATTAATGTTTGAGACAGTTGCTCGCGCTTTTTCCATGCACACAATGATCTGGGCATTAGTTGCATCGGGACAAGTTTACTTATATATGCAGCAAACTTAGGTCATTGTACAGGATACACACAATTCCATAATTTCTAACCATTTCCCGATTAGTCAGTAAACCAGCCCACTATTTAGCATTATGCCTTAACACTTTTGTTATTCTACTGGAGAAACCTCTGTTATAATAAATGACAGTCACTATGCCAAACTTGGATAGTTTAGGTGTTGTGAGAGTAACAGATCATTTGAGTTGGTAGACATGCAAATATTTCACGGATTGGCTTGTTGCAATGATGAACAGTGTGATGACAGACTGACAGTTATATTCTAGCCATTGATAGTCACATTAATGTTTGAGGCAGTTGCTCTTTTTTCCATACACACAATGATCTTGGCTTTAGTTACATCAAGACAAGTTTATATATTTCAGTTTTACATTTCTCGAAGCTTCCTTCCGAAAGGTGTCGGGAAGGATTTTGTTTACCCCACCGCCCCATATGCAACATGCCATATAGCTTAATGCCATCTCTCCTAATGCCCATATGAGGTCCCAGTAACATAAATACATGTATGGAGTGTTTGCAGTTATATATTCTTATAATATGTTCTAAACTGTTACAAATGTCTATAAGGGCACAAAAGGTCTTTAGTAAAATATTTGCATGAGGGTGTAAAAAACACGTATTTTTTGCCCCTCGGGCCACCCACCACCCGGCATACCTTTCTTCAATTTTTTTACTACTACTGGATTGAATACTTGTAAGTTGCGACAATGTATGGAATGATGATGATCATTAATTAAATTCAGATTGATTGATAATAATATCTGTCAGATTTCCCAAATTACCGTTGGTCACACCTTTTGTATCAACAACTGGGAAGCTTTTATTTTTCCACCTACTCAATTTTTGTTTCTGCGAGACCGCCTCTAAGTTCAAATTGGAGTTAAGCATATTTCGCTGAGTACGCCGTAACTTGTAATGCATGAGGGCATCACTGCAACAATGGCGACTCACAGAGCGAAAAAACAAGTGCAATTTTGGACTACTTCACATATTGTCCCCTACAGACAAAAAGGCAATTATGACCCTCATGTTGGTCGTTATTGAAGACAATTCTGATCGCGACTGTGGTGGCAATACACGACAGTAGTTAGTAAATGACACTAAGGTACGCTACCTGACACCCCTACTCCCTAATATGGGTGGACTGGTTCATGGACTGGTCCAAAATATGGAGTGCTCCAAGCCACGCCTACTCCTTATAGGGTAATGGCGGGCAATTTGAATAATTAGGGATCAATGGGATTTGAAATTTGGCGGGGAAAACGTAAATAGAACGTGGGCAGTACTGAACGATGCAACGTGTGTGTGGGGGTTCTCAGGTACCGTTTTGTCTTAAGCAAGCCCGACACCGAATGATACAAGTCCCGCGAGGTCTCGAGTTTTCTCGGGGTCCCCCTTTAACAAAACCCCCCACACCACCCCGGCGAGTTTCGTTTTCACCGGAATTGACGATGTTGATTCGGAGAGGGCAAAGGTTCGGGGCGAGTCCATTTTAAATAGGGGGAGGGGGACGTTAATGATGCAATATGGTGCAATGAAACCAAAAAAAATATGTACTGACCGGATATTTAATGCTACCGTGTGATATTACAGAAATAGTGGTTTTCTATAGGTCATGGAACAGTGCAACGTGTGTGTGTGGGGGATGGTGTCAGGTACCGTTTTGTCTTAAGCAAGCCCGACACCGAATGATACAAGTCCCGCGATTTTTTCTGGGTGCTCTCCCCTCTTTTACCACCCCCCCCCCCCCACCCGGCGAGTTTCGCTCCTTTCCTTGCGCTCGCGAGTGATACAAGGTCGTCGATGGGGTTCTGTTTAATCTCGAAGTTGTTTGGGGTGGGTTTCCAAACCCACCCGTCGCCACAACAACTTATTCGTCCGCTTCCCCTCGAAGCCAACCACCCACACACCCATGCGACGTTTTTTGTTTGGTTCTGCTTATAGCATCGATGTGGGGGTACTGAGTGCTAAAATAACCAAGACGGGAATGGGGTTAACGCGATGCAGAAAAACACTCGCTAGTTTAGGGGGAAATGTTGTCTCACAGCGATAAGTGCATGCGTACGTAATGTAAGCATATTTGTGGCGAGTCTGGTGACTTATGCGTAAGCTAACGAGTGCCGTATAGGTTACACACAACTAATTATTTTCCATAGGCGACAGTGTTAACTAAAAGTCCCGCTGGCCATGGGTTTGACCTAGTTGAACTTCAAGTGGTCAATTTTCCCTTAGAACGTCATCCTCTGCACCAGTATGTGACAACAAACGCGCCCTTTTCGGTATTTTTTTCAAACGATAATCTTGCATTTCCACAACTACCCCATTTACTGCAAAAAAATCAGCAGCATAAAAATACCCAGACCCCTTCCGTAACTTCTGGACGCCACCAGACTCTTCCTGGACATCGATCGCCATATTTACGTAGGCTACGATTTTCTGTTCCCGATTAGGGATATTTCCCTCAATGATAATCAACCAATCAGCAGCCAGAATTTTTTTTTATGCTGACTCGAGTTTCCCTACACAAATTCAACAAGAGTAACACTATATAATTAGTTGTTTGTAACCTATACAAGATCTATCTGACAAGCGAATTATCTGCAGAATTAAAAAAGCTTGACAGCTCTGTGTGTATACCAGCGAGAAAATAAAACGCATGTGTCGATGTTTATGTTCTCCGCATATAAAGGCTACACAAAGGTTGTTGTTAGTCTGATATATAGCTTGGAAATTCGCAAATAATTCTTGTCAGAAAAAAGTGGGGAGCGGTCTATAGTCTATACTATGTGATATTTAATATATATACTTATCAACAAGAGAATATACACATGTATGTCCGGTTAATCCTCGTTATCAGAATCACTGGATGCGCATGGTGCGATTGAGTCCGCTCGGTATGTTAAGTTCACAGGGTTTTACATACAAGTTATGACCACTTACCGCACGGTTACATCTCCATACATCTCCATAAAAATAGTCCACATGACAGTTAATCCTTATATTTATATACATTTAGCGAAAAAGCCACTTTTGTAAATGTATTTAAATCGAAATGTGTATCGTGACAAAAACAGCACAAAATACCCAATAGCACCCTTGGCAAAAGTTAATACGAACAATTTCTCTTCATATTGAAACCCGATGATGTATTAAATCAATCCTGCGCGAGTCCAAATGCGCCCAAAACATTACGCGTTCGTCTTTCCAAATCCAATGACGTATCGATGGTGTTATGAGCTTGGTGTTATGAGGCGTTGCGCATTCACCGAGAAATAACTGCAACTAGCCACGTGGGCGCCGACCAATCAGAATACTGGATTTAGTGATGACAGCACTTAGTGTGTAAATATATATATATATGATATTGTCAAAACAGATGAACAAATAGCTGGGTTCGAAATCACGGGTTATGACAACTACATCGGCGTTATGAATGTTTATCACGACCGAATCATACGTGTTGTTGTTGACAGAATTATCTGGCAAAGGGGAGGGTTATAAGAAACGTTGTCTAGTAACGGGTCATATGTATCTGACTATGCAAGGTTGTAAAATATTGAAAGGAATAAGTATACAATTCCGTGAACAAATGCATAAATTTGTGAAGCCTATGTGTAGCTATAGCCGAAACAGAACATATGAGTCTACCTACCTTCGTACTGTTCGAATAATTTAACAACACCCTTGAGTTCCTCTTTCGTCTTGTTTTGTCAATTGTAGTTGGTTGTCCTTGTTTGAGTTGTAAAAATATTCGACTATATTGAAGTCCCAGGAATCGGTTCTCTTATCTATATGATATGAGTTTAAATCGATCCACATATGGTACCTGATAGAACAGCAACAGTTCCCAAGCCACTCTTATGTTTCTGCGATTAATACCAGACACTGGGTCAAAAATGTCGTGGGACAAACACGATCGCAACCATCACGTTACATATTATTTCGATTAACTACGTTAAAAAGGGTGGTTACCAAGGGGTAAGGTATTGTGAAGGTTAGGAGGTTATGAGAATGGGTGTGTGATTTCCTCATATTTCACAGTCAATGTGACAAATTCCTTTGTATAGACTATTAAATTGAAACTGTAAACTCATACTAAGTATTCGTTTGTTTTTCCAGTTGTTATAAATCTGATAATCACTGATATTGTGGTGTCATTACACCGGGAATGCATATCTGATCCGTGGGAACGAATATGTCTGCAGATTTCTGCTTACACAACATTCCGTCACCATAATATATATGTTTTTTACTCCACATGGGGATCACCGTAACATATGTTTTGTATCGAAGTAATCACGAATTTCCGGTGAGATTGTATTCCGTTTAAGTAATTTGAGTTACAAAACAACTACTCAGATCAAACTGGGGCGTCGTGGGGAAAGGACTGGGCTGACAACTCCAAAAATTTCACACAGGATTTCTCTATAAATACGACGATGGTATACGTGGTCTAACACGTACAACTTTCGACATTGTGAGTGGTTATTGGACCACCTTAACACGCTGACTTTCGAAACTTTCGGGATATTATAACTATGTTTTCAACACAAAGGTTTGTAACCATTTTCTCGCATTTTTGAAAGTAAAACTATCGTACTCTTGTGTTTTATATGTCAGCATATATTTCCACTCGAAACTGTAATAAAAATGATTGTATATGTTGCTTAACATTCTGATATATCGGGTATTTGCAGTATATGATATAAGACAGGATTACGATGCCAACTGGCGGAGAAAGCAATAAGGGTGGCCTTGCAACACCCATGTCTTCAGCACGAACTGTTCTTAGCATTCAGCGATGAGATAACCGGCTCAGATATTTTGGCTGCAGCTGCCAAGATTCAAAAGAACCGACGGGACTTTTAGCTGGACAGTCTTATGAATTTAGACGTTATTGTAGTACAATTACCAAGTGGTTCCGGAAAATGGGACAGTCCGGCAGAGTTCAATAAAAAATGTAGAGCTGTTATAAATGTTACAGAGGATTCTGAACTTCGTGATGGTATTATTCGTCGTCATCTCTGCTTACCAATAGCTCTAACTCTCACTAACGTTTATTTGACGAAACCTGACACAGACGACAAGGAAGTTGATGCTAGCTGGCAGAAAGAATGGTCGAAGTTGAAACGGAAAATGACTCAAGACAACAGAAACCTTCAGGCTGTGAAACTGTGCATGTAAGTCGGTATAAAACCGGACAAGCCGATGGAAATACCGGAGTTGGAAAAGTTTCAATTATTCATAAAGGACAAGATGTGTATCTGGGTCTACACAGATAACAAAGAGATTATATTTGATGGAAATAAATACGGGCTGTCGAGGGAGTACCTGATGTTGCCTTATCCTATACTGGAAACCATTATGACTTTATCAAGAACATCGCTGTGTTTGCGGACAAACAAAAAACATTGTTTCGATTGCAAAAAGGATTACTTTAATTCTCATAGATGCTCGAAGAGGTGTCGTATGTGCAACACAAAAGGATTCTGTGAAAGGGATTTTACCAAATCATGGAAATGTACTCAGTGCCAAAGATCCTACATGAATGGTGAGTGCTACCGCAATCATATCGAAACCAAGCAGAGTCAAGACTTCTGGGTATGTTCAATATGCCACCATGTCTATTTCAAAACATCTAGACTCTATTGCTACGACACCAATTGTGAACTTTTTTCAATTCTGAATTAACTTGTTTTTCAATTTGGCGGTGGTCATTTCCAGAAATATGGAGGGTTATGTCGTCTGCAAATGAAAGTATATTCAAACACGTGCTATTGGGCATGTCGTTGACGTATATGAGAAAAAGTAGCGGTCCTAAAATGTATCCTTGAGGCACCCCACAGCTAATATTGAGCATATTTGATTTTTCATGTTCGATTTCAACATATTGCTGTCTTCCCTCTAAGTAACTCATGAACCATGTCTTTGTTAGCCCCTAATACCATAATGGTCAAGCTTTTGGAGGAGTATGTCATGACTGCTTGTGTCAAATGCCTTTGAAAGGTCAATAAAGATTGCTAATGTAGAGTCTCGTGTATTTTTGTCGTTATTCTCGGCAATATGATGTAATAGATAAAGTAATGGGTGGGTTGTTGAGTGGTTTGATCTAAATCCAAATTGGTTTTCGTGGAGGATATCAAATTTTCTTAAGAACGGGTTTAGACGTTTATGCATAAGTTTTTCCATAATTTTAGAGAAAGCGAGAAGAATACTGATTGGTCTGTAATTTTCAATATTTTCA
The DNA here is from genome assembly GCA_032622095.1 of Siphonodentalium dalli. Classification (NCBI taxonomy): domain Eukaryota; kingdom Metazoa; phylum Mollusca; class Scaphopoda; order Gadilida; family Siphonodentaliidae; genus Siphonodentalium; species Siphonodentalium dalli. The sequence goes on from CP136063.1 coordinate 297,297,516, forward strand.
CGGGCACTATTTTTGTATATAAGAGATATAGCACAGTAGCAATGTTATATTTTTATGCCTCCGAAACATGCCGAGCATTGCCCTTTGAACATGCTTGGGGACTATTTTTGTATATTGGTACTACTCTGGAGATTTCATTTTTTTAGGAACGACACCTTGTTTGAAATATAAACTTATTATGTGTGAAAGTGCGCTTGCTGTTTCATTTATAGTACTTCTCATTAGCTTCATTGATATATTAGAAAAGTCTACACAACTTTTATTGGACATTTTGGTGCATGTATCTACAATCTCCGACAATGATGTTTCTGAAAGGAAGAAGTTCTTTTGGTTTTTTTCAGACATATAATCAAGAGGTTGTATATCCTGAATTTTTTCTACTTTATCAGCTGTATTCTGACCTATTGTTGCGAAATAGTTGTTAAATGATTGCGCAATAGTTGCCGGATCTGAAATTGTTCTGTTTCGAAATTTGAGATTTTTTGGAAGACTATGTGAACATGTTGATAATTTAAGAGCATCTTTTAATATGGTCCATGTTCGTCTCAGGTTATTTTTATTTTCTTCGAGAATTGAGTTATAGTACTGGTTTTTGCTCTTCCTTTTCAGTTGGTTGATTGCAATAAACCGTTTGTAATCCATGGTTCCCTTTTGATATATTTTTCCTTTGTTTGGTGTATCTGAGAGGGAAGGCTTGCTCATATGCTGATATATATTGTCCTATAAATTTCGCATAAGCTTGTTCTGCTGAATTGCAGCCGAAAACTGAGTCGAACGATAGACTGCCTAGGATTTCTTTAAATGAATTAAGATTTTTGTTCATTAATTATTTGAATAGGTTCTAGGGATTGTTGTGCTGAGTTAGTATAATTTTGATGTAATTCATTTTCAATGTAATACGTTGCAAAATGATCAGAGACATCTGATAATATAATTCCGCAGTCATATTTCCACTTTGAGTTCGTATGGATATGATCAATCAATGTTGCTGAGTAGTCCGTGACCCGAGTAGGTTTTGTAATCACAGGGAGGTAACCCCGCTCAAATATGTTATCTATAAATTCACCGGTTTTCGTATGATTATCAGAGTTTAGTAAGTCAATATTGAAGTCCCCAATCAAATATGCTTTAGTGTGCGATTCATTGAGTTTGACCATTATGGCATCTATGCAAGTCATGAATTCGTCGATATCTGCTTTTGGGGCTGTGTAGGTCTGTATATTACTTCTACCACATATGTGACCCGCCATATCAAATCCAGTCGTAAGTCAGGATTGTTTTACCCTGTGCCAATGCATTCTCGTATATATGCGAGTCGACCATAGGACGCCTCGCATATATAAGAGAATGCATTGGCCTAACAATTTTTTATCATTTTTTTAAATAAATGTTTCTTAAAATTTTTAGGACATAAAATAAAAAACATCCATTACCCTGCAGGGAGCCCCACACATATATAGAAGCATATAGAAGAGTGTCGTCTGCTCATGTTTGTCTGGGGCTCTGTATGGGTGAAATTATAAAATTGTTAAAGAATACAAGAAAAAATTATTAAAATTGTAAAAAATTGGTAGGCCAATGCATTCTCTTATATATGCGAGGCGACCTATGGTCGACTCGCATATATAAGAGAATTCATTGGCACAGGGTCAAAAAATCCCGACTTACGACTGGATTTGATATGGCGGGTCACATATGAGGTGTTTTTTTTTAGGATTTATTTCAACAAATAGCGTTTCTGCGACGTGTGGTATAAATACAGATAAGTCAGGTCTATTTCTAAATGTTATGCCATTTTTGATAAATAATCCAACCCCACCTCTACCATCGTCGTTATCTGGACGCGTTGCGTATTCGAAAGGTTGATACCCGGGTAACACCTATGTTTCCTTGATCCGGAATATTTCAGATAGGGCTATGACGTCGAAGATATTGTTGTTGTTTTGGATATTACATAATAAATCTTTTAATTAATCCCAGTTCGCATTTAGACTTCGGCAGTTAAGGCCTAATAATGAGGTGTCTTTCTTTGATTTTTTTTATATTGTCCCGGAATTGAGTGGGTGCATAATAATCACAAGAGTGATTCATGAGTTAGTATGGGTCGATTTGTTCATCACAGTCATCTCTCCAATATCTGTTCGTGAAGAAAAATTATTTACCAACCTGGTGTTCACCAAGATTTATTTCACCGATCATGACATTTACTGTTTTCCTTTTTTGCGTTATTACTAAAGCCCAATTGGTGATATTCTAGAGTTATGGAGAGGAGCTCGAGCATAGTTAGACATAGGTGGTTTGGATATTCACTATCAAATACATTCTGGATAAACATAAATAGAATATGGAAATATATTGGTGGGAAACGTTGCATTCGTTTGGTCCATTGTAATAAAATAAATCAAATATTTTGGATTTTCGCTACATTACTGGGGTCTATGTAATATAGACCGTTCATGTATATGTTTATAATGTATAGTTATTTACTATAACATGTATGCGGAAGTATGTCTATAGCACATAGTTAAGTTTGTTTTGGTTGTTTATTGATTATGATTTTTGAGATTCATTTTATTACTGTTTATTTTAGTAATGGGTTAAAATTGATCATATATACGAATGGTATATTCCAGTATTCCAATTATCAATCAAGGCAACGTGTAAACCAAGGTAAACGTGTGTCCTGCCAGCATCCTCATTTTAGTCATTACGTTGGAAATTTGAATGGTTCCATCCATGCGTTTCGGAAGGTCATGAATATGGTTATTTCATAGTTTCCCATGCTAACACCAAGTTCTTTTTTAAGTTATCTTAGGGTGAAACATTTGTGTGTATTCAAAGAACAATTAACCGTGCCGGAACGCGTCATCCGTGTTTGCATGAACAACACAACTTTGTAGGTGAGTAACCACGCATAAACTGTACATCTGCCACCACACAATGTTGTGCATTGCTTAGAACACAATTTATGTGTGCCGTATAAACGCAAACAAGGACAAGTTGTGGGGTTGGTCCACACAGTTTGAGTTGCAACATCACACACCAGTTCACAAAAGAATATTGGGTCTGATCAAGTGTTTACAAAAACTGTATGACAATTGTGTGGTTCTGCCACCCAGTAGTTTTAAGAGTGTAAAATGATTTATCTCACACGTCACAATGATACGGGCGATCGGTTGTGTGAGTTTAATGTGTGTATCCACTTATTTATTTTTATTTATTTATTTACCTCCAATAAAGGAGAATATGTATATACAAGTGTATTATGCGTATGGCCACACATAGTATATGGCATACAATGCGTGGTATGTACATCGTTTCAAGATATATACATGTTTTACAATTTAGGAACAGAATATAGAAAGATAGTTCAGACTGTTGAGGCGTCGAAGAACCTGCGATTATCAGAAATGTGCAATAAATGAAATGGCACCACGAAAGAAGCGCACTCGCATCCGTATGGGCTAGCAACACTCATAGGTTATCTTGGGCGGATTAGTTATGTGCACGTGAAGAGGAATGTTGCAGAAGCAAGAATGAAGTCGCTCCACAAAACTCCGAGAAGAATTTGGCGACCAAATGCGGCACCGAACAGGATCGCATGGAAGTGGTCTTGATGCAGAGAGTCTAGAGTGACGAACGTATCCGTGCCGAAACGGTATATGATCATGCACCAGTAATGGTATCTTAGAGCATGCATGACAGGAGTGTTACACGAAGTGGTGATGTGTTCGATTTCATTGTTATATATACACCCACATAGCTTACATTTAGAATTGTTGGTGAAGAGTGTTCGGTTGAGAAGCTGTGCCAGATTTTTCAACTCCTGAGATTTTTCTGGATGATCTGCCAGGAGTTTCCATATACTCCATGATGACATTGGGTCCGCATGTGGAAGAAATCGCATCTGGTCATTTGCATTCACACGGGATGACAGCCACTCTTCGAAATGACGCTCCTTGACCTTTGCTTTTGTGAGACGTTTCCAACTGGCTTTGGTCATGAAGAATCCACTTGACAGAAACTGGTTAAGGTGAGAGTCGAGATCATAGATTCTAAGAATATCGATGATGTCAGAAACGAATCCTGTGGTTTTGACTCCGAACAAGTTATAGTGGTAGAGTTTACATAAGAATACACGAAGAGGAATATCTCGTGTAGCAGGCAAGTGGATTAGATCTGCGAGGAAAGCTAGTTTCCTCAAATGAAGCTGCCTTCGAATGGGAATGATTCCAACAAGACTCAGAGAGAGGTTTGTACTTGCGCGGCTGGGAAGAGACTGCATGTGTTTCATGCGTTGTCATGTTGCTCAACTGAGTAAAATTATTTTTCGTAGATTATTCTGTTCATCTCTCGACCAGGTGCTCATGATCTTCTGTTCTCACCTGTGCGCTGTGTTGTGGATCCTGTTATGCTTCGCTAAGTTACCCTTCGCTGTGAATGATTGCTCGCACACATCACACCGGTACGGACACATCACACGGGTACGGACGATCCCTTGTGTGGATTCTGTTATGTTTTGCCAAACTACCCTTCGTTGTGAACGATTTCTCGCACATGTCACACGTGTACGGGCGTTCTCCAGTGTGGATTCTCTCATGTGTCATCAGACCAGACTCCGTATTAAAAGATTTGCTGCACACATCACACGGATACGGGCGATCGCCTGTATGGATTCTCTTATGTCTCGTCACGTGACTCATATTAACAAACGATTTCCCGCATATATCACAATGGTATGGTCGATCCCCTGTGTGTGTCCTCTTATGTTTCGTAAGGTCACTGGGCTGAGCGAATGATTTTTCGCATGCATCACATTGATGCGGACGGTCACCTGTGTGGACCATCTTATGCCTCGTCAGGTGACTCGATTGGTTAAATGATACACCGCACATATCACATTGATATGGGCGAGCGCCTGTGTGGATTCTCTTGTGGGTCGTCAAGTTACACTGCATTGTGAATGATTTATCGCATATGTCACATGTGTACGGGCGATCCCCAGTGTGGGTTCTCTCATGGGTCACCAGGCCAGATTGTTGATCGAAAGATTTATTGCACAAACTACATGGATATGGGCGATCGACTGTATGTATTCGCTTATGTCTCGTCAAGTTACTCGTATTGATAAATGATTTATCGCACACACCACATTGATATGGCCGATCCCCTGTGTGGTTCCTCTTATGCAACATCAACGTTTTAGATGTGATGTATGATTTCCGACAAATATCGCACTGAAATGAAGGAATACCCATGTGCTTTGTATCGGTGTCCAACCGGCTGAACGAATCCAATCGTGTTTGACGGGTATTCCCCACCGTGTGTTTATCCTCTCCGGTCTCCATTGTTGATTTTTCCGCCGCTCCGAACGTCGTTTATCCGAATTATCTGATTGATAAACACTATAAAATCTCATTTAAGACTTGTGTAATAAAACGATGGCGGAATTCCTTCCCTAAACTAAAGAAGCCCATGGATCACAAAACAAAATAAACATGTTTCGGTCTCAAAAAAAGAAAGTATAAAAAGTGGTTTTAAACAGCGGAACACCGAATAGAACAATGTAACTTTACATAGTCCAAATTTACCCTTCATCTGTCATCTCGCTAATCTCTAATTTTTTTGGTAGAATTCTTAAAGGTGTCCGGGGTTATACTCATAGCGTACTCCTCATAAGTAGCTAAGCAACAGATTTTCACATAAGGTTACCATACTCATGGTGTACTCCTCATAAGTAGCTAAACAACAGATTGTCACATACGGTTACCATACTCATGGTATACTCCTCATAAGTAGCTAAACAACAGATTGTCACATAAGGTTACCATACTCATGGTATACTCCTCATAAGTAGCTAAACAACAGATTGTCACATAAGGTTACCATACTCATGGTGTACTCATCATAAGTAGCTAAACAACAGATTGTCACATAAGGTTACCATACTCATGGTGTACTCATCATAAGTAGCTAAACAACAGATTGTCATATAAGGTTACCATACTCATGGTCTACTCATCATAAGGTTACCATACTCATGGTGTACTCCTCATAAGGTTACCATACTCATGGTGTACTCCTCATAAGGTTACCATACTCACGGTGTACTCCTCATAAGGTTACCATACTCATGGTGTACTCCTCATAAGGTTACCATACTCATGGTGTACTCCTCATAAGGTTACCATACTCATGGTGTACTCCTCATAAGGTTACCATACTCATGGTGTACTCCTCATAAGGTTACCATACTCACGGTGTACTCATCATAAGGTTACCATACTCATGGTGTACTCCTCATAAGTAGCTAAACAACAGATTGTCACATAAGGTTACCATACTCATGGTGTACTCATCATAAGGTTACCATACTCATGGTGTACTCCTCATAAGTAGCTAAACAACAGATTGCGAGGGAATACTTGCGAGTGTATCCACTTTTTTATACTTCGCAGTAGAGCCATCACACTGCAGGGAGCCCCACACATATATAGAAGCATATAGAAGAGTGTCGTCTGCTCATGTTTGTCTGGGGCTCTGTATGGGTGAAATTATAAAATTGTTAAAGAATACAAGAACAAATTATTAAAATTGTAAAAAATTGTTAGGCCAATACATTCTCTTATATATGCGCGACTCGCATATATAAGAGAATGCATTGGCACAGGGTATTACTATATATTAAAGATGGATTATCTCTTTAAATAACAATTTTGAAATAGTTTCGTGGGTATATAATAAATACACATTAATTGAAGACCCATGTCCGAAAACGCTTCTATTAATTTTTATTGATTTTATTCCGAATATTTTATTATAGAATGAGATGATTCAGTAAATGAACTGGGAACATTCTAGAATGTGGAAGCTAAATTTTTTGTTGATTCTCAAGCTCCACCAAAATACTTTTTCCATTCTCGACCTGTAGTGATGCATTACGAGGGATGGTTGATCGAGGATTCGATAGGGTGGGAAGGTTAAAAACATCTAGGGCCAGAGGAGTCATCACAGTAAGCGTCCCAAACATGTAAATTAGAGGATTATTCAGCTCCAGGTATTCAGGATCACGTGGCATAAATTTACAAGAAATGATTTATCTATGGCACATTTACATTGTTGCCTTCATGGGGGTTCTGAATCATATGAATGTGTATGAATATGTGTTATAGGCTTTTTGAAAGAGCCCAACATGTATATATGTGACCCGCCATATCATTGGCTCAGGGTAAAAAAAATCCCGATTAACGACTGGATTTGATATGGCGGGTCACGTATCACAATACATACACCCATACAAGAGGCGTGTTTGTTTATAATCGTTTCTCATTTGGGTACAATCATCAGGTCTTATATTTCAAAAACATATTGAGAACCTCCTGAAGGGAATCCGAAATTGTGTGGTTTTACAAGATGATATTTTGTGCACTGGTTCTGATGATATTTCTCATATGTTCACTTTGAAATCTATATTGATATGATTATCTGATGCAAGGTTAATTTTATCAAGATAATGGTATTTTATTGAAAACAAGGGTGTATATATTGGGCAGTGCATCAGCATCGGAATTTTACACCCAGACAAAGATAAAGTGGAAGAATTACTGTTAAAGGTCTGCATAATTTTCGAATGACCAGATTGCATTTTACACAAGATATCCCATATTGTATACCATTTGAAAGAGGAACCAAAAATATATGTATTCCACCAAAATACGGAACAGCTGTGGCCACCAAGTGAGAGAGATTCTCAGATTCATTTCAAGACCTTCCCCTTGTCAATCCAGAATGCATCAGAATTCAAACTAATAGATAGAGTTATTCCCCTTTCATTGAGAAAAATAGACATTATAGTACAGTCTGGATCAAAATTAATCACAGAACACACCTCAGTACCTCAACAAAAACAATGTTCCCAGTTCTTTCGACCCAATCAGTTGATAATACAAAGTTTTGGAGCTTCCTCTTTCAAATGGTATATAATATAGAATTTGTTGTATATAATGTGATCTGGTGGTTCGAAATTTAAGTGGGCCTTTAAGAAGAAAGTCTGAACCCATAGAGAGCCCCACATAGACTGGAGCAGACGACACTATGTAGTGCATGCTTTCATCTATGTGAGGCTCACTGTGGGTTACCTATACAATTAAGTGGGCCTTTAAATGCCAAGCTTCGGATAATTGGAAGGTATCTTGGGTACATTGGAATAGTACAGGAAATATAATTTTTATTTGGCCAGCATTTTAAATCCATTACACATGCTATTATATAAAGAAAAATGGCAGTAAGGTAAACTTCGGGTCAAAGTAAGGTAAACTTCGGGTCGGGTTGCAACGAAAGCGCCCATGCATGTCGCCGGGTTAAAGTTCTCACACATTTTGATCCAAAGAAGATAATTATTGTGGCATGTGATGCTTCAGCTTTAGGGTTTTCAGCAGTCATTAGTGACTAGTGAGATGATGTTGGTAGTGAAAGGCAATTACATTTTGATCCAAGGCCTGACACCCTCCCCATTCTGATTGCCACAACCACTATTCACTCAGATCAACCATTTGTATACACATCAATCATTTCTTCCAGCGTAACCGTCGTCGGGCCAATCGCCAAATTCTCTACTATATCAATTAACCTTATATTCGAATTTTCTAGTCACACAGCTTGAAAAGTATATTTCACATATTCCTTGAATGTCCCAATGTTACAAACACAGACGGTCGTAAGTCGGGATTTTTTTAACCCTGTGCCAATGCATTCTCTTATATATGCGAGTCGACCATAATTTTTTCTTGTATTCTTTAACAATTTTATAATTTCACCCATACAGAGCCCCAGACAAACATGAGCAGACGACACTCTTCTATATGCTTCTATATATATGTGGGGCTCCCTGCAGGGTAATGGATGTTTTTTATTTTATGTCCTAAAAATTTTAAGAAACATTTATTTAAAAAAAATGATAAAAAATTGTTAGGCCAATGCATTCTCTTATATATGCGAGGCGACCTATATAAGAGAATGCATTGGCACAGGGTAAAAAAAATCCCGACTTACGACTGGATTTGATATAGATACAGATATGCATATTTTCGCGATCGTCTTAATTGGTAATCCATAAACACATATCCGCTGAAAGATATAATGCAAACTCAATTTTTTTCTCACCATGTACAAACGTTTCTGTTATCGCCTTCTTGTAATTTCATAACAATGTATTGTCAAATTGCGTATACGTGAAATAACTTGTTCCTAATCCATATTTATATACGAATAAAATATCTTTAAAGTAAAAGGAGCGCTTTGAATCTAACTGGATTTAATTTCACTACTTTGGACAGAGAAGGGTTGGCAATTATGTTTAGGCCAACAGAGATTCATGGCTATGTTTATTGTGCAAAGGAGTTATCCATTATATATACATACAACAATGCTTTAATAACATTATTCGGTGAAAAGTGTGTACTAGATAGTGCATCAACGAGGGTTATTATTTCTGTCTGGTTGTAATTACAAAACATTGCATCGACCTGGATTTAAGAATTACAATTGCGATGAACTTAGTCGGTTTCCAATGAATGGCGATCAAGCAAAACCATCACATTGTAATAGCCAGGAAAAGACAGCTAATTGTGTAACTTATAAATTTGATGCAGTTGGTTTAATCGCCTGCCTAAATTAATGTAACCAATTTGCTAAATGGACAAACCAGTATTGTGTCCTTTCTAAGGTTATGAAATCTGTACTTTTTGGCTGGCCTGAAGTAATTGAACCAGAGCTTAAAGTATATGCAAATAAGAAAAATTAGTTAAATGCGGAGAGTAATTGCATATATAGTGTGGGGTCCTCGAGCAGTTATGCTTACCAAAGATCAAAATAAGGTGTTGAAAGTAGTGAAGGATTCACGTCCCGACATAGTTGGTATAAAAGCTTTACCAAGGTCTTACATTTGTTGGCCAAATTTGGACTCCTATCTTGAACAATATGTTCACAATTGTGCGACATGTCAGAACGTTGGTAACAACCCACCAGAGGTACATTTAAGCTCGTGCGATTTTCCCATAAGAGTTTGATCTAGGATTCATTTAGGTGGTTGTGCAATACTTTATAACAAGGTTAGATATTAAGGTAAAATATCAAGTATTGATATAGATGACGACCGTATAATTGGTGTTCAAATACAACTTTCAAATACATCATACATGTATGTGTTTCAAGTGTATCTTCCATCCTCAAATTATACTATCCAATTTTATCGAGATTACATAGCTATTTTGAAAAGTCTTTATGATGCCTATATTGTGCTTGGTGAAGTGGTATTCATGGGCGATTTTAACGCTACAACTTAGAAACACGATGATCGTGGAAAAGAATTCAAGTCTTTCGTCGAATACGCATCATTTTTATCAGCCAATGCGTTTGTAAATTCCAACATGAGGCTCAACACCTATGTGCCAAAAATGGACTGTCCTGGTTCTGTCATTGATCACATTCTAATACCAAAGCACAAACAGAACGATATTATATATGCCAATGTAATTGATGATGATGCTCTAGATTTCTCAAATCATCGACCGGTATTAGCGTCAATAAAGTACAATGTTAACACGGAAATACCTGTGTCTGTCCGTAACCAAAGATGTAATTGGAAAGTATTTTCCTCTAATGCAGCATATCAGCTTCAATACCAGTCCGATATAGCACTGAGGCTTCCAGATAAGAATGTCAATAGTCGTCGAGATCTTGACAACTATTATGACACTTTAATTGAATGTATAACTACATCATCAGATAACAATATTCCTCAACGTAAAAGCAAACAATTTCTAAAACCGTATTGTAACAATCATTTGAATAGTTTTCACAATTCTATGAACTACTTTAGATTAATCTGGATATCAGCGGGACGACCACGTGACTGCTAAAATGTCAATTGCCGTAACTATAAAGATGCAAAATGAAAATATAGTCGATCATACATGGATACATTCAATGCTGAAGTCGATAATTCGGCAGAGGTAGATCAACAAACGTTTTTTCGTCTCTTTAACTAAAATCGTAAAAGTCGCAACTCTTTGTCTAGCTCTATTTTTAAATATAACGGTAACATACTGAGGAATCCATCCGAAATTGTCGGTGCATGAGTCTATTTTTTCATTTCCAATTGAGAGCTCAGAATTCAACGATTTACACTTTATTGAAACAAATTCCTTCACCACACGAGAGTTATCGAAGTCGGACGTCAGTCCAATAGACAATCTAGTCATGTACACCGTCACATCTCAAGAGCTTAACTCACTTTTTAGACTCCTATCTCTAAATAAAGCTGCTGGCTGGGATAATATCAGCAATGAACATATCATTTTTGGTGGCGACGTCCTGTCAGGACATATCGCCTATCTATTTAACCAGATATTTTTTCATGAATACATTCCCATAAATGCTAAACGAGGAGTGATATTTTCCCTGCATAAAGGTGGTCGGAAGTCGAAGGACGACTTTGATAGCTACAGAGCCATTACACTTTTGCCGACATTATACAGCTCCTTTAAAGAGTTATCTTAACTCGATTGCAAGTTAATGCCCCCAAAACTCTTGAAACTCAATCGTTACAAAACGGATTTCAAAAGGGGGTAAGTTGTTTGATGTCTTCCTACCTGGTTTCCGATTGCATTTCTTACACGACCGAAAAGAAAAGTAAACTGTATACATGTTTCCTGGACGTCTGGAAGGCCTTTGATACAGTTTGGATTAATGGCCTTCTTCTCAAATTGCACCAACGCGACAATCGAGGTAAAACACTAAGACTTTTCAACACCTTACTTACGGGAATCAAATGCTTCACTTTATTCAAGAACTCAACTTCTAAATGGATAGATATTTGTCATGGAACCAGGCAGGGAGGCACAATATCACCTTTTCTCTATAATTTATTCATTGACGATTTATTAAACATACTAGATGAGTCCGGATTTGGTCTACACGTGCACGACATTAACTGCTCTTTTGTAACCCATACTGATGATATGGCATTATTCTCCTTAACGAAGCTTGGTCTTCAATCGATGTGTAATTTATGTGTACAATACAGTAATAAGTGGAGATATCGCTTTAACCCAATGAAAACACACGTTATCGTCTTTAATAAAACAGACAATGAAGCATCTAAAGCGAAAAGCAGTTGGCACCTTGGAAAAGCCAAATAATGGAAACAGATGAAGTAACACATTTGGGGATACCTCTCAATAAGTCCCGCTTGATGAGCTCTTTCGTAGAAACCATTGTTGATAAAATCAGATCAGTTTACTTTATGTTGTCCAATTGTGGCGTGTACTCAGGTGGTTTGACACCTATTAGCTCTAAGAACATTTATGAATCAATAGTTTTACCTAAAGGGTTGTACGGTTCAGAAATACTCGCCGGTCTAAATTCAACAGACTATAATCGCCTTGAAAAAATTCATAGGATGTGTTTGAAGCACATCCAATGTTTTCATACAAGAACCAGAACTGATATGGCATTGGGTTTCATAGGAATGTCACCACTGCGTGTTTACATTGAACGTAGAGTGTTATCACTATTATGTGCATTATGTCATGTTTCCCCATATAAGAGAGTGAAACATATTTTATTTGTAAAATATACAAAAGGGATTGGGGCACAAGTTTTTGCAACTTATGAAGCCCCTCTCCTAATACAATATTGTGATCAAGATGACGGTACAAACTTATTTACATGGTGAGAAGTTATGGGAGATATAGTGTGTAGCGCCTTCCAGAGATGATCCAACATGAGATTGCTTCTTATCTGTGAGAAAATTTGTATTTGAAGAATGTCACTACTTTATTATTGTTGGAATGATTGACAAGTGCCAATATATTATCTATTCTAAGTACTTTTATGTTGGTTGTAAAATATAATGGTACACTTGATTCGTTCTCTATTTTGTTATTGTTGTGCTCTGGAAGGCAATACAGATGATAAATCAGAATGAGATGTTTGAATGGGAGGTTTGTCCACTTGTGAGGTAAAAGTTGAAATTCCGGAAGCAAGTATAGATTCGCAAATAAGATAAATATAATCATTAGGGGTCAAAACGCTTAGTCGCTGCAATATATTGCTGTGTGATGGAAAATAGTTTCATATTTTGTTGGGACGAGAGATAAGGTATTCCACACATGAGTTCTGAAATATGGCTTACTTTGAGATTTTCGCGGGCTAGTTTCTCAAAGAGAACTGAGCGCTCACGTTGGTACAATGGGCACATGAAGAAATAGTGATAGGCGTCTTCAGATCGATTTCCACATGAGCATGCGGGGCTGTCAGCGATATAATTATTGAACATATCACATCGGAGTTCACTGCAAAAATTACGTATGCGACAATGAAAAATGTTGTATTTTCTGCGTCCAGCATAGAAATGTAGAGGGGGGCTGATTGTGGGATCTATATGATACAAGTTGGTTTTAAAGGTAGAAGATTGATCAGCATCGGTGATTACTTTGGGAAGCTTATTCCATTCTAACACCATCGCTGGGAAAAAAGACTGTTTGAAGTGTTCAGTATTGCAATAGTATGAGTAAAATTTACCGGGGCGTCTCCAATTATAATTTGCAACCTCGTGTGATCTGGGGGGAGGTGTATTGGCTAGATAAGAGGGGGCTAGATTATTGATTTTATAGAGTGCCTGCAGTTTATGTATTTGACGTCGTTTATTGAGTGGTGGCCATCCGACCTCCTGTAATACCGTGTTGTCCGAAGCAGAACGGGTGATACCACTGACTATCCGTCCAGCGTCCACATGAAGCCAGTCAAGCTTCTCTAACATATAATTTGAGGCATTGTCCCAAACGGCGTCTGAATAATCAAATAAGGGTAAGATATATGTTTTGTAAATAATTTCAATGGTTTTCCGGTTGAGTTGATATTTAATCCGTCGGAGTTGAGACAGACGTGAGGCAATTCTTTTGACAGACCCTTCAATGTGTGCGTTCCATTTGAGATTTGATTGGAGTTCCAGACTTAAGTGTATATGCTTGTCCACGAAGTTGATTGAATTTCCTACGAAATTGAGGTTTGGTTTCACTGTTGAGGACGCAACTAATGAAAAGGACATGCCAACTGTTTTAGTTGGGTTGAAACTGACCAACCAGTTTTGGGACCACGCTGTAATTTTGTCTAAATCGCTGTTCATAGTATGTTCAAGTATATTAAGATCAAAGTGACTGTTCGTGAGGCAAGTATCGTCGGCATACATTCTCGTTATTGATTCAATACCGTCGGCTAAATCATTTATATAGACTAAGAACAAAAATGGCCCCAGGATATACCCTTGTGGAACTCCCGCTGGGATGACCTCGTATTTTGAAAATGTGTCATTGATTAGGACCCTCTGCGTCCGATTTTCTAGGTAGTTTTCTATCCAATTTAAAATATTTCCTTCTAATCCATAAGCATTTAATTTGTGTATCAGTCCCCTGTGCCAAACCCTCTCAAAGGCTTTGGAAATATCACAGAATATAGAACATGTAAGTAGTCCTTTGTCAAGGGATTGGCACAGGTTGTGATATAGGTCTAATAGTTGGTATGTTGTACTATGACCTGTGAGAAATCCTGACTGATGGAAGTATAAAAGTTCATTTTCAATGAAACATTTACTAATCTGTTTCAAAACCACTTTCTCAAAAACTTTAGCCACACACGGTAGAAGGGAAATTGGTCGGTAATTTTTGGCTTCCGCTGGATCATCTTTTTTGAAAATCGGGATCACGTTTGCTGCTTTCCAGGACTCTGGGAATTTCTCTGAGTTGATAGATTTCCTGAATAGAAGGACGAGTGGGTGAGCTATTGATTTTGCTGTTTCCCTGAGCATTCTAACACTAATTCCATCATGTCCATGGGCTTTGTTAAGTTTAAAAGATTTGATGGCTGATTCAACCTCTGATTCTGTGAAAACCAAATCTGGCATGGTGTTTGCGGTGCGCTTCGGAAAATGAGGCAAGTTATGATTGGTATCATTAATGATAGAATTTGCAATAAAGCTTTCGTTTAGAATTTTTGCTTTGTCGACATCATCAATTGCATATGTCTTACTGTTGGCAGTTATAGTGCCGGAAGAACTGTATAGTGTGGGGATGTTTTTTGCTCGTTTCTTGTTTAGTAGGTAATGTATTATTCTCCAAAAGTCTCGTGGGTTAGATGCTTCTCTTATTCGTTCTTCAATATTTTCTTCAAATTTGATTTTCGCGTGCTTCTTCATGTTATTGACTTTGTTCCTTATGTTTTTGTATTTTCTCCAGACTTCAGGGTTATTTGCCTTCATGGCCTTTTTCCTTACTCTGTCGCGTTTTCGTATCTCAAACCGGATGTCCGAATTGAACCAAATTTTGTCGGATGTTCTTACTGTAATGCACGATTGTGGAATTGTTTTCGCCATTATGGACAGGAATTCTAGTTGAAAGTTATTGGCAGCTGTGTTCACACCATGTGCACTTTTTATGAGGTCATCCCAGTCGACATGGGCAAGTAGATTGTTTGCACGAGAAAAATTACCTTTTCTGTAGTTCCATACTTGTCTAGGAAATGACGCTGCGGTAGTATTTTGAAATGATATTGTGGCATATACACCTAGGTGGTCCGAAACTCCGAGATTTAGGACAACGGAGTCTATTAAACGGAGTGAGCCCGAGGTCAAAATTGGGTCATTCATATGTCGTCTAATAGATGCATTGTCTTGTCTTACTTGTTCACAATCATTTTGCAATAATGCTTTACATGTTTCGAATCAGCGTAATTTTACAGAACATATTGTGTCTTTTATAGACACGTCCACCTTTATGAATAAGTCAATGTGGAAAGAACTTATTAAAGTTTCAGAAGTATCCAATCAACGCGACTGGGATAATAGAGTATCATCCGACACCGAATTTTCACGTTTTTTTGGCGATTCATCCAGCACCTGTTCTTTCTAATCTATGGCGCATTTGTCATAAGCATCCTCGCGATAAACATAAATATGTGATTTATATGTTCATCAAATAACAGACTTACTCAATGCAACAAATGTGAAGTGACCATATCGGATCTAGCGGAGCATCTCGTGGAATCATGCAGATTTCTCATATCTATACGAAACAATATATGGTATGATATCATAAATATATTCGAAATTTCATTTTATCACATACTAGATAACATGAGCCCGGAGCAAATTATTCATGTGTTTTGGGTCCAATGCCCCTCACATTAGAACCATTCGTCGAAGACAAGCTTGAATATGTGCGATTTTTTATTAACGCTACTTACTCACTGTGGTGTCGATGGTCGGATAATGTATGTCAGGATTTATAGTCACACGGTAACATTTGCCACATACTCCGCTGTTATGACTGAAGGTCTATCCGCCATATGTGTAAATCAACAGTTTTGTGGAATCTGGTTTGTTAGTCCAGCCCGAGTACACCGGAACGATGAGTAATTTGGGGCAGTGTAGACCGCAATGGGGGCACACTTATATGAATCCCTGCGGCTTGCACAACTCCTTATACATCAAGTGTTCCGGGTGTGGCTCCGGGGGGGTTTTGCATGCCAGGTTCACAGTTTATAGAAGCACAGAATCGTGAATATAAACTATTTGTGTTCATTTCATTACATGTTAGTCTGTAAATACTTATTGCTTATTCCATGTATGTTTTTGTTTGTTCAGTTATACTCTCCTGAATTGGAGGAAATAAAGATATATATATTAAATCCGTGTTGTTACAGATGGCCCAAGGTTGTCACGTTCGGCTTTCCGTAAATTTGGTTTGGAAATGCTCGTTACCAAGGGGAAATACGTGGATGACTAATAATTCTAATTTTATTGTCTTCGATTCGATGAAGACGCTACGCCTTCATATGGTATATGAGGCTATTATAGAGTATACGATACCCTACTATAAATTAGGAATTAATAAGATAGGCCTAATCGTATAGGTAACGCACATTAGGCTAATTAGAGTGGTGCCTGTGTAGACATAAATGACAGACCGAGAAATATATACACACTTTTGTAGAGAGACTGAAGGGGATACTATACTAAAGCATTGGTAGAAATTAATCTGACATAGGCAACATGTAATCACATTTAAATAGAGTTGGCGCCACAATTTGTCGTCAGCAGGGCATCAGAAGCGCTTTGCGCACGCGACAAACACCATGCCAATACAACTTCTCAATTGTAGTCGATGCAACGAAAGCGCGACCGTCTGTAACGAAACTTGGTTTATCGCACTTTCATCGGATCTAATTTTCGTTGTAATCGATGCGATGGAAGTGCGACGTCTGTAACGGTACATCGGAAAATATAATTGGGAAGTTGAGGGAATATTTTGCTACTCATGGGTTAGTAGATACCGTTGTTTCTGATAATGGTTCATATTTTACTAGCTTGGAATTTGAGCGCTTCTTGTGGTGGAATGGCATTAAGCATGTTCGTACTTCAGCGTGTCACCCAGCTTCTAACGGATTGGCAGAAAGAGCGGTTCAAACATTTAAAAGTGGTCTAAACAGATTCACTAGAAACCAGGGTTTCCACTTTCCAGGTTTTGGTTTTCATATCGATTGGCTCCACATTCGGTCACAGGGTGCAGTACCTCCATCTTATTTACTCATGAGAAGGAACTTGTCACCATTGGTACAGGTTTTACATTCGTTAAGCGCAAAGATGGAAGAACAAGCTGAACAATCAACTTTGGCAAATACATTGGCACTACCCTGCAGGGAGCCCCACACATATATAGAAGCATATAGAAGAGTGTCGTCTGCTCATGTTTGTATGGGGCTCTGTATGGGTGAAATTATAAATACTTTGGCATATAGACATTCTCAAATAATAATTTTCACAGAGAATGAGAAGATGTATTGCAGAACGTATGATCAAGGGCCAAAGTGGCCCTGTGCCAATGCATTCTCTTATATATGCGAGTCGACCATAGGTCGCCTCGCATATATAAGAGAATGCATTGGCTTAACACATTAAAAATTATAAAATTGTTAAAGAATGTAAGAAATTTTAGGCTGTTGAAGCTTTATTTGGCCGGTTTTGTCCGGTTTGTTTGTTTGCTGGTACAATTTTGTGTAAAATGGGAAATTATTATGATGTATTATGATGTAGAATTAGAATCTGGTAGAATTGTAAGTAAGCATGCAGATCAGTTAAAATGAAGATACAGTGATTTAACTAATATTGAACTATAAATACCACTTGTTATTGATTGGCAGCACATTGGACAATCAATTGCTGAAGCAAATAGTAGCTCTCAAAATGGTAACAATGCAAATGCCAATGTTGGTGAAGAAGGATGGTCTGTGCGTTAAGATCAGAAAAAAAGCCAGGTGTTGAGGTTGAAGTGCTTTTGATGCGTTTAAGTACATGTATTGTAGTGCGAAAACAGTTTAACTTGATTTATAACATTGTTCAAACATATTATATAGCATACTATTTGTACATATACACATACTGTGACATACATATAGTTATTGAATGTTTGTCATCAGTGCATTCTCTCTTTGGGTGAGCTAATGTTATCTATTAAGTTATCTTTAAGTTCCATTTCATGTGAATACGGATTGAAATTGCCGAGGTTCTGCTGATTTATCTATCATCCTGGCGTGTTTGCTGATTTTTTTATGATGCTGAATTAGCATGTGTCCGACAGTGCATAAGATACAGTAATGCCCTAAATTATCGACTCCTTAACCACAGCAGAATTATGGGTGATTTTTCAGGATTTAGTCCGAAATATGGCTCAATCCTGAAAAATTTCACATAATTCTGCTGTGGGTAAGGAGTCGATTATTTAGGGATTTACTGTATATATAGTAAATCTAGCTTATGTGTTCCCGGATCTAGGATAAACTTCCTTTCCCCAGTAATTGTAACTTCTAAGTCTAAATGTATATAAGTAAGCACAATACGTGGGAAACATAAATGATATAGTAAAAGAACATACACGCATAATTAACAAGATCATATTATTATTATTTATGACCGATAGTAACCATTATACAGTCGAGGGATGGTCAAATCATGATCATGCTATAGTAAACAATAGTATGATACACGTCATAGACAAGGGTATCATGATATATCAGACCTTATTGGGATAACTACTCGTGTCTAAGAGATATCGATTTACTCCCGCTTGGACCATTGAACCACAATTACATAAGTTCGTATACCTATCGTGCTTACCGGCAGTACACGTTATTGAAACATAAAAGTATAAAACCTCTGGGCTCTTCATTGTTCCGTACACGGCCGTCTTTACACTTGGCAAATCCAGTCGTAAGTCGGCATATTTTTTACCCTGTGCCAATGCATTCTCTTATATATGCGAGTCGACCATAGGTCGCCTCGCATATATAAGAGAATGCATTGGCCTAACAATTTTTTATCATTTTTTTATATAAATGTTTCTTACAATTTTTAGGATATAAAATAAAAAAACATCCATTACCCTGCAGGGAGCCCCACACATATATAGAAGCATATAGAAGAGTGTCGTCTGCTCATGTTTGTCTGGGGCTCTGTATGGGTGAAATTATAAAATTGTTAAAGAATACAAGAAAAAATTATTAAATTGTAAAAATTTGTTAGGCCAATGCATTCTCTGATATATGCGAGGCGACTTATGGTTGACTCGCATATATAAGAGAATGCATTGGCACAGGGTTACAATACAGGCTAGTCCACTCAAGCCATGAGCAATCAACTGGAAATATGTCACAGCATTAGAGATACCTGGTCAGTTGGGGGATTTAGCTATGGACATAATTATGACGTAAAACTCATATTAGCCCGAAGTTTAATTGATATCGAATATATTTGTATTTCTACATGAATACAATTATGAATATCTTGAATTGTGAAAAAGTAAGTCTCCTCTCGTGATCTTCAGATATAATATCATGGCTATATGAAATATATGTTAAAAAAGTTCTGTCTTACAGAAGTTCTTGGTACCGAAAAACAACAACATTTACATATTGTTCATACCATGACAGTACAGTAAATGGGGTTATAATTTCCTAATAAATAACAGTTCTTAAATATTGTGCAAGAATAATCGCTTGTTTACCAAATTTCAAAAACAAATTCCTTATAGTTGTTTAGAAATGCCATTTTGAAGTATCAGGCTATTTTGGCAAAACGTGCGTCTTACCCTTAAACCTTCCCTGATTGGGCGAAAACCCTGTGCCAATGCATTATATTATATATGCGGGTCTCTCATAGGGAGACTCGCATATATGCATTGGTCTAACAATATTTACATTGACCGTGTAAGCCAGTGCATTCTCTTACATATTTATGTACGAGGCTCCCTATGGGAGATTCGCATATATAAGATAATACTCTGGCACAGGATCTTTAATGCAGCTCCCGTCATGGAAGGGTTAGGATGTTCGTGGCGCATCCTGTTGGCACTATATTATTTACTCGACCATGACGAAATAATCACATCGTTTGGCAAACTGTAGATGTCTACTAACCGTTATAAGTACATTCGCACTTTGTTTTTTAGTTTTTTTTTACATAGTGCGCCAGGGGGGGGGGGTGAAAAAAACATTTCCGGCACGTATGATCGTGTAAGCCAGTGCATTCTCTTACATATGCGAGGCTCCCTATGGGAGATTCGCATATATAAGATAATACTATGGCACAGGATCTTCAATGCTGCACCAGCAGCTCCCGTCATCAATGGGAACGGGGGCGGTAACCGGGGTGTTACAAATAACAATATTTACATTGACCGTGTAAGCCAGTGCATTCTTTTACATATTTATGTACGAGGCTCCTTATGGGAGATTCGCATATATATAAGATAATCCTCTGGCACATGATCTTTAATGCTGCACCAGCAGCTCCCGTCATCAATGGGAACGGGGGCGGTAACCGGGGTGTTACAAATAACAATATTTACATTGACCGTGTAAGCCAGTGCATTCTTTTACATATTTATGTACGAGGCTCCTTATGGGAGATTCGCATATATAAGATAATACTCTGGCACAGGATCTTTAATGCAGCTCCCGTCATGGAAGGGTTAGGATGTTCGTGGCGCATCCTGTTGGCTCTATATTATTTACTCGACCATGACGAAATAATCACATCGTTTGACAAACTGAAGATGTCTACCATTGTGACAAATTGCTTACTATTTATCAAATATCTGTGTATATAATTCAGCTAACCGTTATAAGCACATTCGCTCTTTGTTTTTGTTTATATAGTGCTCTAGTGATTATTCACGTCGTTTATTGTATGCAGATTTTGGCGCGCTGTTCAGAGCCGAACCAATGGGAACAAAGGGAGGTAACCGGAATGTTACAAATAACTCGGACAAGGGGGTAACTATAAAAGAGGTGAGATAACCACAAAACATGTTAGATCACAATAAACCATCAATCAGTCGTCAATTCGTCCATTCGATATTCAGGAGACATATACAGCATGACGTTGTCTTCTAGGTCAATCAGATCTGCTCAGTCGACATCCTATCCGATATAACCTGCAACATATAAAGGATTATAGTATTGTACAATGTATGTTATAACGTATTGTGGAGTATCTCTTAATTCCGCAACATGATCTATATAGTTTCCTGGGTATGAAATAATAAATACCTGCAGGGAGCCCCACACATATATAGAAGCATGTGTACTGAGTGTCGTCTGCTCATTTTTGTCTGGGGCTCTGAATGGGTGTAATTAAAAAAATTATTAAAGAATATAAGAAAAAATTATTAAAATTGTAAAATATTGTTAGGCCAATGCATTCTCTTATATATGCGAGGCCACCTATGTTCTACTCGCATATATAAGAGAATGCATTGGCACAGGGTATTACTATATATTAAAGATGGATTATCTCTTTAAATAACAAATTTGAAATAGTTGCGTGGGTATAAAATAATAAATATGAACTGAAGACACCTGTCCGAAAACGCGTCTATCAATTAATATTGATTTTATTTGGAATTTTGTTCGTATAAAATTACTTGTGGGATTTTTTGACCCTGTGCCAATGCATTCTCTTATATATGCGAGTCGACCATAGGTCGCCTCGCATATATAAGAGAATGCATTGGCCTAACAATTTTAATAATTTGTTCTTGTATTCTTTAACAATTTTATAATTTCACCCATACAGAGCCCCAGACAAACATGAGCAGACGACACTCTTCTATATGCTTCTATATATGTGTAGGGCTCCCTGCAGGGTAATGGATGCTTTTTTTATTTTATGTCCTAAAAATTGTAAGAAACATTTATTTAAAAAACATGATACAAAATTGTTAGGCCAATGCATTCTCTTATATATGCGAGGCGACCTATGGTCGACTCGCATATATAACAGAATGAATTGGCACATGGTATTAATATTGATTTTATTTGGAATTGTGTTCGTATAAAATTACTTCCGTTCAACAAAGGTCCCTGATATTTATTTATTTTAGGTTTTTTTGTTGTTGGTTATTTCAGTTATTTTAATAATTAAAAATAAGCATATGCTACATTTTATGTCTTATCTACTTGATTAGCACTTAATATTACAGTAGATACAATCAATCTGAGACAGTTTGTGGCTCGAATTCGGTCGGAGAACAACGTTGGAGTCCTCTGTCTAAAAGTTCTATTTATAGAGTCAAGAAGTGTCCCATTAATTGTATACATTAGTATCGTAATAAATTAATATTAATTGATAGAATCGTTTCCGGGCAGTGATTGCCAACTCATGGGTGTTATTTCATACCCAGGAAACTATATAAAATGTGTTATTTAATCCATCTTTAAGGTGATAGTATTCACCCCAGTTTAAGTGGTGCTGCTAATTTTCTAATCTGCTAGTTGGTTCCGCTGAATTGCTATGATGCTGGTAGGACAAAATGATGCTGTTAAGAAAATGTACTGATATGGCTATATTATAATATGATTTGAGAAAAAGCCAGTGCCTGTATGAAACATTTAAGATCCATTATATAAATATTTTAAAAATGACTGCAAGTGTGTTGGCCAAACGACATGTTCACATGAATATATGTCTCAGCTATGCTCCGTTTGTAATAAATAAAACAGCCATTATTGAAATATTTTACAATGTACAAGATTGGAATGTTATATAGTCGATTTTTAGCATAAGATTGTGAATATGACAACTTTAGAAAACATACCTGAAACACTCCGGTAGTGTGATCAAATAAAAATGGAGAATAATCTTGATCAAATTATTTATTTTTATGAATATTAATCCAAATTGACGACTCACATCGTCATTCTGATATATTATTTAAATGCAATGACTGTCGAAGGCGAAATCATTTGCGATAGTTTATCGCCGATAGTTGCATCCCGAATCGAGATGTCTATATTTACAACTGAGCTTTGTTCAAATGGTGCTCTCTACGGAGTGGTCGATTTCTTTGATATTTTCGGCGATGTTAGTAGAATACTACAATTCCCCAGTTGAAATAGCACCTGAGTACTATCTTAACAGTTCCACGCACACAAACAAGTCCATCAGACGTTTTTAACCAGGGGTGAATTTATATTATTATTTTATTATTACATAATAATAATGGTACGGGGTATAATTATTGTACAAATACTATAACAAAATACCTAAACGTTTGCTAATTGACAACTTTCGCATAATGAACTATTATTCATAAGAATTATGAACTTATATATGGGCGGCCATTTTATCTAAAAAATATGTCAAATAAAAATCAATAAGTGTTAACTACTAATCAATACATCAATCCAACTCAAAGATTGATTATCTCTTCATATAACATGTTTTATATAGTTTCGTGGGTATAAAATAATATATATGAATTGAAGACCACTGACCGGAAACGCTTCTATCAATTAATATTGATTTTGTTTCGAATATTTTCTTTTATTTGACTGATTACTCGCCCCCAGTTTACAGAAGAATTTACAAAACTTTTTGAAATTCCGCTATAAACAGGGGACTCGTTGTAGATCCTCTATATATAATTAGATGATCAAGTGGGAAATATATTTATTACTATCCTAAGAACAGACAGCTCAGGCGATATCAGATATCGTCAGAGATTATTAGAGTTCTTCCATTGCTACGCTTCGAACTTCAAATGACCCAGATCATTTGTATTATTTTATTCCATAGCTATAAGCGATAATGAGTCTTAATTAGCGTTTACGAATGACAAAATTACAGAATAAAATTTATTAATTTATTAATCGATTAATAAAGGTCGAATTACAGCCAATAAGTCAATTCAAACTTCTTCATTTTAAAATCAATATACGTATTTTCCAAAAATCATTAGACGTACATGTATATTGTGTCAACATACACCGCTATCAATATTAATTAATGGGGAAGAACACTATCGTGAAAAACAAATTTGAATAGAGAAATATGATTTTGTATCGTTCGTTTGAAAATTAATAGACGTCGCTAGATGGCGTTTAATGTAATGTAGTGTTGTATAACTATATCGTAGAGTTATGAACACGTGGAACAAGCTCTCGCAGCGTCGAGATTTCACGTGGAAATGCAAACTCGTGATAACGTTACGTGACGCAAAACTGAAGTACAGTTATACAAGAAGTTTGGTGGATCAGTGATAAATATTTTTTTAAATTTACAGGGGCGGCGGAAGCTCAAAAAAAGTGGGGGTCACAATTTTTTGTGCAGGCATACATGTACACAGTGACCCATTTATCAAATATATAGCACATGTTGTTGTTTATACTTGTTTTAAGTGTCTATTTCTCTCGTAAGGAGCTTAGGGCCCAATACGGGGATAAGTGCTATATAACAATTAATGTATTTTTATACTGACAATCTATTGACACCCAAACCAAGTACCCCCCTTAACGCATGAGTGATGCAACGCAGTTATAAAAGTCTTTATTAATTAGCTATATGTTATCGGCCGCAATAAGTAGAACGCTGCCCGCATCATAAGTAACAAAAAGTCGGCCAATAAGTAGAAAACACGACCAATAAGTCAAGGTGACGTAAATGACGTCATACGTAATTAGCTCGATCAGCAAAGAATATTGGGTCGCATGAGTGGTGCAATGCAGTCACATATCTTGTTCATACCAGGGCAACTGGCTGGCACGAGATTTGAACAGTGTATTATCTACATTCTGCTGATCATGAAACCTAGCTTTCGAAGTGACTTCATGCAACATGACATACAATTTATAACAGTCTGTAAACAACAATCATCAACAATTACAAGCAAAAATCCTCTATTTCGTTTTTCATTATTAACAAATCTGAAATATCAAGATTTCGCATATCAAAACCGTTGTTATGTAAACATTACTGTTACAGTGGAATTAGTATAATCCAATAAGATATCAAAACCGTTGTTATGTAAACATTACTGTTACAGTGGAATTAGTATAATCCAATAAGATATCAAAACCGTTGTTATGTAAACATTACTGTTACAGTGGAATTAGTATTAGTCCAATAAGATATCAAAACCGTTGTTATGTAAACATTACTGTTACAGTGGAATTAGTATAGTCCAATAAGATACCAAATTTAAATAAACTTGACGGTGAACAATGTAAACATTACTGTTACAGTGGAATTAGTATTAGTCCAATAAGATATCAAAACCGTTGTTATGTAAACATTACTGTTACAGTGGAATTAGTATTAGTCCAATAAGATATCAAAACCGCTGTTATGTAAACATTACTGTTACAGTGGAATTAGTATTAGTCCAATAAGATATCAAAACCGTTGCTACGTAAACATTACTGTTACAGTGGAATTAGTATAATCCAATAAGATATCAAAACCGTTGTTATGTAAACATTACTGTTACAGTGGAATTAGTATAGTCCAATAAGATACCAAATTTTAATAAACTTGACGGTGAACAATGAAAAAGGTCAAAGCATTGAAACATATTCAGAGAAAACACTTTAAATTACTACACAATTAGCTGTGACAACTATTTGAGAACTATCAATAATAAATATAAGAACAAATTCATCTAATTCTACATGTTCTTCTTATTGATTATGTTTTTATAAACGTTTATACTTTTCGCAAATTTACACTCTACGGGTCCATTGGAACCCATTAATCGTATAAATATACACATGACACATTGTATAAATATTTGATATACTAACGTTTGCACCATCCTCTTCCTATTATTGGGAGAACACATCCATACCTACAGAATCGCTGCAACAACAAAAAAAGGTAAGTAATCACGCATATCTGGGAAACCCCATTTATACAAATATATAGTATGTTATAGCTAAATATGGCAAACCCCATTAAACAAATATATAGTACTAGCAGATTAGCCAGCCACTGGCTGCATTCGTTTCGTCCCATGGCTTTGTTCGAAAAAGCAATTGCAACAACTTCCGAGACACATGTGCTGCATTTGCAAAAACATTCGTTGAAATCCGCCAGTTTTACCCGACTTGATCTTGAATTGACCATATTGAAGGTCATTGTCAGGTCCTGGTCACGATTTGACACGTCCAATACATTCCCCAGACAAAAGTACACCTAGGTATCAAATTTCGTCGAAATCCGCCAGTTTTACGGATTTGACCTTGAATTGATCATTTTGAAGGTCAAGGTCTGGTCGAGGTCACAATTTGACCGGTCCATGAGACTTCCCGGACAAAAGTATCCCTAGGTAGCAAGTTTGGACTCAATAGGTAGAGCCGTTTTCGAGTCTATAAAGGACACACATATATATATATATATATATATATATCATTTGTGGGTACCCATTTCAAGGTGAAGGTCACATCGGGCGGAAAAACTGACCCGATGAAAATCTCCCCCTTTCCTAGGAACCCATAAGTACGAACACAGACATAAGAATCACACCACACGCTCTTTATCAACGACACTGCGGATACGAACGCTCTTTAACTATCACGCGATTAACCCCACAATTCCAAGGACGGCGGCAGTGGGAATGGAGAATGAGTACTCGGAGCTTCTCAAAAGCAATGCGACGACACTGTCTGTGGCTTTTTATCCTTAGATAGGAAGTTTGAGCTCAATCGGTGGAGCCGTTTTCGAGTTTATAAAGCCTATACACACATATATATATATATACTAGCAGGTGGACCCGACTTCGTATGTTATAGCTAAATGTGACAAACCTCATTTATACAAATATATAGTATGTTATAGCTATATGTGACAAACCCCATTCATACAAATATATAGTATGTTATAGCTAAATGTGACAAAACCCATTTATACAAATATATAGTATGTTATAGCTAAATGTGACAAACCCCAGTCATACACATATCTGATATGTCACAGCTAAATGTGTCAAACCCCATTTATACAAATATATAGTATGTTATAGCTAAATGTGACAAACCCCATTTATACAAATATATAGTACTAGCCGATGAGCCCGACGTTGTCCGGGCTATTCAAAAACCAAATTTCAAGTCGATAGCTCCACCCGTTTCCGAGATCTGGTCTGCGCATGCGCCAAGCTGGCGTCGCACGGGCTCGGCGACCCGATAAAATTCGTATCCGGGGCAAGATACATTCACATACCAAATTTCAAGTCGATAGCTCCACCCGTTTCCGAGATCTGGTCTGCGCATGCGCGAAGCTGGCGTCGCACGGACTCGGCGACCCGATAAAATTCGTATCCGGGGCAAGATATATTCACATACCAAATTTCAAGTCGATAGCTCCACCCGTTTCCGAGATCTCGTCTGCGCATGCGCTGCACGGGCGTCGCACGGGCTCGCGAATACGACAACGTCCACCGCCTGGTCAAACTACACACACGTACCAAGTTTCGTCCCGATCGGTCGATAATCGTAGATTTGTATAAATGACAAACAAACATACAGACAGACAAACAGACAGACAGACAGAGGTCTTCAAAATATATATGAGATGTTATAGCTAAATGTGACAAACCCCATTCATACAAATATATAGTATGTTATAGCTAAATGTGGCAAACCCCATTTATACAAATATATAGTATGTTATAGCTAAATGGACAAACCCCATTTATACAAATATATAGTACTAGCCGATGAGCCCGACGTTGTCCGGGCTATTCAAAAAACAAATTTCAAGTCGATAGCTCCACCCGTTTCCGCGATCTTGTCTGCGCATGTGCGAAGCTTGCTTTCGCGCGGGCTCGGCGACCCGATAAAAATCGTATCCGGGGCAAGATACATTCACATAGCAAATTTCAAGTCGATAGCTCCATATATATGAGATTTTTTGTTTTTCATGAATTAATTCATGGTACCCGTCCCTCAAAGACTGACCCAATGAAAAATTCCCCTGTTCCTAGGACATATATGACACAAAAACCCATTCTGCCTTTTTAATCGAGATAATTGCATTCCGCGTTTCGTTTTGCATCCGTATTTTACGCATGGGTAGCCGTTTAGCAGCTTCGATTGTAATAAAGAGCGTTAATCCTTAACACCTCCGAATATGGTCAATATAAATATCGTTAATCCCTTAACACCCGAAGTGGCGTTTGCTGTGATTTTGATGATTGGGAGTGGAGAATGGGTGCTCTGGGCTTCTCCAAAATGCGACGTCGACGATTCCCGTGGGTTTTTACCTTTGGATAGGAAGTTTGGTCTCGATCGGTCAACCCGTTTTCGATTATATAAAGGACATACAGACAGACAGAGGTCTTCAAAATATATATGAGACTAGCCGATGAGCCCGACGTTGTCCGGGCTATTCAAAAACCAAATTTCAAGTCGATAGCTCCACCCGTTTCCGAGATCTGGTCTGCGCATGCGCGAAGCTGGCGTCGCACGGGCTCTGCGACCCGATAAAATTCGTATCCGGGACAAGATACATTCACATAACAAATTTCAAGTCGATAGCTCCACCCGTTTCCGAGATCTCGTCTGCGCATGCGCTGCACGGGCGTCGCACTGGCTCGCCAATACGACAACGACGACCACCTGGTCAAACTACACACACGTACCAAGTTTCGTCCCGATCGGTCGAGAATCGTAGATTTGTATAAATGACATACAGACAAACAAACAGACAAACAGAGGTCTTCAAAATATATATGAGATAGCCGATGAGCCCGACGTTGTCCGGGCTATTCAAAAGCCAAATTTCAAGTCGATAGCTCTACCCGTTTCCGAGATCTGGTCTGCGCATGCGCGAAGCTGGAGTCGCACGGGTCTCGGCGACCCGATAAAATTCGTATCCGGGGCATGATACATTCACATACCAAATTACCAAGTTGGCGTCGCAATATATATGAGATTTTTTGTTTTTCATGAATTAATTCATGGTACCCGTCCCTCAAAGACTGACCCGATGAAAAATTCCCCTGTTCCTAGGACATATATGACACAACAACCCATTCTGCCTTTTTAATCGAGATAATTGCATTCCGCGTTTCGTTTTTCATCCGTATTTTACGCATGGGTGGCCGTTTATCAGCTTCGATTGTAATAAAGAGCGTTAATCCATAACACCTCCGAATATGGTCAATATTGTATTGTATGTACTTTATTTCAGACACATAAAGATCGTTAATGCCTTAACCCCCGAAGTGGCGTTTGCGGTGATTTTGATGATTGGGAGTGGAGAACGGGTGCTCTGGGCTTCTCCAAAATGCGACGTCGACGATTCCCGTGGGATTTTACCTTTGGATAGGAAGTTTGGTCTCGATCGGTCAACCCGTTTTCGATTCTATAAAGGACATACAGACAGACAGAGGTCTTCAAAATATATATGAGATGTTATAGCTAAATGTGGCAAACCCCAGTTATACAAATATATAATATGTTATAGCTAAATGTGACAAACCCCATTCATACAAATATATAGTATGTTATAGCTAAATATGACATGCCCCATTTATAGAAATATATAGTATGTTATAGCTAAATGTGACAAACCCCATTTATACAAATATATAGTATGTTATAGCTAAATGTGACAAACCCCATTTATACAAATATATAGTATGTTATAGCTAAATGTGACAAACCTCATTTATACAAATATATAGTATGTTATATCTATATGTGACAAACCCCATTCATACAAATATATAGTATGTTATCGCTAAATGTGACAAAACCCATTTATACAAATATATAGTATGTTATAGCTAAATGTGACAAACCACATTCATACAAATATATTGTATGTTATAGCTAAATGTGACAAACCCCATTTATACAAATATATAGTATGTTATAGCTAAATGTGACTAACCCCATTCATACACATATATATTATGTTATAGCTAAATGTGACAAACGCCATTTATACAATTATATAGTATGTTATAGCTAAATGTGACAAACCCCAGTTATACAAATGGCTAATATGTCACAGCTAAATGTGACAAACCCCATTTATACAAATAGCTTTTATTCAGCGTCGGAGTGACCTACAGCCCTTTTTTTTGTCTCAGCCTTTTTCAGCAGCCACCCATTTTACGGGCTTCGCGCACATTTTGATTATTTAAACATTTTGATATAACAAACATTTAACTAACATTTTAAATTTATTTAATTCATTTTTATTTTTATTTTTTTTAGATTGAACTCCTTGCTCAATTTAACAAATGTTTTCTCACGTTTTAGATCAAAATTTTCAAAGCACAAGCGCCGTCATAACATCCGCCGGGTCCCCCGAGTTACTACACCAAATGTTGTTGAAATCGGTCCAGATGTCTGGGAGAAAAATCGCAACCAGTTATCGGTAACAAACTAACTAGTTCCATATGGTATTTTTTCTAATAACTAAACACATAATATAAATAAAAACAATAATGGGCAAAAAATGTGAAAAGCCGAACTTATATTTAACCCTTCCATGATGGGAGCTTCCTGAAATTTTGAGAAACCATGTGCCAATGCGTTCTCTAAAATATGCGAGTAGCCTCGCATATATAAGAGAATGCATTGGTCTAACAATATTTATCCTTTCCTTGTAAGCCAGTACATTCTCTTATATATGCGAGTCTCTCTATGGGAGACTCGCATATATAAAAGAATGCACTGGCATATGGTGTTTAATGTTGCACCAGCGAAGCTCCCGTCATTAAAGGGTTAAATTGTATTGGATGTGGTGACAATATATGACACTAGAAACTTGCTCAACATATATGGCATGGGCTACATGATCTCTGAAGCTACCGGGCTGTTCGTTGCAGATCTCCCCGATGGGAGATTAAACTCTCCGACAGGAACCAGGGCATGAAGCCCCACCCCTGACCACACTGGTTCTACACAAACCCATAGAAGAAACATACATATTAATTAAATGACCTGTAGTTGTGAATATTTATCCATGTTGAAACTTTTGAACAGATCTGTTTATGGTTCATATATAATTTATACCTTTAAACGAAGATTATAACTTAATGGCAGCAGTCATCAGAGACAATTTACATCAATTTAAATCAGTGGATGTTTTATGTTTTATGCCAAAATTAGTGGCAAAGGGGTGTCAGATGTGATCATTCAAGGCAGCGTATAATGGCTTCTCATCAGTCAACAGAGCCAATTTAAATCAGTGGATGTTTTATGTTTTATGCCAAAATTAGTGGCAAAGGGGGATCAGATGTGATAATTCAAGGCAGCGTATAATGGCTTATCATCAGTCAATAGAGACAATTTACATCAGTGGCTGTTTACATCAGTGGCTGTTTTATGTTTTATGCAAAAATTAGTGGCAAAGGGGGGTCAGATGTGATAATTCAAGGCAGCGTATAATGGCTTCTCATCAGTCAATAAAGAGACAAATTCTAGGTATATACATAGTGTATTTAAAGGTACTCAATCCGAATTAACGCTCGCAAATTACTATTTCCTTGTCTTCGGGGGTAAACAATATTTGATTCGAGTCGAGTAACACACCCATGAAAGCCCAGAGTGATCAGATATCAGATATAGTTGTAAATAATCTGCCTGTCCGCTTTTGCTTCTTCAATTCTCAAGAACAAAAACAGCAGTAATTGTATGTAATTTTGGTTCTACAACTGTGTTTGAAGCACGAAGAACCAACTACTGGTTCTTTAGCTTGGTTCCTGGGCCTCTTTTTAACCAGATTAAATAGAATCAGATTTGAAAATAAACCAAGAGCTATTTTTGGCCATTTCCGATAACCAACAAAGATCGACGTGTACGTTGAATCGAACTGTGTAACAAAAACCATTATAACTTCAATGTCGAATAGAATATCTAATATCAAAGAAATGCTGATAGTTCACACCTTGATGAAATAAACCAACCGGAGGTGTACAGTTGGTAATTAATATATAATCCCTCTTTTATCTAACAGTATCACCCTCAGGAATCAAAAGCTGACAGAAATAAATATAACGATATCAGTTCCCCGTACATCGGGCGTCCTGCATGAGCCCATGAGACATTAGAGGTGTTGACAACTTTGCGACCGGGATGCAAAGGATTATCAAATAGCGGTCTTTTTAAATTCCATGTCCTATTTGGGCGTCAATAAAGTACATTAAAGAAAACGCAGACTATCATGGAGTCAGTAAACGCAGACTATCATGGCGTCAGTTACTACGCAGACTATCATGGAGTCAGTTACTACGCAGACTATCATGGAGTCAGTTACTTGTTACGCAGACTATCATGGAGTCAGTTACTTGTTGTGAAGTGGCAACAATGGCACAAAGTGAACTCGTTCGATGAAGGGTGTGTGTACACACCGCGAAACACGTACATTGTGTGTGTGTGAACTCGTTCGATGAAGGGTGCGTGTACACACCGCGAAACACGTACATTGTGTGTGTGTGAACTCGTTCGATGAAGGGTGCGTGTACACACCGCGAAACACGTACATTGTGTGAAATTTCGTGTCATTCTCTTGGAAAACATTTGTTGATTCCCGTTTACATGTACATTGTCGCAAAATATCGAGGAAGCTTTAGATTCTCAAATGAATGCAGTAAAACGTTCGCAGAAGATCCTATAGGTTTGACGTTAACCCTTTACCCAACAGAAGGGCCCTGTGCCAATGCATTCTCTTATATATGCGAGTCGACCATAGGTCGCCTCGCATATATAAGAGAATGCATTGGCTTAACACATTAAAAATTATAAAATTGTTAAAGAATGTAAGAAAAAATGGTAAAAAGTGTTAAAAAAAGATTTTCTTTAGGCCAATGCATTCTCTTATATATGCGAGGCGACCTATGGTCGACTCGCATATATAAGAGAATGCATTGGCACAGGGCATAACTGTAACTATCACAATGTGGTCAAGGAGCCGGTTCCAATGATATCCATATTTGTATGGTTCTATTGAGACAGACCGAAGATATTTTAGGCTGTTGAAGCTTTATTTGGCCGGTTTTGGCCGTTTTGTTGGGTAAAGGGTTAATATTACCCCGGTGTTATAACAGCTTCGTGTATACATGTATAACGAAAACCACTTAATTCACGTAAAAAATACTCGCGGTGCAATTAATATGCATAACGTATCGGGACTACTATTTCCACTTCTTAGAATGAATTTTTTTATCTTAACATTCGACTTTAAATTACAATAAGATCCGAGTGTGTTCGATGGCATTGTTTAATTCAGCGTAAACACTTGTCTTTGTTACTTTTTGGTTTAGAAACCGAACTAAAACCCTCCGGGATATTTGTATAAATATCGTCCGTCAACCGGACATGTACCCATTCACATTTCAACACATTTGTAGCGATATAGGAATCACTGAACTAAATGGTTTCCCATAGGTGACTGTGTTAACGTTTTGGCCAAATTCACTGAATTGAAGCCTGCAGGCCATACCAGTGATGTTTACCCAGCTAGATTGACACTAGTTGATCACGAAAATGTAAGAAAAATCATAGGTCGTGTGTTTACTTTTTTAAATAAATCCCCAAGTCTACGACAGGGCTATCCCTCATCCAAATTTGATCTGGAAAAACCCAGAACTACAGCAGCTAGTTCACTAAATTTCCCGCTCAAAAAAATCCATTCCCCCATTCATTCACCAGTTTAAATTATTGAGATATTATGTACAAATCAAATAAACGCGATGTCATCCTCTAATAACGTGTCGCATGTATCAGATGAAGGTCATTCTTCAGTTACCTTCACCTTTAGCATTCCACGGTGTACTCGCTCCCCGACTCTAGAACACATTTAGCTCCCTGATTCCTATAACATATATTTTGCTCTCGTGTTTGTAAACCCCCTGCTGCTTATAATGGTTGTAATGGAGTCGCTTGTGGCGTCTTACGGATAGGCGGTACTTACGGATAAGCGGTACTTACGGATAGGCGGTACTTACGGATAGGTCCATTATTAATGACGGCGCAGCAACCCCAATCGGAGACTGGAGGTGACGCGTCGGATCTGCTTATCACTTTAACCCTTTCCATACTAAATACTCATTGAAAGTAGTTACTCCGTATTCAGATGATACGTTCAACAAACGACCACATGCTACTATAGTTGCTTTAAGGTAAGTGGGTGTCTGACCAGGTAACACATCGTGTAGGGTTAGCGAAAATCACACCTAGCATCCCGGGATGATAGTAAAAAGTCAAAATGAAATGCTGGCTGACGGCCCGAAGGCTTTTTGATAAGTCATATTAGGATAAGCTGAAAGAAAAACGGCCGGAAACCAGTCATATACATTTAATCACAAAGTGAAGTTGGTACCAAATGTATGGATAACAAGTGAAAGAAGAGGGAATCTGCAAAGCATATGAAAATAGGGGGGGGGGTAAAACAATAAGGGAACAGTGACCCAATTTTGTGCAGATACCTGATTCCTCGTTCACTTTTCATCATTTTAGGACGGAGAGCAGTGGCCCGGAGCGGTTTTACAAAATTTGGAAAATAATTTTGAACGTACGCACCAAAATATCTCAATGAATGAAATTTTATAAACGAGATCATCAAAGAAGAAAAAGAGAAAAATGTCAATAAGATCTTCATCAGTTGCAAGTTGCTAACCCGTGTCATACTAAACGTATGAACACCAACTTTTCGACCTTTACTTAACGGGGACTATAATTGAACTTATTATCTCAACATTCCCCACCAATGAATGGATCTCCGTTAACATTCCCCACCAATGAATGGATCTCCGTTAACATTCCCCACCAATGAATGGATCTCCGTTAACATTCCCCACCAATGAATGGATCTCCGTTAACATTCCCCACCAATGAATGGATCTCCGTTAACATTCCCCACCAATGAATGGAACTCCGTTAACATTCCCCACCAATGAATGGATCTCCGTTAACATTCCCCACCAATGAATGGAACTCCGTTAACATTCCCCACCAATGAATGGAACTCCGTTAACATTCCCCACCAATGAATGGATCTCCGTTAACATTCCCCACCAATGAATGGAACTCCGTTAACATTCCCCACCAATGAATGGATCTCCGTTAACATTCCCCACCAATGAATGGAACTCCGTTAACATTCCCCACCAATGAATGGATCTCCGTTAACATTCCCCACCAATGAATGGAACTCCGTTAACATTCCCCACAAATGAATGGAACTCCGTTAACATTCCCCACCAATGAATGGAACTCCGTTAACATTCCCCACCAATGAATGGATCTCCGTTAACATTCCCCACCATTGAATGGATCTCCGTTAACATTCCCCACCAATGAATGGATCTCCGTTAACATTCCCCACAAATGAATGGATCTCCGTTAACATTCCCCACCAATGAATGGATCTCCGTTAACATTCCCCACCAATGAATGGATCTCCGTTAACATTCCCCACCATTGAATGGATCTCCGTTAACATTCCCCACCAATGAATGGATCTCGTTCACATTCCCCACCAATGAATGGAACTCCGTTAACATTCCCCACCAATGAATGGCACTCCGTTAACATTCCCACCAATGAATGGAACTCCGTTAACATTCCCCACCAATGAATGGATCTCCGTTAACATTCCCCACCAATGAATGGAACTCGTTAACATTCCCACCAATGAATGGAACTCCGTTAACATTCCCCACCAATGAATGGATCTCCGTTAACATTCCCCACCAATGAATGGAACTCCGTTAACATTCCCCACCAATGAATGGATCTCCGTTAACATTCCCCACCAATGAATGGAACTCCGTTAACATTCCCCACCAATGAATGGAACTCCGTTAACATTCCCCACCAATGAATGGATCTCCGTTAACATTCCCCACCAATGAATGGATCTCCGTTAACATTCCCCACCAATGAATGGATCTCCGTTAACATTCCCCACCAATGAATGGAACTCCGTTAACATTCCCCACCAATGAATGGAACTCCGTTTGAACTTTTATTATAATTCGTATACTTATATTACCCGATCATCCCTCCAACTGAATAAAAGACC
Source organism: Siphonodentalium dalli (assembly GCA_032622095.1). NCBI lineage: Eukaryota > Metazoa > Mollusca > Scaphopoda > Gadilida > Siphonodentaliidae > Siphonodentalium > Siphonodentalium dalli. The sequence continues at coordinate 297,333,943 of CP136063.1, forward strand.
ACTCAACTGTATATGTTTATAACAGAATAGGAGAATTTATTCAGTAAAGAAATGGTTAATCGCATGCCAACGCTTATGTACTGATAGAGCAGCAATCTGAATCGGATATACTTGCTGGTGGAGCAAAGCGACATTGAACTATATTAATGTGAAGGTCATACTTACAGGACATCTACGTCTGTGCTCCCAGCGAGCTGAAAGAGAGAAACAAATCAATATTTAAAGCCTCACATAATGTTTGCAACATAAAAATGGAAAACATTAAAAACAAGAAAACCATAGTCAGAAATGGTAACGCCACCAAGATCGTATTATTAGTCATAAATATAAATCATAATATAAAATATATTGGTTACATGAATGGACCGCCTCAGAATTCCGTTAAGACAAGTAATTCTTCAAATTATTACAATGAACTACGGCTTATAAATTACTGCAGGTTTCTCATTCGCCACACCAGAATGCTTCTAAATGCGGATCAAAGCTAAGAGTGCATGGCACATGCAGCCATTGTTCATAGACATTTTACAGATAGCGAGAATGATGCATGCTGGGAACGAAAGTATCCACAGCAAAGCCATGTGCTTACGGAGGCATGCGTTTATTATAGGGGATTTATGGTGGGCCTATAAAACTAATTATAACTTTGTTATCTGTCATAGTTTATGCGTGAAATTTTAAACATATATACCATGGACATATACCCCTTCCAGAATGTTGAAAAACATTTTCAGTTGCTCATCGTATTTTTATAGACGAAATAGTCCGAAATTTCAGAAAATTGCGCTAACCGCTCAATGTTTTAATGTGTTACAAAACGTCTGATAAAAATAGTTCTATCGGGAATATTCACACCATTTTTTTTTCAGAGAACAAAGAGTAAACATAGTCCTATCGGGATATCGTAAAGGAGATTAATTAAAACCCTCAGACTGCCGAAACTGACGACATTAAATTCGCTTTTTCGTGTCCCACGGAAATGAAACGTGTCTGTCCATTGATCACGTTATTTATTTGACATAGTATTTTTTTTCTGTTGTATTTGAACACTTGTTGCACGTGCAGGCTGCACGATCATAATAACTTCAACCGATAAGCGCCGACTGATACCCGCGCAACAGTTTGTCTCAAATAAATTGTTATCAAAACGCAGGTTTATGGCCGCGGACATAAGCCGATTAAGTGTAATGTAATTTATCCATGAACTTGACTGAAAAATTGTGATTCTATCACCATTAGCCACGAAAATGGGACCTCTAAACAGGCAAGTTTGATTTTCGGGGGACACAAACAAGCGAATTTATTGTCGGCAGTTTCGGCAGTCTGAGGGTTAATTAATCCCGAATTAAACGGAACTACTTTACGATAGTCCGATAGGACTATGTTTACTCTATGCATGTTCTCTGAAAAAATTGTGTGAATATTCCAGATAGAACTCTTTTTATCAGACGCTGTGTAACACCTTAAAACATTGAGCAGTTATAGCGCAAACCGAAATGTGTTGTCTTGCAAGATATCCCACCGCTTTAGCTAAATTTACCTTCCTACAATATCCATAAAGAGGATCATATATTATATACCCACGGTTTTAATTATAGAATATAAAATATATTGGTTTCGCGAATGACCAACTCAGAATTCCGTTAAAATAACAATAACAACCAGCACCTATAACGAACCGTTTTACTGGACTTGGCCTACTGGTCGCGTAGTTCCGACTTTTAAATAAACGGAATTTCCAACTCTATAAATAAATAAAAGCCCCACAATGCATTCGCCCTGTACAATCACCCAGTGAATTATCGATCGACCATGCGATATCAAAAAACCAAAAGCTAGAAACACCACACTACGGTGGCGTAATTATACATGTAAACACCAGACAAGATGGCGTCGAGAATGGCCTCCGTTTTTTAAGACGATGTACTAAGTCAATTAGATCCGAATTATGGAGAGAAAATATTGTCCAATGTATCCAAATGTATTTATTTTGTGCTGAGACATAATGCCGCTATGATGGCAAACTTTGAACTTCCGGTCCAAGATGGACAACAAAAAGGCCGCCGCAATTGGAAAAATTTCCGATTGTTCACTAATATTGTCTAGATTCTACTGTTTGTAATAGGTGGAGAATTGTGGCTTTCTTTTTTATTTTTCTCGTTAATTCATCATTGGAGCAGTGAAATATTTTTTTGTGGGGCCCAGCATCTTCCGACCCCACAAAAATACGATTTTACAGAACGCGGTATAAACTCCTCCAAAAATCGACATTGGGATTATAGTCATATTTCAACAAGGAATGAGCAGAACTGGACGGTGTAAGTGAAGCATACCACATACCTATATGAATATTCCACGCCAATAGAATCAAAGTTATCACTTTGGCTCAAAATGGCGGTCATAATATGAAAAATGGTAGATATTGCCCATGAATACATGAAGTACGTGAGATACCTGAAAATTGAACGGCGAATAATTAATCAGACCGAAGCGTGGGGTGCCCCATAGTATCAATATTATCCCGCTTTACATTAAGTAGTTTATCGTTCGTATACCCATACCGCGCCATCGTCCTGTCGTGTATTTGTAACTTGAGAATAAATTTGCAGTATAACATCATGTATACCGGCACTGTATACCCGAAACATGTAGCAGAGATTTAGCATCATCGTCAATTAGCTACGGATTTATATAGCACGTCTTCATGCTACCATCTGAGCAATTCAGAGACAAAGTTGTATAATGATACCACAGGTTCCCAGAACAAAAATTTACCCCACCACAATAATACTTAATCCTATAGAAAGGTATCCAACTTAGCCGGTTCTGATTTAAAAAAAAGGAAAATCATTCTTTCAAAGTCCATAACAGGTTCAAAATACACACCAATTATTTGTGATACATAAATGCCTCATATTTATAGCTAGAAAGATATCTTATTACTCTTCAATGTGATGTATCCTGTGTAAAGAGCGATTCGGAAAAACTCCGGTTTTGAGCACAGGTCTGACGCAAAACGGTTGTCAATTTCACTCGTTCGACATGGTGTCCGTTAAACTGGGTCAAAGAGTCAGATTTGTACACCGACTTGCCCTTTCTACCTATATATGAGCTAGGCATTTATGTTTTATTTTTGTGTATTTTGAACCTGTTTGTGGACTTTGAAAAAATTATAAAATATTAGGCACGGCCAAGTTGGACACCTTTCTATAGGATTAAGTATTATTGGGGTGGGGCCAATTTTTGTTGTGGGGACCTGTGCATGATACAACAACATCTACGTAATATTCCTATGGAACCAGGGGGTTTCAGGAAAAAATTCCGGACACTAGGCGCTTTTTTATTTTTCCGCCCTCTGGGTACCCACCACCCCCTAATATCATGATTATAGAAGCATTCCTACTTTCGATTTACCAACAAGACTGTAAAGTTTCAAAACAATTCTCCAATAAATGTGGGCGCTGTGGGGTATGCTGATGGATTGACATTTAAAATCCAAGATGGCTGTTGGTGGCCATGTTTGTTTAAAAAACATTTTGGGTAAAAAATGGAGGCTCCCATCTAGAGGTCACTTCGAAGATCCATATGAAGTTTGGTGATGATTGGATGAGAAATGTGACCTGTAAGGTGTGCCAAAGGATTTGGTCATACGAAGAGTAAAATCCAAGATGGCCGCTGGCAGCCCTTTTTTTTTTTTTTTTACAAAATTCGGGAAAAAATGATAGGCACACATCTAGAGGTCACACCGAAAATCCAATTGAAAGTTGGTGATGGTCGGATGAAGGATAAGCTCTGTGGGTGTATTAAAGGATTTAGTGATGCAAAGAGTAAAATCCAAGATGGCCGCCAGCTGCCATATTTTTCATAAATATCATTCAAATTTGACAGCTCCCATCTAGAGGTGATCCTAGACCCATATACGGAATATCCTTGCAATCGGTCGAAGTTTGTTTTAGCACCTTTGTTTTATTTATGGTTTTTTGAATGGTCTATTTTTATTATAAGAGTTCAGTGAAGAGTTTACATTTATTTGAAGAATCTATTAGTGTTATGTTTTCATTTATATCAGGTTGAATAAATGATTTTTAATAGAACTATTTAAATCTGAACCTTTCCGTGTCAATGTGCATTGACAGATCCTTGATGAAAACATTTAGCAAGCTGAACTTTTGATTACCCCTTGTGTCATTCCTCATTATTAACTGATGGTGAACTCAAACCCCCCTACCAAGAGTTAAGTGCATACCTATATATTACATAATAGAAGCATTCTAAAAACCTTTTGTCCCATTACTCGAGGAAAAAAATTACAGGGCCAGGGAAAATGTCTAAGCCGGGCTGTTGAACCACCCACCCACCCACGCCTAGTGTTCGGGAAACATTTGCAGACCCCCCCCCCCCCTGATGGAACGGGAAAATAATACTTACATGGAAATTCACCAATTTGTGAACTTTCCCCCAATTGTTATGTCAACTGTGTACCATGTGACACACGCAATGGGGTAATTATCCGTAAACAGCGTAATGAAAAATCTCGGTGTCGCCATATCAAATCCAGTCGTAAGTCGGGATTTTTTTTACCCTGTGCTAATGCATTCTCTTATATATGCGAGTCGACCATAGGTCGCCTCGCATATATAAGAGAATGCATTGGCCTAACAATTTTTTACAATTTTAATAATGTTTTCTTGTATTCTTTAACAATTTTATAATTTCACCCATACAGAGCCCCAGACAAACATGAGCAGACGACACTCTTCTATATGATTCTATATATGTGTGGGGCTCCCTGCAGGGTAAAGGATGTTTTTTTATTTTATGTCCTAAAAATTGTCAGAAACATTTATTTAAAAAAAATGATAAAAAATTGTTAGGCCAATGCATTCTCTTATATATGCGAGGCGACCAATGGTCGACTCGCATATATAAGAGAATGCATTGGCACAGGGTAAAAAAAATCCCGACTTACTACTGGATTTGATATGTCAACTGTGTACCATGTGACACACGCAATGGGGTAATTATCCGTAAGATTTTAATAACGATCCTATGCTCCCGTTGTATTGCAAATTTTTGATCAGGCCAAGTCTAAAAGGAACCCAAGGCGTTCTAAGTGGGTAAATGTGCACAACTTATAACTCTTTAAAGATGGATTATCTCTTTAAATAACAAATTTGAAATATATATATATAGTTGGGTATAAAATAATAAATATGAACTGAAGACCCCTGTCCGGAAAGGCTTCTATCAATTAATATTGATTTTATTTCGAATATTTTATTGGGATCCTTTATTTGTCTATTTTTAGAACATACCATTCGAGTGATACCATATAGCGATAGAGAGCACAAGGCTGTTCCTATGCTGCCTACGTACCAACGACAAATGTCCCAGATTGATTGGTTGTATTGTTTTATTCCATAGTTATAATTAATGTTTATTTGTGACAAAATTACACCTTAAAATTTCTGGTCTCTTAATAGTAACCACTATTGTTCGTTAGCTAAACAACCACACCTTTTTAGACCAGAAAATATTCGAAATAAATTCAATATTAATCGATAGAAGCATGTCCGGACAGGAGTCTTTGATTCAGCTCTAATATTTTATACCTCGGTAACTAAACACCTCAAAAAAAGAAAGTCCCCCCTAATATATTCGGTAATATTTTATGAGATATTGGATGGATTTTGATGAACCATTTATCATATGATTTGTGGTACCAAAGATATCAAGTGTGCTAATCACTGTGCTGTGAGGTGAGATATTGCTGGGTGGGCACAAATTGAATGGAAGAGGGACACTTTTCAACAGTTGCAAAAACACAGGTAGAGTGATCACAGACATTCAGCTGTGCCTTGGTCCCCACTTCCCGCACAGGCTTGGAACATCCTTATCTGTTGGTACCTCAATGGCCTACATGGTTGGAAACATGGTTTACTTAAAAATGGCTTCAAAGAGACTGAATTCAATAACTCTGTGTTGCTCACAGCATAACACTTCAAGGTGTCATCCCAAAGAAATGCGGTTAGATTGAATGGCCTGGGCATGCAGCAGGAACATTCTGTCCCGAAGATGACAGGCATGTTATCGTGGACTCACAGTGTCACTTTTAAACCACATTTACAGCCAGTAACAACTTGTGTAAACAATGCAGTGACTTTCCACTCTATGTCAGTGTTTTGCAACTTTTGAAAAGCACCCCCACTTCCATTGATTCCATGCTCAGTCGGCCATAACATAACTCACAGGACGGTGCCTCATACAGGTTGTGTATCAGATACCACTAAACATTTGCGTAAAGTTTCGTCAATATCCATCCAATATCTCATAAAATATTACCGAATATATTAGGGGGGACTTTCTTTTTTTTAGGTGTTTATATAATACATGTTTACAAAGAGATAATCCACCTTTAAAAACATCATCCCCATTGAATGCTTTATTAACTCAATCGTGAATTAACATGAAATTAGAGATGAATGTGAACATATATACACTATTTACAACATAGTCATCGTCATCATCTCGTCATCACTATAATCGTAATCTGTATTATGCTAATCTTCATCACCATCATCAGCATCATCATAATCCACATCATCATCATAATCATCGTAATCATAATCTTCATCTACGTTGTCATCACCACTATCATCATCATCCTCAACTATCGTCATCAATATCATCGTCGTCATCAGAACCCGCCATCTGTATGTGTTTGTGTCACAGTCATCGGCATCATCGTCATTATCATCTCCATCATCTTCATCATCATTATCATCATTATCACCACTAGCATGCAGTAATCATCATCGTCATCGTCGTCACCGCTAACATTGTTGTCCTCAACTATCGTCGTCAATATCATTGTCGCCATCAGTACGTCGATCGAACCTGCAGTCATCATCATCATCGCCATCATCACCATTATCATCACTGTCGTGCCGTCATCATCATCATCGCATCATCATCACCATCATGCAATCATCATAATCGTCAACTACTCCCAAGGAAACCATGACGACCAAATTATGTTCTTATATTGATTATTGATAGTTCTCCAATAACGAAATATCGCGTTTTGAAACTATTGTTATGTAAACAAAACTGTTACAGCGATTTTTCAACAAACCGAGCTAATTGCGAACGTCAAATGTTTTCAGATTATTTCCCAAATGTTTGACCTTTTACAATGTTTACCGTCAAATTTTGAATAAACAATGGGATTTTATTGGACTTTGATCGGTAATTCCTCTTAACCCTTCAGTGCCAGGTCAGATTTTTGTATCAACCCATATACCCTGTGCCAATGCATTCTCTTATATATGCGAGTCGACCATAGGTCGCCTCGCATATATAAGAGAATGCATTGGCCTAACAAATTTTCATCATTTGTTATTATTTTTTACAATTTTTTACAATTTTAATCATGGCATTAATGACAACATCCTGGGATGGATAAATGATTTTCTCTCAAACAGAACTCACAGATTCATCTTAGAAGGTCATCTCTCCGACGCAACATCTGTCACATCAGGAGTACCACAAGTGAAAGGTATGGGACCATTGCTGTTCCTTATTTATATCAACGACCTTCCCAAATGTGTGAGAGCTACACCCCGCTTGCTCGCAGACTTGCTGTACAGGACAGTGGAATCCAACAAAGACGCTAATGTTACGGACAACATTAGTGCGATTTTCCAAGTTTTAGAGCGGACGGGTAACCAGTACTAACCACTCAGCTAGCGTTATCGATTGTGATATAGTTATCTCTCGATTACAGTTAACTCTGTATTACAGAGACGTTAATGACTCTAGTGTAGTGATTACGCACTGACATACATATAGTATTAATTAACTAAGTGGTATTTCCTTCGCCATTAAAACTTCTAAAAGATTCTGAATCCTAAACTGAAAGAATTATCGAAAAATGCGAAATAACTGAGTTATGGTGCATTAATATGCTTTATATCCTTTTGATCTACATGTATATTACGATATAATCACACACGCCAAATTTCGCGACCGTTGAACAGGATATTGGCGTGTGGGGAGGGGTTGTAATTAACCCTAAAATGTATCCCCACGAAATAAAACTGAACGCTTGGCTGGGGTGAACGGTGGCTCAGTTGGTCAGTACCATGATGCATTTGTCTGTCATTAACCATCCACGCTGGGTCGAACCAAATGACATAAACCTTTGGAATATATATCTTATTTAGAAATGTCAATTCAAGTCAACCATCAGATTACAGAGCACCGCTATGCATTCGCATGAAGAGGAACACGCCTAGACAGAGAACACACACATGGAATGCGATACCATGGAAGTATATCTGGTTACATGGAATCAGACCTCACGAGTTAACCCTGTACCCAACAAACCGGCCAAAACCGGTCAAATAAAGCTTCAACAGCCTAAATTATATTCGGTCTTTCTCAATAGAACCATACAAATATGGATATCATTGGAACCGGCTCCTTGACCACATTGTGATAGTTACAGTTATGCCCTGTGCCAATGCATTCTCTTATATATGCGAGTCGACCATAGGTCGCCTCGTATATATAAGAGAATGCATTGGCCTAAAAAAAATCTGTTTTTAACACTTTTTACCATTTTTTCTTACATTCTTTAACAATTTTATAATTTTTAATGTGTTAAGCCAATGCATTCTCTTATATATGCGAGGCGACCTATGGTCGACTCGCATATATAAGAGAATGCATTGGCACAGGGCCCTTCTGTTGGGTAAAGGGTTAAAACGTAATATTGTGGTTGTGTCACTAGTATGCTAGAGCTCCGTGGTCCGGTGGTTAGCGCGTCGGACTTGTGTTGCTGTCAACGCATCGGCATGCGTTCGCGCCTCCATCTGGCCAAAGTGAGTTCCACACAACAGTGGCTTGTCCAAAAATCGATTAGCGGGCAATTGTGAGATCGCACGCTGTTCGAATTTCGCGCCAAGTTGTGACCCCTGAGCAAGGTCACTCGTACTGTGTCTGTTTCGCTCCACCCAAGCGTTAACACGGGTACCCGATTATGAGCAGTGAAAGATCTTGTCAGTATGCTAGTCACATTGTGACTGTACCCCGGGGAGCAGTATATGGATTACTGAATGTTCAGGCTCATCGGGTTAATAATTGTCCAACGCATTGAAACTAATTCCATGTGTAATTAAATGTATGATTATTATTATTATTATTACTCACGTATGCATGCCATCCTTCGGCGGCACCACGGCCACCTACACCGGACTCTGTAGCCGCACACGTAGCCCCGAGGACAATACTACAAGGTGATCAATGTATGGTGTCGTTACAAAATAATCAATGTATGGTACCCTTACAAGGCGATATCAGATATATATACGCTCTTTAAAAACACTTCTTCGAATATTTCCGTTATTTCGTCAAAAACTCTTCTTCAAATATTTCCGTTATTTCGTCAAAGACACTTCTTCTCATACAGATCGCCGTTATTTAGTAAATTAACATTCTTTACGGAGTTATTGCCATTCATATTAAATATGAAGCTAACATGCAGGATTAGCTATACATGTCGTCATTTAGTGGACAATCCCAAGCTCGCGTGCCACGCGTGGTCGGATTGTCCATTAATTAACGAACATTTTAGGTACGGATTGTCCGTTTATAAATGGCCCATCCTTGAAGAATGGCCTGGGATTTTACTAACAGGACCGGCTCCCCGAGTTAATAATGTCACGTAAGCATCGAAACCAATGGTTATTCTGTTTATTATTCACGTTCCACCAAAGGCGCTAATTCTAAAGATATGTGACAAAATAGTTCCCGATCAATTCAATTTTCAATTCAATTTAATAGTAACTCTGGTCATCATGAAAGACATTACAGAGACAATACATATGACACAATTACGTATCATCAATACATGTACATGTATACATACACATAAAATCATTATGATAAATATTATAATACATCGATGTCGCGTTTAATGGGTGTATACTTGTTTACTCATCATAATCAGATAATATATTTACCAATATATGGTATATGGTGTGTATCAACGAATTTATATTTACTAATATACATGTGTGTACACGAGCACCTACAAAAGCTGGTCGGTGCGCTCACCGGGGTCGTAATTCACAGGTGTGATATCACTTTTAATTCATCGAGAAATCCTTATAAATCACGGCTAAGTGTGTAATAAATATATATCAGATTTATGGAGGCACGCGCGGACTCATATACTGGGCCATTTGGGGTTAGAACTCACACAAACCTAATATGGCCCTGAAATCAATGTATTTCTAACCAATATATACACTATATATACGGTATCATTATTATATCATTGTATGAGTGTATTGTATGAGTGTCCATTGCTTCAAATATGATTGTTTCAGTGAGCGTTAACATATTCTGATTTCTTATATCGAAATGGCCATATCGACCGGAATGGCCCATTGAGATGTCCCTCAACTCAGATAAATTACGCTTGAAAATTGGTCCCGACTTTCGGCCATGATTTTGTCCTTTATAAATATGACACTAAATTGTAAGCAATATGGTTCGTGTATTTCAACAGAAATTCAGAACATGAACTGTATACATTTGGAAATAAGAAACAAAAAGTACAGATGTTATAATGTCTAATAAAACTGTTGTGATGTGACCATGTCTATTAAATTTCAAACTGATATATTTTTATTAGACACATAATATTATATAAAGCCTAACTATATCCTGTCTGTAAGACAAACTCCGTTGAGACCGAATCACACTTTGTTATGAATTGTCCGCATACGAAAACCTTCGCATTAGTTGTTTCGCAGCAATAGGCGAGCATATAACAGATTTCCATAGAATGACAGACGACAATAAATTTCATTTTATAACGGAAAACAGGCATATTGTCCCCATAAATATCTTTTGCGACATGATCCGCTCCTTCTTTGAAAACGGCAGAGTTTATGAAGTGCATAATAATTATAAGAACAACTTATATACAGAATATAAATTTTGACACTGAGTCGGGTTTTTGTTTAAAGGTGGATTATCTCTTTGTAAACATGTATTAATTACCGGGGTATAAAATATTAGATATGAATCGAAGACTCCTGTCCGGAAATGCTTCTATCGAGTAATATTGATTTTATTTCGAATATGTTCTGGTCCCAAACGGTGTGATTGTTTAGCTAACGAACAATAGTGGTTACTGTTAACAGAAACCAGAAATGTTATTGCGTAATTTTGTCACAAATAAACGTAAATTAGACTCATTGTCGCTTATACTAAGTTATAGCTATGGCATAAAACAATACAATCAATCAATCTGGGACATTGGATGTTCGCTACGTAGCTATAGGAACAGCCTAATGCTCTATATCGCTATATGGTATTGCCGAATGGTCTGTTCTAAAACTTATAGACAAATAAAGTGTCCCAATTAATTATCTCATTTCATAATAAAATATTCGAAATAAATTCAATATTAATTGATAGAAGCCCTTTCCGGACAGGGGTCTTCAATGCACATCTATTATTTTATACCCACGCAACTATTTCAAGTTTGTTATTTAAAGAGATAACACATCTTTAATATATAGTAATACCCTGTGCCAATGCATTCTCTTATATATGCGAGTCGACCATAGGTCGCCTCGCATATATAAGAGAATGCATTGGCCTAACAATTTTTAACAATTTTTTATAATTTTAATATTTTTATAACAATTTTATAATTACACCCATACAGAGCCCCAGACAAACATGAGCAGACGACACTCAGTACACATGCTTCTATATATGTGTGGGGCTCCCTGCAGGGTTATTTAAAGAGATAATCCATCTTTAATTCATGCTATTATTGTACATGTATTTTATATTATATGTTATATATTTGCAACTGCCCATTGAGGTGTTATTGCAATAAAATCTTGTACACTCTTATAACTAATGTGTAGAAACGATTACACATCAAATATGTAAACCCGGTTAATACACATGGCAATGTGCAGTTTTACATACAAAATACATTGACAATTGCCGTTCTACACATAATGTGTATATTTTGTTACACACAATTGTGTAAGAACGTAGACTGCTACGTGACGGGCATATTGTTTGAGTATATGTTTTGGAATACAATCTACAGCGATCGTAGACAAGGATGTAAGTTCAGAATTCCAATTTGCTCCATGAAAGTTTTAACATATAAATCTGCATATATCTTTAATACTATACCCACAGGTCGGACTACTGAACTTGCATTTCTTGTCTACAAACTGTGTGTGTAAGAACCAACACAAAATGTGTAAGGGATATGTGTTGATTTTATACACACAGTTGTGTATAAATGTGTACAAATTTACCCATTTATGTGTAAAAATTGTTACACAATTTGTGTACGAATATGAAACTACACATATACTACACAAATATGTTTAAGATCAAAATTGAATAATGATTGTGTAGCAGGGCTACACATTTTGTGTAGAAAACCTACACATTAGTCATAAGAGTGTATCTTGTATCTAATACATGTACGGCTTTAATTGAACACTCACCATACTACAACCACGTCTAGATGCAGCTCCGGGTAAAGCAGCTAGAGCTAGTGCGGCGGGTTCGATGTTTGGCTCCTGGCTACCATAGACGAATATTATCAGAGAAACCTGAAAAATAAAGAAGAAGCTTAACCCTTTCTATATAGAATGGATTCTCCCACTCAGTTATCAAAAATACATTGGAATAGTCTATTATTCACAATGAGGGATGTTATAGGAACAGAAGCAGACGGGGATATTACAAGTACAGAAGGGGTCATATTTATTGAAGGGAAAATTTCATCCAGTTGTAAGTCGGGATTTTTTTTACCCTGTGCCAATGCATTCTCTTATATATGCGAGTCGACCATAGATTGCCTCGCATATATAAGAGAATGCATTGGCCTAACAATTTTTTACAATTTTAATAACTTTTTCTTGTATTCTTTAACAATTTTATAATTTCACCCATACAGAGCCCCAGACAAACATGAGCAGACGACACTCTTCTATATGCTTCTATATATGTGTGGGGCTCCCTGAAGGGTAATGGATGTTTTTTTATTTTATGTCCTAAAAATTGTAAGAAACATTTATTTAAAAAAAATGATAAAAAATTGTTAGGCCAATGCATTCTCTTATATATGCGAGGCGACATATGGTCGACTCGCATATATAAGAGAATGCATTGGCACAGGGTAAAAAATTGCATGCAGATAATAAGTTCACACCCCTGTTCAAGTGGTCCTGCAAATGTGCTATGATGCGGTTGGGTCCTGCTGAATTGCTATGATGCTGTTAGGACAAACTGATGCTGTTAAGAAAAAATACCGTTATATTTAATAAAGTTATCATTTTTGTGGTTTCCGAATAATCTGAGCATATCAAGGAAAGGCCATTATTTGTATAAAATATTCGAGAAACATATATGTTGTGAAATAGTTGTAATATTAATTGTATTAGTTATTAAAAAACGACTCTAATCACTTTGGCTATTCATGTCGTTTTACAAACACCAGCGGAGCCATCATTCAATTTTTCAAAAATATATATGTTATTGAATGTTTCATACAGACACTGGCTTTTTCTCAAATCCCTCGGATTATCCAAACACCACAAAAATGACAACTTTAAAAAAAATAACAGCATCAGTTTGCCCTAACATCATCATAGCAATTCAGCAGGACCCACCAGCATCATAGCACATTTGCAGGACCACTTAACCAGGGGTGGTTCAACTAAACGACTTATTTTTTTTTAGTCAGTAGTTAGCAACTAGATGATTAAAGATGTATTCATATTAGTCGTTAGCAACGAGATGGTTAAATATTTATTCATATCAGTCGTTAGCAACGAGATGGTTAAAGATGTGTTCATATCAGTCGTTAGCAACGAGATGGTTAAAGATGTATTCATATTAGTCGTTAGCAACGAGATGGTTAAAGATGTATTCATATCAGTCGTTAGCAACGAGATGGCTAAAGATGTATTCATATCAGTCGTTAGCAACGAGATGGTTAAAGATGTGTTCATATCAGTCGTTAGCAACGAGATGGTTAAAGATGTATTCATATCAGTCGTTAGCAACGAGATGGCTAAAGATGTATTCATATCAGTCGTTAGCAACGAGATGGTTAAAGATGTGTTCATATCAGTCGTTAGCAACGAGATGGTTAAAGATGTATTCATATCAGTCGTTAGCAACGAGATGGTTAAAGATGTGTTCATATCAGTCGTTAGCAACGAGATAGTTAAAGATGTGTTCATATCAGTCGTTAGCAACGAGATGGTTAAAGATGTATTCATATCAGTCGTTAGCAACGAGATGGTTAAAGATGTATTCATATCAGTCGTTAGCAACGAGATGGTTAAAGATGTATTCATATCAGTCGTTAGCAACGAGATGGTTAAATATGTATTCATATCAGTCGTTAGCAACGAGATGGTTAAAGATGTATTCATATCAGGATTTCCAAGCCTAAATTTAGGTGGCTGTACACGATTTCGAATAGTTGCTAAAACATCTTCACCCTGACACCAACCATGGGGTACACTTCAGTAGGAGGTGAAATTGACATGTGGACCAATTTCTAGAATGGTTCGGAAGAATTTCACATAATTCCCCATATTTAGGTGGCCCGTCCAAAATACCTCCATTGAAAGGCCTCACAACTGACCCCAACCTTCGATGTCGAGGGGGTGAAAATGGTTTACGGTCCAAATTCGAGAACAGTTCACACAACCGCCTCATACATTCGTTTCAACCGATGACTTTTAGTATAGTACTTTCAATTTTAGTGGTGAAGAATAAGACATCCATGCATATGTTTAATTAACCCTTTCATGGCGGGAGCTGCGCTGCATGTTGCGGCATTAAAGATTACGTGCTAGTGCATTCTCTTATATACACGAGTCTCCCATAGGGAACCTCTCATATATAATAGAATTCACTGGCTTACAAGCTTAATGCAACTATTGTTAGGCGAATGCATTCTCTTATATATGCGAGGCTCCCTATGCCAGACTCGCATATACAAGATAATGCATTGACACAGGGTTTTCGCAAAATTTCAAGAAGCTCCAGTCATGAAAGGATTAAAGGAGCACGCCGAAGTCACTGGAAGCTATTCGCAATTGCTGTACGGCCCCTGTAAAAGAAAGTAAAAGTTTTACTCACCAGTGATATCAAAATGAGATTTGACAACGCCATCTTGAACTATTGTACTGTTGAATGCTGAGATAGACAATATTAACTTATGCGATAGCTATTGTTTTATACCCCGCTTACGGGTAGATTTCACTAATTAATTATCTTGCACACGATGTTGCACTTCCCGGTGTAGGATTGTTTACCCGGATGACGCGAGTCGTGACTGACAATGTCATTATGACGTGTAAATTGAGACAGGGATAATCCAGGAAACCAGAGCGACACGTGACAGAAATTGTGATTAATGTAAAGCTACATAATTATTTAATTATGTTCCGCATGTTAGTGCAACATTGCAGAACAATATTATTCTACCGACATTAAATTTTGCCATCACACATGGACGTGGCGGGTGTATACAGACGATTTCGATGTGTAAAACTTTAAATTTCCAACTGCTGCTTTCAACAACCACCCATCTCTCATACTTTGTAAATATTTGAATGTGGTTCTGTATCACTGATACATAATACCCCACCTTACTGGTAACAGTCCTGATCGCACATAATTTACCTTCGACATTTCTTAGATACTCCGGGTACTTTTAACCTTAGATATTTGGTCAGTTGGAATATCGTATTACACAACATTTATTACCAATCATCTGACCTCTGACCTCTGCCAAGTCCATCACAATGAGTGAGCGTACCTATTGCAGGCTGGTATGTCAACGAGGTTCATATGTGACCCGCCATATGTGACCCAAATCCAGTCGTAAGTCGGGATTTTTTTACACTGTGCCAATGCATTCTCTTATGTATGCGAGTCGACCATAGGTCGCCTCGCATATATAAGAGAATGCATTGGTCTAACAATTTTAGACAATTTTAATAATTTTTTCTTGTTGTCTTTAACAATTTTATAATTTCACCCATACAGAGCCCCAGACAAACATGAGCAGACGACACTCTTCTATATGCTTCTATATATGTGTGGGGCTCCCTGCAGGGTAGTGGATGTTTTTTATTTTATGTCCTAAAAATTGTCATTTCTATCGTTGGGCCAACGTTGGCATCCAACATTGGGTCAACTATGGCGGTTGCCGCTGGCTCGGCGTCGGCTCGACGTCGGATCCCGTATTCTACTATTAATACGACGTTGGGCCAACGTTGGGCAAACCAGAATACACCGTTGGTTCGACGTCGTTTCAGCGTCGGCTGGCGGACGGCGCACCAACGTCGGCTCGACGTCGAACCACCGTTGAGGCGACGACGTCGAGCCGACGCCGAGCCAGCGGCAACAGCCATAGTTGGCCCAATGTTGGATTCCAACGTTGGCCCAACGATAGAACGGATCGATGCTCCATTCGTAGGGACGATTCCCCTCACATCAGGGCGTCTTTATAAAATTAACATCCGCTGAGATACAACATA
The DNA here is from genome assembly GCA_032622095.1 of Siphonodentalium dalli. NCBI lineage: Eukaryota > Metazoa > Mollusca > Scaphopoda > Gadilida > Siphonodentaliidae > Siphonodentalium > Siphonodentalium dalli. Next base: position 297,350,562 of record CP136063.1, read on the forward strand.
CCAATACATTTAAAGTCCCACATAATGTTTGCAACTTCAAAGTATTACAATTGGAAATAACATTCAAATTCACAAATATAAAACCAGAAGAAAATGAAACATATAGAAAAAAATGTCTGCCGATTTAAATAAAGACAAAATAACATGCCATTAGTATTGATTTTAAGAATCTTGACCATCCACTCACTGTAAAGAAAATTAAATTATCGAAAGTGCTACATATTTTTGTTAGCTTATCTATTCCTTTACCATACAAAAATGTTTATTTCAGCTCAATTTTCGATTTTGTGCTCTCGATAATGTTGGGGGAAACATATTCATTATATGTGGCTTTAAATTTTGGTCAGGTTATATCTTCTTCGAACATCATTATTATGGAGGATGATCTGATGTAGATGTGCAGAGAAACGGCACAAAGTGCATATTATTAAATTAAACCTAGTAATTGCTCCTTTATTACCGTTTTGCATGCCGTTTTCTAATTAGTCCAAGATACTGTTCTGAGTATATAAATTCAATACGGCAATTCATTTTATCTGTTGACTTATTATGAGCAATTACTCAGCTTATTTGTATCTATGCATATACGTATGACGCTTCTTGTATATGTTGGGATGATTTATCTGGGAGAAATTGAACTCGTGGATCCATAAAGATTAATTTATGTATAGAAACCCAACAAATTATATCAAATATAATATGTCCATGATGTGTCATGAACTAGATTCAGTGTTCTCATGGCTCATGCATATATGTATGCAGGAATTTGGCTTGTATGAAGCAACTGTTTTGTAGGTCATATATATATAGATTGACAATTCTTCTGAAGAAATCATATCGCGAGAGAAAACATTTTATATTCACCTCCTTGAATATCTGAAATTCACCATTTGCATGGGTTATCATTATGATTAATAACTGATGTATCAGATGTAACTGCAACAACAACAAGAACACACATCCTTTCAGTGCCGATTATTGATACACCGATGAATGCCGAGTTTTGGCATCTGATTGAATGCACAACACAGAACAAGTAAGAATTTCCATCCAAGTGAATAACAATCAATAAGCTTGTGAATTCATGTCGTACATGGTGTTATGTCGGTCGCGTTGATGTCAGGCGTGCAATAATATTCACAATATAACGATATAAAACACAATATAGACCATGCTGGAATATTGGTTTCGACAGACGAGTAGCCTTCGATCGATCGAATCCGCTTGTAGTACCGTATATATATATATATATATATATATATATATATGCATGTATTTGCAGCAAACACTAGAGTACTGTAATTATCGAACGGTTCCCGATAGTATCAAGGTGCCATACCGTTGCATGCGGTACGTAATAGATAACTAAGTGGTCATCACCAGTATTAAAGATATTCTCTTTGGCATACCCGAAATTAGCGACACCTTGAACAGGCGATTATTCGAGACAGTACAATCATTCATCATTTTCACAGACCGATTTCAGTAATCATTATTCCATTGACTCCGCCCACTGCCACTGCCTCAACTACAACCTACATGTGTTTGATTGGGAGCCGGTTCCCCTATGTATACATAGCCGATCACATGGGACACCGTCTCCCACACAAATAACAACAAAACTTTCATTCCAGCAAAACCAAAACCATCGACTTGAATTCATCAGCAGCTGAACGCCAGGGGAGAGGAGCTTCACTAAGTTTCGTAACTTGTGCTTCGATCCCCTGTGCACCCACAACATCATCCATATATTCTGTTTGTAAATTATTCCATTTATTTGTGGGTCACAATAAATATGTTCAAACAAATAGATAACTATACTGGTCTCGAGGAATTCATGAGTTTGATGGACTTGAGCACATGCTGATAACACCGACGTCGGTAGGTCTCAATCAACCAAATGGTCGGCTTCTCAAAACATGTTAACTTGGCCTACGTACTGCTCACTCTCGGCCGTATCAATTTCTAGCTAAACTGTTAACCAGTTCATACTCTTGGGATCCAAATAAGCATACCCGTATGCTTATTATTTTTTGGAAAAGTTGCTGCCCTGTATGGTGCTTATTTGGGTCCGTATGTTTATTTTTAAATAAGCGGGAATTTCAAGAAGTTTATACTGCCTATCAGAATTGCTGGAGCCTTTAATCAGATCAGGAAAAGATAGTACAAACTTGTTGCTGACGTCTGTTTGGTAATTCCTATGACAACAAACAGTGCACAATATGAGAAATATATATGGTTAACCTTAATAATAGTATAGCATTTCAGATAGACTTGCTTCCATGTTGTAAATTGCCACCCTGTACATGTAATCCTATTCCGCCCGTACTCTTATTAGATTTAGCATATTTGTCCACCATATTTGTCCACTCTTATTCCGCACCGTATGCTTATTTGGACCCCAAGAGTAATATATTAGAATTGCACATATCCCACAATAGCCAGTGAATGGTAAATTTCTGTTCATTGGAAATTTTCCAAACAAATATGAGACCGAACATATCAGTAGCTTCGCAATATATCGAGTAAAATTTTATTTTTAGCAGGTTTTGAATTGTTGTCAGCCGGATCATCAAACGATAAAGAGCGTTTGTGTTTCAATTCCCATTTACTAGTATACTATGAATATTAAACAGCTGTTTGAAAACATGCTTTATTATTGAACCCAGCATTTGGTGACAAATCGGATTGGATATACAGAACGGGGGGTTGAGAGGGGTAATATGTCAGGGACTTGGACAGAGAGCCTTCGTTGGTTGAGGTGATAAATTGAACCACCCGTGAACCAATCTGTTTTCCAAACTTGTCTAAGTTTCAATTGCTCTCCCTTCGATACGGAGTTTGAAATCCGAACACATGCACGACCATTTAAATAGCTATAATATAGTTTGTAGAACATAATATACAATGTAATGTACTCAAACTATCACATATCTGTTGAGAACCTAAACTATCCAGACGATCTCAAAAAGATTTTGCCTGAAATATATTCAACTTATGTTATTGAAAATTCCAAATCTTGAAATTAGCTAACCCCATAATAATGACAAAAAAGTTCAACAGTTAGCATTCCATGGCTGCCACGATATTTATTAAATATTTGAAAATGTAAACTATCGGTTGAGTATCGAAATGATCTGAAACAGTTTTTGCCTAAGATATTCAACTTATAAAGTTATCGAAAATTCAAAATGTTGAAAAGTTTGAGGGGGATGGGTGATACCTCATCAATGTTGCGATCACCCTAATTATTTGTTCTAAGCCACATCCTCCTAGACTGGGCAATCCTTACTGTCAGAGACATGCGGGCAAGGTTGTCCCACCCTTTCACTTTGACCAAATGTTCAAAAGCTAGGCATTGCATGGCTGACACAATTTTAATTTAAGTATTGAGAATTCCAGAATGTTGAACAGTTTGAGAAAAATTGGGGAGGGGTGGTAACAGCATGTTGATAGCAGGCCGGCCTTCTGCCAAAGTGTACTGGTTAGAAGTTAGAACAACAAAATATTTTAGCTGGTAGCTTGATGAGCCCCAATCCAAGTAATTAATTGATAGGAATACCTCAGACAAAGTATGGGATGGGTAATATATATGTATATTGGTTAAAAATGCCAAAAGTTGTGCATGTCGCCAAAAGTAAAAATTATCCCACCCAATAATGCTGAAATACATGGTCATTGTGACAATCGTCTTTTGTTCAGTCGGCTACCCAGCTTTTTTCCAATTTCAGTTGGGTACCCAGCTTTTTTATTTTCAGTTGGGTACCTTTATGAAATCTCTAACATACCGTGATTTAATAATTGATCGACGTCAGTTGATTGTGAAATGAACCTGTTACATTTGTGATTACTTGTTTATCTCTTCTATATATTTTGAGAACTCCTTGTATTCGAGAGATAGCCCACACCCTCCGGACCTCAATGATATGATCGTGAATGAGTATTGATATACCCCACTAAACTTTGACAAACACCAGTAATGGTGTGTAGATCATTTACATATCTCTCCTATATATTTTGATACAATCTATCTAATTTACATATCTCTCTTATATATTTATGTTTGTGTGTGTGTTGTACTTCATTCGCGCCGAGTTAGGGAGCCATCCATTATTTATTGACGTGGCATGCAGACTTTCATCTTATGTAATTAAGATAATTTCACGGTCGGACTGTAATCTGCTCCGTAATGCTGCGTTGGAACAACAAGTGGCATCGGTTAAGAAATCAATCTTCAAAACGGCAGAATCACTGGGGTGGAATATTGCAGCCCTAAACAATCCGGGTCCAGTTCTGAGTCAATTCAAAAGAAATCTTATTGAAGATTATTATATATATTTCAGACAGAGTCTCACTGATGAATGCTCAAAAACGGGAAGTAATAAATTACGAACATACCGACTTTTCAAACTTAAGTACGAAATAGAACCTTATCTTCTTCACACACCATCAATAGAAAATAGAATCGTTTTTACTAGACTGCGTATAAGTAATCATAAACTGGCTATTGAAAAGGGACGCCACACCCAACCACCGACGGCATTGGAACAAAGACTATGTATATTTTGTTCCGATGATGCTATTGAAGATGAAAAACACTTTCTTTTGGAATGTAGTGCTTACCGCACACCGCGGCTCGAACTAATAACTCTTATGAAGACACAGTTCCCAGACTTTGAAAACATGACACAAACTGAACAGCTTGTCAAAATCCTATCCAACAATATTTCAAATTCATGCACTTCAATATGTCATATAATCCGAAAATTATTTTCCGCACGCGATGAGCTTCGCCTCATAAGCAATGAATAAATGAAGACGAGACGACCCTATGCACATTCAGCTGTACTTAAATGGTTATATATTACCATCTATTATTATATCATTTATTGTATTGTTCAATGTACAACTATATATTAATATGTTTGCATACTGTCCTTATAAGGATGTTTTGCCTATTAAACTTATCTATCTACAAATCTACGATTCTCGACCGATCGGGACGAAACTTGGTACGTGTGTGTAGTTTGACCAGGCGGTGGTCGTTGTCGTATTGGCGAGCCCGTGCAGCGCATGCGCAGACGAGATCTCGGAAACGGGTGGAGCTATCGACTTGAAATTTGCTATGTGAATGTATCTTGGGCCGGGTACAAATTTTATCGGGTCGCCGAGCCCGTGCGACGCCCGTGCAGCGCATGCGCAGACGAGATCTCGGAAACGGGTGGAGCTATCGACTTGAAATTTGGCATGTGAATGTATCTTGCGCCGGGTACAAATTTTCATGCGCAGACCAGATCTCGGAAACTGGTGGAGCTACCGGGTACAAATTTTTCTTATTGAAACGCGTGGAGCTAAAAATTAAAAAAAATTATATAAAAATGTCATGTTTCGGACAAACCGCCGGTGGCGGGCTAACCTGCTAGTCTCATATATATTTTGAAGACCTCTGTCTGTCTGTATGTCCTTTATAGAATCGAAAACGGGTTGACCGATCGAGACCAAACTTCCTATCTAAAGGTAAAATCACGCGGGAATCGTCGACGTCGCATTTTGGACAAGGTTTGAGCACCGATTCTCCACTCCCAATCATCAAAATCACCGCAAACGCCACTTCGGGGGTTAAGGCATTAACGATCTTTATATTGACCATATTCGGAGGTGTTAAGGATTAACGCTCTTTATTACAATCGAAGCTGCTAAACGGCTACCCATGCGTAAAATACGGATGCAAAACGAAACGCGGAATGCAATTATCTCGATTAAAAAGTCAGAATGGGTTGTTGTGTCATATATGTCCTAGGAACAGGCGAATTTTTCATCGGGTCAGTCTTTGAGGGACGGGTACCATGAATTAATTCATGAAAAACAAAAAATGCGTGTTGTGCTGTCGTTTCGACCGATCGGGACGAAACTTGGTACGTGTGTGTAGTTTGACCAGGCGGTCGTCCTTGTCGTATTGGCGAGCCCGTGCGACGCCCGTGCAGCGCATGCGCAGACGAGATCTCGGAAACGGGTGGAGCTATCGACTTGAAATTTGCTATGTGAATGTATCTTGCCCCGGATCGCGCATGCGCAGACCAGATCTCGGAAACGGGTGGAGCTATCGACTTGAAATTTGGGGGTTTTTGAATAGCGTGGACAACGTCGGGCTCATCGGCTAGTCTATTATACATTTTGGGAGATCTGTGTGTGTGTGTGTCTGTCTGTTCGCGATGGACTCGAAAAACGGCCGACCCGATTTCGATGAAACTTGGTAGGTAGGAGTACTTTCGGCCGGGGAGTGGCATGGGCCTATTAATTTGCCCGTGCGATGTGACCTTGATCTTGAAATCAGGTAATTTCACGGTCGAACGCCCGAGTAACACGGGATTTCGATGAAAATTAGTGTCTGGGGATATTTTCGTATGGGGAGTGTCGTACGCCTATTCGTTTGCCCGTGCGACGTGACCTTGACCTTGAAACCGGGTCAATTCAAGGTCAAATCGCAATTTTTTTATGGGATTTTGACGAAATTTGATACATAGGGTTACTTTTGTCAACTGGGTGTTTTGGATGGGTCAAATCGTGATCCCGACCTGACCTTGACCTTCAAAATGATCAATTCAAGGTCAAATCGGGTAAAACCGGATGGATTTCGACGGGTACTTTTGTCGCGTAATTCTGTCCGGGCAGTGTTTTGGACGGGTCAAATCGTGACCCCACCTGACCTTGACCTTCAAAATGGACAATTCAAGGTCAAATCGCGCAATTCGCCGAAAAGCAAAGGGGAAACAGCCCGATTACTTTTGTCCAGTGAGTGTTTTCGACGGGTCAAATCGTGACCCCGACCTGACCTTGACCTTCAAAATGATCAATTCAAGGTCAAATCGGGTAAAACCGGATGGATTTCGACGGGTACTTTTGTTGGGTACTTTTGTCCGGGCAGTGTTTTGGACGGGTCAAATCGTGACCCCACCTGACCTTGACCTTCAAAATGGACAAGCAGAGGGGAAACTGTCCGGACGAAGTCGGGTCCACCTGCTAGTAGGCTATATTTGTCACGATGCTTCAAAATAATAGCGGAGAAGAAATGTAGGCAAAGTCATATGGGTGATGCAGTCTGCTTTAACAAAGCTGGGTACCCAAATGTAAATGTTACAAAAGCTGGGAACCCAACTGATAGTTTTAAAAAGCTGGGTAATCATCCGAACGAAAGGGGTGACAATGACCTTTTCACCCCCAATAATTAATAATCATGTCTATTATTGGGGCGTGTTCAATTTTATGTTTTAGGAACAAGTAGCGTTTAATACAGGGGCAACGTCCCTTTAGTCATTTGTCGTTTGTGGGGGAGGAATCAATACAAATACCCCAACCAAATACATAAATCCTAATATTGCTCAATACAACAGTATTTGACTACACTCTGGGACAGCTGAAATAATTATTGTGACAACGTCATAACTTCCTTCCAACACCTCCAGTCATTTGAACATTGACACAACGTATCAATATGACGTGATTCTTTGGCGTAAACAATGCAAAATGATACGCACGTAATGTAAAGTTTGTAAAGTGAAATTATTTTTTGCAACTATGGGTGCATGCCCATTGCTGGGCAGCGGAGCGCGTAACAAAACCCATGTGACGTGACTCCAGAGATTGTCGGTACATGTATAAGAGGATGAACATGGCGACAAGGATGGCGATTGGTTCTAACCCCGCTAAATTTGGTCAAAAACAGTTGCAGTTGTCATGCCTGACACATCATTAATACATGGTAACTTTATGTATACATATAGGTTGAATATCTTTTTATTGTGTGGTTTTACAACAATCAGTATGAATAGTTTTGTTTACACCTCCAGTAACATATTATTTCAACTTTTAGACTTTAGTAAAAATTGTTCTCTGAAATGAACACCATTTGGAAAATTTCCAGTCTTATTCAATTTGTTAATTGCCAACAGTTGGAAAGCTTGTGTGCTGGGTGGTAAATTTCAATCCAACAGAGGGGGGTGCAAATGGAAACTCACGAATCAAGGAGTTTGGTGTCTGGTTCAAGATGATGCAGTTGGGAAATTCAATGTTGAGATCCCCCCCCCCCACAAAAAGTATCCTAAGCTACGTCACTGATTCGGATTCATGGTGCAATTGTAAATTCCTATTTTGGCAGTACACCCGCCCCCGATAGTTATAAGCATGATAGGGTATACAGCATACAACTGGAGGTGGAATGGTGTCCATGCACTGATGTAGCCTACTAGTAAACTTAATTATTCATGGAAATCCACGAGCAGGGACGTGACTAGATGGTTTCCGCGTTGGGGAGGTGGTTTTCACCTTGCAATTTACAACTGCACCCCCTTTGGGGTTTGATTTCCCAAATTACTGCTCCGTCACGGCCTGGATGGTAGCATTATTCTAAATAGATCATTGGTATTGTTGCCACGGCCAGGAGAAGAACGGAATACACTGAGAACATTTTGAGATCCTAACCTGAAAATTGCAAACTCCTAACATCTAGACTGGCCTCAAGATTTCCAATTGTTGGAAATTTCCAACCTGAGACCCCCTCCCACCATAAGGTCGGAAAATTTCCAACTGATGCCGTTTCAATCTAATTTTACCAAAAGGTAATATGCAAATGTTGTTCTGAAAACAATTAACAATTCTTGGAAAATCAAACTACGAGAACAATCTCAACCTATAATAGTGTTGGTGTAACCGTGTGAAAGTTCCAACTAATGTTGTGTCATGTATGAAATATCCAACTGTTGACAATTTTGACCAAAGATTGGCCGTGGTGGGAATGTGAGACACCCGTGCAACACCCCTGCCGCCTAGGTCAACATGACCGCTTTCGCATATTGCTGCTCACAGCGCACTAAGTTCATGACTGAACTACCTGCCGCCATGTCCATAATCCATGCATTAATACCACACATGTATCGTGAAATTAAATAGTAATTAAAATGCCATCACACGAAATTGACACAATTTGCTTTTCGTTTCTAAGAATTTAAGGGTTAAACTTCAAATTCAAACTTTAAGTTGCTTGTGTAGGAAATCAATCCGATGACGCACGCTTATCGTTGAAATTCCAAGTTATTCGACACGATATTCTCAACTAAAGTACTTACTGGTACTTCTTCTGGTCCATAGCTGGTGATGGTGTTAGGTGGTGCATTATCCAAATAATATGATCGCACGTGACACGTAGTGGAGCAACCACACAAATACATCAAACTATCACGACAATTTCCACCTATATACACGTAGTTTCCAACTGTTGCTGTGTCAGTCATGGGATTTCAAAATGTTGAATACTTTCACCAAAGTTGGATGGGCGGATTCCGCGGAACACTATAGTACAACCACCCTGCCACCACGTATCTCGTTAAAGCAACTCATACTCATCCATGCCAAACTAAAGCTAGCAACTTCCACGTTTATATATGACAAATATAAATGTTTACATGGGTGCTATATCCCAAAATATCACGGGGGAAATGACATTTGAAAACATGATGAAGAATTTAATCTTATATACACTCACTAGTTTTAAAAGAAGAACAAACAAAAAAGGAACAATGAAAACCAAACAAACAAACAACACGTTTGTAGGGAGGGATCCCATATTTATTGTGTGTTGTCATATATAAACATGTTGTAGTATGTGTCATGTGTGTTACTCATTAATGTGTGTTCTTGTAATAAAGCTTTGATTTGCGTACTGGTGACTAAAAGACTTATCAAAGTCAAATATACATTACATAACAAAAGCGATTATACGCTGATAGAGTCTCTATTTATGTCCCTTGTCAGTACGGTAAATAAAGCGTGTATGTATATATATGTAAGGCCGTGGCCAAAGAGTGGTATACCGCTCTTTAGTACCAAACGTTAAAGAGCAGTATATATAATATGGGTCTGACACGCTAAAAACGGTATCCCGCTTCTTAGCGTTTGATGCTAAAGATCGGTATACCGTTCTTTAGTACCAAACGCTAAATAGTTGTATACCACTCTTTGGCTATAAAGAACGGTAGGCTATACCGCGCTTTAGCGGTTGGTACTAAATAAAGGTGTACCGCTCTTCGTCGTTGGCACTAAACACGGTATACTGCTATTCAGCGACAAACGCCAAAGAACGGTGCACAGGAGTTTGGTGTACGTGTACCGGTATATACCAATATTTAACTATACGTGGTCCTGGCGGAAAAAAAGAACGGTCTTACATTATCATCCGTACTGCTCGATCTTCAGTGTCCGGCTATAAAGAGCCATATACCGTTCCTTAGCCCTCATCGCTAAAGACCGGTATACCGTTCTTTAGCCATTTTGTATATATAATTGCGTCTAGTCTAGTGATGTGAAATCAGTGTTTCCGGTAAAGACCAAAGGTGTCTGGGTTCTGGCCCACAACACCAACTGACGTAAATGACGCCATGGACCATGTCATGACGTCTTCGCTGGTTTTCGGTCAGCTAACCAACGAAAATGGTCAAAATGAAATTCATAGGCCTACATAACATAGGAATTGTTCAGAAAAATTGAAGTTGCTAATTTCATAACCATCCCACTTGGTCCACTTCCGATTCCGTGATTTCACAATTTCTTTTTGGATATTATTGTTCCCAGGATGCTATGTAAAAGCGGGGCGGAAGTCACGTGATTATTAACCCATTTTTCTTGTCCGGATTTTCAGCGCGTCGAAATTCTGTTTCATGGTATTGTAAAAATTAATGACGTCATTCACGCCTAAACTTGAAAAGCAACACAGCGCCTGTGGCGCTGTGGTGGTTGCTAATAATCCATTAAACGAGAATGATCACTCAGAATCAAATGCAAGTTCAGTTAATAAACCGAAGCGTTATTTGAACAAGAAACACGCGACCTGTTAAGAATGACGTTAAAATTACGCTACGGCGTAATCGACCGATTTCTCCGTACTGTGGCCAACGTTGGGCCAACATTGGTCCAACGTCTACATCTAAAGCCCGCCACATACATTGTACAACATTGTTGGGACGTGTGCGGGCCCCCATTTTTTGTTGCACGCAACACATTGTTGGCACCGATCAAATTATTTTGATTTTGTTGCTTGTTGTAGCCAATGGATGGACAGCGTTCTATTTTTAGTCTATGACGTACAGCGTCAAATCACACGATTCAATGTGAAGAGAAAAATAGCGGCTTCCACTTTATTACAGTCGATATTCTGAACTAACATTGAAAACTGAAGCATGCTTTTCAAACACAATAGACGCAGACATTGAGGAATGATATAGTATGACCGAGCGGAGTGTTGCCTGGGTTCGAAATATGATTTGATTTGATTTACCAGCCGATGGAATTTGTGCACATGGCATTCTGCATGAGAATGATTCTCAATCTCCTGTTCACAAGTTCAGACTTCAGTTCAGTTCTCCAGTACCGTACTGTATAATGTAGGTCTTGGTGAATACATTTTCTACTCAATGGTGTTTCACTTCCCATGTCTTGACAATATTGTAGTTTGTACAAACTACACTGTCTACTGTAGAGTCTACAGCCTGTACAGGTCTGACAATTAAAATTGACTGAATCTGATTGAACCACCGGCACCGATTCGGCAATTGATCCATAATAGCCAAACTTGACTATAAATTATAGGCCGGTTCCTACTTACACCTAGAATTTATGGATGTTTACCGTGAAAATTTATAGTTAAATTATACCAATGGAGACATAACAAATATTTTAGAGAGCGAAACATGTGTTATGCAACCGTTATGGCTGTGAAAAAATCCATCAGTACTGTATAATGTAGGTCTTGGTGAATACATTTTCTATCCAATGGTGTTCCACTTCCCATGTCTTGACAAAATTGTAATTTGTACAAACTACACTGTCTACAGCCTGTACAGGTCTGAAAATTAAAATTGATTGAACCGATTCGGCGATTGATCTATGATAATAGCCAAACTTGACTATAAATTAATTGCCGTTCCTATTTACACCTATAACATGAAACACGGTCTGAGTTTTGTTAGACTGCACCTAAAATTGATGGATGTTCACATACCAATTGAGAAATAACAAATATTTTAGAGAGCGAAACATCTGCTATACAACCATTATGGCTGTGAAAGATCCATCAGTCGATTATTGCCCGATCGGGCTATTGTCGATCAATATGCCCTGTCTCTGACTCATGCGAGTCATTTCCATATTGGAACTACCATGCCCTGTTCCGTGGTTTTGGTACTATGGGTCGGGGGTTCTGAGTGGTATGCTATGCGTGGAAGTCATGAAGCTGGATGAATCTCTGAAACCATGGATCGGAGCTGGATGAATCCAATTTCGCCACGACTTGGTGATCTCGCTTATTGGTGATTCACCCAGACCTGTACAATGTTCAAGATGTGGGTGTGTCATTCCCTTGGATAGAAAGTTAATTCACCAAGACATAGCAGTGAAAATAACAATATATTCAACACAGAAGTTGGCTATCGCGCAAGCAGCTGGTAACTACAATTAAATCATATTTTGAACCTAATAACCTGTTACATTCGGTCATGTATCATTGGTCGAAGCCTACACTGATTTAAAAAAAGTTAATATGAACAAAGGTTCAATCAAGGTCCACGACTACACGCTCCTTCCAAAATTCCCAATAATGAAAGGACATGAGATTTATTCATAAACACGTGTAAGTGGAACTCATCCAAATAAAAAAAAACAAGGTCCATGTTTGCGTACATTATGCCCTCACCCACCATGGAGTTTTACTGATAATTCCATATCATTTAATAAAGGAGGTATAATAATAACTCCCGATACCCCCTCCCCAATAACACAGGAGGTACAAAATAACCAAATTATATATGGCCTGGAGGTTTAATGATAACTCCAAATGACCTATAAAAAGGGTACCATAGCTAAATTGGATAATTTTAAATCAATTTGAATTTCGTTATCACATAAGATAAAGACAAAATAAAATTTATTTAAAGTAAAAAAAAGTCCGACGAAATAAATATAGCGACCGGGGCTAGATATAGATCATTCCATGAATCTCTACTTTGGCTCAACGGGCGTTAGCCGGGCCCAGGGCCAGAGTAGAGATTCATGGCCTGATCTGGTCTGACTTCATCATCATCGATCAACTTTGGGAACAAACCAGAGCTGAAATTAGTATGCAACAAACCCGTGACTTGATTACGTTTTATCACGTGACTTGTTGTACAACAAATTCACCGTATGCGGTGACTCACTACAATTACGTACAACATGTGTTGTGTCATTTTGTTGCAGCGTGTGCGGACGCTTACAACAATGTTGTATGACCCATACAACAATGTTGTATGACCCATACAACAATGTTGTACAACATTGTTGCGACGTGTGCGCCCGGCTTTATATAACGCACCTGCTAACCTCACATATCGCCTAGTGCGTTACGTTTTCAACGTCGGGCCAACGTTAAACCAGCGGTAAAACCAACGTTGGCCCAACGTTGGTTGCCCAACGTCGGGCCAACGTAGCCGTGCTATCTGGGTGGTATGTCAACGAGGTTCATATATAGAGGCATTCCAATGATGATATAAAACAATTGGTGAATTGTTAACTCGGGGGACAGTCTTTAGTTTGAGAGATCGCTCCTTTATAAATGCATGGATATTCACCATGCGATGTTATAATTTACACTGGCTTGTCTCATTCATTTCGAACAACGGATGATTTATTAATACGAGGAAACTTCGCTTATCCTGTGTCAACAGATTTCACATGGTCACATGGATATCGCGATTTACCAACATGAGTATATGTTAGCCCGCAATTAAGATTGCTTTTCTTTGCTATCATTATTAAACCAGCCCCGAATCGCATGTTACCATCCCAAATATATTGACAGGGTGCCATGACTTAAAACAGACCGGAGCAGCTAGGATCCGGATCAGCCAAGACTGGCCACATGGTGTATGTGTGGTCCAGAACAATGCGGGATCTCATGAAGTGCCGATATTAACCCCTTACTTGCCACAATTTCAATATGGTGACTGCATTGGCATGACTTGCAGACGGGACCCCCCCCCCACACACACACATGTCGCCATCTTCCAGCTAATAACTCCGCACATATATGTAGTGGAACTACCGTCGACTACATTCACAAAGAAACAAGTGGGAAGCGCACACCAAAGCCATGGCTGGCAATTAACACTCGAAATGCCGACATCACGATGTGTTTGTCGCGATGAATCTAACCAGTCTGGACCGCCCCTGGGGCGTATGGTGTGCTTTTAGTGGCCAAAACATTGGGATGGGTTCACATGAAAACCCACACACGCACGGACGGGGGCGCGGACACGCAGAAGTGACGATATTAACCCCTAACTTGCCATAATTTCAATATTGTCGCAATCGTACCACCATGAATTCCACACATGTAGATATTGCTATCGTCTACTAGATTCACGAAGAAATAAAGAATATTGGCAATTAACCGTCGAAATGTCGCCATGACCTATTATGTTTTATGGTTTATTCCATATGGCAAAGGGGATGTCAGATCTAGTAACCTCAAACTGGATGGATAGCACCACACCGACCCCCGGACTAGCAGGAAAATATTAGTATGAAGGATCGACTGGTAACCGAGAGTGACCCCTCGGCTATCTACAAGTCAACAAAGGATACAGGATAGTAAAATGGCCGATCATTCTGCCGCCATATATGTAAATTTTTCACGTGATATGTGTATAAAATAGGTGTGTGCATAGACACATCTTACAATCCATACATATTCAATCCTGGAATTGTATTCAGTATATGACTATGTGATATCTAGGTGGTGGTAAACCACCTAACCAAGATTCCAAAATATGAATTTAGATGCGTCACATAGGGTAATGCATCTTCCTGTGAGATGTATGCAAGTTATAATGTACATTTCTACCTTACTACCTTAGTATTTTGGAGCATAGTACAAAGGGTAGATTATATACTTAGTATGAATATAAGTGGGAATTCCCTATTATGTTTGCCGCAAATGAAGCGAACAGCCCAAACCGCCCGTGTGGTGTCTAATTGTGATGATTAAGTGTCTCATGAAAACCCATGCACGCCATTTCTTGTGTGGAAGTTGAGTTTAATGTAGGTACCTGGCGATAGGTGGTTGGGTGTGTGTACTTATAGTACATGGGGACACTGTCGTGTCTGTTTGAACACGTCACGTGCAAGTTGTCACGGCTGGTCACATGTAGAGACGCGATGGCATGGGTTGGGGTGTATGTACATGGTATCAAGAATATATTTGACTATAGTTGTGAAGTGACCGCTCTTCTACATTACGAACTAAACCATCTGCTCTTTGCTGACAATTTAGCCCTGGCGTCGGAAAGATAACTAAATGTAGTCTGGTCGATAAACTCAAATTTTAGGGTCAACCTAGAAAAAATTCGCACTAAGTTGGTTTTGATACCATTTTGAAGAGGAAGCTCTCCACTATAACATATCCAAAATCCGCTAAAATCCGCTTTGAGCATTTTTTTGGTAATTCAAGATGGCGTCCAAGATGGCTGCCATTTTCCTATAAGTCAGCTTGGTGCAATGGTAGTGAGAACATCTTGTCATATGTATACACATGTTACATTTTAGTGAAGCTATGACATAACGCCATCTTTAAATGACAAAATTGGAACTCCCCGTACAAGATGGCCGCCAAAATGGCGACCGGAAGTGGATTTTTTACGTTTTTAACTAATACTCTTAAGATAAGTTGCTGCGGTTTGGAACTGGTTAAGAATTGTGACTTTATTTTGTATATACCATATTAACTCACCATTGCAGCAATGAAATATGCTGTTTGTGGGGTCCACACCCCTTCAGATCACTCAAACATTCGAGTTTACAAAACGCGGTATTGCTTGTTGTAGCCAATGGATGGACAGCGTTCTATTTTTAGTCTATGACGTACAGCGTCAAATCACACGATTCAATGTGAAGAGAAAAATGGCGGCTTCCACTTTATTACAGACGATATTCTGAACTAACATTGAAAACTGAAGCATGCTTTTCAAACAAAATAGACGCAGACATTGAGGAATGATATAGTATGACCGAACGGAGTGTTGCCTGGGTTCGAAATATGATTTGATTTGATTTACCAGCAGATGGAATTTGTGCACATGGCATTCTGCATGAGAATGATTCTCAATCTCCTGTTCACAGGTTCAGACTTCAGTTCAGTTTTCCAGTACCGTACTGTATAATGTAGGTCTTGGTGAATACATTTTCTACTCAATGGTGTTTCACTTCCCATGTCTTGACAATATTGTAGTTTGTACAAACTACACAGTCTACACTCTACTGTAGAGTATACAGCCTGTACAGGTCTGACAATTAAAATTGACTGAATCTGATTGAACCACCGGCACCGATTCGGCAATTGATCCATAATAGCCAAACTTGACTATAAATTATAGGCCGGTTCCTACTTACACCTAGAATTTATGGATGTTTACCGTGAAAATTTATAGTTAAATTGTACCAATGGAGACATAACAAATATTTTAGAGAGCGAAACATGTGTTATGCAACCGTTATGGCTGTGAAAAAAATCCATCAGTACTGTATAATGTAGGTCTTGGTGAATACATTTTCTATCCAATGGTGTTCCACTTCCCATGTCTTGACAAAATTGTAATTTGTACAAACTACACTGTCTACAGCCTGTACAGGTCTGAAAATTAAAATTGATTGAACCGATTCGGCGATTGATCTATGATAATAGCCAAACTTGACTATAAATTAATTGCCGTTCCTATTTACACCTATAACATGAAACACGGTCTGAGTTTTGTTAGACTGCACCTAAAATTGATGGATGTTCACATACCAATTGAGAAATAACAAATATTTTAGAGAGCGAAACATCTGTTATACAACCATTATGGCTGTGAAAGATCCATCAGTCGATTATTGCCCGATCGGGCTATTGTTGATCAATATGCCCTGTCTCTGACTCATGCGAGTCATTTCCATATTGGAACTACCATGCCCTGTTCCGTGGTTTTGGTACTATGGGTCAGGGGTTCTGAGTGGTATGCTATGCGTGGAAGTCATGAAGCTGGATGAATCTCTGAAACCATGGATCGGAGCTGGATGAATCCAATTTCGCCACGACTTGGTGATCTCGCTTATTAGTGATTCACCCAGACCTGTACAATGTTCAAGATGTGGGTGTGTCATTCCCTTGGATAGAAAGTTAATTCACCAAGACATAGCAGTGAAAATAACAATATATTCAACACAGAAGTTGGCTATCGCGCAAGCAGCTGGTAACTACAATTAAATCATATTTTGAACCTAATAACCTGTTACATTCGGTCATGTATCATTGGTCGAAGCCTACACTGATTTAAAAAAAGTTAATATGAACAAAGGTTCAATCAAGGTCCACGACTACACGCTCCTTCCAAAATTCCCAATAATGAAAGGACATGAGATTTATTCATAAACACGTGTAAGTGGAACTCATCCAAATAAAAAAAAACAAGGTCCATGTTTGCGTACATTATGCCCTCACCCACCATGGAGTTTTACTGATAATTCCATATCATTTAATAAAGGAGGTATAATAATAACTCCCGATACCCCCTCCCCAATAACACAGGAGGTACAAAATAACTAAATTATATATGGCCTGGAGGTTTAATGATAACTCCAAATGACCTATAAAAAGGGTACCATAGCTAAATTGGATAATTTTAAATCAATTTGAATTTCGTTATCACATAAGATAAAGACAAAATAAAATTTATTTAAAGTAAAAAAAAGTCCGACGAAATAAATATAGCGACCGGGGCTAGATATAGATCATTCCATGAATCTCTACTTTGGCTCAACGGGCGTTAGCCGGGCCCAGGGCCAGAGTAGAGATTCATGGCCTGATCTGGTCTGACTTCCTCATCATCGATCAACTTTGGGAACAAACCAGAGCTGAAATTAGTATGCAACAAACCCGTGACTTGATTACGTTTTATCACGTGACTTGTTGTACAACAAATTCACCGTATGCGGTGAATCACTACAATTACGTACACCATGTGTTGTGTCATTTTGTTGCAGCGTGTGCGGACGCTTACAACAATGTTGTATGACCCATACAACAATGTTGTACAACATTGTTGCGACGTGTGCGCCCGGCTTTATATAACGCACCTGCTAACCTCACATATCGCCTAGTGCGTTACGTTTTCACCGTCGGGCCAACGTTAAACCAGCGGTAAAACCAACGTTGGCCCAACGTTGGTTGCCCAACGTCGGGCCAACGTAGCCGTGCTATCTGGGTGGTATGTCAACGAGCTTCATATATAGAGGCATTCCAATGATGATATAAAACAATTGGTGAATTGTTAACTCGGGGGACAGTCTTTAGTTTGAGAGATCGCTCCTTTATAAATGCATGGATATTCACCATGCGATGTTATAATTTACACTGGCTTGTCTCATTCATTTCGAACAACGGATGATTTATTAATACGAGGAAACTTCGCTTATCCTGTGTCAACAGATTTCACATGGTCACATGGATATCGCGATTTACCAACATGAGTATATGTTAGCCCGAAATTAAGATTGCTTTTCTTTGCTATCATTATTAAACCAGCCCCGAATCGCATGTTACCATCCCAAATATATTGACAGGGTGCCATGACTTAAAACAGACCGGAGTAGCTAGGATCCGGATCAGCCAAGACCGGCCACATGGTGTATGTGTGGTCCAGAACAATGCGGGATCTCATGAAGTGCCGATATTAACCCCTTACTTGCCACAATTTCAATATGGTGACTGCATTGGCATGACTTGCAGACGGGACCCCCCCCCCCCCCACACACACACACATGTCGCCATCTTCCAGCTAATAACTTCGCACATATATGTAGTGGAACTACCGTCGACTACATTCACAAAGAAACAAGTGGGAAGCGCACACCAAAGCCATGGCTGGCAATTAACACTCGAAATGCCGACATCACGATGTGTTTGTCGCGATGAATCTAACCAGTCTGGACCGCCCCTGGGGCGTATGGTGTGCTTTTAGTGGCCAAAACATTGGGATGGGTTCACATGAAAACCCACACACGCACGGACGGGGGCGCGGACACGCAGAAGTGACGATATTAACCCCTAACTTGCCATAATTTCAATATTGTCGCAATCGTACCACCATGAATTCCACACATGTAGATATTGCTATCGTCTACTAGATTCACGAAGAAATAAAGAATATTGGCAATTAACCGTCGAAATGTCGCCATGACCTATTATGTTTTATGGTTTATTCCATATGGCAAAGGGGATGTCAGATCTAGTAACCTCAAACTGGATGGATAGCACCACACCGACCCCCGGACTAGCAGGAAAATATTAGTATGAAGGATCGACTGGTAACCGAGAGTGACCCCTCGGCTATCTACAAGTCAACAAAGGATACAGGATAGTAAAATGGCCGATCATTCTGCCGCCATATATGTAAATTTTTCACGTGATATGTGTATAAAATAGGTGTGTGCATAGACACATCTTACAATCCATACATATTCAATCCTGGAATTGTATTCAGTATATGACTATGTGATATCTAGGTGGTGGTAAACCACCTAACCAAGATTCCAAAATATGAATTTAGATGCGTCACATAGGGTAATGCATCTTCCTGTGAGATGTATGCAAGTTATAATGTACATTTCTACCTTACTACCTTAGTATTTTGGAGCATAGTACAAAGGGGTAGATTATATACTTAGTATGCATATAAGTGGGAATTCCCTATTATGTTTGTCGCAAATGAAGCGAACAGCCCAAACCGCCCGTGTGGTGTCTAATTGTGATGATTAAGTGTCTCATGAAAACCCATGCACGCCATTTCTTGTGTGGAAGTTGAGTTTAATGTAGGTACCTGGCGATAGGTGGTTGGGTGTGTGTACTTATAGTACATGGGGACACTGTCGTGTCTGTTTGAACACGTCACGTGCAAGTTGTCACGGCTGGTCACATGTAGAGACGCGGTGGCATGGGTTGGGGTGTATGTACATGGTATCAAGAATATATTTGACTATAGTTGTGAAGTGACCACTCTTCTACATTACGAACTAAACCATCTGCTCTTTGCTGACAATTTAGCCCTGGCGTCGGAAAGATAACTAAATGTAGTCTGGTCGATAAACTCAAATTTTAGGGTCAACCTAGAAAAAATTCGCACTAAGTTGGTTTTGATACCATTTTGAAGAGGAAGCTCTCCACTATAACATATCCAAAATCCGCTAAAATCCGCTTTGAGCATTTTTTTGGTAATTCAAGATGGCGTCCAAGATGGCTGCCATTTTCCTATAAGTCAGCTTGGTGCAATGATAGTGAGAACATCTTGTCATATGTATACACATGTATACATTTTAGTGAAGCTATGACATAACGCCATCTTTAAGTGACAAAATTGGAACTCCCCGTACAAGATGGCCGCCAAAATGGCGACCGGAAGTGGAATTTTTACGTTTTTAACTAATACTCTTAAGATAAGTTGCTGCGGTTTGGATCTGGTTAAGAATTGTGACTTTATTTTGTATATACCATATTAACTCACCATTGCAGCAATGCAATATGCTGTTTGTGGGGTCCACACCCCTTCAGATCACTCAAACATTCGAGTTTACAAAACGCGGTATAACATTTCACAAAAGATCCCCTTTGGGATTCTGGTCATATTTCACCAAGAAGTGGGAAGAACTTTGAAATGTAAGTGATGCGTTCTATATCTTATTGATATTCGAACTCAATGGTACCAAAATTGTCACTTTGGCTCAAAATGGCTGTCAAAATGGCCGCCAAAATATGGAAAATGGTAATTATTATCCCAGCGTGCCATGCAACCGCTTACAAGTTGTGATGATATACACAAATGACTATTCTGTCTGATATATATTGAATACCAACATTTCTCGTGCACCTTGATTAATTTTTACTATTTACTATACTGTAATTACCAGAATTATGGGATTTTTCTATCACAAACAACATCAAACTCGGCAAAAAAAATAACTTTTCATGTTTGGATCATTTTTGTCATGTAAAATGGAACTATCTTTAGTATCAAATGTTCTTTTTATTTTGATATGCCTTAAATATGGCAAAGTGTGGTGCTTTAGACAATATTACTCAAGATGACTCACTTGGTTATTAAACATGCTACTTAATCAACTGACAACTTAATCTTATATTATGGTTGTCCCAGAAAACCTTATGAGGTACGACAAATTCATTTTATGGAATGCAGTATGGATTTTTGCCGAACACCTCTTTTGGGATTCTATCCATGTTTTTTAAAGGAAACGGACATAAAGTTGAAACGGAACTGAAAGGTATCATATGATGTGGCTGCTCTGGCCTATTAGCATCAAAATTGATTAACTTATACACTATTGTCAGGAAAACCATTTTCTTCACATTGCATATAAAACACAATTAATGTGGAGAACACTCTGCTATTACCCCTATCGATTAACATATCCTTGAGGTATTGTGGAAAGCGATAGTCACACAAAGGTGCACCAGTACAAATCACACATGGGCATGCAGTCGCTCCATATATACATGAACACCACGTAAATGGACATGTGCCACTCGCTGTATAGACATACACCCCAACCATTACCACACATCCACAATTGAGTTTACCCATACACCAACACGTGGCCCTGAATAACCATGCAGACACACCAGAAATACTCATACACCTCACATGACCTGTATACATATGCACTACATATACGAACACAAAGTAACCTCTTATATACATATTCGCCCAACCATATGCCATACAGTCACTCCATGTATATTTATTTGCCACATGCATAGCTATACAGCCACTAAAGATATACATATACATGTACACCTCACCGATGACCATACAGTTCGCTACGTCCATGACCATACATCACTTCGTGTATACATATATGCCTCACCAGTGGTCATACAGTCTCACTCCCTGTATATATACATATTTGCGACACCCGTGACCATATAGCCACTCAAGATATACATACACACCCAACCCAATAATATAGTGACCTCCAGGTATATACATATAGACCTCACAAAAGTGGCCTTAAAGCACCTCTAGATATATCAATGTCTCGTACCGCGCATACGGACATTCATACACTCCAGACTTGCATATAGACCTGACCCATGACAATTCAGCCTATCTCTGTATACGCATAAACCACATTCGTGACCATAGTCACTCCTTGTATATCAATTCACCCTACCAATAATTTTGCCATACCTATGTACATATTGTACAATTTGGCCGTGCCATGGCCATGTAGTCACTCATGATATGCATATACAACTCACCCATGACTACAGCGTCACCCCATGTGTATATATATATATACCTCATCAATGGCCATACAACCCTTCTATATATACCAATGCCCACACACACAGCCATTCGTACAATTCAGACAATACAGACAATACAGCTCAATCGTGACAATTCAGCCACTCGCTGTATACATATACACCCTCTCCATGTGCATTCAGATATTCACTGTATGTTTGTACACACCACCAATGACAATACAATAGACCCTACATATAAACATATACATCTCACCCATCACCATTAGGTCACTCTCTATCTACACTAATCGCCAATGGCCATCAACGTATACTCTTGGTATGAATATACACTTCAACAATGACCGTGCGGTCATTTCATGTACATACACACATTGCCCATAACCACACAACAGCACCCTATGTATACATACACGCATTCATTGCCATGCATCCAACATATGTATACATATACACCCACCCATTACAATACAGCCACCCAATGTACATATGTACAGCCCACCCCTGACCACACAGTCATATATACATACAGGACAGTGTATCTGCTCTCGTTATGACCATACACCACTTCAATGACCAGACAGCCACTCACTGTAAACATGTTCACATCACACATCACCATACAGATACTCCTTATATACCTATACATCTCACAATGGACATCCCATCCATGACCATATAGTCACACATTATATAACTATTCACATCATTCATGAATACAATAACTCCATGTATACCTACTCAACTCGCCTATGACCATCCAGTCAACAGACATACACACTGTATTAAGTTGATCAATGTTGATGCTAATGGGCCAGAATAGCCACATAATATAATCCCATTTCCGTTCAAAAACAAGGAAGCTTTTGGCAAAATCCATATTGCTTTGATTGCGATGTTTTGCCGATTTTGATATCAGGTTTGTGACAGAAAATTTCGAATAATTCTGGTAATTTCGGTGGTTAAATTAGTAACAAATACCTAAGGTGCATCAGAAATGTTAGTACTCGAGCTATATGAGACAGAATATTGTGTGCATCATCACAACTTGTAAGCGGTTGCATGGCACGCTGGGATAATACTTACCATTTTCCATATTTTGGCGGCCATTTTGGCAGCCATTTTGAGCCAAAGTGACAATTTTGGTACCATTGAGTTCGAATATCAATAAGATATAGAATGGATCACTTACATTGCACATTCCCACTTCTTGATGAAATATGATTAGAATCTTTTGTGAAATGTTATACCGTGTTTTGTAAAATCGAAATTTTGAGTGATCGCAAGGGGTGTGGACCTCACTAACAGCTTATTTCATTGCTCCAATGGTCAGTTAACATGCTAAATACAAAATAAAGTCACAATTATCAACTAGTTCCAAACCACAGAAACCATAGTAAAAAACGTAAAAACTCCACTTCCAGTCGCCATTTTGGCAGCCATCTTGGACGGGGAGTTCCAATTTTGGCACATAAATGTGGCGTGGTGTATTAGCTTCATTAAAATGTATAAATGTGTATACATATGACAAGAGGTTCTCACTAATATGATCGTACGTGACACGTAATGGAACAACCACCAAGTTGATCATTAAGTTCAATATTAGAATAATTATAGGATGTTCCGCACAGAGTACTACATGTGCTACACCACTCGGAGAAATGTCTGTGTCATCACACTAAAATACCATGTTAGAACTTCGATTGATATATTCGTAATGGTATATAGTCACCAATAGCCGGGTTACTACCGTAGTACCTGACATTCATGGTTATGATAGGTCCAAACATATGACTAAAGTTCGAACATAAGATAATAATAGCTGAGAACCTGGTGTGAATTTAACTGTGGTGGGGTCTCAAGCAAATCTACCCCTGCACGTCAGAACAAAATTATGTAATAAGTAGCTTGAGGATGGAAGTGAACCATCATCCCACAGCGAAATCAACCAGGCCTGCTGTGTTTGAATAGTTCACTTGATGGGCTATGTCAGGTACTACGGTATTAACCCGGCTATTGGTGACTATATACGATTGCGAATATATCAATCCAAGTTCTAACATGGTATTTTAGTGTGATGACACAGACATTTCTCCGAGTGGTGTAGCACATGTAGTTAGTACCCTGTATATATATATATATATATATATATATATATATATATATATATATATCTCACAGCAAATGTTTCCTTATAATTAATGAATGGAAATGGAATGCACTTTAATATTTGAGTCGGACATAGATTACCTTAGCTGAAGGCAATCAATGCAATACATGTAAGCTATGCAGAAAAAGAAATTACTGAATGAAGTGTAGTGAATATGATGCGTCACTTTAATATTTGAGTCGGACATAGATTACCTTAGCTGAAGGCAATCAATGCAATAAGCGATGTAGAAACAGAAATTATTGAATGAAGTGTAATGAATATGAAGCGCCATTTTAATGAAATATCGATTGAGTGGAAGAGAAATGTCACTTTAATAGTTAACGATGATATACATGTAGAATTATAGATTATCCCCATTGGAGACGATCAATGCAATGAGCAGTGTAGAAATGGTAAATGTTGCCCGAATGAATTGATGTGTGTGAACATAAAGTCTCACTTTAATGAAATGTTGAGATGATGGAATCAACGATGAATTTCCAATTACCTTTAATGAAAAAAACAATGATGAAATTGGTTTACATGTATATGCAGCTGAAAATGTGAATTGACTGAAATTTAATTATGAAAGTGTCAATGACACTGTAGCTCAACTTGGAAAGGGAATACCGTCAATGGGGCGATTAGGAATGTGGAAAGTTGAAAGGCCTAGTTATGCAAAGATTAAAATCCAAGATGGCCTCGACAGCCATGTTTTTTTGCCAAATGACCCAAAAGACTCCTTCCTATTTACATGTCATTGTTAACATCCTTCACAAATTTCATGATGATCCGACAAAAGATACGACCTGTAGCCTGTGTCAAAGGATTTAGTCCTGTAAAGAGTAAAATACAAGATGGCTTCTGGTGGCCAGGTTTTTTGGTTGAATGACATCAAAATGAATCGTTTCCCATCTACATGCCATTGTTAACATCCATGACAAATCTCATGATGATCGGACCAAAGATACGACTTGTAGCCCTTGCCAAAGGATTTAGTCATGAAAAGAGTAAAATCCAAGATGGCTGCTGGCGGCCATCTTTTTTTCGCAAAACGACCCCAAAGTTAATCGTTTCCCATCTACATGTCAATTTTAACATCCATGACAAATTTAATAATGATCCGACAAAAGATACGACCTGTAGCCCGTGCTAATGGATTGAACTTTGAAATCCAAGATGACCGCTGGCGGCCATGTTTTTTGGTCACACAACCCCAAAATGAATCATTCCCATCTACATTGTACATGTCAATGTCAATAGCCATGACAAATATCATAATGATCTGACCAAAGGTACGACCTAGAGCCTGTGTCGTAGGATTTAGTCAAGCAAAGAGTAAAATCCAAGATAGCCATGTATTTTGGCCGAATGACCACAAAAACAGCTCGTTCCCATAATATACACGTCATTGTTAACATCAATGACAAATTTCATGAAGATCCGACCAAAGCTACGACCTGTAGCCCGCGCTAAAGGATTTAGTCATGCAAAGAGTAAAATCCAAGATGGCTGCTGGCGGCCATGTTTTTTGACAGAATGACCCCAAAAGAACTCGTTCCCATCTACATGTCATTGTTAACATCCATGACAATTTCATGAAGATGCGACCAAAGCTACGACCTGTAGCCCGCGCCAAAGGATTTAGTCATGCAAAGAGTAAAATCAAAGATGGCTGCTGGTGGCCATGTTTTTTTGGCCGGACGAGCCCAAAATGACTCGTACCCATCTACATGTCATTATTGACATCCATGACAAATTTCATGATGGTCAGACAAACAATACCACCTGTAGACATCGCGCCAATTGATTTAATTTTGAAATCCAAGATTGCCGCCAGCGGCCATGTATTTTGGCCAATGACCCCAAAATGATTCATTCCCATCTGCATGTCAATGTCAACATTCATGATAAATTTCATAAAGATCAGACCAAATGTACGACCTGTAGCCCGTGCCAAAGGAAATTGTTGACGTACACACACACGGACGACAGACGCCAACCCATGACAATAGCTCAAACTTACAAAGTAAGTTGAGCTAATAATGAATATGTGATGTGTCGCTTTTAATGAATTGGGAATGACATGATGACAGCGGTATGGAAACGGTCACTGCGGTGGAGTTACGATACATACCGTTCGGTTATGATACCACAGTCTACAGGTATTAGCGGGTTGTCACACCAGACGTTGAAGAAAATTATGATATATGTCCATGAGGATCTTTCTATAGATCGCGTAAGTGTTGGCGCTGGGTATTGCTGTTAAAATAGTCACATCCATTAAAACTGCCATAAACAGAATTAATATTATAAACAAACCTTGTTCTTATACCAATCATAAATACATGTATCATGTAAAAACACTCAACACCGAGTAGACCCCCACTGCATGTACATGTATTTGGACTTTTGTTAGAAATGCCACCGTTATTTACAACATACCGCATTACCGGTATAGCCAATAAGCTAAATCTCATATTTTGGTGTTGAATGCCAATTAATGGGTCACCATGAATCACTCTCGACCTTATCAATTGCCACGGTGTCTGAAAGTATTTTGCTTATCGCTCACTATTTACTTCCTGTATATATACAAACGCTCTGCTCACACATCTGGAGTGTTTTGTGGAAAATAACGCATTCATAATATGATCATTATTCTATACTATTAGTATATCCTTGAGGAAATTGTCACAATTTGGTAACTGCTATTTCTAAATTATTACTTATCACGTGTACGAGTACATATTTACATGTACATTTACAGTAGCTGGCGTGCCTTACTTCATCCAGGCTATTTAGGGAGCAATGTTGCCTACCGGTATACATGTACAATGTATGAGTATATATCGAGGTCGCAGTCAAGGACAGAGTCGCCCATGAAATTGGACCCACCCATATAGTTCCCGGGATCAAAGTACCGTACATGGACCGTAGGCCTTTGGTACATTACCAAATTTGAGTTGGATCAGTCGTGCAGTTTTCGAGTCTATAATACACAGAGACAGAAGTTCCAAAATATAATATAATAGACCAAGTGATGTACCTGACTTCTTCCGCACTATTTAGGGATTTCTCTATGATCTCCTCAGTTTGACAAAATATACAGCATCTGGACAAACGATCAGTCATGGTCCAGAAACATATGAGCGTATGTGTGCTACCAGTAAGTCAATGTCAAGGACAGTCGCATCATGTGAAATTACACATACCCATATTGTTTCCAGGATGAAAGAAACCTACATACATGTACCAATCGATTGGTTGAGGTCCAGACACATGCATATATTATATGAGCATATACCTACATGTATATGAGCAAGGTCATGGTCAAGGACGTGGTCATTCATGAAATTGGACCCGCCCATTTCCAGGATCAAAGTAGACATACAATACGTGTACATACCAAAATTGAGTGGGATCAGTTAAGCAGTTTTCGATTCTATAAGACCCACACACAGACAGAAGTTCCGAAAAACAACCAACGACAAATGAACACATGACCGACGATAAAAAACAACTAACGAAAAAACACACCGACTGACGAATGGTGGCAAATGACCGATAAATGACGAGGATGATGATGACAAATGACAACAAACAACAACGAAGAAAAATACCGACCGACGACGAAAAATGACTGACGACGAAAAACAAACGGCCAATGACTAACACGATGTCGAACGATCGATGACGAAAAATTACTGATGACGAACAAACAAACGGCCAAAGACAAACACGACGTCCAATCGACGACGAAAAATGTCTTGACGACAAACACATCGACCCAGGCCTGCAGGTTTCAAAATTATGTGTAACCTACGGTACATGTATTTTTCGTTCGCCTGGTTTGTGCTTAGGCAATCCTAGTCGAAAATCTACGGGATATAATGTACCCTGCTGAACAAAACTAGTTTCCACTTAACCACAGTGCAGTTAGCATTTCCACCGCGGCCGATATGCAACTACATTCTATAGGCTACCGCGGGTCCACTGGCTAACTACAGTTGGGCAGCGGTGTACTTGCCACGAAAAACACGACTGATGACAAATGAACAAAGGATAAAAACAAACGACCAACAATAAACACGACGACAAACTACCAAGGACGAAAAACGACAGACGACAACCAAACACGAATGACGACAAACACACTGACTGTGAAACTGACGACCAACGAATGACGACGACAAATTGTCAAATGATGAAAAACGATTAAATGAAATAATAATCAAAATTTAATTTTTAAAGCAAACAGACCTACCTTTAAAAAACTTGGATTTGGATAACAATGCCTCCAGAACCATGTATTGTATGTGTTCACAACAGCACCACCAAAATCTTCATCATACATGAATATCACTTCCTTGAATTGGAATGGACTGATTGAATCACACATGATAAGACGGTAAATATGAATTAGGAAACATACTACAATTGCAGTATACCTCGTACGCAACACAGAATTATTTCTTAATTTGTTTTTTCAATTTTCATATATGATGAACTTGAACTGTTGAAAGTTGAACGTTTTGGTTGATTGAATGATTCTTGAATCTTAATCATTGTTGTCTCTAACAGTTTACAGCAGCCTAACTCAGTAACTGTCGACAGTGTTGAAGTGGCCCAGAAAACGTAATTCACGAAATCAAGCGAGCAGTATTTAATCTACTCTCCATTTGTCAAAAAATGTTTGATATGGCGGTGAAGGTGAAGGCTATGGGATATATGGTAGTAATTTCTGGACCACTTACATGCCGTAAGCCGGATTGCAGGGCGGTAGCTAGACGGGGAATAATTAGTTATTATGATATAGTATCCTTATAATATCCCAATGATTTTTATCAGACGAAAAGGCTGTAATTAAGCATCGGTAAGAACTGAGTATCTAGAATCAGTTGTTGTTGTTGTCTGAATATTCCTTCGTTATATCTGAGCACCCTGTAGTTTCTGATGGATTCTGCGCAGTGATGGACCGGAA
Organism: Siphonodentalium dalli; assembly: GCA_032622095.1. NCBI lineage: Eukaryota > Metazoa > Mollusca > Scaphopoda > Gadilida > Siphonodentaliidae > Siphonodentalium > Siphonodentalium dalli. The sequence continues at coordinate 297,380,091 of CP136063.1, forward strand.
GTCACGTGTGAATTCCAGCAAAAAACGTACACGGTATTTTTCTTCATGGTATAGAAATATAGAAACATTTTATGACGTCATAATTCACCTGCATTTATTTAGGTATAAACACCAACCGGTGGTTGCTATAATTGCATCAAGCTGACTTATAGGAAAATGGCAGCCATCTTGGACGCCATCTTGAATTACAAAAAATGCTCAAAGCGGATTTTAGCGGATTTTGGATATGTTATAGAGGATATATTCCTCTTCAATATGGTATACAAACCAACTTAGTGCAAATATTTTCTAGGTCAAACCTTTTATCGACCAGACTAATGTGTTACTTTCGGATCTAAGTATCTCACTAACGTTCCGGTACTCAATATAAATAGTAATCAAATTGAGAACGTTAAAGGGGTACTGTACTCAAATGTTGTTGTTGGTTTCTATAGTCTCTGAGTCATAGAATAACGTAACCAGATTTCCATTTTTTGAAAATCTGTTGAGTACAAAGTAATGTTACGGATGGCAGATTAGCCGGAATGCAAAAATACCAATTGTCGTTGTTGAGTAATTTTTGGACAGTTTTCAACCAAATGTATCAAATTTAGTATCGGATTTTAGGGTCCTTGTTATTTTATTCAGAAAAGCTTATGCCCCATAAAGCCACTTTTTCGGGGGACACTGTGGCCGGACGGCCTTTTATTGGGATATGAAGATCATGACCAAAATTGGAAGTTGACCAATCATCAAACACGATTTAGTGTAATATTTATATATGTTTACATAGCCTGTCTGTGTTACTCTAAATCCTGTTTGATGATTGGTCAACTGCCAATTGGGTCACCCTGTTTACATCCCAAACATGCAGAGATCTCTCGAGTGTAACAATACCAGGAAGTTACAAATTGTTGTCCTAATCTGACTAAGCAGAATAATTGGGCGACTGGATTTGATATGGCGTAATTTAATTCCAGCAATAAATTAAATTTATATGAAATTATTAACTTTGATTTTAGGATAACCTATTAACTTGAACGTTTACAGAATACATCTTCGACTGAAATTACTTAGTTCTCTAAATATTATCGATATTAGATCGTGGCTATCACCGAGAATTTATAGAAAATGGCGTACAGTACCCCTTTAAATGATGATGGGAAGTTTTCCAAAGTACAAGAGGCGCTTTTCTAAAAAGGTCAGAAAGCTATGTACTCACTTTGTACTCACTTTTGAATGCATTTAGAGCAACTGACTTTCCTGCAATGAATTATTAGACATATGTGACCCGCCATATCAAATCCAGTCGTAAGTCGGGATTTTTTTTACCGTGTGCCAATGCATTCTCTTATATATGCGAGTCGACCATAGGTCGCCTAGCATATATAAGAGAATGCATTGGCCTAACAATTTTTTACGATTTTAATAATTTTTTCTTGTATTCTTTAACAATTTTATAATTTCACCCATACAAACATGAGCAGACGACACTCTTCTATATGCTTCTATATATGTGTAGGGCTCCCTGCAGGGTAATGGATGTTTTTTATTTTATGTCCTAAAAATTGTAAGAAACATTTATTATAAAAAAAATTATAAAAAATTGTTAGGCCAATGCATTCTCTTATATATGCGAGGCGACCTATGGTCGACTCGCATATGTAAGAGAATGCATTGGCACAGGGTAAAAAAATCCCGACTTACGACTGGATTTGATATGGCGGGTCACATATTGATCAAACCATTTATATTATACGGATGTGATGTATGGGGGTGTGGGACGTCACGAAGTAACCAATATAGTTTGAGTAATGAAAAGTTACACATACGCACCAAAATCATGAAGTCAGAGCAGAGCTAGGTAGACATCCATGTTCTGTCGAAATATTATGCAGAATGGCTAAATTATGGTGCAAAATTATCAAATGTTTCTCAAAACAAATTAATGGCATCAGCCGTCGCATATGATGAGGAAAGCTAAATGTGGCTCTGTATTCAGAACGATAAACGCATTTGGCTGTAAACATATACAGGTTTAATTAAATAACCAAATATATGCTATATAGTATCATTAGAAATCTCAAGAGTAAGCTTCGGGAAGAACAAGTGAAAGAATTCAAGAGATCCATATTTGATGACACTAAACGGGATGGACAGAAAAATAAACTCAGAGCGTATATATATATATCTTTATTGCCTCCTATATGGAGAGATTATATTACACAACATAACAATTAATGGAGAAATAGACTATACATATGTACACGGCCGGATAAATTTGAGAATATACAATATTTAGTAATTCTGTACTCCCTTCACAATGTTGCAGGCACGAAGAAGAAAGACAGCAGCATCGATGATAAGGTCTCCAACATTAATCAAAGTATTTGATCTTTCGAGAATGTTTACGTTTCCTAGGAAAAGTGACGAAAGCTGCTCCCCCGAGAGGGAAGCTAAAAACTCGTACTGCTCTATACCCTGTATATCAATCACTCTTTCCCAGAATATATCGCGAAGACGAATCAACACTCCTGCACAGCACTCAAACGTTACATGTATAATTTCATTATTATATGTCAAGCCACATTGAGCGCAGCACAAGTTATTTGCATATGTGGTTTTGTTCAGGAGAAGTGCGAGATTACGCAGTTCCCTTGAGCGATGGCGGTTCCGGGAACAGAGATACCAGACGTCCCATAGAGTGAGAGGGTCAGAGTGACATTGCGAGAAGAAAGACAGCTCAGGATCGCTAGTAATACATTCCAAGCACTCTGCCCTGTAGCAGTTTTCAATTTGAGTTTTGACGAGGTTCTTCCATTCTTGTTTCCCTGGGAAAATCCCAGCGTCAAGGAAATCTAGAAGAAACACCAGAAGGTCGTATTTTTCAAGGAGTCGCATCACATCTGTTACGAATCCAAATGGTCGTTTGTCGAAAAGAATGTACTGGTGTGCCTTGAAAACGAAAAGTTCCAGCGGAACCTGATGACCAATTGGAAGACGAATTAAGTTTCCGATGAAAGAAAGCTTTTTGATGTGGATTTCCTTCTCTATAGGTAACATTCCTAGAAGGCCCATCGACAGAGTGGTTCGCGCACGAACTGGTAGAGACTGACAGTGTTTAACACAGGTACGCAGGCTCTTCTCTAAGGTTTGAATTGCAGCGGTGCTGGTAAGCGGTAATAATTCGGCTCCGTATAGGGCTCTAGGAAATACAACAGACTTCATTATTTTGACAATAGTCATCGGTGTGCTTGATTGTAGCGCCCGCTTTCCTTGCACCGAGAAGTATGTCCGTCTCAATTTATCTGACATAATGTCTGCTCGCACTGTTGGGGTGTGGAATTTCGTCTGTAAGATACCGAGATGAACACACTCCGAACTTTCAGTGATGGGGGTCCCCCCGATGGACCACGACCTAGTATGTGAATTGTGCTGTTGCTTCGATTCGTTGAATACTACAATCTGACTCTTGGAAGATGAGAATTCGAACCGCCATTTTGTGCTGTATTTGAAACAGGTTGAGAGCATCGAGTCGAGGCCGTGTTTTGTGAGTGACATGATTGCGATGTCATCGGCTGTCGTTGGAGCAGCACACTTGATAGCATTAACAGATAGTCCATTGGTGTCACACGATAGTTCTTTAATGAGATCGTTCACGAAGACGAGGTAAAAAAACGGAGAACACACGGCACCCTGGCGGGTACCTTGACCTATGTTCAGTGGATCAGATATACATCCGTTATATATTACTCGACTCGTACAGTCACGGTGCATGTTGGCAATCAGGCGGAGCAATTTGCCTCCAATGCCTAGGTTATTTAATTTCAGCAGAAGACCAGAGTGCCAAACCTTATCAAATGCTTTCTGAGAGTCCAAAAAGCAGGTATACACCCGAGATCCTTGGTCCTTGGCGTAGTTGATGACTTCCTGTAAGATGAAGGACGTCATCGAACAACTTATATTTTTCTGGAAGCCATTCTGTAGTGAGTGTGGAAATCCATAGAGAATAGAACTATGTGAAATTCTGTTGAGAATAACGCATTCGAATACCTTGTACAAGACAGGTAACAATGTTATGGCGCGATAGCTGTCTGGACGGTTTCTTGGTTTCGGGAGTCCTTTGTAGAGTGGTACGATAATGCCAATTTTCAGCTTTACTGGTATATGTTCAAGTATTAGTATACGGTTGTAGAACAAACATAACAGGTTAATGAACGACTGTTGTGTGTTAATGTATATGAGGTGTTCATTTACAATGGCGTCTGCACCACCCGCTTTGTTGTGCCTCAGCGAGCGAATAACAGTGGATATTTCGTGTACTGTGATTTCCCCATAGTAAACATTCGGAAGATCGACTGATGATGATAATAGATTTTCGACAGTTCTCTCTACTTCCGACTCGAAGACCGGGTCCAAGTGACTACTTTGAGTGAATAGTTGCGCAAAATATGACTTCCATCCAGAAATAATGTCATTTGGATCGCGCACCACTTTTTCGTCGAAGATAAGGGCGGAACCAACTGGGCATGGTTTGTTGCGATCAGCGTTAACTTGTTTCCAGAAAGCAACCTGGTCACAAGTAGCAAAACGTTCAAGTTCGTCCAACATGCTTTGATGATGATTTTCGGCAGCAAATCGAAATTCACGTCTGAATGCACGCTTGGCTTCCTTGTATTCACGGTAAGTACGCGATTCAGTTGAATATTCTCTACCAGCTTCAATCCACGCCAGTCTTTTAGATTTCGAAGCCTTGTGAAGCATTGATAGCTTGGTATTCCAATATGGTTTCAAATGATATTTAAATTGTTTGAAACCCGCCGCTAATTCGGAAGCAGCAAGAAGAACATTTACAATTTGGTCGTATAGATTATCCAGAGAATGACTGCCAATGTTCATAGAGTACACCCAATCGAAATCGACACAACATGACTCTAGATGTGAATTATATAAAAGCTGATCCAGACGCTTCCAGTTGAATAGAGGTTTGGTGAACATGTTTGGATGATGCGCGGTTATATCTGGGATGCCCATAGTGCATGCCACTGGTACGTGACATGTTGTGTTGTCATTGTCATCATCGAAAACGAGACACGATGTGACCATATCCGCGGATGCCTCGGGCATCAGGATGTGATCAATGATGGTCGGGTTACTGCCCGGTGCAAAAGGGAAGAATGTGGGCCTTCCGCCAGTTAGTGCACTGTTGCCACATAGGGAGAAGTATTCCATGTCGTGGAGGAACGTTTGGAATGCACGTGAGCGAACTAGATGAGATTGTGGACACGGCAGTGAGGTCGAGTCGCTGTGGTGCACGTTGAGATCACCCATTATTATTACTTGACCAAGATTTCGCATCTGAACAACACAACTTTCCAGCGAAGTCAGACAATCCCTGAAGAAACTGTCGTCGTGGTTAGTGCTTGGTAGGTATGTTTGGATTAGAATCAAAGACAGGTCGCCATATTTTATTTGTATGGCTATAGTTCTGGCACTATCTGTCTCCAAATACGTGCACATATGTGCTAAGTCTGATCGTATCAGAAGTGCTACACCATCACGCGTAAATGAAGTTCCTGACGAGGTTGTGATCCTCCTTCCGGGTTTTGCTACTGAGACGTATTGATTAGAGAGTGAATCCAGAAATGTCAAGTTTTGTTCGTCTAACCAGTGTTCAGATATACCTATCACATCGTATACATTTAATTTCAAGAGTTTGCATAAATATAAAGAAGAAGATCTAGCCCCTGTGGCGTTCCATGTTACGAATCTAAACTCCATTATCGATAGAGACGTTATGACAGAATTAATGTTCGTGCACGTGATTGTTTATCCCATCTGGATCTCGGGTCCAGCATGCTGTCCATCAGGGGAGGGTTTTCGAGGAGGGTCAATATTCCAAGGGCGGCACATCACACCCCTTGGTAAGAGTCTCTTATCATTTAGCATACCGGCCTCACTCACTGGAAGTACAAGTTGAGCAGATTGGGTTCCTGTAATTGAACTCCTCATCATTCTAATGTAGATTGGGTTCATGTTTTTGTTGATGAGAAAGTCTGCGATATCGTCCGCCGATGTTTCTGGAGTGATGCGGCTAAGGAAGAACTTGCGGGTTCTTCTTTTGCGATGAACAGGGACGCCCATGAAGCCTCCTTGATTAGCTGTGTCCGTTCGATTGTCGTTGTTGTTTGTGACCGATTGGCGACGGTCTGTCGCTCCAGGTGAATCGTCGGTTTCAGGCACAGATAACATTCCTAGTAAATCGTTCGAGGGCGAAACGATTGCAAATACACTGTTAGCGCTTATCTCCGACGCAGAAGGTGACTGCTTGTGTGATCGAATCAGCTGTTTATCTACGCTGTTTGTGATTGGATGCGATGCTGAATTTGCAAATCGGACGTCGACAGAAATGTCAGAGTTAACAGTGTTCGGTGGAACTTTAGCACTCGGGAAACTAATGTCACCCGGTAAGGAGATGCCTGATTTTGGAGTCGATGTTAACTGTTCTTTGACATTTCCACGTCCTTTCGATTCGTGGTCAAAGGAGGAATCACGACCAGGTACAGGTTTCACTATAGCTTCTGGAGGTGAAGTAGAGTCTAATACACGGGAAAGATTGTCATCGGACCCGGGTATATTCGATGTCACGAATAAGCACAACTCTTCGTATTTACACGTCATGTTCGATGCGAAAAGTTCGAACATAGTATTTATTCGTTGTTCAACAGTGGCCATGATATCCTTGTTGCTTTTGTTGGTATGTTCGGTCACGGTGATACGCTTGGCTATTGAATTGATCCTCGATTTGAACGCGTCTGATTTCACTGTGGAAATTTTGATAGACTTCATCTTTTTGGAGATGTCCGTTACTAATTTATCGTGTGAATCTCTGTTAATACCAACTTCAGATTTTATGAGCTTTAGTTGGTTCTTAATATTATCAATCCCAAGGCATTTGTCATCTTTAATCCGTTCGAATGCGAGATTAAGTTCACTGTGCGTCTCCGACAGCTGCTTGATCGCTGTTGTGTTTGATTGATTTGCTGAAGACGTTTTAGAGATACTGGTCCTCAATTTTACAATCTCCTGTGCAATATCTGTTTGTTTATTTTTCAATATATTGAGATCAGCTTCCATCATAGAAAATCGTTTATCATCACGTTCTTTCTCAGACGCGCGATTCGATCTCACCAGGGTGAGTTCCGTGAGCACATTAGCTAACTGATCCTGAATGCATGCGACGTTACACGGACATCCGCTATTGGTCAGCTGCGTGTTCGAAATTGATTCCTTATGTTGGATTTGTTTAACAACAGAATCACGAATATCGTCAAATGGTCCACCGTGTAACAATTGCACAAAATTATAAATGTCTTTGGCAACTTTAGTCTTTAGCGGAACACCGGTTCCCCGCTTTCTCATTTTGAGTTTATACCCAGCAAGCTCTCCGATCTGTACACTCGCTTGGGTAAATACGTCATCCCTTATAGTTAAAAGTTTGTTTGAGTCACTAACGTGAAGGAGAAGCGAAGAAATAAATTGTTCTTTTGGGTATATTGCAAACGAACTCAGTGATCATGAACTCGCTATCGAGAAAGGTAGAGATCGTCAGTGCAGAGAAGAGATTATGTTATAAGCTTAAATTCAGGACCAGTTCTACTATATAAAATGAGTAGCACTCATTGTGGAATGTCCACACTATTTCGATCTCAGAAATGAACTTTTCCAAATTGTTGGTAATTATCACAGTAATTTTATAAGTATGCCAAATGATCAGAAATTTAATTGTATAATGAAGAATGATACCCCTGACATAAGCAGCAAAATCTGCAACGTGGTCCGGCGCTTCAACGTACGTGGTCCGGCGCTTCTTAACGTGGTCCGGCGCTTCTTAACGTGGTCCGGCGCTTCAACGTACGTGGTCCGGCGCTTCTTAACGTGGTCCGGCGCTTCTTTGGTAAGCGTTCAGAATGAATATTATACACGCCATCACAATAAACACTCGTACATGTATAGTTATATAGACATGCCATGATCACATCTAATTATCAATTAATTATTGTTTTATTGTACATTATATTCTTAGCATACTGTCTTTATTGGTGTTTATGCAAATAAGTCTGATCTTATTTTATCTTATATTTATATTGCATGGGACACTGTCAGGTCTGTTTAAACATTTACTGTGAATTCATGTTCTCAAGAATGGTCACATGTATGGACGCGACGACATGGCGACTGTCTGGTCTGTTTGAACATTTCATGTGCATGTTTTTACGGCTGGTCACATGTGTGGACGCGACGACATGGCGACTGTCGAGTCTGTTTGAACATTTCATGTGCATGTTTTCACGGCTGGTCGCATGTATGGACGCGACGACATGGCGACTGTCTGGTCTGTTTGAACAATTCATGTGCATGTTTTCACGGCTGATCGCATGTAGGGACGCGGCGACAGTGGGTTGGGTCGTTTGAGGTGTACGTACTTATATTGCCTGGGACACTCTCGGGTCTGTCTAGACACTTCATGTACACGAGCCTTGTCACGTGTAGGGACGCGGCGATAGAAGGTTGGTGTACGTACTTATATTCCATTGTACAATGTCCGTCAATTTTTGACATTTCGTATGTACGTTATCAAGGCTGATCGCAGGAACGTGGTATACGGGGGTTATGGTGTATTAACTTACATTGCATGACACACTGTCGGGTCTGTTTGAACGTTTCATGTTTATGTTCTCAGAGCTTGCCACATGGGCGTGGCGACAAGGGGTTGGGTTGTGAGGACACATGGGTGATTTCAAAACCAGCGGACATTATGAAAGGTTCCAAATCCCCCTGGTTGAATATTTTCGACAGTTGGAAACATTGACGCAGCACTTGACGTGGGAATTTATGTGTCGCTGAAGCTGAATGGACGTGAGACAAGGACGTGGCTAGACGGTCTACGCTGGGTGTCGATGTCCAACTTGTAATATGTGACCGCCATATCAAATCCAGTCTACGCTGGGCGGGTATGTCGTGGGTGGCTATACGGTCTACGCTGGACGGGCATGTCGTGGGTGGCTATACGGTCTACGCTGGGCGGGGATGTCGTGGGTGGCTGTACGGTCTACGCCGGGCGGGGATGTCGTGTGTGGCTATACGGTCTACGCTGGGCGGGGGTGTCGTGGGTGGCTAAACGGTCTACGCTGGGCGGTGATGTCGTGGGTGACTAGACGGACTACGCTGGGCGGGGATGTCGTGGGTGACTATACGGTCTACGCTGGGCGGGGATATCGTGGGTGGCTATACGGTCTACGCTGGGCGGGGGTGTCGTGTGTGGCTATACGGTATACGCTGGGCGGGGGGTGTCGTGGGTGGCTATACGGTCTACGCTGGGCGTGGGTGTCGTGGGTGACTAAACGGTCTACGCTGGGCGGGGGTCCCGTGGGTGACTATACGGTTTACGCTGGGCGGGGGTGTCATGGGTGACTATACGGTCTACGCTGGGCGGGGGTGTCGTGGGTGACTATATGGTCTACGCTGGGCGGGGGTGTCCAACTTGTAATCTCTTAACTGTAAGCCCCTTAACCAGACCGAAATTTCCAAGTTTCATTATCGCCCCTCCCCTCGGGTTGAAATCTTCCAACATATACCTCAAGTTTTAATTGTAAGACATTTCCGTCCGGTTAACACCACCTCTGGGCGCTCTACATATCAGATCTTTCATCCAATTAATCAGATGTTATGTTTAACACAGAACACGACCGCCATTCGCTATCTTTGATTTCTACATTTGATTTCATTGATACTGCAGCCATCATTTATGAGCGGATTATTCGGATTATTTACAGGCATGATCATATATATGGGAGCTATCGATTTGAATGTTTCCGATCAAAAACATTTCCACGGGCAGCCATCTTTGATTTTGTATCATTAATTCCTTTGGTGCTCTCTAGAAACCAAAATCTTTCATTAGATTGATCCTAACTTTAATATGCATCTTTATGATTTCATCTATATACAATTTATCAAATAGTCCGGAATTGCGTTGAAAAAACATGGCTGCCAGCGGCCATCTTGGATTTCTTTTGGATCACTAAATCATTTAGTACTGACTACAGCTTGCATCTTTTATCTGATCGTTCCCAAATTTCCTATGCATGATCGAGATGATATTAAATGGGGTGGGGAGTAGAAATTTTCCAGATTTCGTTATAAAATACATGACTCGCAGCAGCCATCTCGGATTTCATATTTCAATCCGTCTGTAATCCATATATCCCTCAGCTATTAGTGCTTCAATCCATATATCCCTCAGCTATTAGTGCATACTTCGTAAATCGTAAATAGCACATGCATAATCTTGTATACACTTGTTGCTGATATATAATCTTGTATACACTTGTTGCTGATATATAATCTTGTATACACTTGTTGCTGATATATAATCTTGTATACACTTGTTGCTGATATAATCTTGTATACACTTGTTGCTGATATATAATCTTGTATACACTTGTTGCTGATATATAATCTTGTATACACTTGTTGCTGATATATAATCTTGTATACACTTGTTGCTGATATAATCTTGTATACACTTGTTGCTGATATAATCTTGTATACACTTGTTGCTGATATAATCTTGTATACACTTGTTGCTGATATAATCTTGTATACACTTGTTGCTGATATATAATCTTGTATACACTTGTTGCTGATATATAATCTTGTATACACTTGTTGCTGATATATAATCTTGTATACACTTGTTGCTGATATAATCTTGTATACACTTGTTGCTGATATAATCTTGTATACACTTGTTGCTGATATAATCTTGTATACACTTGTTGCTGATATAATCTTGTATACACTTGTTGCTGATATATAATCTTGTATACACTTGTTGCTGATATAATCTTGTATACACTTGTTGCTGATATAATCTTGTATACACTTGTTGCTGATATAATCTTGTATACACTTGTTGCTGATATATAATCTTGTATACACTTGTTGCTGATATATACTGTCACTATGCTATCCGATGTAATAAAGTCATCTACTGAAGTCCTAGAAGTCTTTTATACTGTCCTATAATCGGCCGTAGATCGTTTCTCCGCGTTGGGAACTCAGGCCCAGACACAGTTTTGTAGATACACAATCTTTTATTGTAACATCAAGAATGCATGGATATATATTTACCACAACAACTTTCACAAAGCTAGCAGTTTGAGAATTCGCCTGAAGTCTGTCGTGGGGCCAATCGGTCACTTAGAGAATTACAACCGAAAAGCCACGACCGAAAGCAAACATACTATTTTATTCCCAAGTTTCTCCCCAAGTCACATGACTGGTCGCCTCCCCGTGATACGATATATTTCCAGGCCAGTAGGAATTCTTCCATGTGACATTGATATGTTTCCAAACATATGATTCGCTATACTTCTGAACCAGTAAAGCAATGGCCCCACACACTTATTGATCAGTTGGTAATTGGTTCTATTAACCTACTCTACACAGACTTTCAGGCAAATTTTAACCCCGATATTCCACTATAGCACACACGTCCCTTTTTTTTCGAGTTTAATTATTTAAGTAAACTAACAACTCCACCGGTGATCAATCGGTTTCGTTGATTAAGTTATATGAAAATATCCAAAAATCTTCATTCCACTGTTAGGGTTCATGACTCCCCTTCCAGTATCCAACTACCATAGTGTAATGCTCTGTCAGCTCCAACTTCTAAACAAACTGCTTTACATAACATCGATTTTATATTCTATCGAATATTACAGTTAAGGTGTTCTATTTCACCCTCATCATAACTCATTTAAGTTCTAAACAAATCTACACGTACCATACTGAAAAAGACATATGGAATTACGCACTTCACTACAATGTGTCATACATGGTGATACCTTCAATTCAAGATCAATAATCATCAATAACATCTTATACAAACATCAATACATTTCAAATCATTCAGTTTTCGTGAACTCCTTATCAACTTCACTTGTTATTGTCACTTTAATTCGTGACTATTCAATATGTTGTACTCTTTTTCAGAGACGGAACAATGCCTCAAAAACAACATACCAATCACATCATGAAAACCTAATCAGTATACCCTGATCATTGACCAACTTACTTTGAAACCACCGCGGGCTTGAAATCCCACAACTTGTCAATGTTTTGTAACTTGACCATCGCGCGACCGACCCCTCTCTCTCTGGTATCGCAAAACAATTTTTATTTTGAACAGTCCATATCTGTTCTGTATTTGTCTTACTAGCATCTCGGCTATAAGTCAATTTACTTGTTACAATTTCTATTTCGAACAGTTCAGTATCTGTTATGTGTTCCACTTATTATCATCTTGGATATAAGACCATTAACTTATTTTCGTTTCCAATTTGGTTATTATGTTCGTTCAATTTCCATAACCACTTAACTTAGACTTTTCAAGCTATTTCCAATTTACTTACTATCACGTATGTCCGTGATACATAGCTCTTCTAATGTCTTATCTACGCAGATATATTATTCAATTATCTGACAAATTTACTACCTCCATACGCAAACAATTTATATAGACATTGCAAACCTATTTACAATTTTAATTACAATTACTTACTTATATTATTTTTGTGTTATAAATGGCTATTTCCATGGCCTGGATATAAGAAGTTAATATTCAATTATATCTCTCCGACATTACATTCAATTAATTGTTTCTTATGACAATGTAATTCTCGTTTAAAACTTTTATCATCCCCCAAAACTCATTAATTTATCCTGTTTTGCGTTTCGTTAGGACAAGTCAATTATTTTCTTCCGAATTGGCACGGAATTCGTTTTTCCATTAACTTCATTCCTGGGTCTCCACAATCCATAGTATAAAATACACGGATTTCGTGCCATGGGGAAATTCTCTCCACGTTGGGAACCCAGGTCCAGACACAGTTTTGTAGATACACAATCTTTTATTGTAACATCAAGAATGCATTCAGTCTATGAAAAAGGTACTCACCCTATCTCAACACCACGGAAACTTCTGTTCAAACAACTGGAATTGTCAGTACATTGAAATGTCAGCTGGGCACCACACCTCGAAATGACACATGTATACACTGTTCTTGGATTTTGTTCTGAACTGAATTTGTTCACAGAATGTTTCTTCCTTGATTTTCTTCTGAACTGAATTGTTCACATAATGTTCTGAAATTGTCTTCTTGGACCTTCTTCTGAACTGAATTGTTCACAGAATGTTCTGAAATTTTCTTCTTGGATTTTCTTTTCAACGGAATGTTTATATATCTTCTTCCTGGCTTTTATTTTCAACGGAATGTTTATATATCTTCTTCCTGGATTTTCATTTCAACGGAATGTCACTGAATTTCCGGCAAAAGTGTATTTCTTGCATTGTCCTTAGCACTGTCCTTTAGATTTTTTATTTTTCCTAATTCACCAACAGCTGTATTAGGAATTCTGCACACGGCAACCACAAAACATGTGTCCTATAATCGGCCGTAGATCGTCTCTCCGCGTTGGGAACTCAGGTCCAGACACAGTTTTGTAGATACACAATCTTTTATTGTAACATCAATAATGCATGGATATATATTTACCACAACAACTTTCACAAAGCTAGCAGTTTGAGAATTCGCCTGAAGTCTGTCGTGGGGCCAATCGGTCACTTAGAGAATTACAACCGAAAAGCCATGACCGAAAGCAAACATACTATTTTATTCCCAAGCTTCTCCCCAAGTCACATGACTGGTCGCCTCCCCGTGATACGATATATTTCCAGGCCAGTAGGAATTCTTCCATGTGACATTGATCTGTTTCCAAACATATGATTCGCTATACTTCTGAACCAGTAAAGCAATGGCCCCACACACTTATTGATCAGTTGGTAATTGGTTCTATTAACCTACTCTACACAGACTTTCAGGCAAATTTTAACCCCGACATTCCACTATAGCACAATACCACACGACCACCACATCGCCCCAGGTTGTTACACACACTATTGTCACGTAGTTATGTTGGGGAATTATGCCATAGTTGAGAATTTATATGAAAACAAATATATATATATATTGATATGTGTTTCCGGGCCACTATACTGAGTTAACACATTTGATATGGGTGAAATAAAAGTTGATCAGACTTTGACTGCACTTCTTGGTTGGATCTCATATAGGGACACCTATTTTTATTGGCCGGAATCGCGACGATTTTGATCATGAATCATCGCCATCGGGATGCATATTAAATGAGGTGCTTTGGCCGAGCGTCTGTTATTCAGGTCTATGTTCCGTGTTTAACTGATATAAATGTTGTTATATTGTCCTTGAATCAAGCGGTGTGAATCTAGTTGGGGGTTCTGGTGACTGTATAGGTAATTATGTGGCAATATGATGTAATAAAGTAATCTACTGAAGTCCTAGAAGTCTTGTATACCACTAGACCATCATATCGGCCCAGGTCATTGTCATACCCCATTATAGTTCGGGAGCCCGCATATGTTCTATTTATACTTTTGCGTACAAAAGGTTTGACCCCCTAAAGTTGGTACCAATAATGGAACATTCTGAAAACCCGATTTCTTAAGTTGCGCATTCCTGGGGTTTAGGTTAGGGGCTGCTGAACCCCAAAAAGTGCCAAAAATCACTTCTATTTACACTTCCGCGTACATCGATGAATTTTGGTTTGACGATACTCCTGAGTGTACTGATTAAGAAAACACAACTTAAGAAAGTGATTTTCCTGGGGTTTTCAGATAAGAAAGGGGATCCCATGCTGAACCCCAAAACGTGATTTTTCACTTTTGTTTACACTTTCGTGTACATCCATAATTTTTGGTATCAAAGTATTTTGATATATACTAATTATAAAAACACAACTTAAGAAGCAACTTTTCCTGGGGTTTTAAGATAAGAAGGGGCTCATCGGGGTCACCCCTCAAAACGTAAAAAATCACTTTTATTTACATGATTGCATTCGTCCAACGTGTGTGTATGTGCGTACACCCCTGGAACGTTGCAATATTACAACCAATACATCCCTAAATCAACTTAAGAAATATATATTCATGTCGTTTTCTGATAAGAACGAGACTTGTTACCCCCCCCCCCCCCCCCACAACCCGATCCATTTTCTAGAACTATAAGTGAGCCAGTTTTATAAAAATTATAGCGGGAAAATCTAGTAAAATGTATACAAATGTATATATATGTATATATTTTCGTGAAGCTAATACATAATGACACTTTTTTGGGCCAAAATTGAAACTCACTATCCAAGATGGCCGCCAAAATGGCCGCCGGAAATGTAAAATATGACGTTTTTTTCACAAATATCTTCTAGCTCAATTCATGCTGTTTGGAACTGGTTGAGTAATCCACCTTTATTTTGTGTTTTTATATTAACTAATCATTGGAGCAATTAAATATGCAATTATTGGGGTCCTAACCCCTTCCGATCCCTCAAAAATTTGATTGTACAGAATGCGGTATAAAATTTCACCAAAAAAAATCACAATTGGGATTCTAGTCATATTTCAACAAGAAATGAACAGAACTTTGTAATGTGAGTGAGGCATATCATTACCTATGCATATTCCAAATCACTGGAACCAAAATTCTTACTTTGGCTCAAAATGGCTGCCAATATGGCCGCCAAAATATGGAAAATATTTCACCAGCGTGTCCTGCAATCGGTTACAAGTTGTGTTGATGTATAAAATTGGCCATTCTGCATTCAATACATTGAATACTAACATGTCTGATGCACCATGGTTAATTGTTACTATTTTCACCACTGATATCGGCAAAAATATTGAACTTTTCTCTAAAAAACACTTGACATAAATATTGGCAAAAATTCAGTTTTCAGGTTTGGACCATTTTTTCAGGTAAAATATAACTATCTTTGGATTGAAAGGTGTTTATTGTTTTGGTCTATCTTAAATGTGTCACACTACGGTGTTTATAGACCATTTTGCTCAAGATGGTTTCCAAAATGGCAACCAAATTTCTAAAAATGCTAATTTTTTACATATATCCCGAACATTCTCTGCATTATCCGAAAAGGGAGCAAATTGTGACTCACTTGGTTATTATACGCGCTAGTTAATTAACTGACAACTACACGTTCTATTCGCGGTTGTCCCAGTTCCGTATAGGGCATGACAAATTCATTTTAAAGTATGTAATATTACCTAGAACATGTTTTGTAATTTTGGCCATATTTATTGAAAGGAAATGGGCAGAACTTTGAGACAGAACTGAGATGGACCATAATCTTTGGCTATTCTGGTCCAATATGATAAACAAAATATCTACAGGATACAGTGTGGATGCCAAGATCGTAGCCAGGGAGTTACTCTGTGGTCATATGTAAGGTGAATAGGTATACATGGAGTTAGTGTATGTCATGACTTATGTGAGTAGGTATACAATGAGTGACTATATGGTTATAAGTGGGTTGTCCATGGTAAGATGCATCTAGGTATACTGGGAGAGGTCAGGTGTGAGGTGAATCGGTATGCATGGAGTGACTGTATGGTACATGGTTGTGTATATCCAGTACTGGTGCATCCGGTGTGCCTGTGTGGTCATTGGTGTGGTATATGGATATAGCTAAATGGTCATATATGTGTTGATTATGTATATATGGAGTGACTGTAAGGTCATGGGTGGGATGTACATGTGTTGTCTGTATGATCATGGATGGGGTGCGTGGATAAATAGGTAGTGATTGTATGGTTACGGGTAATGTGTATAGGTATACATGGAATGACTGTACGGTCATAATTGAATATAAATACATGGAGTAAGCTGGATGGACATTATCGAACGTGTGGGTACATAGGTGAGTGTCCTTGTGGTAATGGGTGGGATGTATATTTATATATTTCGTGGATGTATTTTATCATTGGTGGGTGTATAGGACTTAGCTGTATTATCATGGATGACGTGTATGATTATACAGTGAATTGTTGAATTGTCATGTGTGAGTTTTATATGCAAGTATGGATTGTTTGAGTGGTCGTATGTCCGGCATATTTAATTGCTTCAACGATCAGTTAATATAAAAAACACAAAATAAAGTTGCATTACTCAACCAGTTTCAAATAGCTTCAATTGATCTAGAAGATATTTGTGAAAAAATGTCATATTTTCAACTTCCGACAGCCATTTTGGCGGCCATCCTGGATGGTGAGTTTCAATTTTGGCCCAAAAAAGTGTCATTATGTCTTAGCTTCACGAAAATATATGCCATTTTACATTTCACTTATAGTTCTAGAAAATGGATCGTGTTGTGGTGGGGGGGGGGGGGGGGGTAACAAGTCTCGTTCTTATCAGAAAACGACATGAATATATATTTCTTAAGTTGGTCGTATCGATTTGGGATGTATTGGTTGTAATAGTGCAACGTTCCAGGGGTGTACGCACATGCACACACGTTGGGCGAATGCAATCATGTAAATAAAAGTGATTTTTTACGTTTTGAGGGGTAACCCGATGACCCCCTTCTTATCTTAAAACCCCAGGAAAAGTTGCTTCTTAAGTTGTGTTTTTATAATTAGTATATATCAAAGTACGTTGAGACCAAAAATTATGGATGTACGCGAAAGTGTAAACAAAAGTGAAAAATCACGTTTTGGGGTTCAGCATGGGATCCCCTTTCTTATCTGAAAACCCCAGGAAAATCCATTTCTTAAGTTGTGTTTTCTTAATCAGTACACTTAGGAGTATCATCAAACAAAAATTCATCGATGTACGCAGAAGTGTAAATAGAAGTGAATTTTGGCACTTTTTGGGGTTCAGCTGCCCCTAAACCCCAGGAATGCGCAACTTAAGAAATCGGTTTTTCAGAATGTTCCATTATTGGTACCAACTTTAGGGGGTCAAACCTTTTGTACGCAAAAGTGTAAATAGAACATATGCGGGCTCCCGAACTATTATGTAACATCACATCCAGTTCACACGAACCAAAGATTTTACTATCATATTTCTGCATCCGTCTTGTATTATTAATTCGTGTGGCTTTCATTTTAATGTCAAGCCGACTCTACTTAATTAATGTGGTGACATTAATTGTATATAGGGCTATATCAGGTTTATATGGCAACTATAATTAATTAATGTGGTGACATTTATATAGAACGATAGCATGGTTATCCGACATCCATTGCATGTCGCGTTAATACATAATAATTGGTTGAACTGTTCTGTATTCTTTATTAAAGTCAAAGGTTAACTGGTTTCCTGAACTATTATGATTCGTGAACTCTATTCCTTGCTAAGATGACGCCACTTCTGAATATTTAACCCTTTCATGACGGGAGACGCGCTGATTCAGCTTTAAATACCCTGTGCCAGTGCATTCTCCCATATGGAACCCAGCATATATAAGAAAAAGCAGTGGCTTACAAGGTCGTGGTAAACATTTTTAAGCCAATGCATTCTCTTATATATGTGAAGCTCCCTATATATGGGCGACTCGCATATATTAGAGAATGCATTGGCACAGGGTTTTCGCAAAATTTCAGAAAGGGTTAAACTACATAAATACCTCATGAAATAACTATAAGTTATAGGTGAAGTTCGGGATAATTTACTTTAGCCATTTTGACCTGTCCCCTAGCCATTTTGACCTGTCCCCTAGCCATTTTGACCTGTCCCCTAGCCATTTTGACCTGTCCCCTAGCCATTTTGACATGTCCCCTAGCCATTTTGACCTGTCTCCTAGCCATTTTGACCTGTCCCCTAGCCCTATTCCTGATTCGGACAACACCACATTGGCAACTTTAAAGGACACAATTCGATTTTTCGTCGAAGATGCCTACATACAAATTAGCATGACAATCGCGATTTTGATGCTCCTGTTCCTGGCGTCTCCTTGCCATAAATATAGAACGCAAGTTCCGAAAATTAAACTATATATGATCATCATATTCCTTATAACAATGGGGTGCTTATCCAAGTTTTTGGAGGAAGGCAATCTGCGAATATAACATGGTTTATCCAGGGGTGGGGTAGTAAATCATTTGCAGGATAGAATGCCGTTTTTCCCCCACAAACTAGCACCGCGTGTAATTTCTTCTGTTTGAAGCTCTTCGGCGAGACGACTGCTGGACGTCACAAATAGTGCACAGGATAACGACCAAGGAGCGTGGGTACAGTATGGTCTTCTACGTTCTATGGGAATGAGAAATCTAGCAACTTTTAAAACAGTATCGAAGTTGTCCAGGTACGCTAGTGCGTTTGCTGAGTTTGTGAATTGACGAACCGTCTATTGAGAAGTGGTTAGATAACAGATGGGTATCACCAGACGTACACGTGGTTAGCCCCGTGGGGTATGAAAAATGCGGAGATATATGACCTTCTTCAAGCTAGCATATAACACTCATCAATCGTAAGCTAGTATGCTCATCAAATGTATATCTTTCTAGTTTACGATGTCACACAAACCTCATATTTACCATAGGTAAGCTCACGAAAATAACGAATCCGTCGCTTTTTGGAGCAAATTCGTGAGCCGACAGCGGAAAATGGAATGCTTCAAACGTTCTGATTAAAGGGACCCTTCTCCCAGAAAGTGTAGAATACATTGTACGTATGATCGAGGTAGATTGAACAGACGAAGAGATGGAAGCTGGTCCAGATAATTATGAATGTGGCAAACCAAATCGGTTCTCGTGTAATTGTTCTGAATCTTGCAAATCATATATAATATGGTTTAAACAATATTTATTTCTACCCTCAATTAATACATGTATACATGAAACAAAACATTGAACATTATGATTTATATGACAGATTAGAATAGAAGAGGATGAAGATGATCTAACAACAAGCGGGTCACCACTTATCTGAAGTTATCTCTTCAGAGAAGATAAGCATGCAGAATAGTATGTAGAAGGAACGTATGGCAAGAGGTCGAGTTACAGTGAACAGTTTGAGGGGAAATGAAAATGACAAGAAAGCAAAACATTAAGAATATTATAATCATTATGAATCAGTTGAGGCAGAAAAGAAGGAAACAGTGGGACAGAGAGTGCGTTACCACTGCTGTGTGTTTACAAGCATTCTCAAATATATCTATCTTTATAAATTTGTTTTTCAAAATAATGGAATGATTGACATTTAACGCAATCTAACGGAAATTCACTGAATCTGGCAACTATGCTACTTGATTAAGTGGACGTATATGGCCAAAGTTTTTACAGTACTTATATGATTCCATATATTATGATATAACTGTTCTGCGCACCTACGGTTACGGCCGCCATCGGTGCTTACTGGAGAATGTATTTCGAAATTCCACATCGAGATTATTAACTGGGAGATTTCGTCCTTCCCGGAGGCTGCTAGCTATGTTATGCGTTTGAAGACGTTGTAATATGAATCGATATATGATTTGTATACCGTTTCGTCGAAACATATCGATATTATGAAAAATCTAGATATTAATAAGTGAAAATATCTTGGATTTTTCAATTTCTGGCCACCAGTTTGGACGCCATCTTGGCTGTGAGTATCAATTGCCAATTAAAAAAAAATACTTCGTATGTATAGAATAGGCGTAACAATACGCCGTTTGTCAGAAACTAAATTAGAATATAGACGTGTTTTCAAATTTCGCTCCCCATTCTAGCCGCCATCTTGGATTTTGGGAAAATATTTATTATTACATCGGCTCAGTATTCCCAAATCAACTGCAAGCATTAATGGAGTTGCCATGACAATAACGCCCATCGGTAACTTTTCAAAACATGTCCTCCGTTTTGGGCGCCATTTTGGATTGGGGGGATTTTTGTTGGATCAGATATAAGGTAATATAATATAAGTACTTCGCCTCAGTACTCCCAACTCAACAGTTATCATTGATGGAGTTGTCCTCACAATAACGCTCAGCGATTTTCGGTGATTTTTTAATTTATGTTGCTATTTTGGCCGCCATCTTGGATTTGGGTAAATATTCCTCATCTCAATTATTAAGAATAATCATATACCGGGTGTCTCCTACACATTTACATACATTGTTGGATTTATAATAGCAATAACACCCACTTATTGGAAACAGACATTACGCGATTAGCGTCGATTTGGCTTTGGTCGGATTATACCGGCATTTAGAAAGACGTGATATCGGGCAAACATATCCGGGCTAGAATGTATGTTATAATCTCATCATATCCGGGCTAGAATGTATGTTATAATCTCAACATATCCGGGCTAGAATGTATGTTATAATCTCATCATGTCCGGGCTAGAATGCATGTTATAATCTCATCATGTCCGGGCTAGAATGCATGTTATAATCTCATCATGTCCGGGCTAGAATGCATGTTATAATCTCATCATGTCCGGGCTAGAATGCATGTTATAATCTCATCATGTCCGGGCTAGAATGCATGTTATAATCTCATCATGTCCGGGCTAGAATGCATGTTATAATCTCATCATATCCGGGGTAGAATGCATGTTATAATCTCATCATATCCGGGGTAGAATGCATGTTATAATCTCATCATGTCCGGGCTAGAATGCATGTTATAATCTCATCATGTCCGGGGTAGAATGCATGTTATAATCTCATCATGTCCGGGCTAGAATGCATGTTATAATCTCATCATATCCGCGCTAGAATGCATGTTATAATCTCATCATATCCGCGCTAGAATGCATGTTATAATCTCATCATATCCGCGCTAGAATGCATGTTATAATCTCATCATATCCGCGCTAGAATGCATGTTATAATCTCATCATATCCGCGCTAGAATGCATGTTATAATCTCATCATATCCGCGCTAGAATGCATGTTATAATCTCATCATGTCCGGGCTAGAATGCATGTTATAATCTCATCATGTCCGGGGTAGAATGCATGTTATAATCTCATCATATCCGCGCTAGAATGCATGTTATAATCTCATCATGTCCGGGGTAGAATGCATGTTATAATCTCATCATGTCCGGGGTAGAATGCATGTTATAATCTCATCATGTGAGCAAACGATAGGTGGTGAAATGTTCGAAACAATTAAATTTTTGACATTTCGGCCGCCATCTTGGCCGCCATATTGGATTTTGGTATCGGATTTTTGGCTAGTTTGTAAGCGTTGCATATTGGTAGAACAAATCGAGTGGAAAATAAAAGCAAATGTGATATTATATTTACTATAATGACGCCATCTTTTCTGGAGTATCAGCGGCATTTTCTTTTCTTGTTAACAAGTGAAAAAAGAATTGTCCTCCTGGAATTACCTCTCATATATGGAAAACGCTACCATAGTGGACCTGACATCAATATTCACAACTAAACTAAAAAATATAATGGAAAAATATATTCCCCACAAGGAAATTACAATTCGAACTAATGAACCCGATTGGATGAATGCGTCAATTCGCAAATTAATAAGACAAAGAAAGCGAACATATAGAATAGCAAAACGCAAAAATACAGAGAATTCGTGGAATAATTACCGATCGAAAAGAAATGAAACAGTACACGCCATTAGAGTAGCTAAACGTTCGCATATTGATAAAATACAAACCATTCTTGGTAGCAAAGATACAGAGACATCGGTATGGTGGAAGACATTAAATAAATTTATAAAACCACGATCTAAACCGATACCTCCCCTTAATGATGGTATAGAATTTACTTCCAATCCGTACCAAAAAGCTGAAATACTCAACGATTTCTTTTGCAAAATCTCATCCTTACCAGATTCGTCAAATGCAGAGTTACCAAATATGACATACAGAACGGAATCCAGATTTGTAAATATGATAATCACGAGCGAACAAGAATACTCCGCACTAAAAGAATTAAAGATAGCAAAAGCCAGTGGCCCCGATGATATCTTCCAAGGATCTTAAAAGAATGTGCTAGCTCCATCGCAAATCCCTTGGAATATTTATTAAATAAATATATTGAAGAATCCCATTTCCCAGTTGAATGGAAACGCGCGAATATAACGCCCATTTTCAAAAAAAGGTGATTCCTCTGAACCGAGTAACTATCGCCCAGTCGCACTTCTCAGTTGTATTTCTAAAGTCTTTGAGAAATGCATCTATAAAAGTCTCTCCACATACCTAAGGGATAATAATCTCCTCACTAATTTGCAATCCGGATTCACTCCAAAAGATTCCACCGTATACCAATTAACTGAGATATACCAGTATATAATTTCAAATCTAGAAGAAGGAAAGGAAATCAGATGCCTATTTTGTGATATTAGCAAAGCTTTCGACAAGGTTTGGCATAAAGGACTAATTTTCAAATTACAACAATGTGGTGTAGAGGGGAATATTTTGACATTATTGTCTAGCTACTTGAGTGAGAGGAGGCAAAGGGTATACATTGAAGGGGTGCAATCATCATGGAAACCCGTCCTAGCAGGTGTCCCTCAAGGGTAATTTTAAGCCCTCTTTTATTCCTAGTTTACATAAATGATATTGTGAATCACCTCACATGTCATATAAAGCTCTTCGTCGACGACACATCAATTTATCTATCAATAGAAGATCCAGATTTAGCGGCTGATGTTATGAACTCTGACTTAGAAAAAATTATGAGGTGGTCCAAACAGTGGAACGTCAAATTTAGTGCCCCTAAGACAAAATCAATGATAATATCGCGAAAAGATAACAAACCTATACACAAACCTTTAATAATGGGCGACGAAGTAATAGAAACTGTGTCTAATTATAAACATCTTGGACTGACATTCAACAACAATGGTAACTGGAGCCATCATGTAACTGAAATTGAAAAGAGAGCAGCCACAAAAGTAGCTTTGCTTGCAAAGAACAAATTTGTCCTAGACAGGAGAACCCTTGAAAGAATTTATTTTGTTTATATACGTCCTATTTTAGAATATGCTTCTCCTGTTTGGGACAATTGTTCTAATGGCGAAATCGACTTGCTCGAAAAAGTGCAATATGAGGCAGCGAGAATAGTAACTGGAGCAACAAAAAGCTGCAGTAATGAAAACCTCATAAAGGAAACTGGATGGGAAAAATTGTCAGAACGTCGGAAAATCTCCAAATTATGCCAATTCTACAAAATGTTCTATAAAATGACACCCTCATATCTATATACCTTAGTTCCGATATCAACAGAGAATATGCACCGATATCCACTGAGAAAGCATCACCTAACTAACCCTTCTCGTGATACTGCGTCATACGAAAAGTCCTTTCTTCCCTCAGCCGTTGAGATGTGGAACACACTCCCAGACAATGTGCGGAAGTGTGAAACATTGTGTGACTTTAAGTCGGCAATAGGAAGCACGGATAATAACCGTAGAGAACCTTATATTTATCACTATTACTATTACTCACGCCCAGCGCAAATACATCACTGCAGATTGCGACGTGGTTGTAGTTTTCTTAATAAAGACCTGTGTGAAAATTATCATTTTGTGTGTGTGGAAGTGATGAAACGGCGAATCATTTCTTATTCCACTGCCCAGTATACATTAGACAAAGAAACGAATTTCTTTCTGGTAGTTTGAAAAGAACAACCATTGAGAGCGCACTGAACGGCACGATTTCAAATAGTCTGAGCGAAAATATTTTTACATTTAAAACAGTCCAGAAATTCATAATCATGACAGAACGCTTTTCTAGATAACATATATACAGATTATATGGCACTGCCCAATAATAATTACATTCAGTAAATATCTAATATATGGAAATATTGAAATAGCTGATGACCGACACGACAGGTGACAAACAAATGTTGTATATATGCTTGTGTCTGTATTGCTCTTACGAACCCATTCTATGAAACCCTTACTATAATATATTAGACATGGTGTAAACATTTAGTACATGAATATACCAATTCACTACCTGTCTCCGACAACTGCACGACGGGACGCGACTCGAGTAATGCAAGCATAATATTGCTGGCTTTGTCGCACCATTTTATATTATGTCCACCGATGATAAGGTCACTTGTGGAGACGGCATATATAAGCCATATAGGCTTACAGCCGAATCCACTCCCATACACAAGGAACATGGTAACATGAATTACCAATATATTATATTGTAACAAATTATTATTGGGAATAAATATTATTACCTTAGATCGACCTTAAGGAAGAAAATTAATGGGGTGAAGTTGAGTCCTGGGGGTGCAGAGGTCGACCAATATCTCTTGGACTACAATTTCTCAGTGTAATTCAGTTTGGACGTTGTTATCACATAACATCAACTACAAAACACCCACTCCCGCTCCGGAAGGGTATATTGGGGTTGTATGGTGCACGGAGATGCATTGCTGGAGTCTGCACTCACCGCCCCTGTGGAGTATAATGTAGGGGGTGTACACAGGTCCCTGGTGCGTATTGGCACAACGGGTATATACATTGCATGGGGCATATGGGGCTGTATGGTGCAGGAATATCGCTTGCGTTTGCGTTTGCGTTTTGATGAGTGTTCCGACGTGGTATATTAATGTCATTTGGTGTGTAAAAGTTTAAACACCGACAACAGCCACTGATATTTTGACATAGCATCTGGTCATATTATATGTATTCCATATCACTCTAATTATTTACGTGGGCGACATGCTGGCGATATGATTTACTATATACACACGATTAGATGACCTAAGATGATCCAACATTAATTACATGAGCGGCCCGCCTGGCACAATTTGTAAGGCACATGCGTGCAGCCGCGACTGAAACAACTTTTAACAGTGTTTTTGGTGGAGAAAATATATTTTTGTTTTGTTTATAACAATATCTCAAATCATTTAATGTGCGTTATTTTGATAAAACAAAACACCCAGCGGTATAGTTGCCATACTGGTATAGATCCATTCTAAACTAGTACTATGGCTTATATAATCTAAAATTTGCAACGAAATCGGGGAAATAGTCCGAAATACATGGTCATGTGACTATGGAAAGAAAATGATAACAAGTAGACCACGTCTTTGGTAAATGTGAAAACAGATACAATACAACAAGGGGAATGGTAGTAGGTGTCTTGATGACTATATACATGTAGTGCATTAAGTGTTTATTTATAATTAGTTGATTGCTATTTTCTTTCAAGGAAGTAGTTCGCCAAAAATGAAACATCATTTGAAAAAGAAATTAGTCAGGCTCCACAAACAAGCTAAAAAGAATCAGAAATGGGCTGAATATAAAGACCATCAAAGCATATGCCGGCGAGACATGAGAAGAGCTAAATACAAACACCTAAATAAAGTAATCGAAGAAGGCAAAAAAAAACAGGAAGCCATTGTAGAATTATCTAAAATCAAAGAAACAGGACAACATCGGAGTTGTTCCACTGATGACGAAAGGCAAGCTGACAAACGACCCTAAAGAAAAATCTGAGCTACAAAACAGTCAATGTAGATCGGTCTTCACCAAGGACACCAGTGAATGTTCTAAGTTGCAACCATGGACGAAAGACCACGTCGAAGAACTTGAGATATCAACCGAAGGCCTGGAAAAACTTCACAGAGACACAAAGACATCCAAGGCGTCAGGACCAGACCAGCTACCAAACCAAGTCCTCAAACAATGTGCTAAGTCTATAACACTCGGCCTTACCTACACCAAACCAAGTCCTCAAACAATGTGCTAAGTCTATAACACTCGGCCTTACCTACACCAAACCACGTCCTCAAACAATGTGCTAAGTCTATAACACTCGGCCTTACCTACATCAAACCACGTCCTCAAACAATGTGCTAAGTCTATAACACTCGGCCTTACCTACACCAAACCAAGTCCTCAAACAATGTGCTAAGTCTATAACACTCGACCTTACCTACACCAAACCACGTCCCCAAACAATGTGCTAAGTCTATAACACTCGGCCTTACCTACACCAAACCACGTCCTCAAACAATGTGCTAAGTCTATAACACTCGACCTTACCTACACCAAGTCCTCAAACAATGTGCTAAGTCTATAACACTCGACCTTACCTACACCAAACCAAGTCCTCAAACAATGTGCTAAGTCTATAACACTCGGCCTTACCTACACCAAACCAAGTCCTCAAACAATGTGCTAAGTCTATAACACTCGGCCTTACCTACACCAAGTCCTCAAACAATGTGCTAAGTCTATAACACTCGACCTTACTTACACCAAGTCCTCAAACAATGTGCTAAGTCTATAACACTCGGCCTTACTTACACCAAGTCCTCAAACAATGTGCTAAGTCTATAACACTCGGCCTTACCTACACCAAACCAAGTCCTCAAACAATGTGCTAAGTCTATAACACTCGGCCTTACCTACACCAAACCAAGTCCTCAAACAATGTGCTAAGTCTATAACACTCGGCCTTACCTACACCAAACCAAGTCCTCAAACAATGTGCTAAGTCTATAACACTCGGCCTTACCTACACCAAACCAAGTCCTCAAACAATGTGCTAAGTCTATAACACTCGGCCTTACCTACACCAAACCAAGTCCTCAAACAATGTGCTAAGTCTATAACACTCGACCTTACTTACATAGTCCTCAAACAATGTGCTAAGTCTATAACACTCGGCCTTACTTACACCAAGTCCTCAAACAATGTGCTAAGTCTATAACACTCGGCCTTACCTACACCAAACCAAGTCCTCAAACAATGTGCTAAGTCTATAACACTCGGCCTTACCTACACCAAGTCCTCAAACAATGTGCTAAGTCTATAACACTCGGCCTTACCTACACCAAACCAAGTCCTCAAACAATGTGCTAAGTCTATAACACTCGACCTTACCTACACCAAACCAAGTCCTCAAACAATGTGCTAAGTCTATAACACTCGACCTTACCTACACCAAACCAAGTCCTCAAACAATGTGCTAAGTCTATAACACTCGGCCTTACTTACATAGTCCTCAAACAATGTGCTAAGTCTATAACACTCGACCTTACCTACACCAAACCAAGTCCTCAAACAATGTGCTAAGTCTATAACACTCGGCCTTACTTACACCAAGTCCTCAAACAATGTGCTAAGTCTATAACACTCGACCTTACCTACACCAAACCAAGTCCTCAAACAATGTGCTAAGTCTATAACACTCGGCCTTACCTACACCAAACCAAGTCCTCAAACAATGTGCTAAGTCTATAACACTCGGCCTTACCTACACCAAACCAAGTCCTCAAACAATGTGCTAAGTCTATAACACTCGGCCTTACTTACATAGTCCTCAAACAATGTGCTAAGTCTATAACACTCGACCTTACCTACATCAAACCAAGTCCTCAAACAATGTGCTAAGTCTATAACACTCGGCCTTACCTACACCAAACCAAGTCCTCAAACAATGTGCTAAGTCTATAACACTCGGCCTTACCTACACCAAACCAAGTCCTCAAACAATGTGCTAAGTCTATAACACTCGGCCTTACTTACATAGTCCTCAAACAATGTGCTAAGTCTATAACACTCGACCTTACCTACATCAAACCAAGTCCTCAAACAATGTGCTAAGTCTATAACACTCGGCCTTACCTACACCAAACCAAGTCCTCAAACAATGTGCTAAGTCTATAACACTCGGCCTTACCTACATCAAACCAAGTCCTCAAACAATGTGCTAAGTCTATAACACTCGGCCTTACCTACACCAAACCAAGTCCTCAAACAATGTGCTAAGTCTATAACACTCGGCCTTACCTACATCAAACCAAGTCCTCAAACAATGTGCTAAGTCTATAACACTCGGCCTTACCTACACCAAACCAAGTCCTCAAACAATGTGCTAAGTCTATAACACTCGGCCTTACCTACACCAAACCAAGTCCTCAAACAATGTGCTAAGTCTATAACACTCGGCCTTACTTACATAGTCCTCAAACAATGTGCTAAGTCTATAACACTCGACCTTACCTACATCAAACCAAGTCCTCAAACAATGTGCTAAGTCTATAACACTCGGCCTTACCTACACCAAACCAAGTCCTCAAACAATGTGCTAAGTCTATAACACTCGGCCTTACCTACATCAAACCAAGTCCTCAAACAATGTGCTAAGTCTATAACACTCGGCCTTACCTACACCAAACCAAGTCCTCAAACAATGTGCTAAGTCTATAACACTCGGCCTTACCTACATCAAACCAAGTCCTCAAACAATGTGCTAAGTCTATAACACTCGGCCTTACCTACACCAAACCAAGTCCTCAAACAATGTGCTAAGTCTATAACACTCGGCCTTACCTACACCAAACCAAGTCCTCAAACAATGTGCTAAGTCTATAACACTCGGCCTTACCTACACCAAACCAAGTCCTCATACAATGTGCTAAGTCTATAACACTCGGCCTTACCTACATAGTCCTCAAACAATGTGCTAAGTCTATAACACTCGGCCTTACCTACACCAAACCAAGTCCTCAAACAATGTGCTAAGTCTATAACACTCGGCCTTACCTACACCAAACCAAGTCCTCAAACAATGTGCTAAGTCTATAACACTCGGCCTTACCTACACCAAACCAAGTCCTCAAACAATGTGCTAAGTCTATAACACTCGGCCTTACCTACACCAAACCAAGTCCTCAAACAATGTGCTAAGTCTATAACACTCGGCCTTACCTACATCTTCAGACAGTCACTTTAAAATGAAGATCTACCGTGCACAAGATTGGCTTGATGAAAACATCGCTCCAGTCTTCAAAAAAGGTTACGTCCACAGAGCTGAAAATTACTGACCAATAACCCTCACATCAGACTGCTGTAAAATCCTAGAACACATATATGCCCACATCTCCTGAATCATCTTGAGAAACACTGTGTACTCACCAATCTCAACCATGGCTTTCGATCATGGTTCTCCTGTACCTCCCAACTCCTGACAACATCAGAGGACATACTTAGATCAGAATAGGGGGGGGGGGGGGTAATTGCAAAATCGTTCACTTTGTGATAGAAGCGCCAAACTTTCAGAGTTTGTTAAGTGGTTGGTGAGTATCACTTAACTGGCTGGTTCCAGATTTTGGAGGTCACCTTGACCTTCAATTTGACCTTGACCTTTTTGAAAATCTCAGTTTTTGGGTTGGGTGGTTTATGCCATCCTTTTCTTGTGAAAATCGCATCTTCTCACAGTTTTCTCAAAACAATTATAGTTGGGAGCTGACCACGGTTCATTTGGGCAAAAACATATATAAATTTTCATAAAATGGCCGCCAATATGGCCGCCGGAAGTTGAAAATATGACATTTTCTCACAAATATCTTCTAGTTCAATTCATGCTGTTTGGAACTGGTTGAGTAATGCAACTTATTTTGTGTTTTGTATATTAACCGATCATTGGAGCAATTAAATATGCAATTATTGTGGTCCTAGCCCCTTCCGATCCCTCAACACTTCGATTTTACAGGATGCGGTATAACATTTCACAAAAAAATCACAATTGGGATTCTAGTCATATTTCAACAAGAAATGAACATAACTTTGTAATCTAAGTGAGGCATATCATTATCTATGAATATTCCAAATCACTGGAACCAAAATTCTTACTTTGGCTCAAATTGGCTGCCAATATGGCCGCCAAAATATGGAAAATGGTAAATATTACACCAGCGTCTCCTGCAATCGTTTGCAAGTTGTGGTTGATGTATAAAATTGGCAATTCTGCATTCTATACATTGAATACTAACATGTCTGATGCACCATGGTTAATTGTTACTATTGTCACTACCGACATCGTCAAAAATATTGGACTTTTCTCTCAAAAACTTGACATAAATATTGGCAAAAATTCACTTTTCAGTTTGGACCATTTTTTCAGGTAAAATGTAACTATCTTTGGATTGAAAGGTGTTTATTGTTTTGGTCTATCTTAAATGTGTCTCACTACGGTGTTTATAGACCAAATTGCTCAAGATGGCTTCCAAAATGGCAACCAAATTTGTAAAATGTTAATTTTTTACATATATCCCGAACATTCTCTGCATTATCCGAAAATGTAGCAAAATGTGACTCGCTTGGTAATTATACGTGTTAGTTAATTAACTGACAACTAAATGTTCTATTCTGGTTGTCCCACTTCCGTATGGGGCAAACTAAATTCATTTTAAAGTATGTAATTTTGCCGAGCACCTCTTTTGTGATTTTGGCCATAGTTATTGAAAGGAAATGGGCAGAACTGAATACAGTGTGGATGCCAAGATCGTAGCCAGGGAGTTACTCTATGATCACACATGAGGTGAATAGGTATACAGTGAGTTATTGTATGTCATGACTTATGTGAATATGTATACAATGAGTGACTATATGGTATGAGTGGGTTGCCCATTGTAAGATGCATCTATGTGTACAATGAGATGTCATGGTCAGGTGTGAGGTGAATCGGTATGCATGGAATGACTGTATAGTGTATGATTGTGTATATCCAGTACGGATGCACCAGGTGTGCCTGTATGGGCATTGGTGAGGTGTATGGATATAGCTACATGGTCATCTTTGTGTTGATTATGTATATACGGAGTGACTGTATGGGCATGGGTGGGATGTACATGTGTTGTCTGTATGATCATGGATGGTAGTGTTGGTAAATAGGGTGTGATTTTATGGTTACGGGTAATGGGTTTGGGTATACAGCGAATGACTGTACGGTCATGATTGAATATGATTACCTGGAGTAAGCTGGGTGGACATTATCGAGTGTGTGGGTATATAGGGAGTGTCCTTGTGGTGACGGGTGGGATGCATATTTATATATCTCATGGATGTATTATCATTGGTGGGTGTATAGGGATTAGCTGTACTATCATGGATGGCATGTATGACATTACAGTGAATTGCTGAATTGTCATGTGTGAGGTGTATATGCAAGTATGGATTGTTTGAGTGGTTGTGTGTATATCTGGAAGGGCTGAATGGCCATTAATAGGGTTTAC
The DNA here is from genome assembly GCA_032622095.1 of Siphonodentalium dalli. NCBI lineage: Eukaryota > Metazoa > Mollusca > Scaphopoda > Gadilida > Siphonodentaliidae > Siphonodentalium > Siphonodentalium dalli. The sequence continues at coordinate 297,411,984 of CP136063.1, forward strand.
TTGTATGCTTGGAGTGACTCTATGGTCTAGTGTGGGCTGTATATGTATATCGAGTGGTTATATGACTATGTCTGTCGATATAGGTATACAGGTAGTGAATGTATGGTCAATGGTGAGATGAGTACATGTAGGTATACAAGTAGTGACTGTATGGTCATAAATATAATGGACATTTATACAGGAGGTGACTATTAAAATGGTCATGTGTCAGGCGTATGAGTATACCTGGTGTTCCGGTTTAGTGACTCGTGGTGGTATGGTCATGTGTAGGCTATACCAGTATACACATGTGTTGCTTTATTGTCATGGACAAGGGATATGTGTATATAGCAAGTGGCTATATGGCCATGGATAAAGTGCATATGCATACATGGCGTGACTATACTGACATGGCTAGGGTGTATTAGTATATCTTGAGTGACTATGCGGCTATGGTGTGACAAATAGGGATACAGGGAGTGACATGGCCAATGTTGAGGTGAATATGTATGCAAGAATTGACCATGGTCGTATATGAATGTTTTGAATAGGTACACACGGTGTGACTATATGGCCGTAGGTCAGGTACCATTGGTGAAGGTATGTGTATGAAGCGGGTGGCTATATGGCCATTGGTGAGGTGCATATGTATACCCGGAGTGACTTTATGGTCATTGTTGATGTATATATTGATTGTCTATTTGACCACGTGTTTGGAGAGTATGTATACAGGGGATGACCTTATGGCCAATGGTGAGCTGAATGGGTATACAAGGAATGACTATATGGTTATCGGTCATGTTTATGAGTATCCCCGGTGTGCCTGTATCGTGACGCGTGCATGTAAGGTCACCCGTGGTCATGGGTCAGGTGTACACGTATACAGTGGGTCACTATATTGTTATGTCTGTGGTGTTTATGTATATATGTAATGACTGTGTGGTAATAGGTGGCCATCGTTTTCCGTGTTTTACGCCCCCCATGTATATAAACACCATCAAGATAGAGAACGCTCTGACATGACCTCTCCATTGATTAACATATCCTTGAGGTATTGTGCCACCCAAGGTACACATGTACAACCCACCCATTACCTCAGTCACTCCATATGTACATAAACACAACACAAATGACAACATAGTCACGATCATACGGTCACGCGTTGTATTCCTATTCACCTCACCGTGGACTATACAGCCACTACATGTATACCTATTCCCCATATCCATTACCATAGAGTCAATCCAGGTATACATATGCACTTCACCAATGGTGAGCCCTTCCAGATATACCAATACCCGCACACACGACCTCTCATAAGTTCCACACTTGACATACTCATGATCATGCATCTACTCCCCATACACCATCAATGATAACACATCCACAACATATATAAATATACAACCCACCGTTGCCAACAGGGCACTCCCCATATACCCACACATCATCCATGACCAAACAATAACTCGCGGTATACCTATTATCCTCATCTACAATCATAGAGTAACTCCCTGGCTGTCATCTTGGCTTCCACCCTGTATCCAGTTGATAAATTTTGATCATAATGGGCCAGACTACCCACATCTCATGGTTCATCTCAGTTCCGTCTCAAAGTTCTGCCCATTTCCTTTCAATAATATGGCCATAATCACAAAAGAGGTTATCCGCAAAATTCCATACTGCAACTTTAAAATGAATTTGTCATGCCCCATACGGATCTAGGATAAACATAATAGAACATAGTTGTCAGTTAATTAACTAACAGGTATAATAACCAAGTGAGTCACAATTTGCTACCTTTTCGGATAACGCTAAGAATAAATTTCTGGATATGTGTAAAAAATTTACTTTTTACAAATTTGGTTCGCATTTTGGAAGCCATCTTGAGCAATTTAGTCTATAAACACCATAGTGTGACACATTTAAGATAGGTCAAAACAATAAACACATTTGATACCAAAGGTACGAACCCTGAAAAGTGATTTTTTGCCGATATTTATGTCAAGTTTGTGAGAGAAAAATCCAATATATCTGGTGATGTCAGTGGTGACAATAGTAACAATGACACATGGTGTATCAGACATGTTAGTATTCAATGTATAGAATACAGATTAGCCAATTTTGAACATCAACCACAACTTGTAAGCAATTGCGTGACACCCTGGTGCAATATTTACAATTTTCCTTATTTTGGCGGCCATTTTGGCGGCCATTTTGGCGGCCATTTTGGCAGCCATTTTGAGCCAAGGTAAGATTTTTGGTTCCAGAGAGTTGGAATATTCATAGGTAATGATATGCCTCACTTGAATTACAATGTTCTTTTCATTTCTAGTTGAAATATGACTAGAATTCCAATTGTGATTTTTTTGTAAAATTTTGTACCGCGTTCTGTAAAATCGAAGTTTTGAGGGATTGGAAGGGGTTAGGACCCCAATAATTGCATATTTAATTGCTCCAATGATCAGTTAATATACAAAACACAAAATAAAGTTGCATTACTCAACCAGTTCCAAACAGCATGAATTGAACTAGGAGATATTTGTGAAAAAATATCATATTTTCAACTTCCGGCGCCCATATTGGCGGCCATCTTATGAAAATTTAGATATGTTTTGGCCCAAATGAACCGTGGTCACATCCCAACTATAACTGTATTGAGAAAACTGTGAGAAGATACCAACCACTTAACAAATTCTGAAAGTTTGGCGCTTCTATCACAAAGTGAACGATTTTTATGTTTTCCTGTAATTATCCCCCCCCCCCCCCACTAGAAGAAGGCCGCGAGCTACGGTATCACCGGACCCATACTAACATGGTTGGAGACTTTTCTCACCCATACTAACATGGTTGGAGACTTTTCTCACCCATACTAACATGGTTGGATACTTTTATCACCCATACTAACATGGTTGGATAATTTTCTCACGGATACTAACATGGTTGGATACTTTTCTCACGGATACTAACATGGTTGGATACTTTTCTCACGGTAAGGAGGATGCGAGTCATAATCGAAGGATCCTCCTCACCATATGCCTTGTGGAATTCGGCGTGCCACAAGGAATATTCTTGGGTCCTTTACTATTCCTGATCCACATAAATGACTTAACAAACTGTGTCCGCTCCCAAGTGCCGTTGTTTGTCGATGACTTTGCTATACCGGGAAGTGAAGAACCAGAAGGACCATAACATTCTACAGAATGACCTTCATCCACTTGGGGAATGGGCTGATACATGGGGCATGAAATTCAACGCAAAATTTTTTTTACATAAGGAATATCCGTCACAAAACACCATGCATGTATCAATTGTTCGGCCAAATTCTTCAAACAGTCACCGAAAACCCCTACTTGGGCATCACATTTTCAGACGACTTAACCTGGGCTACACACATCAAGAAGACAGCAGAGAAGACCACCTGTGCGTTGGGTCTACTCAGACTGAACATTCGCACCTGAGACCTGCAAAACAAAAAAGAAGCCTACATCGCGCTTACACGATCCAACATGGTATATGGTGCTGTCGTTTGGGACCCTCATCACCAGACCGACATTAGTCGAGGCACATTAGACGATGAAAGTGGAAAAGTAAGGAAATAAATCTGGGAAATCTGATTTTTTTATATTATTTAGGCCATAACATCGCGGACGCGTCACGAAAAGTCCCCTAAAATCCGAGTTGAGCTTTCTGAGTTACATCGTGTTTTCCATATAATTAAAAATATATATATTTTTCACAATCATGGAAATAATTGGATGCTGTAACAATTTTTCAGCCGAAACGTATACAAAAAGCATTCAATATTGTTGGATATACAATTCTCGAACCAAAGACACCCATCAAAGGGAAATTTCGGATGAATTTCGCATATATGGATATGAAATAAAACACTGAGCCAAAATACTGACGATTTTGACGGCAAACTGTTGTATTCGATGAGGGATTTCTCGGGCTTCTCAAAACATAGATGCTAGCTATCTATTTTAAAAACTGCACAGACACCACTCCGTCGTTATAATAGGCAGAATTAGCGAGACGCATATCATAAGTGGTCAAAACTTGTAAAAACATAACCATACCCCCAAAACTGGTTGTCAACGATCTGGTCGTGTTTTGCTCTTTTATTTTGTCTAATCTAGTCATATGCATTACGCAGTTATACCAGTTATATGTGAAATATGAGCACGAGAGCGAATAATACAAACGCGGTCATGAAATGGCTGTCAAAATGGCCGCAACCACCAAGCTCAGCCGAGACGAAAGCAACTTATTGTAAAACCACCTAGTAGGTAAAATACGTATTAGCAATATACAAGTCTGTTGTTTAATATCTTTAAAGGTACACAGATCATTAAAACAGAACCATGTGGAGAATTTATCGGTCATTGCAACGCAAGTCAAACCCAATGATTTACGTCTTTAAAATTTCGGGTTTTCTGTTTACAGTCGGGGCCAAAAATAATAATTTCGGGCATGCAACATACGAAGTGATGTTTCGCCACACAGTGTATGGTAGTTTCATTCGGCGTGATGATAAATTATTGAATGTAACGCAGGAACTTAAGTGCATATCCTTGCGGTATAAAGAGTAGTTACATTTCCGGATTGTTCAGTGGTGTACATGATAATAAACCATACACGTATGTTGCAATGCTTATGTTTTGCAAAGAAACCGCCACCTCTTCAAAAGATTAGCACTGCACCACACCAGATCAAATAGACAGCACATCGTACATTTGATATACGACTAATTATCATGCTGCTTCCAAACCGTTGTCTTAGTAGACAATTTGTTCAACTTACTTCAGTCGGCAACCTGCAACTGGAATATGTTATTACGCAATGTACAATATTAGTTTTCCGTATTTTGTTGTTTGAAAATATCTTGCCAAAACCACTCATGAACTTGTGCAAAATATCAGGTGATCAGCGTTTAAAGCTGTTATTTCAGCCTTGAACATTGACTCAATGTTGCTATTTATTGTTGTTAGTGTAACATTAGGGAGAAGGGATACACACGGTAATGCGGTTGCAGAAAACATAGTACCCTTCGCGTATATGTGACCTTGGTGAAAGAAACAAATACTATTTCCAGGTATAAAGACATGTGGGCAATTTTGGTCAAGTTTAGATTTTTTTGAAGAAAGTATATGGTACTCCTTTGTGTTTTGATAAATTGCGTTCATAGTATACCACCATGCATTCTTGTGGTAACAGCGATATTCGTGTTTTATTATTTAATATTCTAAGACACGGAGAATATAATCTACTCAATTCACACATTACTCTATGAATATATATCTCATACTGCTCTATAACAGTGTATTTTGAAAGGTTTGATGATGTATATATCAAAAGAAACGATGACCGGTCACATATCACACGATTCAAGATAAATAGTGCAGAAAAAAAATTCCTTATTCTTCCGTTTCTTCGCCGCCAAAAAGTCCAGATATAACCATTGTATGATACCTTGCTTTTCGCTATATCTCTCGCATATTAGAGATAATTCGTACATCCCCGATAAAATGTTTCTCTTATAATCTGCTATCATTCTTCTTCACATATTTCGAGGGTGTTGTCACTCTTATGGGACTAGCTATTCAATTATGCATAAAATGTAATTTTCATTCTATTTTGGCCATTTTGGCGGCCATTTTGGGACATAAATTATAATTATATGGTTCACGACTAAGCATTGTTTTATGTATCTCAATTTATAATGAATTTGGAATTAATTGATCTACACATGACGGCATTCCCATATGGCCTGATGGAATTGCTTCAGAATTTGAACCACTCCGAAAAATCAAGATATCTCAAAAAGCTCAACTATGGATTTTAAGGGACTTTTCCCATGTTGTTCATAAACATGTTCTTATTGATCCCTGAAAAAAATCAGTTTTCATCGATTGTTTGCACTAGTGAAACCTAATGTGCCTGGACTACATCACCAGATTCAGAAAGTGGCAACTGTAGACGTTTTGGTATTTATGAACCGATTTTGACCAAATAAACGCCGCGGTAAGGTGACACACCCCAATCTATACTATGAAAAAAAGTAAAGTGCACCTATCTATCCCGTGCTGTTGCCACAGGAGGTGGCAAAAATGACAAACATAGTCGCTTTGGTATTTATGGATCAATTAAATGACGCGGTTGGGTGGCGTACCCCAAATTATACTATTAAAACCTAAAACCGCATCCCTATATCCTATTCAGTTGCCACAGGTGGCACAAACTGCAACCATAGTCGTTTTGGTATTTATGAACCGGTTTTCGGTTTTTATAATATAGTTTGGTGTGGGCTACCCTACCGCGCCGTTTATCTCAAAGAGAGTGAGAAGATGTATTTCAGCAATTATGCTCAGGTGCCAAAGTTGTTAGCTGGTATAATTGTGTGTAAATTGGGAAATTATTAGGATGGATTATTATGTAGAATTAGAATCTGGCAGAATTGTAAGAACGCATGCAAATCAGTTAAAATGCCGATACAGTGATTCAACTAATATTGAACTATAAATACCACTTGTTATGGATAGGCAGCATAATGTAACAAATGTGCACATTGGACAATCATTTGCCGAAGCAAATAGTAGCTCTCAAAATGGATACAGTACAAATGCCAATGTTGGTGAGGAAGGATTGGAGTGAAGATCGGAAAACGTCACGTGTTGAGATTGAAGTGCCCTTTACCGAACAAAACGGCCAAAAACCCCCAAATAAAGCTTCAACAGCCTAAAATATCTTCGGTCTGTCTCAATAACACCATACAAATATGGATATCATTGGAACCGGTTCATTGACCACATTGTGATGGTTACAGTTATGCCCTGTGCCAATGCATTCTCTTATATATGCGAGTCGATCATAGGTCGCCTCGCATATATAATAGAATGCATTGGCCTAAAAAAATTCTTTTTTTAACACTTTTTACAATTTTTTCTTACATTCTTTAACAATTTTATAATTTTTCTTACATTTTTTAACAATTTTTATAATATTTTTCTACATTCTTTGACAATTTTAAAAATTTTAATATGTGTTAAGCCAATGCATTCTCTTATATATGCGAGGCGACCTATGGTCGACTCGCATATATAAGAGAATGCATTGGCACAGGGCCGTTCTGTTGGGTAAAGGGTTAAGGCGTCCAAGTGCATGTATTGTAGTACGAAGACAGTTAAACATGATTTATAACATTGTTTAAACATATCATGTAGCATACTATTTTGCCATACATTCAAATGTACATATGCATATAGTTATTGAATGTTTGTCATCAGTGCATTCTCTCTTTGGGTGAGCTAATGTTATGTATCAACTTGTATGTTCCGTTTCGTGTGAATACGGATTGTTCCGAAGTTTGAGGTTGCCGATGTTCTGCTGTTTTATCTATCATCCTGGCGTGTTTACTGATTTGGTATGGTGATGATTTATCATGTGTCCGATAGTACATAAGATAGTAGATATAGTTTGATGTGTTCCCGGATCTAGGATAAACTTCCTTTCCCCAGTTATTGTAACTGCTAAGGTTAAGTGTATATAAGTAAGCACAGTATGTGTATAAGAACATACAAGCATAAATAATAAGATCATATTCTCAATTGGTTATGACTGGTGGTAACAATTGGTTATGACTGGTGGTAACAATTGGTTATGACTGGTGGTAACAATTGGTTATGACTGGTGGTAACAATTGTAAAGTCGTGAGATGGTCAAATCAGTATTGTCCTGTAGTAAACAATATTATGATACATGTCATAGACAAGGGTATGATGATATATCAGACCTTATTATTCAGCTCTTGCAATTAGCCAATCAGCGAAGATATATAGTGACGGTATATGAACCCATATTAGGTCGGTGACCTAATATGAAATCAATATTAGGTGATTATCCGCCATCTTGTTTTTTCAAAAACTCAGTCGCCTCGGGAATATTTTTGATGTATTTTGGCGCCAAGAAAGGGGATATCTGTCGGAAATCATTTTCTGTGATTTTAAAGACATAGTACCATGTACCAAAACCTGCATGCGATATATTTGAGGAATTCTAAAGACTCATAAATTAACTATCAAACTCAACAAGTTGTCCTACTTTTGGTAATTATCCATTGACTCAATGCGTTGACGTTAAACTCCCATGACGCGTCACTGTGATGTGCATAAGTTAATGGCCATAGACGACACATTTATCTTACCAAATTACAATAAAATACAGCGACGATTAATTAAATGGATATGCTGGATTTTGTCCACTGACATAATAAATACGTTACGGGACTCTTAGTGGTCGGATATGGTGTCATGTGATGCTCAGCGAGATCAATATTAGGCTCGGCCTACGGCCTCGCCTAATATTGATCTCACTTCGCCTCACATGATACCATATCCGACCACTAAGCGTCCCGTAACTTATATTATTCGGACCCCTGATACCCCACCTCTTGGGATAAATAATCGTGTCTAAGAGATATAGGCAAGCCTGCAAATAGCATGTATGTCATTTGCAGAATGAGGTCCCCAGAGGGCGAATTTAGCGGGCTAGCATCACTAAATTCACCCTCTGGGGACCTCATTCTACTTAGGCCATCAACTTCTATGGAGATCTAGGATCAGATTGAAGTTCCCCAGTTGAAGTTGGTGATGATCACCCATTGGGCACCTCGATTATGGATTTTACCTTCTGCAAATTAGGGGATATAGAAACTTCCCGATGGGAAAACGTAACTAAAACAATGTTAATTTGATACTATATATACATGTACTTCCCAGTAGATGAGGCCTAAGCAGAATGAGGCCTCCAGATGGTAATTTGGTGATGCTAGCCCGATGTGCGGGATATCATCACTAAATCCACCCTCTGGGGATCTCATTCTGCAAATGACAGACACGCTATTTGCAGGCTTGGATATAGATTCACTCCCACTTACATGTATACCATTGAACCACCAATACCTCTGGTCATCTACATATTGTCCTTAACGGTAGTACTCGTTATTGAAACATATAAGTATAAAACCTCTGGACTCTCCATTGTTCCCGTACACGGCCCTCTTCATACGTACCACTGGACAACGGGACAGCATGCATATGACTTGCATTTCGTACCATTTGGGAAATTGGAATGAGTAAAGTTTAAAATGGCTTTAAAATGTTTTAATGAAGTTTATAGAACATTCACAAATGCACAATTATGACAAAAGTGGAATATCTGGTTGCATACACTCTAAATAATGGGGAGGCAATATTGCTCCTCGGAGGGGCAATATTTGCATCTCTTGAGGTGCACTATTTCACCTACTATCCAAAAGGCTAACTTGCTTCTCCATTGGGGTGATAGGAGCCGAGGAACAATTTGTCCCTCATGTGACCCAAGTTCATCCCCGTCGAAGCACAATTTGTCACTCAGTGGGAGATATACGTAATCACTCAGGAGGGGCAAAGACTACCCCCCCATGGAGAGGTTATAATCTACCCCTTTTGGGGAGATGGTGAAATAGTGCCCCTCCGGGAGGTAGTTTAGGCACCCCCCGAAGGAGGGTTCATATTTTACCTCCCGGAGAGGCAACCTTGCAGTTTTTGGAGAGCCACTCCGGAATGCACTTTAGCCAACCCCCCAAGGAGAGTTCATATTTTACCTCCCAGGAGAGGCACCCTTGCAGTTTTTGGAGAGCCACTCTGACACTCTTGGTGTGCAAATTTACGCACCCAGTTGCATCAGTTGAGCATTAGGATGTTCCCTCCCCGGGGAGGCAACCTATCACTCAAGAGAGGTAACATGAACAATCTCGGGTGATGGCACTCTGACACTCTTGGTGCACAAAGTACCCTCCAAGAGTGACAGAGCACAAAGATGTTACCTCCATGGAGAAGAAAGGATGGTTGAGCCCATTCTAAGCCAAAAAGAACCTTTAAATGTATAGATTGATTTGCACATGTGGATCAAATAACAATGGAGATAACAATTTAATTATTTATTTAAAAAATCCAAAAATACTAAAAACATAGTTCAGAGAATTTATGGTTTCAGCTTGATTTAATTACAACACCATGTTTCTTACCATGAATAATAAGAGAAATGAAGGTCTTTAATGTTCTCAGAAATGTTCACTAGATTTTGCAATAAAATTATTTATGCATCTATGTATGTTCATTCCATGTAACACTGTACTAATGGGAGCTTGCACTAATGGGTCTATCATTTATATGAAATTTGTTCCATGCCCTTCTGTTAGAACTATAATAATAATATATTTGTTTGTGTGTTTTAGCTTGTGGACTACACAGCACTCTATAAATAATTCCAAAGAATATAGACATGTCCGAAATATTATAAAGTTTTAACCAATAAAAAACAGATGGAAGCACCCTTCATACATTTCTGTCTTCAACCCAGTAAACATTGCGGGCATGGTAATATTAGTATCCCTCGTCACAACTGGGCGGAGCCACTCTCCCATATTACTTATTAAGAGCTTCGAGACACCAAGTGCATGGCATCAGAAATAGTATTATTGTCTATTTCATACCATTTCAGTCGAGCAGAATTGCCTCGGCTCATGCACGTGGCTAAGCAAAAAAAAATTGTTTTATATAATTTTGACAATATGTAGTCCACTTGAAGCAAAAAACACCTCATGTCTCAGTCCTTCCCAGGAGATGGGAGTGATTGCACTCGCACCTATACGCACTCATAATTTTCAAATGACGGGTGCTAAAATTCACACCCATCCCTCATCTCAAAATACTAATGGAGACTGTAATTGTTGGGTCAATAGTGAACTGTTTGAAAGTTTAATTAGATCCTTTACCAGCTCAGTTCAACAATGGCATATTAAAGTGTAACTAGACATAGGTCTATTCCACAATGACTTTTTGTTTTAGAAAAACCCAACTTACAATTATAGTATGGGTGCAATATTACACCCATCTTCTGAATTACGGGAGCAAATAAATGCTCTCGCTGTGTTTTCCTCGTGGGAAGGACTGATGTCTTATATGCAGTCAAAGAAAATGTCAATCACCTAATTAACGAAGTGGGTAGACTTTTGAAAAATGTTATTGTAGCAACAAATTGTCAAACACTTCAAAACATTAATTTTTTCTGTCAAATAACCAGAAACATGTTCAACTTTCCATGGTAAGGACATTTCTCTTGGCAAACCCAGTTCATATCAATACATGCATTTCTCAGAAATTCATACCAGGTTTCTCAGAATTCATGTCTAGACCAATGATAACATAGCCATGTCGTTTGCATGAGACATGTATATTTCACTCAAACCTATTAACCTAGCTTGTATGAGGCTCTTGATTTGGGAGAAAAATAATCCATCATGTCTTGGGTCGGGATATGGGCATAGAAAAAAGTCATCTTCAGGGTCAGATATTTGGTCTGGACGCCTTGTGTTTGGCCGCAATATCTGACCCCTCGGGTTGAGATCTTTCCATCACACATGCCAGGTCATGATGGGAAATATTATTCTTACCTCAAGCATGAAATTCCTGCCATATGACATCAAAGCGCACAGTTTTATGAATGTTTTATGAATGTTATCTCCTGTCACTTTCGTTTTGGCGGATAAGAAAACGGGTGCTAACTGTGAAATTATCAATGTGACCAGATATGACAAGAGATTTATTATGCTATTTTAGCTATGTGTCGAGAAACTCTGGGAGTTCCCTGAATATCATCAATCGACTGATTGGCTTCATCACTTTAAGTGTTGTGATTGACTGACACTAACAAAGATTCTTGGCGGTAATGGAATTTCCAGATATTTTCTTTAGACTCTGTAATGCAAAGCTTGTTCAAAGAGTGTAATTTCAATTAGAACTGGTGTACATTGTATAATACACAAGCTTTGTACATCTCGATGATAGTGAAATTAATACATGAAATAATAGAAAGAAACTCTTAAAGGTGACATGCAACAGTTTAGATTGTTCTATGCCCCTACATATTAATATGCCATGATCCTACGACGTGGAAATGCGAAGTTTGTGTAACTTACTCTCTTTCCAGTTAGGTCAGAATCCATCCTATATATAATTTGTTCCATGCCCTTCTGTTAGAACTATAATAATAATATATTTGTTTGTGTGTTTTAGCTTGTGGACTACACAGCACTCTATAAATAATTCCAAAGAATATAGACATGTCCGAAATATTATAAAGTTTTAACCAATAAAAAACAGATGGAAGCACCCTTCAGACATTTCTGTCTTCAACCCAGTAAACATTGCGGGCATGGTAATATTAGTATCCCTCGTCACAACTGGGCGGAGCCACTCTCCCATATTACTTATTAAGAGCTTCGAGACACCAAGTGCATGGCATCAGAAATAGTATTATTGTCTATTTCATACCATTTCAGTCGAGCAGAATTGCCTCGGCTCATGCACGTGGCTAAGCAAAAAAAAAATTTGTTTTATATAATTTTGACAATATGTAGTCCACTTGAAGTAAAAAACACCTCATGTCTCAGTCCTTCCCAGGAGATGGGAGTGATTGCACTCGCACCTATACGCACTCATAATTTTCAAATGACGGGTGCTAAAATTCACACCCATCCCTCATCTCAAAATACTAATGGAGACTGTAATTGTTGGGTCAATAGTGAACTGTTTGAAAGTTTAATTAGATCCTTTACCAACTCAGTTCAACAATGGCATATTAAAGTGTAACTAGACATAGGTCTATTCCACAATGACTTTTTGTTTTAGAAAAACCCAACTTACAATTATAGTATGGGTGCAATATTACACCCATCTTCTGAATTACGGGAGCAAATAAATGCTCTCGCTGTGTTTTCCTCGTGGGAAGGACTGATGTCTTATATGCAGTCAAAGAAAATGTCAATCACCTAATTAACGAAGTGGGTCGACTTTTGAAAAATGTTATTGTAGCAACAAATTGTCAAACACTTCAAAACATTAATTTTTTCTGTCAAATAACCAGAAACATGTTCAACTTTCCATGGTAAGGACATTTCTCTTGGCAAACTCAGTTCATATCAATACACGCATTTCTCAGAAATTCATACCAGGTTTCTCAGAATTCATGTCTAGACCAATGATAACATAGCCATGTCGTTTGCATGAGACATGTATATTTCACTCAAACCTATTAACCTAGCTTGTATGAGGCTCTTGATTTGGGAGAAAAATAATCCATCATGACTTGGGTCGGGATATGGGCATAGAAAAAAGTCATCTTCAGGGTCAGATATTTGGTCTGGACGCCTTGTGTTTGGCCGCAATATCTGACCCCTCGGGTTGAGATCTTTCCATCACACATGCCAGGTCATGATGGAAAATATTATTCTTACCTCAAGCATGAAATTCTTGCCATATGACATCAAAGCGCACAGTTTTATGAATGTTTTATGAATGTTATCTCCTGTCACTTTCGTTTTGGCGGATAAGAAAACGGGTGCTAACTGTGAAATTATCAATGTGACCAGATATGACAAGAGATTTATTATGCTATTTTAGCTATGTGTCGAGAAACTCTGGGAGTTCCCTGAATATCATCAATCGACTGATTGGCTTCATCACTTTAAGTGTTGTGATTGACTGACACTAACATAAAGATTCTTGGCGGTAATGGAATTTCCAGATATTTTCTTTAGACTCTGTAATGCATAGCTTGTTCAAGAGTGTAATTTCAATTAGAACTGGTGTACATTGTATAATACACAAGCTTTGTACATCTCGATGATAGTGAAATTAATACATGAAATAATAGAAAGAAACTCTTAAAGGTGACATGCAACAGTTTAGAGTGTTCTATGCCCCTACATATTAATATGTCATGATTCTATGACGTGGAAATGCAAAGTTTGTGTAACTTACTCTCTTTTCAGTTAGGTGAGAATCCATCCTATATATAATGATAGTTCAAGGAATACTATTTCACAAGAGTAATATTCGCATTGATGGCACAATAGGCCTGTTATAGCCCAGATAGCCCCAAAATTGTCTATTTGATCATATCAGATTTTGAAAACAATTTTGAGACTTCTTTCTCTTAACAAATTCTACCATTTGCTCTCTGTTCAAAGAAGATTATAAGATACACTTTGAAAAAGAAAACATATATGTATCAGTCGACTTAGACTTATCATTTTGCAGAAATATTCTACGATATGTGTTAGGAGAAATCAACTGTGAATGCTTTAACCTCAATCAGTGATGTAAAAAAATATGGGGAGATAAGTCGTGACATTTTTCGCTTTAAAGACAAAATTAATATACAAATATGATCAGGTTTAAACTAACCAAATTAGGGCTCCCAGTTTCAATATTTACCTGGTAAATGTTTTTTTATAACATTATATCAACAGGTCTGGTTTCTGACAAGGAAAACATTGCACTGAAAAAAGGCAATTTCATCCGTTATCACAGATTTTCAACCTTTAATTTCAGCTTCAATTATCCCTGTGATGCCAATATCAGCTTATTTAATTAAATGGTACAAAAATTGAAAGATATACATATTTTCTGTATTATTAAATGGTACAAAAATTGAAAGATATACATATTTTCTGTATTATTATAAGTTATTTTGGTGGACTGACAATAACATGGTATGACCCTGATGGCTTGGGGTGGTTATGTTCAACTGAGTTGCGAAGCAACGAGGTCGAACATAGGCAGGAAGCTGTCAATGTCACCATGTTATCATCAATCCACCAAAATAACATAACGGTCCTGGTCATTCACAGAAATTTAAACTTATTCTGAAGAATGATCAGCAGAAAATGTCAGAAATCTCCTATCGATCTCTCCATAACGTTGTTCAATGTAAATTACATCATGAAAAGGGAGGCCAACACGAGACTATAAAACAGTTGTCTTGGATTGGATGATGATCATCCTTGTCACCATGTTAGAGACTTTCCAGCTAGACATCCACTTTGATACAACTTTGATCAATATATGCTGGTGATCTGGTTAACCTGTTGGTACGATGTTGAACCTTTAATTCTTAGTAAAATCATCAAACTGTGCCATCTCAAGCTCAGAGCCCGGAATCGCAATATTAGGTGTTCGTGTTGAACTTCTTCTCTGTAGTTCCAATGAATTCCAAACACGTTCCTACCTGCAAATAATGGACAAAAGAGATGATATACATTAATAAAAGTGTTAATGATATTGTAGCTCAGCTTGGACACGAGGCATAATTCTTACAGAAGTTAATGGAATGATAAAGGGGAAAGTTGAAAATTTCCAGTGTATACATGTACCACCCACGGTTAATTAGATTCATATATCACACACATATCTAGGCCACCCGACCTGTTACAATAGGTTTGGGGGCTGAAGTTTGGGTGCCCCAAATTAATTATAACCAAACAGTAATATTCAGAGTTTGTCATGTTTTGTACATCTATACCTATATTTGGAAAAACAAGCAAAAATACCATTGGAAATCATAATAATCAGTGCCATTGTATTATCACTGGAATAATTTCTCATTATATTGATATCTGTTTGTTTTATAAAGCACAATTTTTTGTGCATTCACATGTCATTTAAAAGGAGGTCAACAAATAACAGTTAACTTCCAAATACTAGAAATAAGGCCAAAACAAAATGAATGCGTGTTTCCCGACCGTCTTCAAAACACCCCGACCCAAGTTCATTTTATTGGTTTTAAATTAAAAAAATCAATCTATAAACCAACCGACCGCACTGATAACAAAACTATGTACGCATGGTTCCATTTGATCTGATTCACCTCGCGAGATAAATGATATCTTTGATATATTTATATATTTTTCGCAAAGCCACATCGCCACTCTTCAAACGGTAAGTCAAATTACGACTGGAAGATCACGAGTTATCGTACCTCTTCACTGACCGGAAGCACGTGTTTGTGTTGATATGGGAGTGTGTTCATGGGAGTGTGATGGCTGAGTGGTTAGCGTGTTTGACTATTGGCCAGAGACTTTCGCTTGGACCCCGGATCGATTTACCTCGATCCTCGACAAAACAAAAATCGGGAGTTTTGAGTGTGCCTATATAAAGTACCGTGTATGCTTCGCTGAGGTGTCGTTAAGCGGTAATCCTCTCCCGCGCGGTGTCATGTACAGGGATGACACTGGTTTGATCACGCCGTTCTATGAACTTCTATCGGGTGGGGAAGTTAATGGCTGTCCCTGTCCCGTATAGAACCATGTGTGCACGTTAAAGAACCATACGATCCACAGATTAATGGCAAAATTCCTGTCTAAATTCCTCCCTTGGGGGTGTAAAGTTGACATTCCAGGTGATGGCTTAATAGAGTTATCTCTCTTCAATCTACATAACTGTGTGTATATATAGTACATTGTAGCATTCGATGTGTGACGCAGTAATGGGACGTTTCAGCAACGTCGGCGGGTTCGCTTACATGTGCCGCAACACAGATCAAAGGCTCATCCAAGTTTGAGGTCCACTGTGCGCAGGTCAAAGGCCGATTTCAGGTCTACTGTGGCTTCGCATTTAGAGGGTGACTTTACGATATAAAAACATGTTTGTATAATATAGTACATTGTAGGATTCTACCCCATCTGATGGGGGTGCGCGGACAAGTCATCGGCGGAATTTACTCATACCATACCATATGGCGTATTGTTGAGTGTATTTGAGCAAAAAAGCTGTAGCCGGCTGTGACTTATAAGACATGCACAGTAGGAAGCTACAGCGGCCAGGGAAATGAGCATAGTTCTAATGATGTTTTCTATGGAGTGGTACGATCAATTTCTTTGAATTTTTCGGTGATTTTTTAGTGGAATGCTAAATTCCCCATGTTGGCATATAGCCTAAGAACTAACTTATAACTTTGTCGCACTCAAACAAGTCCAAAAGGTGTGACTGTCCCAATGGGACTAAGGATACCCCCCTGTGTTTTTAAAATACTAAGATGTTTCACATGTGAGTAAACATTTAGTTAAAATTATAAAATAACAGTTCCCATTGCAGGTGCACAAACCTAACCGTAATCTTAAACCTATTGACCGAAAAATGTAGGAATAAAAGCTCCGACAAAATTATGCAAGTCGAAAAAGGGGAATAACTCCACATTCTCATGGTACTAAATATCAGTACCAAGATTTAAAAATATTGACCTAAACATATAGAAATAAAAAGCTCGGACAAAATTAGGCATGTTGCAAAAAAAATTCTAAGTCGGAAAATGGGGATAACTCCACCAAACAATGTCGGACAGACGTCATAATCGCAGGTGCACAGGTTCCCATGGTACTAAATATTTGTGCCAAGTTAAAAACAAACGAGACTGTGGGGTCGCTCACCAGACTGCAAAGACTGATAAGACTGGGACTCTGGAGACCACAACAGTCAGAACTGTTCATAATCACTTTAAAAGAAGTAGATATCTAAAGAGTAAAATCTAAAAAAAAAAATTGGAGTTATGTCCCTGGCCCCGCCCACATTTGACACAGTGACCTGATTTGAACAAATCTGAACCCCAGTCACCCAAGAATCCTTCATACCAAATATGAACCCATATAGCCTGATGGTATTTGAGAAGTCATTTTAAGAATACTATGGAGGGAAAGAGTTATGGCCCTGGCTTCGCCAAGTGAACTCATTTGAACAAATCTGAATGTGAGTCACCTAGGGAACATCCTCACCAAATATGAACCCATTTCGTCCAATGGAATCAGAGGAGAAGATGTTCAAAGAATTGTTGTCGCACGGATGGACGGACAGACGAGCAGTGATGACTATAGCTCCACCGGAGACTTTGTCTCAGGTGAGCTAAAAATCAATGATCAAAATGCAAAAATGTTATTTTTTTTGTTTTTAGAGTTATGTCCCTGGTTCTGCCCCTATTTGACCCAGTGAGCCAATTTGAACAAATCTGATTCCCAGTCACCCAAGTTCCCTCAGTACCAAATATAAGCTAAATCGGCCCACTGTTTCTTGATAAGATGTCATTCTAAGAATTACTAAGGAGGAACAGTTATGGCCCTGGTTTCTCAACTAATCAACCTGGTGACCTCATTTGAACAAATCTGAACCCCAGTCATTCAAGAACCCTTCATACCAAATATAAGCTAAATCGGACCAATGATTCTAGACAAGAAGTCATTTTAAGAAGTACTATGGAGGGAAAGAGTTATGGCCCTGGCTTCGCAACTAATTGACCCAGTGACCTCATTTGAACAAATCTGAATGGGAGTCACCTAGGGAACATCCACACCAAAGATGAACCCATTCCGTCCAATGGAATCAGAGGAGAAGATGTTCAAAGAATTGTTGACGGATGAATGGACGGATGGATGGACGACGAACGAGGAGTGATGACTATAGCTCCACCGGAGACTTTGTCTCAGGTGAGCTAAAAATTTACCTAAAAATGTAGGAATAAAAGCTTGGACAAAATTATACGTGTTGCAGAAATTTTCTAAGTCGAAAAAGGGGGAATAACTCCACCAAAAAAAGTCTGACAGATGTCATAATCGCAGGTGCACAGGTTCCCATGGTGGTTGATGCCTGTGCCAAGTTTCACGGAAATTGATAAAAAAAAACTCCGGACAAATTTGTGTCCACGGACAGACGACGGATGGACGGATGACGAGCTGACTCCAGTATACACCCCCTAACTTTGTTGTGGGGGGTATAACTATTAAGAATGCATTTTCTGATACATCAGTTGCAGAATGGAATATACCTGAGGTTAACAGATAGCAGCAGCAAGCCATATCTGGCATTCTAGAAGCAAACTCCAATCCTTCATTCCTTCAGGCAAAGTCAGCCTAAAAATGAAATAAATGTACATGTTGATGTATTGAGTTTACTACCAAATTATTGTTTTCTTATTTTTTAACTATTAAGAATGCCTTTTCTGATACATCAGTTGCAGAATGGAATATACCTGAGGTTAAAGGTACTCAATCCGATTCGACAGTCCCCATATCATCAGATTCCAACAACAACATTTTTTGAAATGCCACTTCAGTTATCAGAATCGATTAATTGCCCAAAAATAATGCTATTATAGCCTAACCAGAGTCAAGTATAGTAATAATGCTATTATAGCCTAACCAGAGTCAAGTATAGTATAAAATTACCCAAAACCTGTTATTTATCAACGTTTTGTTCAACGGATTTTTGCCAGTTCTCAAATAACTGACACAAAAAAGCGACTCGATTTTAGAGTTATCGATCTCCATCCGCTATCTGGTCAGATAATTTCTTCTCGTCGACAGATTACTGGGCCACTAAAAATTGAAATAATAGATTTCAAACATCAATATCTGATCACCCCTAGCTATGATGTGTGGGTTCCTCGACACGAATCAAATATTTTTTACGCCCGAAGCCAAGGAAATAGTAATTTGCGAGCTTTAATTCGGATTGAGTACCTTTGACAGTTAGCAGCTGCAAGACATATCTGGCACGTTAGAAGCAAACTCCATTCATTCAGGCGAAGTCAGCCTAAAAAGGAAATAAATGTACATGTTGATGTATTCAGTTTACTACCAAATAATTTTTTTCTTCTTTATATGAATATATGTACAATATTCTTTACCCATTATAAAACCATATATCCATGTTTCATAACTTGAAAATAAATTTTATAACAAAATTAAACAATTTAATGAAAAGAAATGCAAACAATAAGATGAAAGAGAAAAAAAATTCCAATGGATGGGGGAGGGGGGGGGTGGGGAAACGAAATAGTGTTGTAAATTAATAAATGATCACTCAAGAAAATATGCAAACATTGACAATTGGAGCGATTTATTGATGATGTACATGTACCATGATATTTTAAACTATGGATGGAAGCTACGTGTAGGCCTACATCTGGGAGGGGGAGGGTGTTTAACTGCTTGCTTTCAAGGTTTGATTCAACAAAATAATTGTGATTTGCAGGAGTCTAACCTGACTATGAAAACAAGAAATTACCATGCATTGACTGGTCCCATAAACACCTTGCTCATAATTTTGGCTATAATTTCTGGCAATTTGCCATGGGATTGCTGGCTCTCATAATAACATTAAAAGATGCATAATCAGAACAAACGTTCGCAAATTAATATTTCTTAGGCTTCAGGGTAAAAAATATTTTATTCGAGTCCAGGAACCAACCCAGAGTCAGAGTGATCAGATATCAATATTTGAAATCTATTATATTTCACCATCAGTACTTTTTAGTGGCCTGGTAAAAAGTCGATGAGAAGACGGCCCCGAACCAAACTGCGGATGAAGATGGATAACTCTAACATCCAAGTGGCTTTTGTGTGTCAGATATTTGACAAACTGGCCAAATTTTGTTGAACAAAATGGTCAGCATTATTTTTGGGCATTTAATCAATTCTGATAACTGAAGTGGCATTTCAAAAAATGTTGTTGTCGAATATGGGGACCATCGAAATGGATTGAGTACCTTTAATAAAGCTGAAGGTGTCATTAATTGTCACTACATTTTGGTGCGATGGGTACCCAGCTTACAAGTGTTTTGGGTACCCACCTTACCTTCTCTGTGTATTCAGCACACATTTGATAACAAAATCTTTCAACTGACCACATGGTGCATGATCTTTAAAACTATTATTCCTGCCTCGTTATCATAAATGCGTGTTTATTGGCAACATAATTCAAAGAAATGGGATAAATTCTATAACTCACAAAAGGCCAGTATGGGTGCACAAAATACATTTTTGTAAAATTGGGTAACCAACACCAAAATCTAACACGACCACAAAATATATACCTGTGTTTAAGGCAATGATAGGCAAAAAACAGAGGAGAGGCGGTGATACTTTTATTAAATTATTTCTTTAGTTTTTTTTCGCTGGGGGGGGGGGGACCTACCAGATGCTAAACAACTTGTGAAATCATCTCTACTTGATCAAGTATTTAATACTGATGTCATGACTAAAAAAAATTAAATTTGTTATATGCCTTGATCGATAAGAATACATGCTATCATAATGAATAACCCTTTCATGACAGGAGCTGCGCTGGAACGGTATGAATAACCCTGTGCCAGTGCAGTTTCATGGGGAGCCTCGCATATATCATATAATTTATTGGCTCAAGTTATGTACATGTATAAAAGAATGCACTCGCACAGGGTTTTCACAAAATTTCAAGAAACTCCAGTCATGAAAGGGTTAAGTGGGAAGTAAAGAACTAGAAACCATGATTGTGTTTAATGTATTTGACTTTAGGCTGGTATGACTGCTAATGGCTCTTTCCATGTCTGTTTTGAACTTTTCTGTGCATTTTAAAGATGCATAATCTGATTAAGCGCCCTCTCGTTTACTATTTATTTGAATTTGGGGTAAAAACTATTTGATTCGAGTCAAGGAACCCACCCACCTATCATAGCTCAGAGTTATTAGATATTAATTTTTGAAAACTATTTTAATTTTTACCATCGAGACTTATCAGTGGCCCAGTAAACAGTCGATGAGCGACAGAATTGGACCAAATGGCAGATGAAGATGGATAACTCTAAAATCAAGAGGCTATGTGTTGATAATAAGGCCAAATTTAGGTTTCACTAGGGAAAAGAAAATCGGGGAAAGCTAAGTTTTTCATGGACAACATGGCGAAAGTCCCCTAAAATCCAAATTGAGCTTTTTTGAAATATCTTGATTTTTCTGAGTGGTTCAAATTCTGAAGCATTTCCATCAGGCCGTATGCGAATGCAGTCATATATAGATCAAATAGTTCCAAATTCTTACAACATTGAGATATACACAAACAATGCTTAGTCGTGAAACATATTAGTAGAATGTATGTCCCAAAATGGCCAAAATAGAATGGAAATAAAATTTTGTCAAAAATCGAATAGCTAGTCCCATAAGAGTGACAACATGCTCAAAATGTGTGAGGAACAATGGATGTGAAGTATAAGAGAAACATTATATCGGGGATTTACGAAATTCTCTCTAATATATATAGTGATATAGTGATTTTCCGATAATCGGAATCGGCGATTAGCACTCGGCGATGTCAAGGTTATAATAATTGTGAGTTCATTAGAACGAACGTAGCCATTAACTTCAGTGTTATGAATAGCCAAACATACAAACAATATAAAAATAGGAATGCATGATGGACCGCCGGCGGTTCCTAAAAAGAAGGAATTCTAATGTTACAGAAACTAAGTTTCAGCAAACTTCCAGAGTGTGGATAACAATCACAAAATTAGCCCCCCCCCCCCCCCCCACTAGATTTGTCAAAAATCGAATAGCTAGTCCCATAAGAGTGACAACATGCTCAAAATGTGTGAGGAACAATGGATGTGAAGTATAAGAGAAACATTATATCGGGGATTTACGAAATTCTCTCTAATATATATAGTGATATAGTGATTTTCCGATAATCGGAATCGGCGATTAGCACTCGGCGATGTCAAGGTTATAATAATTGTGAGTTCATTAGAACGAACGTAGCCATTAACTTCAGTGTTATGAATAGCCAAACATACAAACAATATAAAAATAGGAATGCATGATGGACCGCCGGCGGTTCCTAAAAAGAAGGAATTATAATGTTACAGAAACTAAGTTTCAGCAAACTTCCAGAGTGTGGATAACAATCACAAAATTAGCCCCCCCCCCCCCCCACTAGAGATGGGCGGTACTCGGTATTTACCATGCGATTTCTGTATCAGCGTAATACCATTTTTACCGTACCGAATCAAAACTAAAAATACCGTATTTTCGGTAATGAAATTATTCATGTGTTGCCAACATATGTGCGTCACCTTGTCACCGCGGCCGTAACATGCATGAATTGTATGACCATTTCAAACGTAAGCAACAAGAATCGGATAATTATGATAACTCGGTGTAACAAGTCGGTACTGCATGTGTTAGTCTATAATTTCAACATTGTTACATCAAGGGCACAGCTGCCCGACGGCATCTTTGATCTTTACAACATATTAATGACAATGTAACTAACATCATGAGATATGACTACTCACAGCTGGAGCATTATGTGTCAATTTCGGTATCCGTCCAAATGGAAAATGCGTGGGCAACTCGCTATCTGTGTCCCAAGTTGGATCGAAGCATGTGGAATCGAAGCACGTGTTATGGGGGGGGGTCCCCGTTCACAACAAATTGAAAACCCCACAGGTTACTTTATAATTAGACGGTGATGCAATAGCGATTGATATACGCATTGCAGATTTTTTATACAACCTGATCTTGCCAATTGCAAATAGCATATCTTGGAAAGTTGTGCACAAATATGTTTATATCCTACTATAAATTACTTTATTAAACATATATATACTTACCGGTTTATTATACATATGTGCCTATATCAGACAAAAAAGATCGCGTGATAACTTTAAATTAACACTTGGGCATCGTGTGTAACAGGTAGCTTGCCTGCTGCAAATAAGAGGGACTCTTAAATTGTATACATGAATGGTATATCACGCTGCAAGGAGGAGAATATGAACCCCCGGGTTTGGGCATCTGCATTTCGGAAATTGTCATGGCCGGTTTGCCTATTTCATGACATCGCGCCAACGTTCATAAATTTGTGAATTGTGATCACTGATTACTACTCACAATTCTATTCACTCATGGAAATGTTACGAAAATCAATTGACACGAAAAAATATTGTAGTCATGCTCTTACTCTTTTCAAATCAGTGCGACGACATGCGTGTAAATCATCAAAGAGATTTGTGAATATTACTTAATTACGTAGGTAATTTTGTTGCCTAATTTAGGTATTGTCATGAATGTAGTAGATCCGTGGACCGTGGTCATATATACATGTATATTGTTCAGTTAAAAACTTGAATTACAATAATTTACTGGGAATATCTGCTTTGATCTTATTATTTAATAGCAATACCGATTACTGTACCGATACAGAGGTAAATCAACGAAAATTTACTGATACCGAGATTGAAATTTCAATACCGCCCATCTCTACCCCCCACCCAGAAATTTCAGGACTCAGAACAAATTAAATAATTGAAATAGTAATATTGAGTTTCATTCTGCAGTCACCACACGATAAGTGATAGCCTGTACTAGTAACATCTAAGTATACTCATGTTGTCAGAATCTCTATGATGCACAATCAAAGGTTGTTTAACCTTTGGTTGTCGATTAAACTGTGTAAAAAAAACACGGTATTCAATAATACCTGGCAATTTCCTACATCCAAAATAAATAAAGGAGATTAACCCTTTACCCAACAGAACGGCCCTGTGCCAATGCATTCTCTTATATATGCGAGTCGACCATAGTCGACTCGCATATATAAGAGAATGCATTGGCACAGGGCATAACTGTAACTACCACAATGTGGTCAAGGAGCCAGTTCCAATGATATCCATATTTGTATGGTTCTATTGAGACAGACCGAAGATATTTTAGGCTGTTGAAGCTTTATTTGGCCGGTTTTGGCCGTTTTGTTGGGTAAAGGGTTAATCGACGACGGAAATGGTAATCAAGTATCGGCTTTATCAACGGTTCGTCAATTATACGATTAATCGTGGCACCTCTAAGCTTGCGTTCATGTTTTGAGAAGCCCGAGAAAACCGATATCGAATACAACAGTTTGCCTTCAAAATCGTCATTGTTTTGGCTCAGTCTTTTATTTCATATCCATTTCTGCAAAATTAATTTGAAGTTTCCCTTTGAATTGGTGTCTTCGGTTCGAGAATTGTGAATCAAACAATATTGAGTGCATTTTGTTTCGGCTGAAATATTGTTACAGCATTCAATTATTTCCATGATTGTGAAATATCTATATAACTGTTGTGAAAACATTATATAACTCAGAAAGTTCAACTCGGATTTTAGGGAACTTTACGTGACACATCTGTGATGTTATGGCTAAATATAAAAAAAATCAGATCCCCCCCCCCCGATTTATTTCCTTACTTTTCCACTTTCATGTCTTATGTGCCTGGACTATAAAGTGAGACTGTATGCCAATTTCAATAAATTACAGATAACAACACAGATCTACTTTCGACAAGAAATAGAAAAATAATGAATTTGTGTCGAAGATGTTTACTGTAAATGTTCAGGTTAAAGACATATTATGGATTTGTTCGAGTTTATGAAAAGTTAGTATTCAGGTGTTATGCCAACCTGGAGAATGTAGTATTCTACTAACAGCGCTGAAAATTTCAAAGAAATGGACCATACCACTCAATAGAAAACATCAAAACTAAGCTCAATTGTAAATATTTACATCTGGATTCGAGATGCAACAATCGGCGACAAACAAACAAAAATGATTTTGCCATCCAAAGTCAGTGCATTTAATTAATATATCAGAATGATGGTAGGTGTTGACAATTTGGATTAATATTCGTAAAAAGAACAACTTTGAGTAAGAATATTCTCCATTTCTATTGGATCACCCTACTGGAGTGTTTCACATCTCTTTAACAGGTTATCATAAAATTAATTTTTATAATTTAACTTATATTTACCATAGTTTATGAATCACTCCATAAAATACACATGTAAGTTTAGAATTGCCCTGTAACGATGTAATCATGCAAATTAATTGGACAGTCAATTTAACAACATTTTGCACAGACCGAATACAAATTTAAGACACCCACTGAAAGTGACTACAATAAAATTTACAAATTTCTGGGACAAGTACTTCTGTATGCATATAATGTAGCATTTTATTTATTATATGCGATACATTTTCCTGAAAATTGTACAATAATATTCTCGATGAAAAGTTAGTGTTCAAATTTTATTGCATCAAGTAAATCAAATCTCGGCATGACACCAAAGGCAAAGGAAGCCACATCAGAAGTGGAGAGTACCGTCTGATGAGAGAACAGGCTGACAGATGGCAGGGCTCAATTTAACAAGATTCGCATCACAATTTGTGATGCAATTTCCAATTTTTGCAACCAATTTACAATGAAAAAACATGCATTAGTAGGGAATACTATACATACACAGAACGACACGATACGCGGAAGGATAGCTAGCGCCTCGAGTTCTATCCTTCTGTGACACTGTATCAAGAAACCCATTTACACATCGTGTCATTCTGTGTTTATTACATGCTTTGCGTCCTAGAATCCGTGCAGTAAACATACAGACTTAGAAAGGTTTATTTAGGCACATAGAGGGCATGTTTTGTCATGTGTGATGATGCTTTTATTTTATAGTTCCGGTTCCATGTTTGAGGCGAATGTCATGTACGTTATTTTACGTCAACGAGATGCATATGGAACGTACGTTCAATAATGCATATGGAACATACATTCCATACGTATCTGTAAATATGGAACAGCAATAACACTGTACTTCTGGGAACAAGCTTGTAATAAATAATCTACCCAGTAATGCAAAATTGTATCCAAATTAAAACGATTACAATGACCCATTGGTCTACATTGCACTGCATACACTGTTAACTAGTGGTTACTTATAGGCATGACATCGGGGCATAGTACTGATTACATACACACCATACCTGTCCCGCGCTTTGGCGATTCGATTCGTCGATGAAAGTAAATAAATATCAAGGTTAGACGATAAATCACCTACCACATATGTCTGGCCAATAAAGCTGCTCTCTGGCATGCATGGCCCTCTATCTAGCTAAAGTGTTGTTATTCTGCACAGGCTGTGGTTGTTTCACCAAATAAAACAAGCAGTCATCGACAGTGGTGGCCCCAGCCTAGATGGGCAAGGTTGAGGAAGAGCATTTTCAAAATATGCTGAAAAATAATTGAAATCAGTTAATATTTGTTTGAGATATCCTAAGATCCATTTCAAGTTGCTTCTCCCAAAACAAAATGAAAATCAAATGGCAATAACTCCAGTGAAAAGTGTGTGGCTGGGATGGTTCACGGTCTTGTTTCTTGGTGCTGCTTGTCGAAAAACGATGATCAAAGGAACATAACTCTTGTGAAAATGTCTGGCCAGGCCTAGATTGCAAACTCCAGATCTGGTCTTGCTCGTAAACTAAAATACCGAAAATCTTTCAAATTCTTTGATAACTGTTCAACATAAACCCCACACAATTTTTCCCTGGATACTATACACCAAAAAATGACTCAAAGGGCCATAACTATGGCAAAAATGTCTGGCCAGACCTAGTTTGTAAGCTCATTTAAGATATTCCTCTTGTGACAAATATCAAAAATCTGTAAATAATTTTTCAAAATAACACCCGGACAACTTTTCAAAGGTGCTCAATGCCAAAAAATGTAAATTAAAAGGTCGTAACCAGTGAAAATGTCAATCCAAGCCTAGTTTGCAAACTCATTTCAAATATTCACCTTGTGAACTCAAATACCGGTAATAAAAAAATTAAATCTGGATAATTGTTCAATCAAACTCATGGACATCATTTTGGGACGAACTGAACACAATTATATAAATATTTGACTCCAACTTAATGATGACCTGTATGTTTTTATTTAAAAGGTGAACCAAATATCAAAAGATTCTTTTGAAGATTGCTCCATTTAGCATTTATACAACATGAATATTATGATTTCTAAGCCAAATGAAAGTGTCAATGACACTGACACTATTGCTAAATTTGGATTTGGTATAATATCATGTGTTTAATACAGTCAATGGATGTTATTAATATAAACAAGAATGCTTTATTTAATTGGAATTAATTTTAGCTATTAAGAATGTCTTTTCCGATATATCGGTTGCAGAATTGAATATACCTTAGGTTAACAGTTAACAGCTGCAAGCCATATCTGGCACATTAGGAGCAAACTCCAATTCTTCATTCCTTAAGCCGAAGTCAGCCTAAAAAGGAAATAAATGTTCATGTTGATGTATATACATGTAGTTTACTACCAAATTATTGTTTTCTTCTTTATATATACAACTAGCTGGTGGATCGACCCGACTTCGTCCGGGCTGTTTCTCCTCTGCTTTTTGGCGAATTGCGCGATTTGACATTGAATTGTCCATTTTGAAGGTCAAGGTCAGGTGGGGTCACGATTTGACCCGCCCAAAACACTGCCCGGACAAAAGAACCCGACAAAAGTACCCGTCAAAATCAATCCGGTTTTACCCGATTTGACCTTGAATTGATGATTTTGAAGGTCAAGGTCAGGTCGGGGTCACGATTTGACCCATCCAAAACTCAGTGGACAAACGTAACCCCATGTATCAAATTTCGTGGAAATCCCGTCAAAATTCGCGATTTGACCTTGAAATGACATAATTTCAAGGTCACGTCGCACTGGCAAATTAATAGGCCCATACCACTCCACGGCCGAAAGTACCCCGACATACCAAGTTTCATCGAAATCCCGTGATATTCGGGTGTTTGACCTTGAAATGACCCATTTCAAGGTCACATTGCACAGGCAAATTAATAGGCCTATGTCACTTCCCCGCAGAAAATACCCCCACACACCAAGTTTCATCGAAATCGGGTCGACACACACACAGACAGATCTTCCAAAATATATAATAGATAATCTTTACATATAATCAAACCATATATCCATGTTTCATAACTTGAAAATAAATTGAATAACAAAATTTAAACAATTTAATGAAAATAAAACGAAAAGATGAACGAAAAAAAAGTTTCCAATGGGTGGGGATCTGAAATAGTGTTGTAGGTTTTCAAGAAAATATGTAATGCGGCTAAAATAGGCATATAATTACCATTTGCAATGTGGAAAGTTTCAAATTTGACAACTAGAGCAATTTATTGATCGATCATTTTCAGTAAATCAAGTTTCGCATAATGTCAGTGCTGAGTTGCATTAGCCTATTTTGTAGTATCTTTTAATTTACATTTATTTACGTTGACATTTGAATAATTTTGTGTTATTTGCAAACTCCTAGTCTCGGTTGTGACAGAGTTCAAAATGATGTTGGAAAAATATCAAAGACGGCACAATAAATGAGCCCTTCAAGAAACATATCATTCCGAGTTGATAATAAATAAATATTTATGAGGAAGCATTGGAATGCCCAGACATGACAGAGAATCAACAACATAATAGTACCAGCATCACCACCTTAATTAAATGCCTGACACGTTGTCAAAGGGAGACACACCTGTGCATTGTTATCACTTGGCTGAGTGGCCATACCTATATCAATATTATGCTCACTTCATGACAAGTGAATGTCAGTATCACCCCTGTATACGTGGTATCAACAAAGCTGAGGGTATCACCAAAGCCGAGAAAATGGGAAACTCATTTTCAAGTTTATTACACGCTTGTTCCTAGAAGTACAGTGTTATTGCTGTTCCATATTTCAAATCCGTATGGAACGTACGTTCCATACACATCTCTTTGACGTAAAATGACGTACACGACATTCGCATCAACCATGAAACTGGAAATATTTAAATAAAAGAATCATCACACATGACAAACACGCCTTGTATGAACCTAAATAAGCCTTCTAATCCTGTATTTTTATTGCACGAATTCTAGGACGCAAAGCTAGTAATAAACACAGAACGACACGATGTGTAAATGGGTTTGTTGATACGGCACTCGTGCTGTCGCGGAAGGATAGCATGAGAGGCGCTTGCGCCTCGATTCTATCCTTCCGCGACAGCACGGATACTCGTACCGTATCGACAAACCCATTTACACATCGTGTCGTTCTGTGTATAAATGATATGGGGATATGTTTGTTTCTGATCATAAAACAGACAATGAACATTGTCTGTCCACACAAAGCAGGAGTCTTTATCCACCAGTTTTCCAAATCAGTTTTCCCAGATCAAACCATTTAATATATCTTTTGGCGAAACTTTTTTCAATAGTGTTTTTGCTCACTCAAATTTTCGAGAACATCCACCCACTAGTATAGTTCCTGGACTTCCACGCTTCCAAAACAAATGCCGGTATATAGTTGTATCTGTCAATGAAGCATAGGATTAGAACAGAATTTTAAAAATCAGTTTCGTTCTCAAAATCCGGGCAATATGAAGGGACCACTGTCGGTCCAGAAAGATGTTAACATCGCAGATGAAGATGTCACCAAACGCTGAGCTTCTGTGCAGTAAAATTTGTATCACTTAAGGAGTTCTGATGAGTTTTAAAGTGTTTTTATGTGTATCTGAGGCTGATCAATTGGACTGTGAATGTCATCTGAAATATGAATCCATAACATAGGCGAAATATTGTGTGCATATCTATTATGAATGTAATTCAATTGAAATTAATTGAACATCCATCAAGCATTCAGATTTGCGATGCCTTGATCACACACAGTGAATACTATCGTTCGTATGCATGCAGCTAACCGGATATTCGTTTAGTATTAACATGCTTGGAGTTTGTAAATCGATATAGACCACACATGCAGGACGATAGGATGATTTTTTATAATCATGTTTATTTTACAGACTTTATGACTCGTTACCACTCGAGTAGACTGTTACGCGACAATGAAATGACAATGAATCATCTTATCGAATACGCATATATCGTATAGCTACAAACTATACAATTATGGCTTTTTAAAGAGTCATCAGATAATATTGTAACGATTCTATGTTAACCCGACACATCCATACACATATGATCGCAATGTGTGGAACATGTGTGTGCCTTCTTATCTGGAGGTCGATGGGCCTATTTATTGTGTCTATATGTAGCACATGTATAGTCAACTTACCAAGCTACAAAACCATGTTTAAACAGAATCAAACCCGACCATGCAGTTTTGATAAATGAACGTATCTTTGCGAAGGTGCCCAGGGGGTCCTCTAATGTAAGCCCACTAGTCCCAAGATTTTGTGTCAAAACAATCACCCTCGCCCTGGGCTTACACAGTACTAGTAGATAGTCAATGCAACTACTCACAGCTTGTGTTTTCGGTTTGGCACCTCAGATAGCATCCTCAGTCAATTGCTGCCTGAAATTAAATAATAAATCTGTATTACCCTATTGTAGTCCTGAAAAAAGCGGCTTTCATATGACATTTGTTTCTTTTATCTTTTATTTTGTAGATCTTGATAGGCCTCAATGAGTCAATTATTAAGACATATTTGTTGGTCTTAGCAAGCAGCAGTCTACGATAATCAAAAATCGGTCGTCAATAATCAATTATAATCGATTAATCGTGCCTATTATCAATAACAGTGGAAGTATTCCATAATATGGCCTATTGGCTGGGTGTTGGTTAAACAACTCGGCTGGTGTAATTTTTACGTTAATAATGTGCACCATAAACCACCGGTAATCACTAATGAGCACAAACCATGGGAACAGCTCAAACTTGACTTTCTCAAGTTGAAGTAAAAACAGCACAAACCTGAATTTAACTCTTTTAGTCTTTTAGATTTTCCATTCCCTATTAGAGGAATCATATGCATCAGTATGTCACACACAATTCAGTTTCAATTGATACAAGGCAAGCAATGTATACTCACTGCGATTATTTGTACATCAATTTACCAAAAGCAAATGGATAAATTTATTTTCTCATCACATGTGACAAATATTTGTAGCTCATATATATGTCAAACATCGCATCAATATACCGTAAATTTCGGTGGATAAGTCACATCTTTCTAACCCAATTTCCCCTATTAAAATCCACCTGTGACTTATAGACCGGTAAGTCAATGAGGAGCACATTTTTAGCCAAATTTTGAGGTAAACAACTGGGACAAAATGCCGACGCAAACTAAATCCAACACGATAGGATGATACAATTCAGTATAAAAAAATAAATAAACACCCCAATCTTCACTGTTTGTCTTTATTTTATTCCGTATATGGCATATAAGTGTATAAATGTTTGCATCCTGTACTTGGTTTAAACATTAATTTGGTTACATTCAACATGCTCGGAATTAGGTTAAAATATACTTATGTTGTTTTGTTTACTTTTGATGACTAAATAAAATACTAGACACACGTTAAAATTTAATTATTTCTGGTTTATTATATTAAAGTTATGTAGAACACACCAGTGGGGTGATCACATAGAAATGGAATAAAATCTTGATCAAAGTACCGGTAGATATTTTTACAAATTTATAAACCAAATTGACAATGCACATCGTTTTGACAGGGAGCATTACAAAGTCCAAACAAGGGGTACGCATATAAGATGCTTTTGGCAGTCCAACCCGGTGTGACTAATTACCGCCCGGGACCGCCCGGGTGACCCCACGTGCCCGTGGACACAATATCTCGACGTTATAACGTAGCGTCATGCCACCTGAGGGCAACATAGAAAAATTTACTCGTCTCCGGCCGGTCATATTAACCCCACAAATGTCGATATTGGCTAAAAGAGCCTGTGTGATTACCGATGTCTTCGTGTGTTTTCAGACAGATTATTTTGGTGATTCTCGGTAGTGCAATACACCTGAGTGTTAATTCCATATATTGACTCGTTGACGCGTCCACGACCGATGTTATTAACCCCTCAATCTCCGGTAAAATAGTGTATAAACAAAAAAACATTGGGACCGCCCGGGCGGCCCCATGGGCCCGTGGACTCTATACCTCGACGTTATAACATAGCGACATACCCCACGAGGTCAACCTAGAAAATGTTACTCGCTCGCTCGCCTCCGGCCGGTGTTATCAACCCCTCAAAATCCTATAAAATGGTATATAAACAAAAAGAACACTGAGACCGACCGGGACCGCCCCATGGGCACGTGGACACTATATCGCGACGTTATAACGTAGCGACATACCCCACGAGGTCAACATAGAAAATGGTACTCGCTCGCTCGACTCCGGCCGGTGCTATTAACCCCTCAAAATCTGATAAAATGGTATATAAACGAGAGGCCGATCACGATCGGCAGATGTTTAACCCATCCCTTGGCGATAGTAAATTGTTAAGATCAGAATCATAATCTTTTAATGTTGAATTATAGAGTATACTGTTATGATCTAAAGTAGTATATGACAAATGTACATAATAACCAGTAATAACACAAATTATTGGAATGTATGAGTCAATATAGAAGGGTTAATATAACATCTAAACTCTAGAGCCTGTCACCACTATCATGGTGTGAGCAGTTCTATTCATGTTGTTGCAAATTGCCATGTGAGATATCAAAATAATATAATTATTTATTTAATGGAAAAGGTTAAAAGACATGGAATGGGTAAAAGGGGTTAAATCACCTATCTCTGCCCTGTTTGATCCAATGTAGTCCCATCATCCAAGGACTTAGAGAGCTCCATTGGTCTAGTTAAATAAATTCACCTGGCTAAGTTGTGGTTAAAAAGATAGCTAAATAAATTTATCCAATAATTCACTGTGTCTCTTATACAGACCTAACATATGAGGGCTATAAATAACTCTCAAAGCAATAAACTATATTGTCTTTTATCTTGCTCACAGAGAAGCAGGTATTCATTAATTGTAAGTTACTTGGGTTATAATCTGGATAATTCTTAGTTTAAAAAGGGCCATATCTCTGGTATAACAAATTGGATCTAACCCATATTCAAACTCGTTCTGTATTTTGAGTTGAGAAACTCACATACCAAATTTGGTTCCTATCAGATGAAAAATGGTTGATTTATCGAAGTACATGTATGTGTGAATCATATGTCAAAGGACCATAACACCATTAAAAAAAATCCGATCAAACCCATATTCGAAATCAATCTCTATGTTGGTCTGAGAAACTCATACACCAAATTTGGTTCCAATCAGATAAAAAATGTTTGAGTTATGGCAGAATTCATGAATTCTAAGTCGAAAAAGGGCCATAACTCCATAAAAAAAAATCCGATCAAACCCATATTCGAACTCGATCTGTATTTTGGGTCGAGAAACTCACATACCAAATTTGGTTCCGATCAGATAAAAAATGTTTGAGTTATGGCAGAATGCGTGAATTCTAAGTCGAAAAAGGGCCATAACTCTGTCAAAAAAAGTCGGATCAAACCCATATTCGAACTCGATCTGTATTTTGGGCTGAAAACCCCATATACAAAATTTGGTTTTGATTAGGTAAAAAATGTTTGAGTTATACGGACAGACAGACGGACGGACAGACGGACGGACGGACGGACGCACGACGAGTGGTCAATCCGGACAACGACACTATGTTTACCATACATGGTATGGGTAAACATAACAAAAAGGACAAGTGGTGCTGGGACCGCCCGGGAACGCCCGGGTGGCCCCATGGGCCCGTGGACACTATATCTCGACGTTATAACATAGCGACATACCCCACGAGGTCAACCTAGAAAATGTTACTCGCTTGCTCGACTCCGGTCGGTGTTATTAACCCCTCAAAATCCGATAAAATGGTATATAAACAAAAAGAACACTGGGACCGCCCGGGAGGCCCCATGGGCCCGTGGACACTATATCTCGACGTTATATCGTAGCGCCATACCCCACGAAGTCAACCTAGAAAATGGTACTCGCTCGCTCGACTCCGGCCGGTGTCATTAACCCCTCAAAATCCGATAAAATGGTATATAAACAAAAAGAACACTGGGACCGCCCGGGAGGCCCCATGGACACTATATCTCGACATAATAACGTAGGCCATACCCCACGAGGTCAACCTAGAAACGTTATCCCCCCCCCCCAACCAAATCAGATCACATATATTTGTTCACAGCTCTATCTCCACTTATAGAAATTGAAAAGTCACTATTTAAGGATCGACTAGTCTAATCTAACGCACCAATTTATACATGCCTGGAATATTATCATATTATGACAAATAAAGAGCGTTTATTGTAAAATCAGCCAACAATTGCTCGTATTTGCCCATTTAAGTCGTCTGAAGTCAACAGCATCTATAACTCTTGACACGCTGTGGGCTAATTTTACCCACATGTTTCAATTCTCACCGATCAGATTGCAACAATTTTGGTTATAAAATAAATTATTTTATTTTACCAATACTTAGTGCCCTTTTCTCTTGACACGCCATGGGCCAATTTCACCAACATGTTTCAATTTTCACCGATCAGATTTCAACAATTTTTGTTATATAATTAATGATTTTATTTTATTAATAATTAGTGCCCTTTTAAGACCTCTGATGTCAACTGGACATGTATAATAGGATTTTCCTGGTCAAAGTACCTCCCCATATTGCAACCCAACCCACGACCTTTTGGGCAAGGACTGAAAACATTATTCCCGGTGATGGAGGTCATCATACTCTCCATATGTGGAGCTAATAAAGAAAATATATAATATGTAATATGGTCATCCCCCCCCCCCCATAAGATAAGATTTTAATGCAAAATACACCCAATGGGCAGTTGCACATATAATAAATACATATATCAACATACGTAATCACATACGATATGCATATACGCTCGTGAATTTACTGTCATAAAATCTCAGGTATACTCAGGGTATACTTGCTTTTATTAGACATTATGTATATTGTCTCGAATGGTGAAGAAAGACCGGATCATGTCGCATATAACGTTAACGGTTGCAATTTGTTCATTCTGCATAATAAATCTGAACTTCTCATAATTTGTCATTTCTAAGAAATGAGGGCACGTTGCAATTATGTCCTTTTCATAAGCTTCGCGAATACTTTCATAGGCCCGACATGAAATGATATTCTGACTCAATTTGTTTTGAATTACACGCAGAACACAATCTTTCTCTCACTGGTTTTGGGGGCTGTTTGTGTCTCCCTTTTTCGATTTCCAGTCGATGATTACTGATTCTCAATCTTGTGAATAGAATTCTGGCTTTGGCAGATCGCGCATTGACAATGTATGGTTCAATTTCATACTTTGACTTGAATAATCTATACGTTCGTATTTTATTTCCACTGATCGTTTTCTTTTCGGCATGATTTACATTATAGAATCGCATCAAATTTTCAGATTTCAGTTTATCCACCAAGGCGCGCTCTTGTATCCCTTGGAATTTCCGGCGGTCTGAAATATCGACGCCGTATTTTCCATATGAAATATATTGACTCGTCTTCAGCTTCAGTAGAGCAGACGGATACAGCACCATGGATGGAAGCGTGAACCGAATACGTGGTCGCATGATTTTAAGATATTTAGAATTAAATTTTATTTTTAATTCACACACGATTATATATAATCTACCCCATAACGAAATATCGTGTGATTGGTCGGTAAGCAAATTAAGTACACGGGTTTCCAGTATCACAAATACTCTCTTCGTCATATTGATCGTTATTGTCTAGCACCAAGAAGATTTTGGGATTACGACCATTTTCGATTGCAATAAAAACACGGAAACCTCATCGCAAATCTCCACTGTTGTCACGAGATTACCTGTTCGTCTTCCCCAAGTGTTATGAAAACACAGTTTCGTTTTAAATCCGCCGGTATGTCTTCTGATTATTGTGAACGGGTTAATGTATACAATATAACAATTGTGATACCGTTTTACTGCTAATTGATATCAACACATTCAAACATCTGCCGCGGCTCTCTTCAGACAAGCAGTTGCTGTCGATTTCAACACAATTACACCCGCTCCTGTCAAAATATAAAAATTATACA
The DNA here is from genome assembly GCA_032622095.1 of Siphonodentalium dalli. Classification (NCBI taxonomy): domain Eukaryota; kingdom Metazoa; phylum Mollusca; class Scaphopoda; order Gadilida; family Siphonodentaliidae; genus Siphonodentalium; species Siphonodentalium dalli. The sequence goes on from CP136063.1 coordinate 297,448,440, forward strand.
TGTAGGTGTAACGTTATTAATTTTTATTGAAAACATTCAAGAAAATTGCGATATTTACGATCATGTAGGGCCGAATATTTATGGTGATATGGTATTTTGTGTTGACGCGTCAGCGAGTCAATATCTGGAAGTCACTATCAGGTGGTATTGCACTACCATGCATCATCAAAATATGCTGTCCGAAATCAAAAGAAGACACCGAGCTCTCCGTGCCCTCTTAGCCAATATCGGATTTTTATGGGGTTAATAATACCGGCCGGAGTCGAGTGAGCGAGTAACATTTTCTAGGTTGACCTCGTGGAGAATGTCGCTACGTTATAACGTCGAGATATAGTGTCCACGGGCCCAGGGGGCCGCCCGGGTGGTCCCAATGTTCTTTTTGTTTATATACCATTTTATCGGATTTTGAGGGGTTAATAACACCGGCCGGAGTCGAGCGAGCGAGTACCATTTTCTATGTTGACCACGTGGGGTATGTCGCTACCGGTACGTTATAACGTCGAGATATAGTGTCCACGGGCCCAGGGGCCACCCGGGCGGTCCCAATGTTCTTTTTGATTATATACCATTTTATCGGATTTTGAGGGGTTAATAACACCGGCCGGAGTCGAGCGAGCGAGTACCATTTTCTATGTTGACCACGTGGGGTATGTCGCTACGTTATAACGTCGAGATATAGTGTCCACGGGCCCATGTGGCCTCCCGGTCGGTCCCAATGTTCTTTTTGTTTTATATATACCATTTTATAGGATTTTGAGGGGTTAATAACACCGTCCGAAGTCGAGCGAGCGAGTAACATTTTCTAGGTTAACCTCGTGGGGTATGTCGCTATGTTATAACGTCGAGATATAGTGTCCTCGGGCCCGTGGGGCCGCCCGGGCGGTCCCAGTGTTCATTTTGTTTATATACCATTTTATCGGATGTTGAGGGGTTAATAACATCGGCCGGAGTCGAGCGAGTAACATTTTCTAGGTTGACCTTGTGGGGTATGTCGCTACGTTATAACGTCGATATATAGTGTCCACGTGCCCAGGGGGCCGCCCGGCGGTCCCAATGTTCTTTTTGATTATATACCATTTTATCGGATTTTGAGGGGTTAATAACACCGGCCGAAGTCGAGCGAGCGAGTAACATTTTCTAGGTTGACCTCGTGGGGTATGTCGCTATTGTTCGAGATATAGTGTCCCGGGCAGTCCCAAGGTTTTTTTTGTTTATAGACTATTTTACCAGTTTTACTGGAATTTGAGGGGTTAATAACATCGGCCGTGGACGCCTCAACGAGTTAATATATGGAATTAACACTTATGTGTATTGCACTACCGAGAATCACCAAAATAATCTGTCTGAAAACACACGAAGACACCAGTAATCACTCTTTTAGCCAATATCAGCATTTGTGGGGTTAATATGACCGGCCGGAGACGAGCGAGCGAGTAAATTTTCCTATGTTGCCCCCAGGTGGCATGTGGCTACGTTATAACGTCGAGATATTGTGTCCACAGGCTTGTGTGGCCACCCGGGCGGTCCCGGGCGGTAATTAGTCACACCCGTCCAACCAAACTTCTGCCAATAAGGTGCACAACTTCGGGGAAAAAAGTCGGACGGTGGTATATTATTGCAATAGACCTATATACCAAATATCAATTGAATCTGTTAATATTTCATTGAGTTATCGCACTAACAGTGATAAAATTGTTATTAAAATAGACTTGTAAACTAAGACTCATAACTCACGAAAAAAAATTCGGACAAACCAGGTTTTTGAACTCGTCCGAGATATTGTTGCAAGAGACTCATATACCAAATATTGTTTAAATCGGTTAATATTTCATTGAGTTATCGCGCTAACGGTGATAACATTGCTAAAAATAGACAAACTAAGACCCATAACTCCGCGAAAAAAATTCGGACAAACCAAGTTTTCGAACTCGTCCGAGATATTGTTGCAAGAGACTCATATACCAAATATTGTTTAAATCGGTTAATATTTCATTGAGTTATCGCGCTAATGGTGATAAAATTGCTAAAAATAGACAAACTAAGGCCCATAACTCCGCGAAAATAATTCGGACAAACCTGGTTTTCGAACTCGTCCGAGATATTGTTGCAAGAGTCTCATATACCAAATATTGTTGAAATCGGTTAATATTTGCGTGAGTTATCGCGCTATCGGTGAAAAACTTAACTAAAAACCATCTAAGATGGATAACTCTTGTAAAAAAGTTCGGACGTGACCCATTTTTACAGGCAGTAAATAGTCATTGGGAGCAACTGCCATACCAAAAATATTTTGAATCCGTTCACAAATGTCAAAGTTATAAGGCATTCTTTAGGTCCGCCTGCCGCCGCCCGCCAGCCAACCGTCCCTCGTCAAACCATAAGTCGAGTTTTTGAAAAACTTCAAAAACTCGACTAAAAATAACACAGGAAAAATAGTTCTTCATTATTACTTGACTGAAGGACCCAACCCGAAATTTGATGATGTAAGTGATTTTGTGAGCGATTTTGCTTTGCTTACAATAATTTATGCAATTTCTCCTCAAGTTATATTTTCGACTTTACATTAAGGTTCCCGTCAAAACTTCAAAAAGTTCCAAGATTATGGACAGGTGCATGGAATATATGAATTTTATAGGCGTTAGCCAGAGTATAGATTTGTGGCATGATCTATAAAGTTAGTTTTACACGACGAACAAGTACATAATAGTCTTTTATAATAACTGATGGCGCCAGTATTAAAGTGATATGAAACATTTTGTTGGGTGATCAAAAGAAATGGAGAATAATCTTGCTCAAACTAGTTATTTTTATGAATATTAATCCAAATTTACAACACACCGACAGTCTTATATATTTATTAAATGCAATGCGTATATTAATGGCAAAATCATCTGCATTAGCTTATCGAAGATTGTTGCGTCCCGAATCGAGATGTAAATATTTACAATTGAGTGTAGATCAGACAGTGTTTTCTATGGGAGGCCAAATTCATATTTAATAGCTAATTACTCTTAAGCGTTATTACCTCACTAACAACTCCATTAGGCTTGAATATTAATGAGCTAGGCTAGCTGTCACAAGCTGGGAATTCTGTCCATCTCAAAAATTAATTTAAGTACCGCTGTATCTCTCGACTGAGAATTAACTAAGGATACCTTGGTCTAGTTATAACTTACAGACTGCATACACTCCTTGACAGGTTTATCCAGATAACAATTTAATTGTATATCAGCTGAATATAATAAAAAAACACGACAAAACTTAGCACAGAAGATCAATATAACTTTTTCGGTTGCCGATTATCGCAATACGAAAATTTTAATATCTTGAGTAGGATTGTGTTCTGTAGTCACAATAATGTATTTTTTTAACTTCCCGAGATCACAAATTGGATTCCTGCAGGCCACCTACATGTAGTTTGTTTCACGCATGTTTTCACTACACGGTGGAGGGCAGTTTGTAGTAAATTGAACGTGGTCACGAAAAAAATAACGCAGTGTCTGGCGGTAACGAGCACCAATAGCACGGTGACCTGCGATGCAAGATGATAACAGTGGTATTATGGTGGTATCACCACAGTAAGTACCGACCCGTAACCTAGTTAACAGCTCGCTTAATTACATCATAGCAAAGTAATGTACGTTATATTATATTATTTTCGTAAATTATTACTTTTATGAAATAACGGTCAAGTCTATAGATTTACACCACAAAAACACAACCTTCGCAAAACGTATAAGAAATGCTAAACCCAGGGTAGGTGTGCTTGGGGTAGGGATCTGCGAATCGAGGAATTTGCATCGAATCAAATCTCGATATCGAATCTTCTTCCCAATATCGACATCGAATCGAATCGAATCATCTAGTCATTGACATTGGTTATTTATGTGTTTATTTTCTTGTATCATGAAAAAAACTGCAAAAGTCACTAGATAGTAGATACTGTGTAACAATGTTAATCTCCATAAACATCCGTACTAGTAGGGATCTTTTGTTTTTTATTTAGGATAATCATGACATAGGCAAGTCATTCTGCATTGAATTTCTATCTAGCTGTGTCCGGCGAACGTGACACCAAAAAGTGACAGTAAGACACATAAAGAGAGTTCAATAAATGTATCACAAACCCCATGAAATGGAAGTCAAAGAGTGACAGTAAGACACATAAAGACAGTTCAATAAACGTATCACAAACCCCATGAAATGGAAGTCACTTGTCTACATTAAAGATAATACAGATTTGAGTCATTTGACACACTTGGACATGGGTACACCGTTCGGCTATATACATGTAATTGTAATGATGGCTATCTGTTAAACTTTTCAACCCACAATAGATCACACACCAACATGATAATATAGTTTGTCTTCATGGAGGGGGTCCTAGAAAGCACACATAAATTACAACCGAAATCAATTGAGTTAAATTCCGCATCTAGCGTTCAAGCACTGTGTAGACAATTTATACAGTGTCGATACAGATTACAAATACATGCGGCGATTGATCACCGTCACGGGTTGCAACCGAAGCACATAATTTGCATAATGCACGTGTATTCTGAACATGTATGTCTAGATGCAAAAAAACGACACTACACCAAAGTAACATCGATTCGAAAATATCCGAATCAGCAGACCGATTCGGGTGCCCGATATCGACATTGAATCGAATCTCGAATATTCGCAGAGCCCTATAGCTTATAGCGCGCGGATGGACATGTACTACAAAAGTCAGCCCAAAACAATCACGTTTTATTTAATACCAAATATTGCTTTTATGGACATTCTGCTACATTCAATTGACAGTGCAATATCAGGTCTTTCATATTTTGGAATGGAAGAAGAAAAACAAGTGACAATTAATGCCTTTTATGCGCATAATGATGCAGTAAGTCACAAATACAAAAAAAATTCGGAATCGGAAACCCGAAGATGTCTGGCCTTTCGATATGTACATGTAAAGATTGTTTGCTAAATTTTCAACAAGCAATAAGCAGGTACTCTGGCAAATGTGAGAATACAGCTACAATAGCTGAATTCAGCTAACCAAACTGTATTCAGTTATATATTATACCCTCAAACCAACTGTTTTTCGATATAAACTATAATCGCTAATTTGCGCATCGAAAATAGGCTACCATATTCTCTGCCACTCTCAACTGCAATGCCTTTTGTCGACACGGCGACGCTAATTTTGTGTGAAAATTTTCTACAGCGGTCGATGTTGGTCATAATGGTTTTAATAACACTCTTGTGCAATGAGGAATACCTTGAAATGTACATTAAATACAATATTCATCACCGAAGATGGAACTATTCCCGGAAGTATGATCAATAGGTTGCTGCTAAAACGTTGTTTGGTTGGTGAGTTAAAATAGGTCAAAAGGGAACATCTCGAGCAAGAGATTAATGGGGCGAGTTCCATTCACTGCTTGAGCTGACTATCCGCAAAAAGGTGTGTAAATCACATTAAAAACGTAGCTCAATCGGGCGACAGTAGACAAAACGAGCTACGTACTAGACCGTTTTGGATGTATCATGTGTGCCCGACCTGTACTGTACAGTGTACGTCATGACAAAATAATATAACAATGTTACAATAACATGATTTTTGAGGGCGTTATGGTTTATTAATGGCCCGGCTGGAATGATTAACAGCCCAAGTGCCTATTAGCGGCCCGAGACGAAGTCGAGGGACGATAATAGGCCCGAGGGCTGTTAATCATTCCAGAGGGCCGTTAATAAACCATAATGCCCGATGAAATCATGTTATTACTATTATTACCACAGTTTTGGACATTTGACCCATTTGAGGATTTAGTGGAATAATGAAGTAGATTAAGAGAGAAATATTTTCAAGAACATTTAAGTTTGATATCATTTGACTTGTCAGCTGACACGGACTGACGGAGTCTCGAAAATAGGACAGGGGAAAACCCAGCATTGGAGACGCGTAACAACCAATGAGAGGTTAATTGACAGCTAAAAGTATCAATGCATACTTACGCTTGATACAATAATTCAATCGTATGGCGTGAATTCCAATCATAAAACCACTTTTGTGTCGAGGAAATCGGATACATCTTCCCATTATTTTCTTGAAATAAACACGCCATAATAATCGGAAGTTGAAGGGACGTAACTCTCACGATAATAAACGAGATCTATAGTTTCCGGGCGGCGGGCCGATATTGAACTAGGCTTCTCATTATCGGCCCGCAGCCCGCTGTTTTGGTAACAATACGCTATTTGGAACGCCCCGAAAAACATTATCAATGGCCTAGACTAGAGAACGCCCTATAAAGTGGTAATAATATTAATCAGTTAGATCTAAATCACCTGAACAAGAAAATGTCAAGCCAAAATTAGCTGCCTGCTATAAAGTGTTATTGATACATGTTCCAATACATTATCGATATATATATAGTCTATTCTTCTTCTTATCGTGTATATAGTAGAAATTTGCGGTTTTTTTTGTTGTGGTGAAAAGTGAAGTATTGCGTTTCCACGGCGACAGATGCAAAACGAGGAAAAAACGAAACGATTTGATTGTGAAGATAATTTATAGTTTATTGTCTTGAATTTTATATGAATTATGAATATGGTGCAGTCCCAGAAATGTGTCAAGGCAATATTGCAACATGACATTGTCATTGTGGAATGCAACATTTTCCTAATTCCGAGTTATTTTAAGTCGTCTCACCTCGATCACAAATGTGTTCGATCGACACATTCTATTTTTAGACTGTTAACTACACACATGCTCTCAATTTGATTTTTGAAACATTGCATGGCCATCATGCAATAACAAACACAATTCAAGTTTCGTTATCTGTGTTACCTACATGGATACAAAAAATACTTACCACTAAATCGTTGTTGCAGGTCCGCCGAGAGGGCGGAGAGGCCCCATTCAACCAATTTTCCGGAGACAAAATCGTCCGCCATGATCTATAAAATGTGAATCTGAAAGCGAGTCTCCAAATATATCACTTGCACCAATGAGATTAGCACGGAAATTGCGGAACCCCCCAATTTCCACATCTCGTTCCTCCAATTAAGTAATATCTCCCGGGAGGGTTCAAATGAGTCTCAGTGAGATTGAAAACGACCCCTCGTTGCCACGAAAAACTATGGAATCAAGTCTCCAATTAGCTTACCCCTCGAATCGTAAACCCCAATGTTTAGTGTGCACCCCAGGATAGGCAATTTGTTCCCCGTGAGAGACCAATTGAACCTCCGGAATTCTCAACCTTCCAACATTGACCCTCGTGTATTTAGTGTGTATGTTCGACAGCAATACAACAAATTAGACCCGCTTGTTTCCTGGGCATCACCAGAATTAAGGGGTGGTTATCAGTAAAATGTAGTTGTTTCCCTTTGTTCCCATTAAAGATACGGGCGGCGTTGGTGGTGGATATGCTGTTAAAATATTCACCTCCGTCAAAAACCGCCATAAACAGAACGAATAGTAAAATATAGACAGACTTTGTTCTTATACCAATCATAAATATGGCATAAACAGTATGTTATTATCAATTTGTTTTCCTTTGTTTTGTAAACAAAAGCAAAAAACTTTACGTTATCTGGCTTTTGTTTAGATCCGGATACCGTAAACATAAAGAGCGTTATTTGTTACTGTTTTCCTGATATGGAAATAATAAAGAGCGTTTATATCATTTGTGTGTGATTAACAAATAGAATTGCGCTGTGTTATGCAAACAAAAGCACAACTTCTGTAACACAACCACGCTCTTGTTTACGTACACCATCGTACGTTTTGGCGACAATATATTATTTACGCGTTGATTATATTTGGCATACATGTATGCACAAAACTATATATATTTTTTAATATTCCTTCTGTTGATGGCGATTTGAACAAATATGAATATTTCTGCAATGAACCCTGTCCGTGCCTTTAAACTGCGTCATTTTCAACGTCATTTCGGAAATAACCTCTTCCATGATCATAAACTTGCGCAATACTACAATATACAGCCCTGGTGATGCGGCGATGACATTAACTTCTTGACGCGCAGATGTGAATGAAGCAGAATGCATGCACTGCATGTATGTAACAAAATGATCATGCATCATGCATTAACTAGCGATAAATAGTAATAATAGAAATAAATAGTTCACGTTTAACACACGAGTAACCCGGTCAAAAAACGTATTTCTCGGTAGTATACACATGATCAATAACGTGGTCGAAATAGTCCGGCAGATATGGTGTCTATTTATGGAAGAGGTTATTTCATTGTGAAAACGGCCGGAAATGGCAGAGTTGTTGAGAATGTAGACTACATAAAAACGACGCGCCACACTTTGGAACTGTGGCGACTTAATTGCGTCGTTATCAGCGCACGATAAGAAACAATGTGTGATTATAATATAAAACCGAATTAACTAAAATGATAATTGATTAAAACGATTTTTTAAGTTTTATTTGGATAATACGACGTCTCTTTTGGGAAAGAAAATAATAATATACAGGTACACACACAACATTTGCACAAGCACGAGCACAAAGGTTTTAAACTATGTTCAATAATTCTCGCTACGTCGCCTTTAGTAACGTCATTACGTCACAAATATCCCGGGAGAATGTGGAATCGCACAGAGCAAACTATCGATAATTACCAAACAGCCTGTAACGCGTAATCGGTTATTACCCCTAGATTGAGGGTCAGACCTGTAACGCGTAATCGGTTATTACCTCTAGATTGAGGGTCAGACCTGTAACGCGTAATCGGTTATTACCCCTAGATTGAGGGTCAGATCTGTAACGCGCAATCGGTTATTACCCCTAGATTGAGGGTCAGACCTGTAACGCGGAATCGGTGATTACCCCTAGCTTGGGGAGGGGCAGACGTGCGTTTTGAATATATCCATGCACAATTGCATCAAATTTTCAACAAAGACTTCGTTTTATTTTGATCTATCTGGTGACATTAAAACAATATGTTCAGATATTAAATGTGAATGGTTTAAATTATTATTTTCGTCTCTTTTTTGTTTTTGTCAATTGGTACGATTAAATTAATTAATAATTTCAAACAACAATCCACCCACCAAAAAGCTTATTTTATTACTAGATTCTATCCTTATTCCATTCTATAAAGCCTTTCTATAAATTGTGATATTAACCCTTTACCCAACAGAAGGGCCCTGTGCCAATGCATTCTCTTATATATAGGTCGCCTCGCATATATAAGAGAATGCATTGGCTTAACACATAAAAAATTATAAAATTGTTAAAGAATGTAAGATAAAATGGTAAAAAGTGTTTAAAAAAGATTTTTGTTTAGGCCAATGCATTCTCTTATATATGCGAGGCGACCTATGGTCGACTCGCATATATAAGAGAATGCATTGGCACAGGGCATAACTGTAACTATCACAATGTGGTCAAGGAGCCGGTTCCAATGATATCCATATTTGTATGGTTCTATTGAGACAGACCGAAGATATTTTAGGCTGTTGAAGCTTTATTTGGCCGGTTTTGGCCGTTTTGTTGAGTAAAGGGTTAAACGTTCGTATAATAACAGGAAATAGTGCTAGGTGACATTTGACGTCCGGTTTGTCGTCTGTTCATGTACCATACGCTACATCTCAAAATACTATCGCCTCCAATATTTTTTCCAACAAACTATAATGAATGAATAGTTTTAAAAGTTATGTCATTAAATACGCCAAGGAGTCCTTATTTATCTGGGACTATTTCTTTACTCGAGCAAATAACATACGTACAAAAAAAATTTCGTGAAACGTCATCACATGTAATAAATAAATAAATAAATATAATCTACTCGTCCCCAGTTTATAGCGGCATTTACAAAGGCACGGTCCAGACCTAATTTACTGGACTCGTTTTGTAAATTCCGCTATAAACTGGGGACTCGTTGTAGATCCTCTATACGTTGGCTCTATGAGAGAAGGCTTTGTGTCATAATGTTGAACAGTGAAAATGAAACTCAGTCAGTCGGAAAAGAAACTGAAAAGGTGGGTTCCTTGACTATAATCAAATATTGTTTACCCTCGAAGCCCTGAGAAGGCAAATAATTAGTAATTTAGGAGCGTATGATCGGATTGAGTACCTTTAAGTGGGAGCTCGATCAGCAAGGGCTAGCAACTATAATGGCTATTTGTGGAAACATTATTAGATATAGCCTTGTGTACGTTCTGTTGTCGACTTGACACATTGGAATCATCGGTTATGCTATACATAATAATTCCAATGCCAAGCTGGTGGAACTGTCATGACCTTCTACATGACTCATGAGGCAATCCCAGAGGGTCATATAATTTGTTAATCTGGCAGCATTTTCTTAGATCATGCCATGAATCTCTATTCTAGTACATATGCCCGTCGCGAAAGGGACGTTTGTAACAATGAAAAATGAAAAGTACAGGTAATAAATTATAAAATACCTGTTCCTTAATAAGTTAATAATGTATTTCAATGTACGTGATTACGTGAAGGTCCAAACTTAAAAGTGCATGATTTAAGTGACTTTCTGATTGATTTTGCTTTCCGTCCCGTACACTCATGTAATTTATCCCGAGCAATTAATTAAATGTTAATATAATCTCAGATGCCTAACAATATTGTCAGCATGTGCTGCATGATTATTAATTTTGGATAAAATTTTCAACGATCATTAAATTATTTGGCATAGATACATACATAGATACATACAGTATATAGAGTTAAATTGCTATCACTATTATTAATTTCAGCCTCAAATCCCCACTATCACTATTATTGGCACATCATCATCCACATGAGAGTATCAGTTCACATGTCACAAACAAGCATGTAATCTCGAGCTTTACCACCCTACTGTGAAGTAGATTACTGAGGAACAAGTATTAACAATTAAGTGAAAAGTGTTTCCTGCTTGTTTTTTCATGTTATAAAGTTCGCTGTCAGAACATAAAAAGCAATTTGTGTAAAATATGATATCTAGTAATCTGTACGGACATCTATTGTAGAGATTTCATGACCGGTTCTAGTATTTGTTGTAATTCGATAGTCTAATATTGTTTTATGAAAATATTTTTGTATAAAGACAGGCATCTCCTTGGCGTGAGGACTATAATTATGTTGTCCAAAGTGGTATATAGACAGGCACCTCCTGGTATGAGGAATATAATTATTTTGTGCAAAGTTGCCGAAGCACCGTCAGATCAGGTAGTGGGCACCAAAATTAACAAGGATGTGTTTGTCACAACTTTACTCTCATAATGTATATATGGTCACTCCCATGAAACATACATTTTTCAGTTTATAGATGGACGTGTTTTTGGGTTGTCCATACGTACTGACGTAATCATATTAGATGTATTTTGGATCGCAAACTGCCATATCGATTTAATGTACGTGGGCTTTATTACGTTTACGTATGATCATATTAGATATCTGAACATGAATGAATATATATCAGAACTTATATTTGGTTTATTGTTCCTTAAATCAGAGACCTCATCACATGTACTGTAATTTCGTGTTCATGCACAGAGGAGATAACTGTTCAAACTTACAAAAGTTGTTGGTGATTTCATTTTAAAAATGACATAAATTTGCCCAAAAATTATCATATTTGGTGGACATATACGATAATAAAACAATACCATGTGTTGTGAGATGTGTGTTATTTCAACTTGTGAGGATTTTTGCGAGGCAGAGAAATGTTTGACTGTATGTTACCTCTTCATGTAAATGTATACTTATTACAGTGTTTTATTTTCTATTTTTCAGGGATACTTCGGATCTACATCATGTTCATCATATACACTATCTATCAGAAGATCAATTCTGTGATCTGAGATCTGACATGTACTGGTTTCTGAATAAATTGGCAAATGTTGTCAGACAACTTCCTTGAACAGGTGTAAAATTCACATTCACAAGCAGTGATTAAATGGAACTAAAAAGCCAATATGTTTTGTGTGACCCTGTGAGCTCTCATGACGGAAAGACACAATCTACAATAAGCACCAACGCTTTTCAGGAATTTGCGTCTTATAATACTAGAATGTGTTGGGAAATTCAAGATGGCATGAAACAAATTCTTTCCAAACTATTTGAGTTTGTCAAGAGTGCAATGGATGTCTTTGGGGGAGAACCCATTTGTACACTGTATAGTGATTCTTGAATCTGTAGTCACTAAGGAATTCACTCCATGAAGCTGATGCAGATTTCTTTCTCCTGTGCAACAAATCTTATCTTGGCATAGGGAAAATCTTGTAGTTTATGTTTGGAAAGCGCCATAATTTACACTTGAATGGGAACAGAAACGGGTGTACCGGTAATCAAAGAAGACCTGAAGTCTCCACCATGATGTGATTGCCTTCTGATTAATAAAATATTGGTGCCAACAATATGAACATATTATTTTTAACTAAATCCAAATTCACCAACAACCCATAATATCACATTGGGTTATGTTGTTATTAGAATGACATGCCCAGTGGGCGGTGGTATCATTTACAAACAAAGTTAGCCTGGTAATTTCTTGGTATGTTTGTCATGTTCCAAGGTACAGAGTGTTCTATAAATACCAATAGGCCAAATTGATTGTGGTTGGGCCTCGCTACAAAACCAATTTTACCACACACATTAAAATGGACAATTTTTCAGTCAAACTTTTGTGTTGATTGAGGGTTATACAAACTTGCAGATAAAATGTTAGACTTGAAAAGTCATAAGAACGTACAAATAAAAAAAATATATATCATTATGCTTACTTACTGACCCGTAAATAAATTTCTACCGGAACCAATGTCATGTGTATCAATTACGAGGGTTCCTTTTAGCTCCTTCATTATATGTGACCCGCCATATCAAATCCATAGGTCGCCTCGCATATATAAGAGAATGCATTGGCCTAACAATATTTTATCATTTTTTTTAAATAAATGTTTCTTACAATTTTTAGGACATAAAATAAAAAAAACATCCATTACCCTGCAGGGAGCCCCACACATATATATAGAAGCATATAGAAGAGTGTCGTCTGCTCATGTTTGCCTGGGGCTCTGTATGGGTGAAATTATAAAATTGTTAAAGAATACAAGAAAAAATTATTAAAATTGTAAAAAATTGGCACAGGGTAAAAAAAATCCCGACTTACGACTGAATTTGGTATGGCGGGTCTATTAACCCATAGAGAGCCCCACACAGCCTGGAGCAGGCGACACTATGTAATGCATGCTTCCATCTGTATGAGGCTCCCTGTGGGTGATATGGCGGGTCACATATGACAAAAGTGGGTGACTCTCACTTGGTGTCGGAAGTTAGGTATAAAGAGTAAATTAAATTAATATTTATTATTTATACATGTATTTATCAATTGTGAATTTGTGAGTCTCTTTAGAGTGGATAACTTATACAAATGTTTACTATCATTTGTTCTGACCTAGATGTACTACTATCTATATTCCTGAAACATGACCGAACAAAGCAATTATTAGGTTCAATTAGATATTCAAAGAAAGAACATACACCACTGAAGGATTGCAGTCAATTCCTGCTTCCAGTTAAATGTTATATTTTATGCAAAGTAATTTGTAAGTATGCGATTTTTGAATGGCGACAAGTTTGCCCATATGATTGCAACAGCCAGATGATGGCTATTTCACAATACGGTGTGTCCATACGCTTGCGACATTGTTTTGTACTGTCAAACTACTGATGGTGTGTAGTGTCATTTTAGGCACATATGGAAATTATCCGAAGACAAATAATGTCACTTAAATGCTTAAAATTTCCAGTTTTGTGGTTAGGTATATGAGTTTCTAAATATAAATTTTGCGATTCCATTGCCTTTGAAGGCACATTGTTAGGCAACCAATGTAGTTGTGGGGTGTCAGTTGTGCAGTGTTAGGCGACAAATGTAGATGTGGGGAGTCGGTTGGGAGATGGTGATCGATCGTGTGATAAGCACAACCACATTATGTGTGTTACTGGTGGAAAGTTTGACACTCTTGCTGTATCGGAAGGACATTTGACAGTCCAAGCAGGTAGTTGGAACAGTAGTTGGAAATTGCACACCAACAATAGGTTGAAATTGTTCTTGTTTTATTTTCCAACTATTTATTTTTAGACCAACATTTTTTGCAAAATTTTCCAACTTTTGTTGAATTTGTTTTAAAGAAATTGCCATCAGATGGAAATTTTCAAGCCTTAGGTGGGTGTCAGGGACTCATTTTGGAAATTTCCAACAGTTGGACAGCTTGTGTACGGGTCCCTCCCCAGTGGCCAGTCAAACAATATTTTCCTACTTTTTATCAAAATTGTGGACTGAAATTGCCATCAGTTGGATATTTTCTAAACTACCGACACATTAACCCTGTTAACCCCTTACCCAACAGAAGGGCCCTGTGCCAATGCATTCTCTTATATATGCGAGTCGACCATAGGTCGCCTCGCATATATAAGAGAATACATTGGCTTAACACATTAAAAATTATAAAATTGTTAAAGAATGTAAGAAAAAATGGTAAAAAGTGTTAGGCCAATGCATTCTCTTATATATGCGAGGCGACCTATGGTCGACTCGCACATATAAGAGAATGCATTGGCTTAACACATATTAAAAATGATAAAATTGTCAAAGAATGTAGAAAAATATTATAAAAATTGTTAAAGAATGTAAGAAAAAATGGTAAAAAGTGTTAAAAAAATAATTTTGTTAGGCCAATGCATTCTCTTATATATGCGAGACGATACCAAGCTTTTAATTACGCCATTACAATTGCCTGATAAACTGACAACCCGAATAAATCATGCGATTGTGTGTATATATATGTATATGTTTCACACCAAGCGTGTGATATTAATATAGTGGCAAGTGCGTCCATATGCCAGTAATTGGGTACAGTGACAATGTTTTCGATGCTACCTGGATTGACTGAGTATTTGGTGCCAATTAAATTTAGGCAGATATGGCAATTATCCCAAGAAAAATACATATATTGTCACTAAAATGTTTAAATTTTCCATTTGTTTGTGTGGTTAAATCTATGAGTTTCCAACTTAAAATTTCGCGCTTCCACCGAAGAAACAATGTTAGGAACAACTCATCTTGCAGGGATGTAGAGGGAATCAGTTAACATATGTCATTTGAGTGTATGGTAAACAAACAACCACATATGAGTGTTACCTGTCAATAGTTTATGAGACTTCTGCGACCAGAGAAGTATAACACTTAGGGTATTTGACTGATCGTTCTATCCTCACGCCATTGCACCTATCTGATAAACTGACGACAGTATAACACTCGCATGCGGTTTTGTTTATATATGTCATACCACGCATGCGATATTGATCTAGTGGCAGGTGCGTCCGTATGCTTTATATATGTCATACCACGCATGCGATATTGATCTAGTGGCAGGTGCGTCCGTATGCTTTATATATGTCATACCACGCATGCGATATTGATCTAGTGGCAGGTGCGTCCGTATGCTTGCGATATTGATCTAGTGGCAGGTGCGTCCGTATGCTTGCGATATTGATCTAGTGGCAGGTGCGGCCGTATGCTTTATATATGTCATACCACGCATGCGATATTGATCTAGTGGCAGGTGCGTCCGTATGCTTGCGATATTGATCTAGTGGCAGGTGCGTCCGTATGCTTGCGATATTGATCTAGTGGCAGGTGCGTCCGTATGCTTTATATATGTCATACCACGCATGCGATATTGATCTAGTGGCAGGTGCGTCCGTATGCTTGCGATACTGATCTAGTGGCAGGTGCGTCCGTATGCATGCAATATTGATTTAGTGGCAGGTGCGTCCGTATGCATGCGATATTGATCTAGTGGCAGGTGCGTCCGTATGCTTGCGATATTGATCTAGTGGCAGTTGCGTCCGTATGCATGCGATATTGATATAGTGGCAGGTGCGTCCGTATGCATGCGATATTGATCTAGTGGCAGGTGCGTCCGTATGCTTGCAACATGCACTATCACAAGAGTTCACAAATCCGTTAATTGCACGTTCTATCTTAATTCTTAGCTATTTCTTAATTTCACAATGATATGTTGGGATATTTTTGTCCGTAATAACTCCGTATGCATGCTTCCGACTTGTAACAGGGTGCATGTTCCGTCAAATACACGTAACAGGGACGCGTTGTTCTGCCAAGGCGCTATGTGCTCGCCCCACTACTTTTGGGATCCAAATAAGCAAACTTGTATGCCTATTATTTTTCTATTTGCTGCCCTGTATGGTGTTTATTTGTGTCCGTATGTTTATTAAAAAAGTCTGATTGTCAGGCAGACTATACACACACTAAAGGCCTATTAGAATTCCTGCATGGATTATTTTCTCAGATCAAGAAATGTTGTTACCCTGTTACCCACAACCTCCACTTTCTATTGGCTGGAACCACATCACATGGCGGGCGACAAATCACGCTGTCGCCCGGTTGAGCGGGCGACAAATACACTGTCGCCCAGTGTGTTTTAGGTAGCAATACTTCTATCGATGTGGGTCCCATCACCCATCGTTGCCGAGTTCTCACTAAACAACATTTTGGTTGTGCTTATAACCCCCAACGCTTTCAGAAAAACCCATCCCGCGGTGTCCGTTTACTATTAATTCAAATATTAATAGAGTTACCTCTCATAGTATGTTCAGCACAGACGAGTGTTCACCATGGCTCGATTCACGAAACCTTCCGAGAAATATATAAAAGGGTTGTTGGACACAAAGGATGCCATAAATACCAAGAGTGTGACCGCAGGTGCACAATTGTATTCACACAGCTTCTTCGACAACAATGCCAGTATCCCAAATATGACGTCACATAATATGCACCTGCGTTTGTGAAATCGACATGTCTGTGCCCCACTGCCCTGGAAATCGACATGTACATTCGGAAATTAACATGGACGTGCTCAAAAATATCCACAAGTCGAAGGCAGCTCTTGTAGGTCAATTCCTAAATTGTTTGATTTTCTTTTACCGAATATACATCTTTGCATTGCTAGATTGGACTCTAATAGCCTTATTCGACTCTATTTTCAGGAGAAGCACAATGTCCTGTGGCCTCGTTCAGGAAATATATATCAAATCTAAATGGTGACATTGACTGTTTGTGGCAGCGACCACGCGATTCATTCATAGACGACTATGCTGAGTGGTACTGTGCTGCACCTGTCGGGAAAAATCCCCTTGGAGTTCTCATGTGCACTATTTCCAACGCAGGGAAGTTATCCCGGGAATACATCAACCACTCTATTCGAGCAACAAGCATCACTATTATAGATCGCGCTGTGATCGCCATATTATGCGCATATCAGGACATCGAAGTGAAACCAGTCTCAAACACTATTCACAACATGTTACTGACAGACAGAAACGAGAAATATCTGGAACACTGAACAGTGCGCTGATGACGAAGAAGAACTCAAATCAATCGGCTTCAGTATCTTCGTTGGTTTACATTGACAATGTCCCCAAATCTGAACTGATAAATGATTTCTCGGAAGAAAATATTGATGCCGAACCTGTATCCAAAGCTCTATGTGTGAAACCAGATGGAAGCTTCAGTTTCACACCTGTGTTCTCAAGTAACTGCAGTGTCGCAATTAACATTAATAACAATCAAAATAAGGATAACTAAAATACACATACATGCAGTATCGTTGGCTGAAGCAAACTTATGTTTTTCAATGCTGTTGGAATAGGGACTTTAATAGAATAATTATGTTTCTATGGTCAAATGTTCTTCTAGTTGTTTCTGTGGAATTTATCTTGTTCAATAAATTATGAATACGACTGGCTCGTCTATGCAGAAAGGGAAGTGCACACTGCAAAATATATGCTCTGTAAAGCATTTGTAATGTAAGTTCAACTATCCAGGGGTGTCTCGGTGAGTGAATGATATGGGTGACAAAACAGTTGTCGCCCTTCTTCTCGGGAGACATTGAGATGTGTCACCCGCTCGAGAACGGAATTTCTCCCTCGGATCTTCGCTCCTCGGGAGACATTCCGTTCTCGAGCGGGAGACAAATCTCAATGTCTCCCTCGACAGCGGGCGAGAACTGTATAATGTTGCTGTTTGGTAACACCTACATGTATATATAACAAAACATTTCCGAATTTGGGACATATATATGATTTACATAATAGTGCATTTCAGGCAGACTTTATTCCATGTTGGAAATTGCCACCGCGTGTCGCTCCGTACTTTTATCGACTTTAGCATAATTGTCCACCCTGTAGTCGTATTTCGCACTGTAAGCTTATTTGGACCCCACGATGGTACCTTCCATTTATGCACAGAAGCAGTGACATCTCAGATTTGAATCATGCGTTGAAAACGTTGGGAAAAAATTATATTCCAACAATTGCGCCCATACCCTGTGCCAATGCATTCTCTTATATATGCGAGTCGACCATATGTCGCCTCGCATATATAAGAGAATGCATTGGCCAAACAATTTTTTACAATTTTAATAATTGTTTCTTGTATTCTTTAACAATTTTATAATTTCACCCATACAGAGCCCCAGACAAACATGAGCAGACGACACTCTTCTATATGCTTCTATATATGTGTGGGGCTCCCTGCAGGGTAATGGATGTTTTTTTATTTTATGTCCTAAAAATTGTCAGAAACATTTATTTAAAAAAAAAGATAAAAAATTGTTAGGCCAATGCATTCTCTTTTATATGCGAGGCGACCTATGGTCGACTCGCATATATAAGAGAATGCATTGGCACAGGGTAAATTTGCGCCCATACTCTTGCGACATATGCTTCGTACACGGCATTGTTTCACCAATTACCTGTGATCTTCTCGGTCTTCTTATAAAGCCTAGAGGCTTGTGTTGGCCTCTTCATTAGTTCCAACTATCTGTGGCGACGTGCTTGTATTTACAGTGCATTAAAATCGTTTTGTTTGGTTTTTCATTATTGAATTTAAAATAAAATGTGTTGGGTCTCCCTCTCCAAGTTTTCGGCTTTCTTCTTGTTTCCTTTTTTGAAAATTGGGCATACAGTAGCATTTCTCCAATCTGTTGGAACCTCCCCCATGGCTTGTGATCTTCTAAAAAGGTATGTCATAGCAGGACAGATACTGATTGCAGCTTCTTTCTAAACTCGAGGATGCAGTTTGTCTTCTCCTGGAGATGTTGACGTATCCTATGGAATCCTATTACGGCCACTTGCTAATGGCGCTTTCGGCGCACTTTTTGGCGCTTTTGGCGCGATGCGCCGAAAGCGACAAAATGTGCGCCGATCGGCCGAAAGCGCCATTAGCAAGTGGTCGTAATAGGATTCCATAGTATCCAGTTCGAGCAGGTGTCTCATTACAATTCTTCGTTCACGACTATATATTTTAGCTCGACACTGTTTTCTACCTCAATTTCTCTGGGGAAAGGAACCTCTGCATCTCCTTCAATTGTATAGACACTGATGAAGTATATTCACTGCTGATTATTCCATCGTCGCTCTGTATATCCCCCATCCCTGATTTGACTTTTGTTTTGCTTCGTATATAGTTCCAAAATGTCTTCGGATCACTTTTGATACTCTCGGCTAGTTTTTTCTCATATTTTTTGCGTGCTATTCTGCATTCCCGTGTTGCTTTATTTCTTGCTTGAATATATTCTCTGTATTTTGAGTCCTTGCTGTAGATATATTTTTTCCACTTTTGGTGTTTCTCTTTAACTGCCTTCAGTGCTGACACTGTCATCCATTTTTGCTTCTTAGTGCTTGACTTCATGACTGATGTTGGTATATGTTTATTTGACGCTTTCAGTATTCTCTCTTTCAGATGGAGCCATAGGGATTCTACTGTCATTTCATCATCTTCCTCCCATCCTTCATTCAGTTCCTAACGCAGTGCCTCATAGTCTCCTTTATTATACTGTAGTCTGGTGACATCCTCCTCCATTCCATCTGCATAGCATACAAAATCGAATAGTAGCATGTGGTGGTCGCTCTTGCCTGATGGAGGTAAATGTTTCAGATCTGTTATCATAAGTTCTTCGTTCGTGAAGATGATATCTAACAGTGATTCTAGTTGGCCTTCTCTCTGTCTTGTTGGTTCAGTTACGTGTTGGTGGATCCCTACACCCCCGACTTTTTCTAGGAAGTCAAATTCATCACTAGTTTATGACGTGCTGTATGTGTTTGGTTTCGCAGTCTATCTCTTTGTAGTTGAAATCACCACATACCAGCATATGAGAGTCCTTTCTCCTGGTGGCGGTGCATATGATATTATTTGTTTTCTTATTTTTGTCGCTGTTTGATGGACTTCTGTATACGCATCCGATTAGGAGGTTATCTTTTGTGTTGAGTTTTATGCCACACCAAACTGATTCAACTCCTTCACTGGTTGTAAGATCCTCCACGATATTGGCTTTCAAGGTTTTAGTGACATAGATTGCAACCCCTCTTCCTGGTCCCAATTCATTTATGAACATCTCATATCCTTGTATTTCAAACTCTTCTGGTTGTAATTGTTTGGCATTTTTGGTGCTATTTCTGTGAGTAACAGCACGTCAGGTGATTCTTTTACAATTATGGCTGCTAATTCGTCTCTCTTGTTCAGCAGTGAGTCTACGATTGAATACGCAACTTTAATTGACCTGTCCTGTTTCTGGTTAAACATATTTGTATATACATCATTTTTGGCAGCATCGTTCCGGTTAAAATCTTTAAAATTCCTACTCTGAGGGGGTCTTCTTTTCTCCTTCCTTTATTTTGGCAACTGTTCCCCCCTGATTTGATATTCTTCCCCATTTCGGTTCTTCTCCTTTAGTTCTGCTTGAAGAGTTTTCCTTTGGTCGCGTTGTTCAGGAGTGAGGTCCCTGGCTATTACTAAGTCTTCAAAATCCTTTTCGGTGAGAGATGGGATTTTGTATGCACTGGAAAGTAGTTGTTTAGAGTTGAGTACTGCTTTCTAGAGTGACCTTGATTGGACGGAATTTCTTCCTCTCTCCTTTGGGTCTTGGGCCTGACCTGAACACATTTTTTATGATCAGATTCCCACTTTTTCATATATATGTTGTAATATGTTGCTATCATGTTGTTTTCTCTCATTCGGGTCATTGCTGACGCTTTCTGGTACATTAAACATACATAAGTTGTGCTCTCGCCTCTTTTTTACTTCTTTTTCCTTCTCTCTGGCTTCAATCACCTCGAATATTTATTTCTCAGCTTTGATGTCTGCCGTTGCTGCCTCAACTTCATCCCCAATGCTACTTTCCACCTGTTTTACTTGTTCCTCCAACTTCTCAAATCTTTCGTTGTTGTTTTTCATTGTAGTCAGAGTTCCGCTTATCTGCTTTAGTGTGGGTAAGGACTGTTCATCTAGTCTACATATCCATCTGATTCCTGCTGTTGTGTCCGTTTTTCCCGCTGCATGTTGTTCGGGACATCATAGACCTCTTCTGGAATTTTGGCACATGGTAGACATACCCATCCTTCACAGGATTCACATTGCATTCCCTTACACTCTTCTGTGAATTTCTTCTCACAATAGAGAGATCTTCTTCCCGTTGTTTTTAAACTACTCGCCATTTTACGGCAGTGATATAATGCTCACAGATCCGTTTAATTTGTTCTCTATTGGCAGTGAGACAAAACTCAAAGTTCCAATATATCTTCAGTTATATTTATTGTTGTTGATATATAATTTATTTTATTTATCGGCAGTGAGTCAATACTCACAGATCCGAATCGGCGCTATTACTATATATCATCAGTAGACTGGATACATACATCGAATGAGTCTTTTCATCCACACAACTGCTAGAGTTTTGTCCGGATGAACACCGTCCTTGTATAAGCAGAAGTTTTTTTAATAATGTGGGAGCTCCCCGGGTCTTTTTCTGATTCTCTGAATATCGTACTCAAAACATGGATTAGGTCTAGAATTATTCTTTTTTATCCAGTCGTTTATTGTTTGGATTCTTCTATTTGACGTGATTGTGTCAATTCGAAAGCTGGCTGAATTGCTGTGTTGTCTGCCTTCATTCCAGTTTGTCAAGCTGATTGGGGGTATCTCTAGAAAGATTACCGAAGTCTGTGGTATGTTTGTATTGACAAACCTTTTGAAACTTCTATATGATGAAGTGATATTGTCTCGTGGCTGTCTATCTGTCTTGTATCGAAGATATATGAATGCTTCCAATTTGACGGTGATGTCACAGGTGCCAGTCCATATGTAAAGTTCTATCTTCTTCCATTTATTTTCCTTTTTGTTGACAATTCTTGAAAGAGCAAAGTGCAGGATTTCTCAAGTTGTTTTCCCTGGGAAAATCGTCCATATTATTTTGTTTCCATAACCATTCTTCTCCGCTTGTTCTTTTATATAGCTGCCTTTACTGTCCGACGCTAGTATTCTTATTGTCGTCCTCGTATTCGTCGCATTTCTCTGTGAGATTTCTTTGAAATTTCGTGACACTCATTTACAAATTTATGCATATTTAAACAACATTTTATCATACAATTTACATTAATAGCATTATAAGAGTGTGTATTTGGATATCAGATACAATTTTACATGTTACGCCTTGTAATAATTCACGATTATTAGAGATTATGTTGAAAATCTCCGCCGGATTGAAAACCGCCTGCATGCCGCCATTACAACCAAGCAACGTATATGTTTCTTTCTAGGTCTACATGTATAGCTCAGTTTATCAATCATCAATATACCATGGACTCACATATATATGTGTGCATTTGTTCAATATTGCTGAATGTAAACACAAAATGGACTAATTGGACGTATTTCAAAGTAAATATATTATTACCCCACGTCAGGTCAGATATTCAGTATTGGGAATACAGAAATAAGGCGTAGATGCCTTGTACAAAAGTACACCTCTGCGAAATTTCAACTCGAACACGAGAATAAATGTCATTTTCTTTTGTCGGTGAGATTGTAATTTCATTAACCTATTTCGATACCGGGAAAATATAAAAAAAAAACTGTTATTAAGTTTATTTTAGAGAGCAGACCGCCATGTGTATTAAATCTACGTGGTCTTTATTACGTTTACGTATGATCATATTAATAAATGCAAAAGCTATCGAAGTTCGGCATGATCTTATACAACACTTATAACTAAACGTCTCACAGTCAGTAATTTATTGTACTCTACGTTTCTGGAACATGATTCATTCAAATACGCTCGCAAATTTCACCTCATTTGCACCCGTTCACAGTTAATAAGTCAGTGATCTCTCACAAAAAGCACATAATTATTATAATATCGATTTAACAAAGTACGTTATGTAGAATTCTCTCCCTTGCTGACATCAACCTGTCGTAGTCGTTCACAGACAGGCGGATAAACACGCCCATTCGCTGGAGAATTTATTCGGGTTGCCACCACATCCTCCGTATATGAAACGACGACATGAATTCGACGTCGAATCGTAATACCACATAGGGAAGACTCCATCACAGTTCCCGACTTCCGGCCTCATGGTGCAGAAATCTTTAGCGACTTCCGGCCTCATGGTGCAGAAATCTTTAGCGACTTCCGGCCTCATGGTGCAGAAATCTTTAGCGACTTCCGGCCTCATGGTGCAGAAATCTTTAGCGACTTCCGGCCTCATGGTGCAGAAATCTTTAGCGACTTCCGGCCTCATGGTGCAGAAATCTTTAGCGACTTCCGGCCTCATGGTGCAGAAATCTTTAGCGACTTCCGGCCTCATGGTGCAGAAATCTTTAGCGACTTCCGGCCTCATGGTGCAGAAATCTTTAGCGACTTCCGGCCTCATGGTGCAGAAATCTTTAGCGACTTCCGGCCTCATGGTGCAGAAATCTTTAGCGACTTCCGGCCTCATGGTGCAGAAATCTTTAGCGACTTCCGGCCTCATGGTGCAGAAATCTTTAGCGACTTCCGGCCTCATGGTGCAGAAATCTTTAGCGACTTCCGGCCTCATGGTGCAGAAATCTTTAGCGACTTCCGGCCTCATGGTGCAGAAATCTTTAGCGACTTCCGGCCTCATGGTGCAGAAATCTTTAGCGACTTCCGGCCTCATGGTGCAGAAATCTTTAGCGACTTCCGGCCTCATGGTGCAGAAATCTTCACCTGAAATAAAATCACATTATCAGTGTGTTGACTTGAGTGGATAAAGGAAATCGTAACTGTACTCCAGTTTTTATCATGAACCTTGGAGATAAAAGTCGTTTAGGCTACGTTCGCACGGTGGGGAATCACGTGGTTTACAGTTGATTAGCACCACGCATTCAAAATGGCCGATGCAAACACGCCCAGAAACGAGGAAAAGGGTAATAAACTAGGATAATGATATATTACATACATAGTAAGGGTAATAAACTAGGATAATGATATATTACATACATAGTAAGGGTAATAAACTAGGATAATGATATATTACATACATATAAAGGGTAATAAACTAGGATAATTATATATTACATACATTGTATGTTGACAGCTCGAGCATGTGCTATACTACTTTTCAAACAAGTTGATACCTTATTTGTGTCCAAACTCACAGTTGTCCGTTCTAACGTTGTGTCCAAAATTGTCAGTCGAAGGATTCTCCTATATATGTATGGACTTGTGTATTTCACGAACCCCGCCTGGCAACTATGGTAAGAATGTTATATAAAACAAATAAGGTATCAACTTTCGTAGCAGTCAAAATGCTATGTGTTGTGCCAGTTCGTCATATATTATGTTTTGTGCGTTTGTACACCTTGAATGTAAGTAAGTAAGTAAGTAATGCTTTATTCCCAGCCAATTGGTAATTTGGTACATGAGAAAACATATAATACACTATGTACAAATGAGAACACTCCGGTCCAAATATTTGAAAATACACATGCAAACAGTAAATACTGAAAAACAATCATCACACCCAATATATAACAACAATTATGCATACATACACACATACAATTATATATATGGATGAAACTATCTGTACTTCCTTAAATAATTACAACATAAAAAAGGACTGTTAAATGTATAGCAGAACTTTCGCTTATAAGAATATGAGACTATTAAATGCATTTTAATAGAAATTTGAAAGCAAATTATTCAACATTTATAAAAATGCAATTAGGTTTCGTTCTATTAAGTTTTGTTGTATATATTAATATCTGCGTGAGTTATGTGGGAGAGAAAAAAAAACAAACAAACAAACAAACAAAACAAACAGTTGGAACCGTTATCGAATTTTGTTCAATCCAATTTTGATGAAAGTCGACAGTTTGCGGAGCTTTATCGTGTCGTCAGAGTTCAATAAATTGTAGAAAGTGTCTCTCGATGGGCTAGTCAATTGCCATTTGTCGAAGTATTTAGCTCTAAGCTCATTTAATTCTGGACAGACCATTACAAAATGAAATTCATCGCACATGGTGGCACCGCATAGTTTACATGAGCTATCTGGTGACTTCCCTTTTGATTTGGTCTTAGATCTAGACCATTTCATAGTTTCCACACCCAACCTGTGATTCGTTGTACGCATTCGCTGTATAGGAATAATAACATTGAAGGGAAGTTCAATATAATAACGATTAAGTGATGGGGATTCCTTCAACATACGATAGAATTCTCCACGTGAGGATTTCGATATGTCATTATTCCATTGACATACAAATTGGTTCAGTAGTTTACCATGTATAGCTTGAAGCATACCATTTGTAATTGGTGACTGTGTTTTCCAGCTAACCTCGCAATCTGCGCGGACAAAAATATCATTCATGGTATTTATATATCGTATATCTTTGCCTCCATCTTTAGTAGCTAATATTAGCTTGTAGAGAGTAAGTGGCAAGCATGTCTCTTTCTTCAGTAAACGACCCCAGTATGCGATCATTCTCTTTTCAATTTCGATACGCAAGGGCCATCTTCCCAGTTCACCATATACGATATAATTTGGTGTGCTCATCTTCATGTTTGTCAAAAGCTTGCAAAATTTTAGGTGAACGGCTTCAATAGCACGGGTATTTTCAAAGCCCCATATTTCGCACCCATACAATAAAATAGGTTGTATAAGGTAGTCAAATAGTTTTAGCGCCAAATCTACAGGAATTTGGAGATTTCTCACCTTGGACAGAAGTCCGTACATAGCTTTTGTCGATTTAATTTTTATCGACTTGATTGCTTGGCAAAATCGGCCATTATAAAATAACACAATGCCCAAATAAGGGAAGCGCTCAACTATTTCCAGTTTATCATTAGATAGTGTGAATGTTGGAGAGGATCTAACTTTTTTGTTACTGAAAATCATTATCTTGGTTTTTTGAGTGTTTACCTTGAGCTCCCATGAATCAGAGTAGTCTGAGAACGCATCGAGGATGCGTTGCATATCGTGCGGATTATCCGCAAACAAGACGGTGTCATCGGCATATAAGATGCACCATAATTTCAGATAAGTCTGCAGTTCGCTAAACATACGATCATTAAGATAGTTCAATCCGTCTATAGCACAACTTTCCAAAAAGTCTTCAAGATCATTTAGATAGATAGAAAATAATAGGGGTGACAGGTTTTCACCTTGTTTAACCCCTGTACAACAGACAAAATAGTCAGTCATACGAGCATTACTAAGAACGCATGATTTAGTAACACGATACATGCTTCGGATTATATTGAATATCTTTCCGTTGATTCCCGTTCTCAGAAGCTTGACCCACAAACCCTCTCGCCAAACTGTATCAAATGCTTTCTTGAAATCAACAAAAGTACAATATAATTTCCTCCCTCCACGTAAATAAATCTCAGTCAAGCTGTACAAAACGAAAATGTTGTCTATTGTTGAACGACCCTTTCTGAACCCCGCCTGGTTGTCATTAAGCAATTTATTCCTCTCAACATAAATTCCAAGGCGTCGATTCAAAACACCGGTGAATAGTTTGCCAATACAACTCAGCAAAGTGATGCCTCTGTAAGAATTTGGGTCGCTTCTACATCCTTTATTCTTGTAAAGAGGCATTATCATACCCGTTCCCCAAACATTTGGAAATAGACCTGAATCTAGTACTAAATTGAAAAATCGAGAATAGAAAGGTAGAAGAATATCTATTGTGGACTTAATATAACGGTTACATACCTGATCAACACCAGCAGCTTTATTAATTTTCAGAGATTTAGCACCATCTAGAATCTCGTGTACTGAAATCGGCGAATTTAGGTCAATGTCGTAACTGTTCAGGTCATACATACTTTCTATTAAGGCTGATAAATTAGAGTCACTGCTTTTATGTTCATTCAGTGTTTTAAAATGGCAGAATAACTTTTCAAGGTCAATTGGATCGCGTGTTGCTCGCACACTGTTGTTACCAGTAGTGAACTTTTTAAACGTTTTCCAGAAACAATCAGGTGACTTTTTCGGAATTTCCCTCAATTCTTGGTTGCACTTTTCTAACATCGTAGCTCGTTTTGTATCCATAGTTCGTTTATATGCCTTACTGGATGTTCTCAATTTATTTCTATAATATGAAGATTTGCATACATAATACTTCTTTCGGGCTCTATTGAATGCCTTGCGCTTACGACGACACTCTGAGTCAAACCACTTCTTGTTACATTTCAATGTTTTCATATGTCGCGGTTTATGGTTATTGCTGTAAGAGCCAAAAGTGTTAGCGGCCTCGTCTGTAAGTATTCTACCAAGATATTCTGAAAAGTTATCAACACCAATCTGAGTCGGAGATTTCTCAACCACTTCAAGTTTGGATTCCAGCTCCGATGAACGCGTTTCAACTCGGCTGATGTACTCACGCGCTTTTGTGTCATCCCAAGGCTTAATTTTTTGTTCATTACATACTTCGTCTTCGTGTAATTCATTTGGGGGAGTTACCGTCTTTAATGGTACTTTAAATTCCAAGCTGACACCGCAGTGTACATCTGAGTAAAGACAAGAAAATGCTAGTATTTCAAATTCATACACACGTACAAATGCAGCTTTAGAAGCTATTGCATAGTCAACTAAGCTGGCATCTCTACATGTGCGTTTTCCAATTCCCTTATCTTTGCCAACTCGACCATTTACAATATACATATTAGTAAAGCTACATGTATCGATTAATCTATATCCATATGTGTTGGGCTTTCCCGTATCCTCGCTTGATCGCATCGGTATGGAGATGTCGGATTCGAAATCGTCATCAAACATATACTCATCTAATACGGTACTTACCCCTCTGCCATGAGCGATTTTGTTATCGTCAATATGTTCTTTTAATAAAGCGGTTCGCGCGTTAAAATCGCCCATTAGGAGAATGGCTGGGCTAATTTCGCGCAATCGAATGATCTCTAATTGCAGATCGGAATGCCAATTATTATTAGCATATTTTGTATTTTCAGGGGGTATATACACTGCCCCTATAACCAGACATATGTCACTATTTTGCTTAGGCAGCGAAACTGTAGCCCACAAAACGTTAAGAAGCTCGCTGCTAATAGTGTTAGCACACAAACTGGAGGACTTTTTCGCAGCTATTAATATACCACCAGCGCGACTATGGCTTACAGTTGGCTTACATACATTTGATATAATTTCAAAGTTTGGAATATCAACTGTTTCCTCGGCAAAAAGTTTCGTTTCCGACAGGCATACTATGTCATACCCCTTTAAGAGTGACAGAAACTCGGGGTAATGCAGGCGCTTCCGTAAGCCTCCCACATTCATAGCTAGGATTTTCAACATCCCATCATGATCATCATCATTATCATCATCATTATCATCATCATTATCATCATCATCATCATCATCATCAGCATTACTTGTATCATCCCTATCGTCTTCATCATCATCACCATCATCATCACCACCGTTATCGTAGTCGTCATAAAACTCAACAGCAACATCATCGTCGTCGCAATCGCTAGCGTCAGATTCACCACCATCATCGTCATCATCAATATCGTCGTATATGTATCTATTTGTACCGCCAGTCGCGTAATCAGTATTATACATATAGTTGGGACACTCGAATAGTATACTTCTACTCGTGTGAATCAATTCTCCGAGCTTAACTGAGTCTTCAAACTTACCTACGCCTCTCTGTGTTGAGGCAGCTGGAATGAACTGAGAGTCAACAACATGTGTACGATCATCATAACAATATGACACGTCAATCGCAGCAGAATGTGGCGAGAAATCCCTCCCGATTTCACCGGCGAGGACCGTCTCAGCCCCGGAAAATAACTCATTCAGCGTACTTTCCCTATTATGATGGGTACATTTAAACGCAGAAGCATCCCTTCCGACATCGCCGGTACTAGGATACGGACCATTTACTAATAATATGTCGTTATATGAGGCTTTAAACTCACCCGTGCCCCTCTGTGTAGAGGCAGCTGAAATGAACTTAGAATCAACACCATGAGTACGATCATCAATACAATAGGGCACATCAATATTGGCATATTTTTGGGGCGAAATAGGATATGGCGAGAGATTATTTTCGGTTTCACTAGCAAGGCCCGTGCGTGGTACTCACCTCTCGAAACCACGCGATTCCCCACCGACATCAAATTTAAGCGATGGCATGGAAAAGCAAAACATATGTGATAAATTTTACGAATATAATTTGTATGTCGATTTCAACATGATACATGTAGTTTTGTATATAATAAGCCCACGTAGGGCTGGGCCGAATGCCCAGTCCGTAGAGAGCTCTGAGTGTACTGGGCGCGCACACTCGACGCTAGGAGAGCTGAATTGCAATACCGTTCCTTTGAAAATTTGTTTCTTAAAAATAGATAACATTTGATATGCCCTATTGAACTCTTGGTATCGTCTTTCCGAGTCACCTATTTAGCAATTGGATGATCGCGTTTGTCTTAACCAATCAGAATTAACGTTGCTCACAGACGGTTGTTAGGCAAGTGATGCTATTCAAACAAAGTTGAAAATCGCCACCTCGGATTATTATTTCCACGAATTACCAATTACAACACACGCGGTGGGCGAGAAAAACTGCTTACATTATGATATACAAGGTGAGTACATGTACATGATCAGTATCGGATGTAGGATGTAGCATTTTACGCCTTGTTTGACCGCGAATGTAACAAATTCACTAAATACAGGCGAATGTAGACTGACTCTTTACCGTTGACTCTAACTTAGTTCTAACTGCTCAGTAACTCGGGTTCAAAGTCATAATTTCACGATTCACTCTTGCGACAAATTTCGAAATTACAATTTGAACGAATCAAGCATCTACCTCATTTGTGATTATACGTGTGAGTACTATGTACACAGCGACAAAATTTATTTATGAACACAGTTTTGTCAAAGGTGTAATTACCTGCGACCTGTATCTGTAGATATTACAGTGCAGGAACCAATTCTGGTTGTAGACGCACTGGTCCAGGTGCTACCATGACCGAGTAACTTTATAACCCTGCGGTGACTCCAGTAGCTTTCTTTAACGTGCACACACCGAGGCGTGTACACGGGTCAGCCATTAATGTCCGCGCCCGATCGGACAGCGAACTGCTCCCACGACAACATACCTGGACAAGTGTTGTAATGGGGGAAGTCGGCATTTTGCATTCGGATCTTTATTCACTGATCTCGAATGAGACCTTTCATCCTGACAAACTTGGTATCTGACCGAGTTCTGATTTTTGTCAGAATACCCTGACCAGGTTGCGATCCCCGGTCCGTTAGCACGAGAAACCAGCACGCTACCTCTCGGCTACCGAATTCCCCAGAAATTATTTAGACAGAACGGAAGCTGATCGAATTCTCGCATTGTTGACTTGTCGAATGATAGAACACTGACACACGGCGATTGTAAAATGGCGTTCACGGTGATAATCCCGATGAGAAAGTATGGAATAATACAATAAGTCTACCGTACACTGACTACAGTACAGTACCTTTTATGTTTTATTAATATAACAGTTTGTTTTTAAATTTGTCAGAGTAAACTGGTATTAACCATTCTGCTATACCAAATGGCCTCATCTTCACCACTACCTGACTACTAGTATGTTTATACACTTCATCTTCAAGTTAATCATGATTGCGAGGACATACCGTAGCGGGAATTTTCTTGGATCCAGCTATTATTTTTTGAAACCTTCATCCTAATATTTGTAATATTATAACAGTCTCTCGCTCATATATGAACATTATTATTTTTCGCTCAGTTTTAAATTTACGCAGCTGCAGACACAGTTCTTAATCTATGTTGAAGATATATATGAGAACCGCCATGCACAACATACATGTAAATGTACTGCATGAACCAGTACATATAAAAAGGCCAAAAAAATATCCATGTTTCGACTGACCAAAATCCATGTTCAGGACCTCAAACCTGAAGACCTAAAAAAAAAATTCCCTCGACAGCGATTTTTTTTGCCGAACTTTACCGTTACACACTTTTGCCTCTTCCTGTTATAAAAACAAAACAAATTTAAACACAACTCCATCGTGAAAACACTATACATTAAACCTAAACAACTATCATGTAAGCCTTCCATCATGATCAGTGAACCATGAATGTTTTCGGTTTCCCCATGTAGGCCTATCCATGTGTAAGCTGAGATATAAAATGGATTAACTTACTGAATGCGAAATCGCTACATGATTTGTGGTTATGCTAAAGCCCTATGGCCGGATTCGTCATCTCAGGTTTAAACCTGGTCTACGTAAACCTCTAGGTTTAAACCGCCGTGAGTCAGCAAAATCCGAGGTTTAAACCCGAGACCGCAGGGCTAACTGACGCATTCGTCATCTCTGGTTTAAACCTGGTCCAGCCAGACCAGTGGTTTAGCAGTAGTGTTTCTGTATCGTCGAGATAAATAATCCCACGTTCCCAATGCGAACCGCCTCGTTGTATTGATTGCGAAAATCAATAATTACGTCAGCGAGCATATTTTGATTGGAAATGTATAAGCGAGAAGCATTCACACCTATACAGCGTGTGGGGATAAGTTTTTGTCAATTTCGTTAATTTATTTTGCGTTTTATAAGCTTAAACCGGCAACTAAACCATCTAATTCGATGGTCCAGCTAAACCAGCTTTACCGAGGCTATACTTGAGATGACGAATCCGTCTTTTCTTCGTCGCGGTTTAGAATTGTCAAACAATCAGTCAAAGGGTGGAGCTGTAAATAATCTCGAGTGAGGGCGTGTCTAAGTGACGACTGCTGACTGGACCAGGTGTTATCATGTCACAGTTGATTCATTCGCACGCGAGCTTTGCTCAGATATGGACATCTTCCTTCAATATGATTTTTCCAACTATCTTTTGTTTTTATTGGCTTGTGGCAATCACAATCTACGAATTCATTTGAAGGGTTCAACGTTTTAATTTTGACACCGAGACGATGCTACTGCATGACCAGATATGCTATACACATAGTTTGCAATCCTAAACTTATATTGCTATACATGTATGTGTCAAATTTGATAACTTATTTTGATGCAGATCATGCCACAAAGCTCTACTCTGGCTACGCCCATAACTGTCCATAATATTCCACAGTTCAAAATCTGGGAACTTTTTGATTTTCTGCATGACGGGAAATTTATGACATTGAAAAAAAGCAACGCATGTAATATATTTCTTTATTAAAAGCTGTCCTTCTTCGTGCTTGCCCACTTCCAACAGTTCAGATGCCGCTTCTGGTGTGCAATCATAAGCAAATTGCCTTTACTTGACTGACTTTTGGTCCAGGGTTGATTCGATTTTGGAGCCTTTATTCTGCGTCAGAGGGCAGGCCCATTTGTGCGACAGGGGCCTGTGACACCTTTGCGCACATTATGATCATTTGAACATTTTAATTTAAAAAAAAAAATTATTCATATTTAAAACAAACAAATATTAATTTAAATTCAAAATTTTATTTCTTGTTAGATTCAACTCCTTACTCAATTTAACAACACAATTTGTTCATTTTTTTTAAATAAAATTTTACTTATTTTTAAATCAAATTTTTTTAAACCTAACGCCGTTATACCATCCGAGTCACCACACCTAATTTGGTTGAAATCGGTCCAGGGGTATGGGAGAACAGTTGCGAACAGACAAACGGACATAGAGATAGACAGGTGCTATACCCTTTAATATATACATATATACATGTAAATACACCAAATTTTGTTTTTGCGGGTAAAGCATCTTGCAAAAATATAAATCACAAACAAAGTGATGAACAGCGCGTGAAACTCGTGTTGAGAGATATGGCCTTTGTCAGATTGATTTAAACCCAGAATATTATCAGATCAATGGCCCATGAGCGATACTTGGATGAATAAATCCATTGAGCGTGCACGCGTTCGTGATAATTTATGACGTGTCAATAACTATTGTATCGGCCTGTCTTTTGGTCCGATTGGTAAGAGTGTAGTTTGACTGCATGCTCATATCACCGAATCGAGTTGTCAGTTAACTGGCAACTGAACGTCAAAAACGCCTACTTAGACCAGGTTTGGCTGGACCGCCAATATAGGTTTAAACCAGGTTTAAACTCGGAGGTTTAAACCGGAGATGACGAATCCGGCCAATTGGTCTGTCTTTCAATTCTTGTAGTGTTTAGTCAGCTAACGATCAGTTACCATGGAAACGTACATGTTAAAACTCAACCATTTTAATTTACTTGTACCGCTGCAAACTTAGCATGAAAGATAAATGTCTTATTAGCATCATAGTAGCAACTGTTTAAGTAATGGTTCCCATCACAGAACACATGGCCAACATTGATAATCCTCAAGCATAATATTAGGGGAAAAATAATAATACCTGTGGGATTGTGGGATAGACATATGTCCAGTTAAACTTTATGCCCATAATTTAACTGAGATGGGAAAGGTTATAAATATACCTTCGAAAATTTCAAATTTAATTAACTATTACAGTGACATTTTGACAAGTGGGCAAGTGCAAATTTTGGCACCTGCGAATAACATATTGCGAGTAACTATCGGTTTGTGAGCAATCGCTCCCTTTTCCTGGGAAAGACTAGGCCATGGATTCTCTTTTATACTAGTATGCGAGGCGCCATATTGGCGACTCGCATATATAAGAGAATGCATTGGAACAGGGATTTTGCAAAATTTCAGGAAGCTCCAGTTAGGAAAGGGTTAATAAATAGCATCAGCTTAAAAGATAATCAATATATGTAGGAAAATTAATACACAGGGGTACTGTAACGTGACATAGGGATTGTCGTGGGATAGGTGCTGTGTTTCTCAGATTATTTTAAAGTGGCACTAATAATTAGCAATAAAGAGCGTTTATCATCAGCTTAGAATATATGTAGGGGGAACTTTCCCAGGTGTCTCATGGAATAGGTGCGGTTTACCCCAGGTATATCAAAGAGACACTAATAATTAGCTTGGATGACTTGTAGGCACAATAATTATCTAACCCTCATTAAAGCAAACTCCTGGGGTGCTATTCACCAAGCGAGACTATTTTATAAACCAGGTAGTTTATTCGGTAGTGGCTGAACGCAAAGGTATCTTTGCTTTAGCGCCAACACCACACGCTGTCGATGATGTGATTGGTCCAATCTATCAGATTTGTCACCTGTCAATTGACGCCATCTCACGACTAATTCGTGAACACTCACCGGCCACAATCGGCATGTATAACGGTATCATTTTTTGGGTATAATTTTGTGGAGACTTATGCTTGCGTTTATATATCAACAGAATGAGTGTCAATGATATTAATGAGGGTTTTTAATAAGCACAGTGTGGAAATGAAGAGCCAAGAAGATAACGTCTCAGAAGAATTTTGTTTGTGTTTTGGTTCTGTTTGGATATTTCCCTTCTATTTCCAAAGTCATTTCTTTCCATGCATCATGTTTCCGGCGCTGATGAATGGTGCCGGTTTCTTTGTTCTTTAATATTTTGATTCTTCTCTCCACAAATCCCAAAAAAGTTTTACGCTCGTTGGCAGTGGTGGGGTGGGGGGGGTTGGAAAAATTGCACATATAGGGCCCAAAAAGGTTTTTTCCGACCCCGAGGAACCCACCACCCCATTTGTGCAAATTTGTTCCTCCAAATGTTGGGGACCCACCTCCTTTCTCATGTTTTTATCAAAATTTCAAGAGTTTTTTAGCCGTTCTTCAATAACTGTGTTAACTGCCTTTCAATCCCATTCCACTATCCTTTTCTGGTGCAAACTGTGTAAAATTAAGACTCAAGCAATAACATGCTTAATCGGTAATGCACAGGTCAGAAAAAAACGAAAAATAAACTGTATTTCCAGGTGTTTCCTGGTGTTTCCAGTATCTAACAACAATAATAAAACATTGTGTATGTACACTGCAAATGTCACAAATTGCCCTAGACTGTATTATAGCCTTAATATATCGAGCGTGTTTTGTCTGACAGAGAACACCGGCCAGTGTAAATAGTGGTAAACAGGTCAGGGGTTCTACAATTACTTGTGCATGACCAAAGAACTCTTTAGTCTTATCCACCGGGGTGAGGTGAGGAGGGGAATTGTTTTGGTTAGGTATACACATAGATATATGGTTATTATACCCCCCCCCCCCCGATATTAGTCGGCGGGCATATAGTTGACGTTTCGAGCCGTGCGTCCGTCCGTACAAACATTTTGCATTATAACTCAAGAGTCGGTTGTCATATGTTGATGCTCTATGGCATGGTGACGGACCAGAAATGGGGAACGAATATGCATAATTATTATAACGGGTTGTGAGCACCAATGCCTACCAGAGTTATCCATGGGCCCTGTTTATGAAATTCACTCCGTACAAAGTTTTTGCAATACATGTATAAGTTGAAGTGTCGGTGATATTACAGGTTTCGCCTGCCGATGCATACCAGAGCTACCACCTGGTTCCATCCGTAAACACATTTTGCATTATTATAACTCAACCATGTGTATGTATATTTGTGCACTAGAGTCTGCAGTATAGTCTCAGTCAGATTTTATTCTTGATTTTATTTTGAACTTTGAAGACATTGAAGAATGTCATTTCTCAAAGCATCTGAATGCATCACATTATTTCAGTTCATCTATTTGTAAGCGATAACAGTATACAATTAGTATTTTAGTTTAGTCTTGTTGAACAGTATTTAAGCTTCAAGATAAAGTTCGGAAATTCAATGAGAATAGCGTCACCTTCAGTTGGGATTGTCTGAACAGTAAACAGTAACGGTTATTCACCATAACCAATTCAGTTTTATTTGGATAAGTGTTGCAAATTAACATTACTTGCAATCATTCAAGATGAGAAATAACCAGAAGGAATGAATTTGATTGCATGCCAGAACAAGACAGTATTTCAGACATTAGAAATTTATGAGATACCCTTTTCAATTTCATGTTATGCAACAATCAGGTTAATGATATCTAGTCATCATTGAGTATTCACCATGTAGTATTTGTGATTCAGTTTTATTTTATTTTATTACTTTATTCGGTTAATACAACTGGGTAATATATTAATTTTGTTTCTAAATATTTCTTCCGTTGATCAAATGTTTCCTGAACGCTATTACGGTGGTCCACTGTGAAGTGGGACGGGATCTTGTGAAATAGTCACTCTAGCTGCCTATAACCATATACCGACAAACATGGTACTAACATGCTTACACACAACATTACATGGCCAGTACTTGAAAAAAACACATATTTTGGAAAAACAACTACAAACACGATTGTTTCGGCCTCTGGACCACCCACCCACCCCGGCCCTATATACAGAATCTTTTTCTGCAGACCCCCGCCCTGTCGTCGGTGGTAGATTTTGCCCCACGTCCATTTCTTCGGTTGCTCATTGTTGAAATTAACAAAACGTGTACTGCTACACGCAGCATGTTTATGTGATCGGTGGTCAATCTATTGTGACGCCAATCACCCTGTTTGGATAATCCTATACCGCGCGGTGATGTCTTCCCAACGATATGTCCACCGATAGCTTCGCATTGAGCGTCGCCTCGTAAAACTACCTGGACTATATTATAAACCAAGCCGGTGAATAGCACCCCTGGTATCCCAGCTAGTAGTTACTACTGTTTATTTTTAATGTTGACAACAATGCTATTAAATTAGATGTCAGCAAAAATTTACATGGTTGTGTGTATATATTTCATACCAACGTTTCATATTGATATAGTGGCACATGCGTCCATATGCTTGATATATACGCTATGGCAAGAGTCTGCTAATTTGGTCATTCCTTTTCTTAACAATGTGTTCCAGACTCGTGAAGTTTTAATATATTGGGAGGTGTGTCCATACGGTTGTGACGTTGATGAACACGTCCTGGCATATGGACTGAACGATCCTTTATTGGTGCAGTAGTGCAGTGGAAAATGATTGACGTATTAAAGGGGTACTGTACACAGAGATAGGCGATTTTTTTATTTACTCCAATTGACATAAATTTCAAGTTAGATTGTGTTCGTGTTATATGAGTTTCGTATCAACCTAATTTAGCGAAGAAAATATTGATCTTGGAATTAAAAATATTACGATTTCAAAATACGCGCCATGTTTTTGATCTTCACCGGAGAAGACGCAGGTCGCAGGAAGGACCGGAAGTTCATTGTTCACAGCTTCAATTGATGCCTTCAATCTCTTCCATCGAACAGTCTCACTCGCTATCAAAATACGCTTTATGACTCTTTTTTCCGAATCGGTTATAGCGGGCCTTCCTTTTGCAATGTAACATGTTTTTTTTCGCAACTCAATAATGTTCGCGAACGGCCGTCGATAAAAGACACGCAACAGATGAGATTTCAAGAACGGTAACTCGTAATGGCGTAATTCTCCATTTTATGACTCAGCCATAAATTAATTTATATTGAATAATTCAATTTGACTTTTATGATAGCCTGTTAACCGGAACGTTTTCAGCAGACATCGTCGACTCAAATTAGTTAGTTTAAAATATAATATTGATACTAGATCGCTATTGGTACCGGGAATTTATTGAAATTGGGGTACAGTACCCCTTTAACTCAGTATAACTAAAATAAAACTACAGCCTTAGCATCGTGTTATACCAGCAATTGGTTGCAGTGTTCTCAGATGTACTTGGTATTATTGTGATTTGATATTGATGGTTTGTGGTGTCAGTTATATTTAACCCTTCACCCAACAGAAGGGCCCTGTGCCAATGCATTCTCTTATATATGCGAGTCGACCATAGGTCGCCTCGCATATATAAGAGAATGCATTGGCTTAACACATTAAAAATTATAAAATTGTTAAAGAATGTAAGAAAAAAATGGTAAAAAGTGTTAAAAAAAGATTTTTTTTAGGCCAATGCATTCTCTTATATATGCGAGGCGACCTATGGTTGACTCGCATATATAAGAGAATGCATTGGCACAGGTCATAACTGTAACTATCACAATGTGGTCAAGGAGCCGGTTCCAATGATATCCATATGTGTATGGTTCTATTGAGACAGACCGAAGATATTTTAGGCTGTTGAAGCTTTATTTGGCCGGTTTTGGCCGGTTTGTTGGGTAAAGGGTTAACCAGGTAACTACAAGCAATTGCATTAAAATCCGAAGAAAAAAATCAGTTTCTAACTGGCATTCCATTGCACATGTAGGAATACACACATTGCACAGATGTTAAGATGCGGCGTAGACTTCCGGAAGGTTTATGATATTCATGCGATTGTGGAAGTGTATTTGACAGGTCAAGCTATCATTGCCCCATTGCACTTGTCAGATAAACTGACGACATGATCACACACCTGCCGTTTTGTATAACATATTTCATACCAAGCGAGTGATATTGATATGGTGGCAAGTGCTTTCATATGCTTGCGACATACAATATGGAAATAGACTGTCCACCCATTAGTGGTAGGAAGTTAAATGGTGGCTATTACTTAATTTCACAATGCGTTCCATAGTTGGTATGTCGATATTCCAGAAGGGACGCCCATATGGTTGCGACATTGATCAAATCCTAGAATATAGACTGAAAGTCCTTTATCGATGTACCAACGCAGTGTGAAAATGAGTGATGTGAGAGCGCATTAAAATATATAATACGGCCTTAGAATTGTGACATAACCAGTAATTGTGTACAGTGTTCTCAACGCTACCTGCTATTAGTGCTTGGTGTCTATTAACCCTTTACCCAACAGAACGGTCCTGTGCCAATGCATTCTCTTATATATGCGAGTCGACCATAGGTCGCCTCGCATATATAAGAGAATGCATTGGCTTAACACATTAAAAATTATAAAATTGTTAAAGAATGTAAGAAAAAATGGTAAAAAGTGTTAAAAAAAAGATTTTTTTTTAGGCCAATGCATTGGTCGACTCGCATATATAAGAGAATGCATTGGCACAGGGTATAACTGTAACTATCACAATGTGGTCAAGGAGCCGGTTCCAATGATATCCATATGTGTATGGTTCTATTGAGACAGACCGAAGATATTTTAGGCTGTTGAAGCTTTATTTGGTCGGTTTTGGCCGCTTTGTTGGGTAAAGGGTTAACCAGTAACTACAAGCAATTGTAGGAAAAATACAAACAGTCACTAAAATGCTTAAAATTTCCAGGTTGTGTGATTAAATCTATGAGTTTAAATCGTTATATATATTTGGCACTTTCGTTGAAGAAACTGTGTTAAGCAACATCCATAATGCAGGGATATAGATACACTTGTGGGGAAGGGTCAGTTAGAATATGCCGTTCCAGCGTGTGATTAACTAACCCTTTACCCAACAGAACGCCCAGAAACGCCCTAACAGCCTAAATTATCTTCGGTCTGTCTCAATAAAACCATGGAAATATGGGTATCATTGGAACCGGCTCATTGAGCACATTGTGATAGTTACAGTTATGCCCTGTGCCAATGCATTCTCTTATATATGCGAGTCGACCATAGGTCGCCTCGCATATATAAGAGAATGCATTGGCATAAAACAAACTTTTTTTTAACACTTTTTACCATTTTTTCTTTAATATGTGTTAAGCCAATGCATTCTCTTATATATGCGAGGCGACCTATGGTCGACTCGCATATATAAGAGAATGCATTGGCACAGGACCGTTCTGTTGGGTAAAGGGTTAACAGCCCCGCATATGTATGTTATTGGCCCCTGGTATATGACATACTTGCATACGTCGCGTAAGGATAACAATTTGTATTTGACTGATCGTGCGATCATTACGCCATTGCACTCGTCCGATATACGGCAACAGTAACTCGCGCATGCGATTTTGTGTATATATTCCGTACCAATCGTGCGATATTGATGTCGTGTCAAGTGCGTCCATATTCGTGCCACATACAGTATATGGCAATAGTTTGACAATCCGTTAGTGGTATACTATGTTCAATCGTGGCTAATTCTTAATTTCACATTGCGTTCTAGAGTTGGGATAAATCGATATTCCGGAAAGGGCGCTCACATGGTTGCGACATCGATCAATGGATCCTGACATATGGACTGAACATTGGTTTATTGACGTAGTAGCGCAGTGCACAAAGTGTACAAAAAATAAAGCCTTAAAATGTTTACATAACCAGTAATTGGCTACAGTATTCTCGACTACGTGTATGCTTGAATGTTGGTGCTGATGGTGTTTGGTGTCCGTATTATTTTGAAGCAGATATGACAATTATCGCAAGAAAAATACAAATGAAGTCACTAAAATGCAGGTTTTATTGTTAAATCTATGCGTTTTTTTTACTTGAAATTGAGCACTTTCATTCAAGAAAACAGTGTTAGGCAACATCTATCTTGAAGGGTTATAGAGAAATTGGTGGGGAAGAGTCAGTTAGAATATATCGATCGTGCGTGTGGTAAACAGACCCAATTGCATGTTTGTTACTGGCCGATAGTGTCACTGTGTACATTCGATAACCGGAAGTGGAATCGGAAAAAGTGGAATCGACGATATATTTTACAATGTACAAGTTTTGAATGTTATATAGACGATTTTTAGCCTAAGACTGCGGATATGACAACTTTATAAAACATACCGGAAACACTCCGGTAGTGTGATCAAATAGAAATGGAGAATAATCTTGCTCAAAACATTTATTTTTATCAATATTAATCCAAATTGACGACTCACATCGTCATTCTGATATATTGTTTAAATGCAATGACTGTCGAAGGCGAAATCGTTTGCGATATTTTATCGCCGATAGTTACGTCCCGAATCGAGATGTATATATTTACAACTGAGCGTTGTTCAAATAGTGTTCTATATGGAGTGGTACACGTATAGTCGATTTCTTTGAGATTTTCGGAGTTGTCAGTAGAATACTGCAATCGCCTAGTTGAAATGGCGCCTGAGTACTAACTTAACAGTTCCACGCATCGAAACAAGTCCACAAGGCGTCTTTAACCAGGGGTGAATTTATATTATTATTTTATTATTACATAATAATAATGGTACGGGGTATAGCTATTTTACAATTACTATAACAAAAATACCTAAACGTTTGCTAATTGACAACATATGCATAATGAACAATATTCATAAGAATTACGAACTTATATATGGGCGGCCATTTGATTTAAAAATACGTAAAATTTAAATCATTAAGCGTTAAATAATAATCAATAAGTGTTAACTAATAATCATTAAGTGCTAACTAATAATCAATAAGTCAATCCAACTTAAATATTGCTTAACTCCTGATATAAATGTTTTATATAGTTTCGTCGGTATAAAATAATAAATATGAATTGAACACCCAAACGCTTCTATCAATTAATATTGATTTATTTCGAATATTTTCTTTTATTACCTGATAACTCGCCCCAGGTTATAGCGGAATTTACAAAACTTTTGGAAGTTCCGCTATAAACTGGGGACTCATTGTAGGTCCTCTATATAAAATGCGATGATCAAGTAGGAAACATATTCGTTACTATCCTAAGAACAGACAGTTCAGGCGATATGAGATAGCGACAGAGATTATTAGAGTCCTCTCATTGCTACGCTCAGAACTTCAAACGACCTACATTGATTGTTTGTATTGTTTTCTTTCATAGCTAACGTTTATTAATGACAAAATTACAGAATAAAATGTATGGTTACTGTTAATAGTAACCACTTTTCGGTCGTTAGATAAACGATCACACATAACAGGACATATTCGAAATATAATCAATATTAATCGATAGAAGCGTTTCCCGACAGGGGTCTTCGATTTATGTCTATTATTTTATACCCAGGAATCGATATAAAACTCATGAAAATTATTAAATGTCGAATTACAGCCAAAAAGTCAATACCAACTTAGTAATCTCATTTTAATTGTTTTAAATTAATAGACGTCAAATGGAAATTAATAAAGGTCGATTTACAGCCAAAGGGTCAATTCCAACTTAACAAATCGCATTTTAAAATCAATAAACATATTTTCCAAAAACCACTAGACGTGCACGTATGTGTCAACATGCACCGCTATCAATATTAAATATGATTTATCTCTTTGTAAACATGTGCTTTATAGTTACAGGGGTATAAAACATTATATATGAATCGAAGACTACTGTCCGGAAATGCTTCTATCGATTAATATTGATTATATTTCGAATATTTTCTGGTCTAAAAGGTGTGGTTGTTTAGCTGAAGAACAATAGTGGTTACTGTTAACAGATAACATAAATTTGATTATGTAATATTGTCACAAATACACGTAAATTAGACTCCTTATCGCTTATACCTATGGGAAAAACGATACAAACAATCAATCTGGGATATTTGATGTTCGGATCGTAGCTATGGGAACAGACTAATGATCTATATCGCTGTATGGTATCGCCGGAATGGTCTGTTCTAAAAATAGAACAATAAAGTGTCCCAATTAATCTTCTCATTTCATAATAAAATATTCGAAATAAACCAGTACTAATTGATAGACGCGTTTCCGGATAGGGGTCTTCAATTCATATTTATTATTTAACCCTTTACCCAACAGAAGGGCCCAGTGCCAATGCATTCTCTTATATATGCGAGTCGACCATAGGTCGCCTCGCATATATAAGAGAATGCATTGGCTTAACACATTAAAAATTATAAAATTGTTAAAGAATGTAAGAAAAAATGGTAAAAAGTGTTAAAAAAAGATTTTTTTTAGGCCAATGCATTGTATGGTCGACTCGCATATATAAGAGAATGCATTGGCACAGGGGTAACTGTAACTATCACAATGTGGCCAAGGAGCCGGTTCCAATGATATCCATATGTGTATGGTTTTATTGAGACAGACCAAAGATATTTTAGGCTGTTGAAGCTTTATTTGGCCGGTTTTGGCCGGTTTGTTGGGTAAAGGGTTAAAGAGATAATCCATCTTTAATTAATGGGGAAGAACACTATCCTGAAAAACATATTTGAATAG
The DNA here is from genome assembly GCA_032622095.1 of Siphonodentalium dalli. NCBI lineage: Eukaryota > Metazoa > Mollusca > Scaphopoda > Gadilida > Siphonodentaliidae > Siphonodentalium > Siphonodentalium dalli. The sequence goes on from CP136063.1 coordinate 297,491,748, forward strand.
AGAAATATTATTTTATACCGTTTGAAAATTAATAGACGTAGCTAGATGGTGCTTAATTTAACGTAGTGTTGTATAACTATATCGTAGAATTATGAACAAACTCTCACAGCGTCGAGGTTTCACGTGGAAATACAAACTCTTGATAACGCTACGTTACCCAAACCTCAAGTACAGTTATTCAAGCGGTTTGGCGGATCATTGATATTTAAAAAAAAGAATGTACAGGGGCAGTGCAAGCTCCAAAAAAGTGGGGGGTCACAATTTGTTGGGCAGGCATACATACACGGTGGCTCATTTGTCAATGTTTTGTGTTTATACTTGTTTTACGTGTCTATTTCTCGCGTAAGGAGTTTAGGGCCCAATACGGGGATAAGCTCTATATAAGAATTATTATTTTTATACTGACACTGTATCTAAATTCTGCTTATCGCGAAACCTAGACTTCGAAGTGACTTCATGGGACATAACATACATTTTATAAAAGTCTGTAAAACAACTATCATCAACAATTACAAGCAAAAAATCCATTATTAATTTTCTCAAATATCGATATTTCGCATATCATAACCGTTGTTATGTAAACATTACTGTTACAGTGGATTTAGTATAGTCCAATAAGATACCAAAACCATTGTTATGTAAACATTACTGTTACAGTGGAATTAGTATTAGTCCAACGAGATACCAAAACCGTTGTTATGTAAACATTACTGTTACAGTGGAATTAGTATTAGTCCAATAAGATACCAAAACCAGTGTTATGTAAACATTACTGTTACAGTGGAATTAGTATTAGTCCAATAAGATACCAAAACCAGTGTTATGTAAACATTACTGTTAAAGTGGGATTAGTATTAGTCCAATAAGATACCAAAACCAGTGTTATGTAAACATTACTGTTACAGTGGAATTAGTATTAGTCCAATAAGATACCAAAACCGTTGTCATGTAAACATTACTGTTACAGTGGAATTAGTATTAGTCCAATAAGATACCAAAACCATTGTTATATAAACATTACTGTTACAGTGGAATTAGTATTAGTCCAATAAGATACCAAAACCGTTGTTATGTAAACATTGCTCTTACAGTGGAATTAGTATTAGTCCAATAAGATACCAAAACCAGTGTTATGTAAACATTACTGTTACAGTGGAATTAGTATTAGTCCAATAAGATACCAAAACCATTGTTATATAAACATTACTCTTACAGTGGAATTAGTATTAGTCCAATAAGATACCAAAACTAGTGTTATGTAAACATTACTGTTACAGTGGAATTAGTATTAGTCCAATAAGATACCAAAACCGTTGTCAAGTAAACATTACTGTTACAGTGGAATTAGTATTAGTTCAATAAGATACCAAAACCATTGTTATATAAACATTACTGTTACAGTGGAATTAGTATTAGTCCAATAAGATACCAAAACCATTCTTATGTAAACATTACTGTTACAGTGGAATTAGTATTAGTCCAATAATATATCAAAACTATTGGTATATAAACATTGCTGTTACAGTGGAATTAGTATTAGTCCAATAAGATACCAAAACCGTTGTTATGTAAACATTACTGTTACAGTGGAATTAGTATTTGTCCAATAAGATACCACAACCATTGTTATATAAACATTACTGTTACAGTGGAATTAGTATTAGTCCAATAAGATACCAAAACCATTGTTATGTAAACATTACTGTTACAGTGGAATTAGTATTAGTCCAATAAGATACCAAAACCATTGTTATGTAAACATTACTGTTACAGTGGAATTAGTATTAGTCCAATAAGATACCAAAACCATTGTTATATAAACATTACTGTTACAGTGGAATTAGTATTAGTCCAATAAGATACCAAAACCAGTGTTATGTAAACATTACTGTTACAGTGGAATTAGTATTAGTCCAATAAGATACCAAAACCATTGTTATATAAACATTACTGTTACAGTGGAATTAGTATTAGTCCAATAAGATACCAAAACCATTGTTATATAAACATTACTGTTACAGTGGAATTAGTATAGTCCAATAAGATACCAAAACCGTTGTTATGTAAACATTGCTGTTACAGTGGAATTAGTATTAGTCCAATAAGATACCAAAACCGTTGTTATGGAAACATTACTGTTACACTGGAATTTTAATCAACTTGACGGTGAACATTGAAAAAGGTCAAAGCATTGAAAAAATATTCTGAAAAACATATTCAGAGAAAACAGTTTAAATTATTACATGACTAGCGATGTTTGTTGACAAATCACTGTGACAATTTTGTTTACATAGCAATGGTTTCAACACGCGAATCTTTTTACCATGTGCCAATGCATTCTTATATATATGCGAGTCGACCATAGGTCGCCTCGCATATATAAGAGAATGCATTGGCCTAACAATTTTTTACAATTTTAATAATTTTTTCTTGTATTCTTTAACAATTTTATAATTTCACCCATACAGAACCCCAGACAATCATGAGCAGACGACACTCTTCTATATGCTTCTATATATGTATGGGGCTCCCTGCAGGGTAATGGATGTAAGGACAAGTTTATCTAATTCTGCATATTCTTCTTAGTGGTTATGTTTTTATAAACGTTTAAAGGTAGATTATCTCTTTGTAAACATGTTTTATATAGTTACCGGGGTATAAAGGTGGATTATCTATTTGTAAACATGTTTTATAGAGTTACCGGTGTATAAAATATTATATTTGAATCGAAGACTCCTGTACGGAAATGCTTCTATCTATTAATATTAATTTTATTTCGAATATTTCTGTCTAAAAAGGTGTGTTTGTTCCGCTAACGAACAATAGTGGTTACTGTTAACAGAGACCATAAATTTTATTGTACAATTTTGTCCCAAATAAACGTTAATTATACTCATTATCGCTTATATATGTGGAACAAAACAATACAAACAATCAATCTGGGACATTTGACTTTCGGTGCGTAGCCATAGGAACAGCCCAGTGCTCTATATCGCAATATGGTATCATCCGAATGGTCTGTTCTAAAAATACACACATAAACGGTCACGATTTAATATTCGAAATAAAATCAATATTAATTGATAGAAGCCTTTCCGGACAGGGGTCTTCAGTTCATATCTATTGTTTTATACCCGCGCAACTATTTAAAATTTGTTATTTAAAGAGATAATCCATCTCTAAATTAATTTGCAAATCTACCCTGTACGAGTAAATTGGGACCCATTAACTTACCTTTTAATATACACATGGCACATCGTATAAATATACACAGGGCACATCGTATAAATATACACAGGGCACATCGTATAAATATACACAGGGCACATTGTATAAATATACACAGGGAACACTGTATACATATACACAGGGCACATTGTATAAATATACACAGGGCACATCGTATAAATATATACATGGCACATCGTATAAATATACACAGGGCACATTGTATAAATATACACAGGGCACATTGTATAAATATACACATGGCACATCGTATAAATATACAAAGGGCACATTGTATAAATATACACATGACACACTGTATAAATATACACATGGCACATCGTATAAATATACACAGGGCACATTGTATAAATATACACATGACACATTGTATAAATATACACAGGACACATTGTATAACTATACGCAGGGCACATTGTATAAATATACACAATGCACATTGTATAAATATACACAGGGTACATTGTATAAATATACACAGGGCACATTGTATAAATATACACATGACACATTGTATAAATATACACAGGGCACATTGTATAAATATACACATGACACACTGCATACATATACACATGACACATTGTATATTTATACACATGACACCTTGTATAAATATACACATGACACCTTGTATAAATATACACATGGCACACTGCATACATATACACATGACACACTGCATACATATACACAGGGCGCACTGCATACATATACACATGACACATTGTATAAATATACACAGGGCACACTGCATACATATTCACATGACACACTGCATACATATACACATGACACATTGTATAAATATACACAGGACACATTGTATAACTATACGCAGGGCACATTGTATAAATATACACAATGCATATTGTATAAATATACACAGGGTACATTGTATAAATATACACAGGGCACATTGTATAAATATACACATGACACATTGTATAAATATACACAGGGCACATTTATAAATATACACATGACACACTGCATACATATACACATGACACATTGTATATTTATACACATGACACCTTGTATAAATATACACATGACACCTTGTATAAATATACACATGGCAAACTGCATACATATACACATGACACACTGCATACATATACACAGGGCACACTGCATACATATACACATGACACATTGTATAAATATACACAGGGCACACTGCATACATATACACATGACACATTGTATTAATATTTGATATACTAACGATAGCAATATCCTCTTCCTGATCCTATTGGGAGGACACATCCAATCCTACAGAATCGCTGCAAAAAAAGAAAAGGTTAGTAATCACGCCTATCTGCAAACCCCATTTATATAAATAGCTAATATGTCTCAGCTAACTGTGACAAACTCAATTTATACAAAAAGCTAATATGTCACAGCTAAATATGACAAACTTCGATTATACAAAATATCTAATATGTTACAGCTAAATGTGTCAAACATCATTTATACAAATATCTAATATGTTACAGCTAAATGTGTCAAACCCCATTTACACAAATAGCTGATATTATAGCTGAATGTGAAAAGCCCCATTTATACAAATATATAATACTAGCAGGTGGAGTCTGGTGGACCCGACTTCGTCCGGGCTGTTTCCCCTCTGCTTTGCACGATTTGACCTTGAATTGTCCAGTTTGAAGGTCACGTCGCACGGGCAAATTAATAGGCCCATGCCAGTTCCCGGCCGAAAGTACCCCCACATACCAAGTTTCATCGAAATCGGTCCGGCCGTTTTCGAGTCCATCGCGCACACACACACACAAACAGACAGACAGATGTCCCAAAATATATAATAGACTAGCTGGTGGACCCGACTTCGTCCGGGCTGTTTCCCCTCTGCTTTTCGGTGCGATTTGACCTTGAATGGTCCATTTTGAAGGTCAGGTGGGTCACGATTTGACCCGTCCAAAACACTGCCCGGACAAAAGTACCCGACAAAAGTACCCGTCGAAATCCATCCGGTTTTACCCGATTTGACATCGAATTGATCATTTTGAAGGTCAAGGTCATGTCCGAGTCACGATTTGACCCGTCCAAAACACTCGGTGGACAAACGTAACCCCACGTATCAAATTTCGTCGAAATCCCATCAAAATTCGCGATTTGACCTTGAATTGACCCGATATCAAGGTCAAGGTCACGTCGCACGGGCAAACGAATAGGCCTACGACACTCCCCATACGAAATTATCCCCAGACACTAATTTTCATCGAAATCCCGCGATACTCGGGCGTTTGACCTTGAAATGACCCGATTTCAAGGTCAAGGTCACGTCGCACGGGCAAATTAATAGGCCCATGCCACTCCCCGGCCCAAAGTACCTCCACATACCAAGTTTCATCGAAATCGGCTCGGCCGTTTTCGAGTCCATCGCGAACACACAGACTTCGTCCGGGCTGTTTCCCCTCTGCTTTTCGGCGAATTGCGCGATTTGATCTTGAATTGTCCATTTTGAAGGACAAAGTCAGGTGGGGTCACGATTTGACCCGTCCAAAACACTGCCCGGACAAAAGTACCCAACAAAAGTACCCGTCGAAATCCATCCGGTTTTACCCGACTTGACATTGAATTGATCATTTTGAAGGTCAAGGTCAGGTCGGGGTCACGATTTGACCCGTCCAAAACACTCAGTGGACAAAGGTAACCCTATGTATCAAATTTCGTGGAAATCCCATCAAAATTCGCGATTTGACCTTGAATTGACCCGATTTCAAGGTCAAGGTCAGGTCGCACGGGCAAATGAATAGTCTTATAAGACTCCCCATACGAAAGTATCCATAGACACTAATTTTCATCCCGTGATGTTCGGGCGTTTGACCTTGAAATGACCCGATTTCAAGGTCAGGGTCACGTCGCACGGGCAAATTAATAGGCCTATGCCACTCCCCGGCCGAAAGAACCCCCACATACCAAGTGTCAACGAAATCCCGTGATATTCGGGCGTTTGACCTTGAAATGACCCGATTTCAAAGTCAATGTTACGTCGCACGGGCAAATTAATAGGCCCATGCCACTTCCCGGCCGAAAGTAACCCCACATACCAAGTTTATCGAAATCGGCTAGGCCGTTTTCGGGTCCATCGCGAACACACACACAGACAGACAGACAGACAGATTTCCCAAAATATATAATAGATGTTATAGTTATATGTGACAAACCCCATTTATACAAATATCTAATACTAGCTGATGTGCCCGACTTCGCCTGTGTTATTTAGGGATTTCTTTGTGATCGCCTCCGTCTGATAGGTTCAGAAACTTACCCTATATGATCGTGCATGAGTGAGGTCAAGGATACGATCGCACGTGGATTTGGACCCGCCCATTTTTTTTCTGGGATCAAAGTAGGCCTATATACCAAATTTGAGTCGGATCGGTCGAGGTCCAGAAACATGTCTATATGAGCAAGACCAATGACATGGTCCCACGTGAAATTGGACCCGCCCATATTATTCCCAGGTTCAAAATAACTTACATACTAAATTTGAGTCGGATCGGTCGATCAGTTTTCGAGTCGAGTCGAATACATACATACATACATACACACATACATACACACATACATACACACACATAGACCCACATATACACACCTTCATACACACACATACACACACGCACACCCTCCCACACACACACACACATACATACAGAAAAACAGACAGACAGACAAACAGATGTTACAAAATATATAGGAGATGTTATAGCTAAATGTAACAAACCCCATTCATACAAATAGCTCTTTATTCAGCATCGGAGGGCCTGCAACCCCTTTTTGGTCTTAGCCTTTTTTCAGAAGTGATCCCTTTGTGCGCTTGGCTCACATTTTGACATAAAACAATTTAACTAACATTTCAATTTTTTTTAAATAAATGTTTACATTTTTTTTCGATTGAACTCCTTGCTTAATTAATTGTGGATATCCAAACTTCTCGCTGCAGTCTTATATCGACAGATGCGTCCAAAGAGGTGTAACGAAATTTCTACACAAAACCAGTTATATGTATCAAGCTAACTAGTGCCACATGTTATTTGTTCTATGCCTCAGTAGTGTATACACGACAGTTATGGTCTAGAACTACAGTATCATTGACATAAAAAGGTCGTTTTTGATACTAACTTACACCTACTATAAATAGATTTTATTTGCTAACCTGCACCCTATAAATAGAATAGTCGTTTTCAGATACTAACTTGCACCTACTATAAATATAATAGTTTGTACTATAGTACGAGTGTTATTTTGTAAATATATTGACCCTGATGTAGTTGGCAGGGGGTGGCCCCCTCCCTCCCCTTTTTAAAAAGGGGGTAAAAACTGGGGGAACAGTTATGGGTATGATTATGTTTTTAATACTTACAATATGAGAATATATATATATATATATATTATAATAGTTCCGATAACAATTATCCAATAATAACCAGTCTTATTCATCATCTGAGATGATGATGATGTCTTTCATAACATCCTGCAGAGATATGCCATCATCTTCGTTGTCCATATATTGAGAATAACATGGTTCATCATATCCAGTTATGTTCTCCTGTGGTACATCGTCGGTAGCGACCTCTCCATTATCTACATCGGGAGAATAACATGGCTCATCATATCCAGTTACGTTCTCATGTGGTATATCGTAGGTAGCGACCTTTCCATTATCTACATCGCGAGAATAACATGGTTCCTCCTGTTCATCATAATCTGTTAAGTCCGTTGGGCGTAGGTTGCGACCATTTGATTATCTATATACTGGTCAAGTGTTTTTGAATAACATGACTCCTTATTCTCCTTATCAGAGTCATGTTCCTCCTCCTCCCGCGCAGGCTCTGTCGCCAACCAGCACCTATGTGTTGATGTATGTCCTCATAATAGACTTTATAGCTCGCTTTCCCCGAACAGCCGAACATTTCTGATGTTTGCGATATATATTCAAATTTTTCCTGAACATTTCTAAAACTCAGATTTCCTAAATGCTTCAAATCTTTTCTCATTTGCTGCATATTTGTTCGATGTACAGTTCTCAGCTTATCATACAATTTGAGATTTTCTCTAGCAAATTCCCTCTCGAGCCCTTGAAGGAAATATACTGTAGAGTTCATATGTCTCATGATTTTGTCTTTCCGTCCTCCACATATCTGATATTCCTCCAGGTTCTCATCGAACCCTTGACACACCTCCCTCGTAATCGGGAATGCTTCTGGAAAAGAGAAAATAATTTGTGCTGTAGATTTCAAAAGGGATGTAACCCCTTTGCATGTAAATAATGTTGAACCTCTTTAACAATGACACATATACCGTGTATACATCAGTGTGTAATTTTTGTACACGTTCAATAACGCTACCACTCCAATTAACTGTACCGAGAAAGTACAGGGAGGAATGCGTTTCACACCTATTAGTTGGGGAGCCAATGAGGTCCACCTGCACCCCCCCCCCCCATGACTACAAATAACCTTATTTTTATTGTTCCCTATGGTATCCAGATAAAGAATCCAGATTTCACCGAAAAATAAAGGTGGCCCTACTAGGTGCTAGAGCCATTTGAATCCAAGATGGCCGCCATTTCCTCTAATTCTGACCAGCTGTATTTAATCGTTGTAATAGATCGGTTGTTAGCAAAAGACACAGACAAAATGTATGCCATTTTGTTGGTATGATGTCCTTCTTCAAAATGACGGCAAACAATTTCGAAAAAAATTCAAAATGGCCACCGAAAAATAACGTCATTTGCACGAAAATAGGAAATTTAATTAATATTTCACCATATCTTCCTTTTTCTTCACATTAATCATAAGTAAATGGCAATGTTTTTGAGACAGTCATCATGCGTGATATTATAGCGTCATTTTAAGACGTTTGCTATTGACGAGGGTTCCGTAATAAATACAGAAAGAGGATTTGAAAAAGAGGGGTGAAATTTTCGAATTTTTTTGCAAGACGATTTTGATAGTTATTTTATCGACAAACCACACAGGCTGTTAATAGAATGTCAACAACTATGTGCTTTATATTATTGGACGGATGTTTTACTTCAATGGGAATGAAATTGGTGTAGAAAATTTCCAAAATGGCCGCCGAAAATATGAAAAATGGTAAATATTGCCCCAGGGAGTCCTGCAATGGCTTACAAGTTGTGGTTGATATATATATACATGTCTGATGCACCATGGATCATTGTTACTATTGTCACCACTGACATCACCAGAAATATTTCTCTCACAAACTTGACATAAATATCGGCAAAAATTCACTTTTCAGGGTTGGACAATTTTTTTAAGTAAAATGCAACTATCATTGGTTTCAAAGGTATTTATTGTTTTGGTCTATCTTAAATGTGTCACACTACGGTGTTTATAGACCAAATTGCTCAAGATGGCTTCCAAAATGGCAACCAAATTTGTAAAAAGTTAATTTTTTACATATATCCCGAACATAAAAATAAGATTATTTGTAATCATCGGGGCGGGGTGCAGGTGGACCTCATTGGCTCCCCAACTATATGTCTACTGCACTGGATAATTTAATTCCCTTATGCATTTTGAGCGACCAGTTTAGCGTTGCATATGAATTATAGCATTATTTGTCGCTGTATCGTGTGCCGATCTAAAGCGATAGAAATTCGTGAATTATTGAATTTTTTACACGATGGGTTTACAGCAGTCTGAGAACGATAGAGATGTAATTTTTAAAGCACAAAACAGAATAAGGAAAATAGACTCACCTTCCGTCTTTGCAATGAGAAATTTGCAGTCAGTGATTTGCTTCTTCAGATCCTTGTAAATTTCCATTTGCCTGAACATAATGAGAGTTTGAGTTTGAGCAGAATGAATGTGAGGTTCCTGGTTCCAACTATTTTATAGGGGGAACAATTTGCTGAGCTATTCTTTGTAAGCATTTTCTCTGACAGTCACCACAATTTTCGAATATATAGGACAGTGATGCATTGCAATTTTTTTACCAAAAGGTCTGCAATTATTTTCTAGGACAATGGATCAACACATGCGGTCACTGTATCCCTATCTAGGACACATGATCTGCATATTGCAAGTCAGGGGAATCTACTATGAATGTGGTCACTGTCCACAAAAACAAGTCTAGACAAGGGGTGTACAAAGCAGACAATGGTGGGATCTAGGCCAGGTATAGTTATGCAGTATACGTAGTCACCATGACATTCAAGCGGCATATGCATTAAATCAACATACGATGGTGGGAACTAGGTCAGGTATAGTTACGCAGCATACGTAGTCACATTCAAATGTCATATGGTTCTCGTTACACCAGCAGACAATGGTGGGAACTAGGTTAGCTAGGGCAGACTATGCCGTGACGGTTACTTTTCAATGTCAAGTGGTTAGTGGACAATGGTGGGAACTATGTTAGCTATGGCAAACTATGCAGTGACGGTATCTTTTCAATGTCAAGTGGTTAGGGGGACAATAGTGGGAACTAGGTTAGCTATAGTTCTGCAGACTATGCAGTGATGGGTGACTTTTCAGATGGTATGCATTACGGTTAGTGGCGGGAACTAGGTTACCTATGTACTCCTGGTAAAACAAATGCTGACAGTCACTGTAGTAAGCACATTTACCAACATATATGTTCACCCCCAAATGATCTCAAGTTCAAGGTCGTTAGAATCAGAAATCACGTCTGGTAAAAATGCTGACAGTCACTGTAGTAAGCACATTTAGCAGAAATAATAATTAGGTCGCAACCATTTAGCAAACATTTCTGCAAATTTGGCAACCTAGTTATATGGGTATAAATACTGGTCCCAACTCACATATTTCTACCCACAAACAAGACAGGAAATATTGTGTACACGATTATGGCTGCTAAACAGGTGGATTTACATGGAACTAAGCAGTAAGTTTTATATCTCACCTATTTTTCTTGGACAACAATATAATAACAAATCGTTTAGTAATATATATATTTATTTGATCTGTGTTACAATCACCCCGCACGGGTCTCTCAATTGTCACTGGTTATGAATCCTTTATAAAGTTCTTATATAAACATCCTTTTCGAGTGTTCATCACGTGGCTCCATATATGGTGTATGTACAGCTTTGAATTGTTCACTGTATCCAAACAAATGAGAATATACAGCAGATTATATGTCCGGTATAACTGTCCATTATGTGAAACAAGGTAAAATGTCCGTTATAATGTGCAGCATCAATCCATATATAGAGGATCTCACATGAGTTTCTAGTTTATACGGAATTTATCAACCGAGTTCACTAAATTCGATTTGAGCCGAGGTTTACCGAGGCTCAAATAGAATTTAGAGGACGAGGTTGATAAATTACGTATAAAATAGGACGAGTGTGAGATACCTTTTATCACATGATCAAATACACCCGAAGCAACGCGCAATATTCATCGAAAACAACAATCATAAACTACAGCGATCGCAAGTTATCTGAAGAACGCCGTGACGTCATCGCACGCGCTGATATTAAACGTGTCTATTACCGATAATTATGAAACTGCTTTTATGGCCAAATTATTTGATAAAATTAAATTGTAACTGATGTAGCTGCGTCCGATTCGTCTCCGTTATCATCGGCCTTTCTTTTTAGCAACCGAGAAGGGCAGTGGGTTGAAAAATGTCCGTACTGTTGACACGTCCAGCACTGAATATTTCCGCAGGAAGATCCATGGATACTGTTACCATGGAAATTGTTGTACGATGTTCCTGTTGGCAAAGGTGTGTTGAATGGGTCTTGACTCTGTTCTGTTCTGCACTCGCCGAGGCCCTAGCAATCCCTTGTATTTCGTTCAATAGAATTTGTAACTTGTTTCTGTATTCTTCGAACTATTTAACCCCTTCCTTCACTTCTTCCTTGACCGACTGGACCTTGGCAACTTTCTTTGGAGACAAGTTCAATAGTATCAGAATGATGTATACAACCCGTCATCACTCTATTTATAGACACCGTGGTATCACGAACACTCTTGTAGTCTTGCACACTTATCGTGCGTGAAAATGGTAGAGAGTTCAAGATACTGTATTGTAGCTTGTTCAATTAGAAGGGGTGTAGAATCAAACTTTTCAAATCATCATTTGAGAAAAAGTCTGTTCCGTGTAATTTCTGGCGTACCACACCATTCCATTCACTATTTTTCTTTACACCTTTGAAATCTCCAATTTGATCAAACTTGTAGCGTTTGTCAAACACAATGAATAGTCTCTGGAGATCTTTCCAGTTCAAAACAATATCATTGAGAGATATTTCCGAGTCAGAAATCCATTTCCATCGTCGTTCTTGTTGTATAAAAGAAAAGAAACTGAAAACTGGCACATGAATCAAAAAGAAACTGAAACTGGCACATGAATCCTATGTTGAAAACATCCTTGAAATTGACAAAAATATCCATGAAGACCACAATGAAAGAAATTACAAGTCAGTCACCAAAAAGCTGTTCTCTTACATTAAAAGCACACAACAACAATCTCAAACAATAAACTCCATCAATGACCCAACCACTGGCACTCTGAAAAACTCAAATGCCGAAATAGCCCAGGTGCTAAACAATCAATTTCAGTCAGTCTTTTCCCCACTAAACCCCCTTACACTGTCACAACATTGCCTGACGACCTTACGGAATAATACACCTGATAACTATATCCAGTCAAATAGTCATGGCTATCCGACCATCAAATAAATTAAAGTAAACGAATCTGGTGTCCTTAAACAACTATCTGACCTCAAAACCAACAAAGCTGCCGGACCAGATAACCTTAATCCTGCCATTATGACACAAATGCGTTACGAAATAGCTCCAGCCCTCACAATACTCATCCAGAAAACCCTTGACACTGGGACATTACCAAATGACTGGACAAAAGGCAATGTAGTTCCAATATTTAAAAAGGGAGATAAAACCGACCCCTCAAACTACAGGCCTATCACCTTAACATGTATCATGTGTAAGATTGCAGAGCATATAATTGCATCTCATATAAGTACTCACTTCAAAACCCATAACATCCTGTATGACTTACAACTTGTCTTTCGTGAACGTCGGTCCTGCGAAACACAATTAGTACAACTTATTGACAACCTTGTTGGAAACCTTTTTGCAGGACACCAAACTGACTTAATACTGTTAGATTTTAGCAAAGCTTTTGATAAAGTCAACCACATAAAGCTACTCTACAAATTAAATGAACACGGCATCAGAGGCCCAATCTTAAACTGGATTAGATCCTTCCTATATGGCCGCAGACAAGTAGTTGTCCTGGAAGGGGAAACCTCAGCTTCAGTCCCTGTCACATCAGGGGTGCCCCAGGGCTCAGTCCTGGGCCCCCTACTGTTTTTACTGTATATTAATGATCTCCCTGACGAATTAATATCACAAACCAGACTTTTTGCAGATGACACAGCCATATATATAACGATCAAAAGCCCCTCAGATCACAACACTCTACAAACCGATCTAATTAAAATGGAGGAATGGGAAAGAAAATGGGATATGTCGTTCAATCCGGGAAAATGCCAAGTATTAACAGTGGCTCGCAAGAAAAACCCAGTTTACCATCAATACATCTTGCATGGGCAAATCTTGCAACATAACAGCACAGCCCGCTATCTCGGGGTTGACCTAACCACAAACATGTCATTCAACGATCATATAAATAAAATAACACCAAGTGCAAACCAAACTCTTGGATTCCTGAAAAGAAATATAAAAACAAAAAATGAAGTTATTCGTAAATTAGCATATCAAGCTGTGGTACGGCCTAAATTAGAATATGCATCAAGCGCATGGTCACCTTACACAGCCACAAATATCATAGAAATTGAAAAAGTTCAGAACAGGGCTGTACGGTGGATAAAAAATCAATATTCAAGATATGCAAGTGTTTCGGCTATGACTTCTGATCTAAATTTAAAATCACTGGAGGCCAGAATAAATATATCACGGCTGTGTCTCTTCCAAAAAACCATCCAAAACCATGTGGAAATTCAAATTCCAACATATCTTGAAAAGCCCACAAGAAAAACTCGATTCCACCATCAGGAAACATTCAGACGCATTCATACAGGCCCAAATTACTTCAGATATTCCTTCTTCCCTGCCACTGCAATTCTCTGGAATAACCTAAACCCTGACCTGATCACACTCTCAGACCCTGACATGTTCAGAAAGGGTGTGTACCAGCATATCAAATAATTGGCTCAAATTATCATTCTTTTAACCTAGTGTTTTTAACTGTTTTTATCTCCTCTTCTGTAACATAAAACCTATAAACCTTATTCTCCTATCTCACTGTCATCTCCTTTCTGAACAAACGCTACCTCTATTCTGCACAGACGCGCACTGGATATAATACCCGATAAGCGGGTCTCCAGTAACGATAGATAGATAGTATGTTACACAGTTCAATACAAGTCAGATCCTTGTGCGATGTAAATAAAACATTGTAAACGCCATGGATTCTGTTTTGTGTAATCTGGTATTCATCATCAGGACGAACATGTAGTTCTTTCTTGAGTAGATCCCATGGTAAGTTAACCCATTCTGATTCGATATCATGAGAATTGGGATCGCAGTAACGGAACAGTTGTTTGAAAGTTGCACCATATGATGTCTGGTCTTTCTTTTCAAATCTGGAAAGTACTTCCTCAATAAATGTGTCATCGATGTCATCATCAAATAAGCATGAATCAGATAATTGTCCACCAGAATTTTCCCTGCACCCTTCACATCTATCCTGAAGAACCTTGATCCAGAATTCTTTCGCTATGTGGGTAAACACTAATAATTCGCGCTCGGTGGGTGACCAATAGAAATGTTTCTTGATCACGACAATATCAATCATTCCTTTCTTTCGGTACGTTGATGGAATCTCTGAATACAAATTCTGTAGTTTTATCAATGAAGCAGTTGAATCCCGGGCTATTTCCAATCCATTTTCAACAGATGTTGCAACCGTATAATGTCCAGCTTTACCTGTTCACCCATTGCAGAATAGGATCTTTTGCAAAAACAAGACCTCAATTCCGTTTCTAGTTGATAGTCGAATTCAATTTCGTTAGTGCAGCGTAGGACAGTAGCAAGATTCTTCCGTGAATAATGGTAATCCAAAGTCGCGAAACATTCTAGAATTACAGGATTTTGTAGCCTTATGCCCGTTAATTTTTCGAACGCATCGCTGTACAATGGTTTGTAATCTCGTCTATCATTATGGTTAACATATAACCATATATGTGTCTGTCCAATGTGATGTTTCAGGTAGAATTCACCGTGTATGGCAAATATGATCTTATACCAGTTTTTGCATTCATCTCCCAATTTATTAGCGTCAATGAATTTCGAAGTCGTCTGTTGTATGAAAATATTCTCATAAAAATCTGTAATTCGTCTCACAGAATCATCTCTGATGGACTTGAAAGAGCCATTGGGCTTCTTGTTGAAGAAATCCAAATATGCTGCGTAGAAATCTGATTCATCTATCTTCTGGACAGTGTCAGGGGTCACCAGCTTGTCTTCTTTAAGTATTATGTAACCATATGTCCATAATGATGTCCTCTATCTATTTCAGGCGATATGAAGATATCTATGATGATGCTGAGGCTGGTCAGTCTTCTTATATACCCTCTTCTCCACAGAAGCGGTACACTGTTAAGAAACTGTAACATATAAAGTCGAAGAAATTCAAAACACAGAATGCTATTATTACAGTTGAATACAACGACATTGGGCAAGACGTCGTATTCGGAAATGTTGCTGAGGAGTTATTCGATAATATTCTGGATGAAGTTAGGTCAGAAATGGATACCAGATGGGATCGATCACAAATGCGAGTTGCAATTCAGCATCCGGTATTAGATCATGAGTTGTACCTCGAGTTCAAGGACACAATCACGGGTGGTGATATCGTGAGAGAAGCAGAGAAAATTCAACAAAGCGGACGAGATTTTATATTGGACAGAAATATGATTCTTGATGTAATTATATCTGAGATACCATCAGGTTCTGGGAAGATCGTTGGACCTAACGAATACAACATCAAATCTAAAGCAGTTATCCATGTACATGAAAATGATGCAGGTCATCACTTATGTCTGCCATTGGCGATTTTGATGGGGGAATTCTACTCGACAACGAAACCTGAAAATAAAGACGAATTGGCAAGCTGGAACAAGGATTGGAAGAAACAGTATGATAAAAAAACACTTCCAGATAGAAGCGTTGAAGCTTACAAGTTGTGTTTACACACCGGTATCGATGCGAACCGTCCTATGGACTTGAGTGACGTGGAACGATTCCAGACATATTTGAAGGATGGAGTTTGTATTTCCGTCTTTCAAGATAATAAGGAATTGATATTCAATGGTCGATTGAAAGGTGCTGCAGAAAACACTCTCCTATAATGACAAACACTATGACTTTGTGAAAAATGTGGCTGCTCTTTCTAACAAGAGAAAACACTGTTATCAATGCAATAAAGACTACTCGTCATATTCGCATAGATGTCCATCTAATTGTCGAATGTGTAATTCTGTAGAAGAATGTGAGAGGGACTACACCAACAGTTGGCGATGTTCGAGGTGTCTGAGGATGTATATGAACAAGATATGTTACAAAAATCATATCTCGAATGGACACTGCAAAGAATTCGAAGTTTGTCAAGACTGCGAAAATCCATACTTCAAGAACATGAGTAAACACGAGTGTAATATTCGTTAATGTTCCAAATGTAATACCCGATACAAGATAACGCCAGATGATGATGAACGTCGTTGTTATATAAAAACAATAATTGATGATGATACAACGCTGGAAACACCTCGTCTCTTAATATTTTTCAATATTGATACTATCCTGAAAGAAGGTATGCATATACCAGTGTTAGTCATGTGAATCATGCGTAGTGATGAGTTTACGTGTTTCCATATTATAGACTGTGTTGGTAAATTTGTGTCCTGGTTGAAGACAACACTGGATAAATACAAGAACAAGCGGACAATTACAGTTATCGCCCACAATGGCGGTGGATTCGACTTTCAGTTTCTCGTGGAATATCTAGTGAAATTGTGAGGAACATTCTGTGCTCCAGACAGCGTTCAGCGAGGAACTAGAATAATGTTGATGAGACAGTCCACACTGAGGTTCGTTGACTCGTTGAACTTTATAGGAATGTCACTTTCAAAGATGCCTAAAACTTTCCGTGTGGATGGTATGGCAAAAGGCTTTTTTCCCCACTCTTTCGTGACCGAAGAAAGACTTTCTTATGATGGTCAACATCCAAACCCTGATTATTACGAATACCAGAAAATGGAGGAAGATGAAAGAAAGGAATTCCTGTCATGGTATACGTTGTTAAACGTTGTTAAACAGTTCAACTTGGCCATGAGATGATCAAGTGCTGCACAATGGATATTAAAGTACTGAGATTAAAGTTTGAGGATATTCAGAAAGAATTTCTTGAAAGAGCAACAGATTGTGTTGAATTCAGTTGTACAACAACCACAATCGATAGAAGCGGGAAAGTGGTTAATGTGCCTGGAAAGATCCCGAGGTATCCATATCAGACATATCTTCAATTCCGAACGTGAAGTGAACATCGGTGGGCGTGATGTGGACGGCTATGATGAACAGAATAACAACGTGTACGAATTTTATGGGTGCTGGTGGCACGGGTGTCCATATTGTTGTCCATAGAGATCAGCTATACACCCTCAGAAGAATAACAGTTATGAAGAAATTTATGAGGATACGTTGAAAAGTGAAATGTACTTGACACAGTATGCTAAAGTTGAATCAATATGGGAATGCAGTTTCAAAACACTTATCAAACAAGATATAACTGCAAAGATTATCGTTGATGCTATTGATATCAAACAACCAATTAACCCTAGACACGGATTGTACGGTGGAAGAACGGAATGCTTCCATCACTTTGCTGAACCGATTACAGGGGAAGAACTCAGAATAGTCGATGTGAATTATATCCTAATCTATGTAAACGAGGACTACCCTATCGGGCATCCTATTGTTATAAAACAGTTTGAGGACAATGACATCACTAGATATACAGGTTTGGTCAGTTGTAAAATTCTACCACCGACTGACCTTTGGATGCCTATTGTGCCTTCGAGGATAGCTGGGAAGAACATATTTACCTTGTGCAGAACATGTGCAGAAGATAAAAACGTACAGACATGTAACCATTCTGATGACGAAAGAGCACTTATCGGAACATGGGTCAGTCTCGAGTTACAGAAGGCTGTCGAGAGAGGATATACTGTATTAACCATCTATGAGTATGAGGTGTGTCATTATGAAGAAACAACGCAATTTAACAATCGACCGGAGAAGGCGGTTTGTTTGCGGAATATATGAACACATTTTTCAAGACGAAGATGGAGGCATCGGGTTTGCCAGACGATGTGAAAAGTTCGGAAGGTCGTATGGAGTTCTTGAGAGAATTTCAAGAAACAGAGGGATTTTCACTTGATCCTTTGGCACTGGAGACACCAAACCCTAATCTACGTACGCTGGGAAAGCTCTGCCTTAACAGTTTATGGGGAAAACTCTCGGAGAACGATGATAGAACGAAGACGAAGATCGTGTCCACACCCGAGAAATATTATGAAATGTGGCATGATAAGAAAACCAAGATAACAAATGTGACTCTGCTGAATAGCGAGAATTGTCTGTATGTGTCATACAGAAACAGAGAAGGATACGAACAATTTAGTAACAGAACAAATGTTATAGTTGCCGCTTTTGTGACTGCACAGCCGAGACTTCATCTGTTACAGTTTTGGAGTGTGTTGGGAACAGGGCGATTTACTTTGATACAGATTCTCTCATATACAGACACAATGATGGTTTAACCAATCCTAAAACAGGACGAATGATGGGTCAAATGGGTTCTATTGCACAGGAGCTAAAAGTTATGCTTATGAGGTCAACGAAACAGATCGAAAGGTTATTAAAGTGAAATGGTTCGATTTGAAGAAGCAAAAGGATACCAATATAGATTCGATAAAGGATTTTATTTGGGAATCCATTCCGAGCATAACTGTCGACCAGGAAATGGTCTTTCACAGAAGCAGATATTTTCAAATCTACTCTGGCAAGTGTCAGAAACAATTACAGCTGACCATGGACAAACGGATCGTGAACAGTGATTTTAGCACTGTACCATTCGGGTACTGGGATTCAATAAAATACCAACCGCCGACATTCGATGTTCTATATTCTTCTCTGACCGCTGCAGGCTTAGACTTTTCTCAGTTACAAGATTATTTCTGAAAATAATGGAGAAAATTACGGACTTCAAACCATCGTTCAAACACCCGTTCATCGTGTTAATTGGCGAACCATCCATGAGTGGAAAATCCACTTTTGTCGAAGAATTGGTTAATCGGAAAATGATGTTATCACGCCACCACCGAAATAGATTGTATATGTTTGTCCTCACGATGATGTATCGAGAAAGCTGTTACAAATGAAAGGTGTCAGTTTCCAGAAAAAATTTGACAACAGTTTTGATACTTCTCAACCGAACTTGCTGATATTTGATGACAGTATGGATGGTGACTTGAAATCTATAACGGAATGGTTCACATGGAGAGCTCATCACGAGAACACTAGCGTCATTTTCGTTGTACAGAATCTGTTTCTCAAGGATATCATGACTATTTCACTCAACACTCAATATTTTATTCAGTTCAAATCGCACAGAAACAGGGATCAAGTTAGTACACTCGGACGCCAACTCGGGATGATGACAAGTGTAGAAGAAGCATACGCTGATGCAATTTCTCGTCCATACGGATATTTAATGGTGGATGTTTCGTCTCAAACACCAGATTCGATGAGACTGATGTCCGAAGTTCTTTCTACGTCACCGCTCATGTACTACCCAAAATGAGAGATAACAAACTTTTTGCTGAAACACTTTCTTTGGAAAAAGATCCGAAACGACAGAAAATACTTCTAGGGAAAGAGAACGAACAACTCTTGAAATATTTCGGATTCATATCTGGGATGATTCTGAAACTGCGAATACCGATGATGCAGCAACAGCGATATTGGGTGAAACGGAACAAGGAGAAATTAAGGAAATTGGCAGATCCACGTGCTAGCAATAAAGAAAAGCTTAATTTTTTGTCATCGAGAGGCGAAACTGTAACAGTAGCAGGAATATTAGTGAAAATGGTGCTCAAATGGAAGGACAGGATCGACTCGAAATTACACAGAGACACTATTGCTGACAGAGTTCCCATGAAGAAGAGAAAAGTTCGGATTAATCCGAAACCTAGTAGAATGTCTGTTCCGGATATTTTTCCTGCACCGTCCAAATCTCCAGAATCGTCAGATCCAAACTATATATTGAAATTTTTTTCGGAATTATTACCAGATGAACTTCTTGAACAGAACAGGGACGAACATCCTGACGAAAATTGTATGAGAGAGTTTTCAATCGTCTGAACATGGCGAAGAAAAAAGGCAGAAAACCGGACAAGAAGTTTGGAACAATATCCAAAAGATGTATTCTGAGTGGAAGAATGGCTCCGAGAAGTTCCTAAACAAAAACATTATAAATGCATTAGGAGAGTGTTGTTACCAGTTACTGCGTGGAAATATCAAGATATCTCCAGTGAAGAAGAAACTGTTGGGGAAATTCAAAACAGATATCCGAAAAATTGCTGACAAGAAGTTAAAATTAGGTACCATGAAACGTGTCATTCAGAAATGTGGGAATCCACTTTTATTCGGTTTATTGGGAGCTCTGGCACCAGTGATTGGAGACGTGATTGAGAAAATCCTCTAAAAAAAAACATGGAAACGGTGAACAAAAGACATCTATTATATTGAACGCGAAAAGATGACAGAAATAAAGCACAATATTGTTGACGTCAGTGAAAATAACAATATTCCGCCATCTGTGAAACACAGAACATTAGACGAACTTCAAGAGAGTTTTGAAACGGCTAAACGACACAGTGATTTAGAGTCACGAAAACCTATTCCAGTTGAAATTGTAAACAAACAAGAACCGAAAGTCGAAGATATAAACCGAATGGAACAGAATGCTATATCGGCACTACCACTTTATTCGAGAGAGAAATCTCAGAAAATGTTGGATCATCTGAAAAAGTATAACCCCAAAGTTCGTTGGGACTCTTCTGGACAGTTGTCGATATCTGAGAAACCTGTTGGAGAACTGTCAACCGTTTTGGATGATCTCGTTCCAAAACGAATTGGACAAAAATCGAAAAAAGAACTTCCAAATTGGAAAGAACTGAAACAGTCATTGATAAAATCTGTTGTTCCAGTTTCGTACATAGGAAATGTTCATCGTGCGAGAGAGTTGAAACCACCCGAGAAGCATGTTCCAAAAAGTGGTCACAAACGGGAACACAGTGAAAAGGGAAAGAAATATGGCAAAGAAGAAGAAGTTACAGACTGGGAGAGATGGGGATATGATTCTTGAGAATTTGTATGTCGATCCCAAGAGCCCCATCACTTTCGGAAGCAAACAGGATTTAGTTAAAGCTGCTAAGAAACATCTCATCAGTAAAAAATATGTTTCCGGTTGGTTATCGGCGCAAGATGTTTACACGATTCATGCACCAGCTCGTAAAACGTTTCAAAGATCTCAGACTATTTCTCCCAGAAAGGATCATATTTGGCAAGCTGATTTGACTGACTATTCCAAATACAGCAAGAACATTAGCGGTTTTCGTTATCTGTTATGTGTCATCGATGTGTTTTCTAGATACGCATGTGTAATTCCTCTTAAAACTAAACACGGTTATACTTTGGTAGAAGTATTTAAAAAAACTTTTAACTGAACGAAAATGTAAACTCTTACAAGTTGATCTCGGAACGGAATTTTACAACCGCAAATTCAAATATTTACTGAAAAGTAATAATATCCATCTCTATTCGACTGAAAATAGAATAACTAAGGCGGCGATTGTAGAACGGTTTCAGCAAACTCTCAAACAGAAATTAGAAATATATTTCTTCAAATTCAAAACGAGACGTTACATAGATGTTCTGTCTGACATTGTCGATGGTTACAACTCTAGGGTTCATCGATCTATCGGAAAAGCGCATAAGGATGTGGTTGAGATTGCCGACGAAGTTTTGGTTGCCCAAAAATTGCAGATTACTTTACCGGAAAAAATAAAAATCAAACTTTGAGAATCAACAAGTTTAAAGAGAAATTTGCTAAAGGTTATGAACCCAATTACACTTACGAAATTTTTACGGTAAAAAGTATGGTGCCAAATAGAACTCCAAATGTGTACAAGTTCAAAGATTATAATGACGAAGAAATTAAAAGTGCATTTTACAATGAAGAATTAATCCAGGTAACTGTTGAACCTAATAAATTGTGAGAAGTTGAAAAAAATATCAGAAGGAAAGGTGACAAAGTACTCGTTAAGTGGTTAGGGTATCCTCATTTCAATACATGGATATCGAAACAAAACGTGGAGGCGATAAAGCGAGGAAAGCAGTGATTGATGGAATGCCTGACTGGAACATTGGATTTGAAAAACGAGCGCCATCAGGAGATATTATATTCGCTTCACAAGTCCTCCTGATCTACATTATAAGCATCGTATCGATTGTGAGTTTGAGCTTGAACGGTGCCAACAGTCCACTGTGGATAACCTTATCATCTAGCTGTATTGGATATTTGTTGCCATCACCTAAAATCAAGAAATGGCAGCCACAGCAAACTCTATAACAATTCACCTTGACATTACCATCCAATGCCAGTATGGATACCTTTACTGGCAACACTCTGACCGAGTACACTGTCCAGTTACCACAAATAATGGATCTACCGCACGACCAATATGAAGTCGGGCTCAATCGGGTGGTTCTACCAGCTGATTGGAACGAACCGGTTCAGGGTTTATGGGGTTTGACCAATCTCCAGCCCCAGGCGTCAGTGTTAATCGGAAAAATACCCATACAACCGATTATTACAGTTAACCCTTTACCCAACAGAACGGCCCTGTGCCAATGCATTCTCTTATATATGCGAGTCGACCATAGGTTGCCTCGCATATATAAGAGAATGCATTGGCTTAACACATATTAAAGAAAAAATGGTAAAAAGTGTTAAAAAAAAGTTTTTTTTAGGCCAATGCATTCTCTTATATATGCGAGGCGACCTATGGTCGACTCGCATATATAAGAGAATGCATTGGCACATGGCATAACTGTAACTATCACAATGTGCTCAATGAGCCGGTTCCAATGATACCCATATTTCCATGGTTTTATTGAGACAGACCGAAGATAATTTAGGCTGTTAGGGCGTTTCTGGGCGTTCTGTTGGGTAAAGGGTTAACAGAAATGTGGTTGCAACACTGATTGCTGATATCATTCAAGAGAACAAATCATCTAACCAGGAATACAAAGATTATCTCACTCTGGAGTATGCTCTTCATTTCCCGCTGAATATGGAAAAGCTAGAAGATGTGCCAAATTTCATATCTACGGTTCAACGGAAACTGATTCAAGTCTATTCAAGAAAAACCAAGAAGGCTATGAACACTAGAAAACTTTCAGAAAGTATGATCGAACAAGTAGGAGAACAAGAATTTTCCAACCATCAAGATCGGTATCCTGATTTTATCGACAATCTCGTGGACAGTAATACATGTATACTATTTACCAAAATCATTTGTTCCGGTGATATTTATTGCATCACATTCTCTAAACTCAGCCATGCTCAGTCCTTGAGAAAATTTGGTCTTATGCCTTCGTTAAATATAAAACGAGATTCCAATTTAGATTGCTTATTCAATTTGAAAAACGATTATCAATTAGGTTTTAAAAAGCAAGGTGGAAAAATGGAAGATTCGTTTTTCGTGAAATTTGAGAAGAAATCAAATTCCAAAATATTCTTCGTTTATTGTGACTTGATACAGACCCGTATAGTGGGTGATACTCACGCAAAACTGTTAGCCGTTGTAACGAGAAAACGCGGTGAAGGAGTTTTCATGCACGAATTCCGAAATATTAAATACTTTCCTATTCTCGATGCTAAAACGTCGTTTGTTACCGTTAAAATCACAGATGATACTGGAGCTCCAATTCAATTCAAATCCCAAGGTAGAACGATACTCACTCTTCACTGTAGAAGAAAATTTATATAAATAATACCAAACTAGTTTAATTTAAGTAAGCAAGGTGCATGTAGGGCGGTCAATGCCTATTTACGTTGGTCAATGGAATCAACGAGGATATGGCGTCGGAAATTTATTCAGGAAAATGGCGAGAATCGTATCGTCACTCGCCAAAAAAGCTGGAAAATCCATTCTGTCCAAAGGACTTGAAACAGTGGCGAATGTCGTACACGATCTTTTAGCTGGCGAAGATTTAAAAAGTGCACTTTCTGACAGAAGTTAACAGGCAGCTCGAGATCTCTTACCTGGTGCCACGGAAAATCTTAGCAGAAAGCGTAAAAGCCAGATCAACAGTATTCAGCAATCAAAACGAGTTAAACAATCGAAGGTTGCGCAACGAAAAAAGAAGAAGAAATCGAGGGATATCTTCTCATAATCATGCATCGACAATCAGAGTGCTGCGGGAAATCAGAAACTGATTTGTTTTCTATGCCGTCGACAATCGTTACTATAGAAGATGGCGTACACATCGAGAAAGAATCGCAACCACGGGATACCAATATGATGCTTTACTCGAATTTACATTCGAAGGACATACAGGCCATTGGCTCGATCTGACGAAATCGTTCATTCAGTTAGATGTCACTATTTCAAGAACAGATGGCACTGAAATAAGCCAACCCACGACTGTTCAACTCTACGCTCATTAACATGTGTTTTCACTGTTGCTCGTGACTTAACACAAAATGACGACTATGACTCCATTATCTGCTTATTTCAGAATCAAATAATCAATCACTTTATGTACCTAATTGAAATTATAGGTCGAATATGTGCGTATTTGCGCCAGGATATGTTGCTAAACCGCCTGCGTTGGCATAACCATAGCAGCCATGGGGCTATCCTTGTGTATTCTTGTTCGGCAACCACTAGTCCATCTAGAAATCACAAACTGGTTCACATATGCCTGTCCAGCTGTTCAAAAATTGGGCGTAAGTCGTGCGTCGGATTAAAATAATGAATAAAAGGTCATTTTTCGTTGCAAATCGCCTGCGTAGGCATAACCATAGAGGCGACGGGGCTCTCATTATGGATTCTTCTTATGCCACCACTAGTCCATCTAGAAATCTCAAACTGGTTCACATACGCCTGTCCAGTTGTTCCAAAATTGGGCGTAAGTTGTGCGAGGGGGCAAAATAATGAAAAAAATGTCATTTTTCGTTGCAAATCGCCTGCGTAGGCATAACCATAGCAGTCACGAGGCTATCCTTGTGGATTGTTCTTCTGCCACCACCATGTCCATCTAGAAATCACAATTCAAGTAACATGGACCCGTCCAGTTGTTCACAAATTGAGCGTAAGTCGTGCGTGGGGTCAAAATAATGAAAACAATTTCATTTTTCGTTGCTAAATCGCTTGCATAGACATAACCATAGACACCACGGGGCTATCCTTGTGGATTCTTCTTGTGCCGCCACAAGTTCATCTAGAAATCACAAAATAGGTCATATAAACTTGTCCAGCTGCTCAACAATTGGTCGTAAATCGTGCGTGGGTTAAAAATATGACATTTTTCGTTGCTTAATCCCGAAAACCAGCACATTATTTGCTCAGAAAAACAATATTTTAGGTAGATACTCTGCTTAGAATCGCCTCATTTTGAGTCGACAATGTGCTGAAAATGAGTCCCAATTAGTCACATTATCGACTCATATCGAGGTGAATCTTAGTAAATGATGTGCCACGGGGCTCTCGTTGTGGATTCTTCTTACGCCCCCACTAGTCCATCTAGAAATCAGAAACTAGTTCACATACGCCTGTCCAGCTGTTCAAAAATTGGGCGTAAGTCGTGCGTGGTGTCAACATAATGAAAAAAGGTAATTTTTCGTTGCTAAATCGCCTGCGTAGGCATAACCAAAGCAGCCATGGGGCTATCCTTGTGGATTCTTCTTGTGCCACCACTAGTCCATCTAGAAATCACAAATCAAGTCACATACGCCCGTTCACCTGTTCAAAAATTGCGCGAAAGTCGTGCGTGGGGTAAACATAGGACATTTTTCGTTGCTAAATTCCTTATGTATTCACAACCACAACCGCTAGGGAGCTATCCTTATGGATTCTTCTTGTGCCACCATTAGTCCATCTAGAAATCACAAACAGCCTCGAGACCACGGAGACTATAATTCTAGGTAGCGCAGCTGCCGCCTTCCCAGCCAGCTTGGCTAGGACACGCCCGATGGCCTGCAAGTGTTTTTTCTTTGAGGCCACCCTTATCTGTCGGAGGCGGGGTCGGGACGACGGGTGCACCCCGCACCCACCAGTCAGCGCAAGCACCAGGATCGAGATTGCCATCCCAATCGCTGTGAGTATAGAAGCAATCGTAACCCCCTGCTCCCGGAAGAGTGTGTGAATGCGCTCGGCTAGTGTCGTGTCTTCGTTGAGAACCCGGTCAATCGTATCTTTGATGCGGTTGATTTGAGATCGGAGAGCATCCCTGGTCGTTGCGGCGTCGTTCCAGGTGGGAGGCCCGTTCATCTTCAAGGTTGCGCAATCGCTCTGCGATGTGGCGCCTGGTATTCCCATCAACAGCCCCACTGTCTGCCTCATCCAGTTTCCGCTTCTCCACTGCGATGTGCTAATCCAACTTGAATGCGGATAGTTTGGCCAGGTTGTTGGTCAACTCGCCTCGAATGGTCTGCATTGCCTTGTCCAGCCCCTGATCTCGTGGAGGTTTAGTTGGGGGGGGGGTTATGCATAGTTCCGATGATCTCTTCAATGTCGGCATCTATGGTCTCCATTCGCCCTACCACCTCCGGTGCCTCTTTTGCAGTTTGCCCCAGGTCCTGCAGGTCTACACTATCTGCAGCATAAGCTACACCGCCGAGTTCATTCCTTGCTGTCCGGTGGGCTGTGATCGCATTTGATCGCGCCCCGCCACACCCCTTCTGGGCGCCAGTCAGCAAATCCCAAGTCTTCTCGGATTGCCGCACACCGCCCCTCCGGTCGGCTATAGTCGATATCGCTAGGGGCTCACTGGTACTGGTTCAATGAGTGGCAATGTTTCATCTTGAGGATCAAGAGGATCAAGAGGATCCCCATCGGCTCTGATATCAGGATCAATTGTTGGGTTATCAAAGTCTGCCATTGTTCTGTTATATGTATATTACTTAGTGACTCTGTCACAATAATCTCATATATATTTTGAAGACCTCTGTCTGTATGTATGTTTGTCTGTCTGTCTGTCTGTCATTAATACAAATCTACGATTCTCGACCGATCGGGACGAAACTTGGTACGTGTGTGTAGTTTGACCAGGCGGTGGACGTTGTCGTATTGGCGAGCCCGTGCGGCGCCCGCTTCGCGCATGCGCAGACGAGATCTCGGAAACGGGTGGAGCTATCGACTTGAAATTTGCTATGTGAATGTATCTTGCCCCGGATGCGAATTTTATCGGGTCGCCGAGCCCGTGCGGCGCCCGCTTCGCGCATGCGCAGAAGAGATCTCGGAAACGGGTGGAGCTATCGACTCGAAATTTGGTATGTGAATGTATCTTGCCCCGGATACGAATTTTATCGGGTCGCCGAGTCCGTGCGACGCCAGCTTCGCGCAGACCAGATCTCGGAAACGGGTGGAGCTATCGACTGTTTGAATAGCCCGGACAACGTCGGGCTCAACGGCTAGTATAACATATATAATTGAAGGTAAGCCAGCTTCGATTCAATAGTCTGAATTGCGCAGAAACATTTATATTATTACAAAGTAAATATAAATATTTATAATGGCGTTGAGTCAGTACTGACGCAAACTCAACCCATACGGCATCCTGTGGGACCCCCTCGGTGTCAAAGGCATCAGACAGTTTATTGTTATTACAAACAATCCCAGCTGGACATGCGTATGTGAACCAATTTGTTATTTCTAGATGGAATAGTGGTGGCACAAGAAGAATTCACAAGCATAGCCATGTGGCTGCTATGGTTATGCATACATAGGCGATTTAGTAACGATTATAATTATATTTTGAGAATTTAGTAACAAAAAGTGCAATTTTGAGCTCCATGCACGACTTCAGCCCAATTTTCGAAAAATTGGAAGGGGCTATATGGCCGCGTCCCTGTCATGTATATGCTCCCTGGGTGGCACCGCACGAAAATGAAAGGATTCCCGGGTGGCCGCCATGGTTTTTAGCTACGCAGCCGATTTAGTAACAACGAGTGCTATTTCGACACCCCATGCACGACTTCAGCCCATTTTCGAAAAATTGGAAAGAGCTATATGGGCGCGTCCCTGTCCTATAGATGCCCGCTGGGTGGCACCGCACGAAAATGAAAGGATTCCAGGGTGGCCGCCATCGTTCTGGCTACGCAGCCGATTTAGTAACAACGAGTGCTATGTCGACACCCCATGCACGACTTCAGCCCAATTTTCGTAAAATTGGAAGGGGCTATGTGGACGCGTCCCTATCATATAGATGCCCGCTGGGTGGCACCGCACGAAAATGAAAGGATTCCCGGTTGGCCGCCATGGTTCTGGCTACGCAGCCGATTTAGTAACAAAAAGTGCTATTTTGAGCTCCATGCACGACTTCAGCCCAATTTAAGAAATATTGGAGGGGGTTAAATGGCCGCGTCCCTGTCCTATAGATGCCCGCTGGGTGGCACCGCACGAAAATGAAAGGATTCCCGGGTGGCCACCATGACTCTGGCTACTCAACCGATTTAGTAACTAAAAGTGCTATTTTGACACCCCATGCACGACTTCAGCCCATTTTCGAAAAATTGGAAGGGGCTATATGGCCGCGTCCCTGTCCTATAGATGCCCGCTGGGTGGCACCGGACGAAAATACAAGGATTCCCGGGTGGCCACCATGACTCTGGCTACGCAGCCGATTTAGTAACGAAAAGTGTTATTTTGACACCACATGCACGACTTCAGCCCAATTTTCGAAAATTTGGAAGGGGCTGAATGGTCGCGTGACTTTCCTATAGATGCCCACTGGGTGGCACCGCACGACAATATAAGGATTCCCGGGTGGCCACCGTGACTCTGGCTAAGCAGCCGATTTAGTAACGAAAAGTGCTATTTTGACACCCCATGCACGACTTCAGCCCAATTTTCGAAAAATTGGAAGGGGCTGCATGGTCGCGTGACTTTCCTATAGATGCCCTCTGGGTGGCACCGGACGAAAATACAAGGATTCCCGAGTGGCCACCATCACTCTGGCTACGCAGCCGATTTAGTAACGAAAAGTGCTATTTTGACACCACATGCACGACTTCAGCCCAATTTTAGAAAATTTGGAAGTGGCTGCATGGTCGCGTGACTTTCCTATGGATGCCCGCTGGGTGGCACCGCATGAAAATACAAGAATTCCCGGGTGGCCACCATGACTCTGGCTACGCAGCCGATTTAGTAACGAAAAGTGCTATTTTGACACCCCATGCACGACTTCAGCCCAATTTTAGAAAAATTGGAAGGGGCTGCATGGTCGCGTGACTTTCCTATAGATGCCCGCTGGCTGGCACCGCACGAAAATACAAGGATTCCCGGGTGGCCGCAATGACTCTGGCTACGCAGCCGATTTAGTAACAAAAGTGTAATTTTAGGAGAATAGGGAACTGGGAACTGGGAACGGAATTCATGGAGCTCCTCAAACTGAATAAAAGACCATTCGACTGTATATTTTTATAACTGAATAGGACAATACATTCAGTAATGAAAGGGTTAATCGCGTGCCAAAGCCTATGTACTGATGGAGCAGCAATCTGAATCGAAGACTGAGTGTTCTGAATCGGATACTGAGTATATATACTTGCTGGTGGAGCAAAGCGACATTGAACTATATTAATGTGAAGATCATACTTACAGGACATCTAAGTCTGTGCTCCCAAAGAGCTGAAAGAGAGAAACAAATCAATATTTAAAGCCTCACATAATGTTTGAAACAATAAAATGGAAAACATGAAAAAGTAGACATGTAAAAACCAGACAAGATGGCGTCGAACATGGCCTCCGTTTTTAAGACGAAGTTCTCAAAAAGTTAGATCCGAATTATGCAGAGAAAACATTATCCAATGTATCCAAATGTATATATTTTGTGAAGCTGAGACATAATGCCACTATTAGGGTAAACTTGGAACTCCCTGTCCAAAGATGGCCACCAAAAAGGCCGCCGCAAGTGGAAAAATTGGCGATTGTTCACTAATATTGTCTAGATCCGGTTCTGCTGTTTGGAATTGTTCGAGATTTTTTGTGGGCACCAACACCTTCCGATCGCTCAAAAATACGATTTTACAAAACGCGGTATAAGCTTTCACCAAAGATCGCCATTGGGATTATAGTCATATTTCAACAAGAAATGAGCAGAACTGGACGATGTAAGTGAAGCATACCATTTACCTATATGAATATTCCACGCAAATAGAATAAAAGTTATCATTTTTGCTTAGAATATTCCACGCCAATAGAACCAAAATTATCACTTTGGCTCAAAATGGCGGTCATAATATGAAAAATGGTAGATATTGCCCACGAATACCTGAAATACGTGATACACCTGAAAATTGAACGGCAAATAATTAACCAGGTCGAAGCCTGGGGTGTCCATATTCCCCATAGTATCAATATTATCTCGCTTCACATTAAGTAGTTTATCGTTCATATACCCATACCGCGCCATCGTCCTGTCGTGTATTTGTAACTTGAGAAGACATTTACAGAAAACATCATATGTATACTGTCCACCCGAAACCTGTAGCAGAGATTTAGCATCAGCGTCAATTAGCTATTTGTATTGTACGTCTTCATACTACCATCTGAGCTATTCAAAGACACAGTTGTATATGACACCACAGGTCCCCATGTAGAACAAAAATTGACCCCACCACAATAATATATAATCCAACTTGGCCGGGCCTGATTTTTTATCATTCTTTCAAAGTCCATAACAGGTTCAAAATAATACACACAAATGATGTGTGATACATAAATGCCTCATATATATATAGGTAGAAATATATTTTATTACTCTTCAATTTTATGTATCCCGTGTGAAGAGCGGTTCAGAAAAACTCCTGTTATGAGCACAGGTCTGACGCAAACCGGTTGTTAATTTCACTCGTTCGACATGGTTTCCGTTAAACTGGGTCACAGATTCGGATTTTTATGACGCCGACTTTCGCTTCAAAAGCACACTCAATGGACAGACATGACAATTGGAACTTATTCCCTATTCCTTATTCCTTATTTCCTCGTTTTCGACCGATTTGACCGCATGGGTGGGTGGCCCGCCCCAAATACCACATAGAAACACACCGACCCCTCACCCATCACCCCCGGGGTGCCACCGCGAGGGGGTGAAAATGGTGTATGGACCATTTTCGAGAACGGTAAGGATTTCGACCGATTTGACGGCATGGGTGGGTGGCCCGCCCCAAATACCACCTAGAAACACCCCCCCCCCCCACCCATCACCCATGTTGAGTAGTGTTCAGCGCTTGACCGGCAGCAGAATTACGCTTCTCTTCAAAACATGCACATTATCTTTGGATTTGCTGAAGTTCCTTCGACGCCAGTTTGATAGCATATTCAACTTGTATCGTACACCACATGTTCGGAAAATCATGCTGTTTTCCTTTTCCGGAACTATTGTTATTGGACTTTTAGTGTATTTTGGTGAAATTTTCACCAATTCATTCACGCCCATTCTATCTTCCGACAAGTGGAACTGCCTACCGTGCTGCACGTCATTCCCGCCCAGCGCTTGGACTGTCCACCTGAGGAAATCAATTTTCACACCTGTAACAGAGCACCCGTTTGACACAATGTTATACTTACCGAACATGAGTATTCGCTATGACAGTGATTATCTGAAACAGTTGAACAAAGGATATACATTGACTCTGAGTTCACCATCTAGGATAGCTCTACTTGGCTTACAACCCAATGACGAATTGACTGTTAGCAGACAGAAACGCCGGCGTAAGCGGGGCAAAAGGGGCGGTCGTCGCAAGCATCGGCGAATCCATGTCGTCAACTTCGGAAGACCCCAACGATGCCATATCCCATCTCTTAGCCGTCCAAATCCAAGCAACCTTATCAAAATCGGCGTCCCGCCGAAATCAAACATGTTATCCATCGGCATGTTCAATGCACAGTCTGTGCGTAACAAGACATCTAAAATTTTGAACTTGGTTATCGATAGCACAGCAGACATAACTTTCATAACGGAGACGTGGCTCAGTTCGTCCGGTGATGAACCACTGATTCGTGAGTTGACCCCACCGGGCTATCAGTTTCTTTCATGCCCTCGAACATCACGCCGAGGTGGTGGCATAGGAATACTTCACCGTGATTCCATACGTGTTAAAGGCTGCAAGATAACTGATTTCAAACTCTTTGAAGTCACAGCCACAGTCTCTGGACGCACTACATGTTTCTTATGTATATACCGCCCGCCACCAAACAAGAAGAATGAACTAAAAACTGCAACTTTTATTTCTGATTTCACGGACCTGATTGATAAATATGTAGGATACCAACTCCAGCTCATCATACTTGGGGACTTCAATTTCCACTATGATTCTAACACTAACACAGCCGTTGGCACTCTAAAGTTTTTGGTACACGATTCTGACATGAAACAACTTGTGTCTTCGCGGACGCACAGGCACAATCACATTCTCGACTGGGTTATCACGCGCGACAGTGATCCGCCCATCCAGGACCTCACCGTTAGTGATGTTGCTTTCTCTGATCATCATGTTATATCATTTAAGATGGATATCGCGTGCCCACCGTGTACAAAGAGAACGATTACTACACGGAATTTCAAATCTATTGATCACCTGAAACTTGCTGGAGACATTGTTAGTAGTATTTACAGCACCCCCAAAAAAACTCCATTGGAATGGTTTTTGAATCTCCGCTCCATTCTGGACGAACATGCACCATCGGTTACGCGGACTGTTTCCAGTCGACCCGTCGTCCCCTGGTTTTCAGACGTTATCAGGGAAGCGAAAGTACAGTGTAGACAGGCCGAGCGAAGATGGCGCAAATCTAGACTCACAATTCATCGCCTAATTTTCGTTGAAAAGTCCAATCAAGTAGACACACTAACCAGAAACGCTCGTACGGAGTTCTATAACTCCAAAATCACGAGCTCCAAATCATCAAAAACACTCTATTCAATTGTCAACGAGCTGAATGGGAAGAAAACTAAGCCAGTCTTACCTACCAACGTACAAGATTCGGAATTGCCTGATGCATTCGGTGACTATTTCATTAATAAAATCCATAATTTAAGATCTATGCTCGACAAGAGCAACGTCCAACCTGAGTTTGAATCATTCACAGGAACTTCAATCAGTAAATTCGAGGAAGTGACGTGCGACCCCGTTAGGACAATTATTCTTTCATCTTCACCTAAATCGTGCAGTCTGGACCCAATACCTACAGACCTCATAATTAAACATATCGACTTCATGATAGAGCCATTGACCAACTTGATTAATGCGTCACTTTCTAGTGGTTCGGTTCCCGCCTGTTTTAAAGAAGCAATTGTGATTCCTCTCTTGAAGAAATCGGGTCTCGATCCTGATACTCTAAATCACTACAGACCAGTCTCTAACCTGCAGTTTATATCAAAAGTCTTGGAGAAAATTGTTCTGTTTCAACTCAAAACGCACCTCAATAATAATACACTATGGGAACCTTTCCAGTCTGCTTATCGCACAGGGCATAGCACTGAGACCGCGATGCTGAAAATAACATCTGATCTTCTTGTTGCGTCTGATGAAGGTCTCGTTTCTATTCTGTGTTTGTTAGACCTTAGCGCAGCGTTCGACACGATTGATCACCAAATTCTGCTACATCGACTAGAAAGATCATTCGGCATTTCCGGTACTGTCCTACAGTGGTTCGTTTCTTACCTAACTGGTCGTCAACAGAGAATACAAATTGGCAATGTTCTAGGACCAATTCTATACCTGCTTTACACCAAACCTATCGGTGCTGTTATACGATCTCAAGGCATATGTGTACACATGTATGCAGACGACACACAGTTATACCTTTCCGGCAGACCCGATCAAGACTCATACCTAGTGAATAGGATCGAGAGCTGTCTTTCCTCTGTTAAAACCTGGATGACCTCAAATAAACTGATGTTAAACAACGACAAAACTGAAGCCATGTGGGTTGCAAAACCATCCATTGTCAACCAATTGTGCATTACATCACTGCAAGCAGATCGTGACACTATTATCTTCTCTTCGTGTGTCAAAAATCTAGGAGTCCATCTCGATCAAACACTGTCTATGGAGACACATATCGACCACCTCTGCAAGTCTATATTTTTGGAACTGCGACGCCTTGGCCAGGTCCGCAAATATCTCACTGTTGACGCAGCAAAAAAAACTTGTTGCTTCGTTTGTTATGAGTCGTCTAGACTACTGTAACATATTATTATTCCGGCTCCCCGATTCGCAAATCAACAGACTTCAACGCTTGCAGGACACCGCCGCCAGAATTGTACTCCGAAGAAGGAAAGGCTGTAGCGTAACAACCATGCACGCCGACCTTCACTGGCTACCTATCAAAGATCGGATACAATTCAAAATAGCAACATTTGGTTTCCGTCGGATGTTTGTCTCTGAATCCCTTCCCGAATATATTAACAGTCTGATATATCCATACACTCCCCGGCGAACACTTCGTTCTGGTGAATCGTCCCTTCTCTGCCCTCAAGGTGCAAATCTTTTGACCGTCGGCGACAGAGCTTTCTCTGTAGTCTGTCCCGACATTTGGAACTCTCTACCAAATGAAATGCGACAATCTTGCTTGCTAACCGATTTTCGATCTGCTTTAAAAACTCACATATTCCGACGACGCTACCCCGACATAAAGAAAACTAACAAAATCTGATTATATATAATTCCACATATCTATTGATTATTTTCCATGTGCATTTCTTGTGTATTTATATAATGTGTAAAGCGCTTAGGGCCCCTTTCGGGGGATAGGCGCTATATAAATATTATTATTATTATTATTATTATTATTATTATCACCCCCGGGGGTGCCACCCCGAGGGGGTGAACATGGGGTATGGACCATTTTCGAGAACGGTAAGGATTTCGACCGATTTGACGGCATGCGTGGGTGGCCCGCCCCAAATACCACATAGAAACACCCCGAACCCCCACCCATCACCCCGGGGGGTGTCACCCCGAGGGGGTGAAAATGGGGTATGGACCATTTTCGAGAACGGTAAGGAATTCGACCGACTTGACTGCATGGGTGGGTGGCCCGCCCCAAATACCACCTAGAAACACCCCGACCCCCACCCATCAACCCCGGGGGTGCCACCCCGAGGGGGTGAAAATGGGGTATGGACCATTTTCGAGAACGGTAAGGATTTCGACCGATTTGACGGCATGGGTAGGTGGCCCGCCCCAAATACCACCTAGAAACACCCCGACCCCCCACCCATCACCCCCGGGGGTGCCACCCCGAGGGGGTGAAAATGGGGTATGGACCATTTTCGAGAACGGTAAGGAATTCGACCGATTTGACTGCATGGGTGGGTGGCCCGCCCCAAATACCACCTTGAAACACCCCGACCCCCACCCATCACCCCGGGGGTGCCACCCCGAGGGGGTGAAAATTGGGTATGGACCATTTTCGAGTACGGTAAGGATTTCGACCGATTTGACGGCATGGGTGGGTGGCCCGCCCCAAATACCACCTGGAAACACCCCGAACCCCCACCCATCACCCCCGGTGGTGCCACCCCGATGGGGTGAAAATGGGGTATGGACCATTTTCGAGAACGGTAAAGATTTCCACCGATTTGACGGCATGGGTGGTGGCCCGCCCCAAAAACCCGAGGTATTATCCGGGGTGAGAGGTGATGTGTTTCTAGGTGGTGTTTGAGGCCGGCCCCATATTCACCCCCTCGGGGTGGCACCCCCGGTGGTGATGGGTGGGGGTCGGGGTGTTTCTAGGTGGTATTTGGGGCGGGCCACCCAGCCATGCCGTCAAATCGGTCGAAATCCTTACCGTTCTCGAAAATGGTCCACACAACATTTTCACCCCCTCGGGGTGGCACCCCCCGGGGGTGATGGTGGGGGTCGGTGTTTTCTAGGTGGTATTTGGGGCGGGCCACCCACCCATGCCGTCAAATCGGTCGAAATCCTTACCGTTCTCGAAAATGGTCCATACCCCATTTTCACCCCCTCGGTGTGGCACCCCCCGGGGGTGATGGTTGGGGGTCGGGGTGTTTCTAGGTGGTATTTGGTGCGGGCCACACACCCATGCCGTCAAATCGGTCGAAATCCTTACCGTTCTCGAAAATGGTCTATACCCCATTTTCACCCCCGGGGGTGATGGGTGGGAGTCGGGGTGTTTCTATGTGGTATTTGGGGCGGGCCACCCACCCATGCCGTCAAATCGGTCGAAATCCTTACCGTTCTCGAAAATTGTCCATACCCCATTTTCACCCCCTCGGGGTGGCACCCCCCGGGGGTGATGGGTGGGGGTCGGGGTGTTTCTAGGTAGTATTTGGGGCGGGCCACCCACCCATGCCGTCAAATCGGTCGAAATCCTTACCGTACTCGAAAATGGTCCATACCCCATTATCACCCCCTCGGGGTGGCACCCCCCGGTGGTGATGGATGGGGGGTCGGGGTGTTTCTAGGTAGTATTTGGGGCGGGCCACCCACCCATGCCGTCAAATCGGTCGAAATCCTTACCGTTCTCGAAAATGGTCCATACCCAATTTTCACCCCCTCGGTGTGGCACCCCCCGGGGGTGATGGGTGGGGGGTCGGGGTGTTTCTAGGTGGTATTTGGGGCGGGCCACCCACCCATGCCGTCAAATCGGTCGAAATCCTTACCGTACTCGAAAATGGTCCATACCCCATTTTCACTTCCTCGGGGTGGCACCCCTGGGGGTGATGGATGGGGGTCGGGGTGTTTCTAGGTGGTATTTGGGGCGGGCCACCCACCCATGCCGTAAAATCGGTCGAAATCCTTACCGTTCTCGAAAATGGTCCATACCCCATTTTCACCCCCTCTGTGTGGCACCCCCGGGGGTGATGGGTGGGGAGTCGGGTGTTTCTAGGTGGTATTTGGGGCGGGCCACCCACCCATACCGTTAAATCGGTCGAAATCCTTACCGTTCTCGAAAATGGTCCATACCCCATTTTCACCCCCTCGGGGTGGCACCCCCCGGGGCTGATGGGAGGGGGGTCGGTGTGTTTCTAGGTGGTATTTGGGGCGGGCCACCCACCCATGCCGTCAAATCGATCGAAATCCTTACCGTTCTCGAAAATGGTCCATACCCCATTTTCACCCCCTCGGTGTGGCACCCCCCCGGGGGTGATGGTGGGGGTCGGGGTGTTTCTAGGTGGTATTTCGGGCGGGCCACACACCCATGCCGTCAAATCGGTCGAAATCCTTACCGTTCTCGAAAATGGTCCATACCCCATTTTCACCCCCTCGGGTGGCACCCCCCGGGGTGATGGGTGGGAGTCGGGGTGTTTCTATGTGGTATTTGGGGCGGGCCACCCACCCATGCCGTCAAATCGGTCGAAATCTTTACCGTTCTCGAAAATGGTCCATACCCCATTTTTACCCCCTCGGTGTGGCACCCCCCGGGGGTGATGGTGGGGGGTCGGGGTGTTTCTAGGTGGTATTTCGGGCGGGCCACACACCCATGCCGTCAAATCGGTCGAAATCCTTACCGTTCTCGAAAATGGTCCATACCCCATTTTCACCCCCCTCGGGTGGCACCACACGGGGGTGATGGGTGGGAGTCGGGATGTTTCTATGTGGTATTTGGGGCGGGCCACCCACCCATGCCGTCAAATCGGTCGAAATCATTACCGTTCTCGAAAATTGTCCATACCCCATTTTCACCCCCTCGGGGTGGCACCCCCGGGGCTGATGGTGGGGGGTCGGTGTGTTTCTAGGTGGTATTTTGGGCGGGCCACCCACCCATGCCGTCAAATCGGTCGAAATCCTTACCGTTCTCGAAAATGGTCCATACCCCATTATCACCCCTCGGGGTGGCACCCCCCGGGGTGATGGGTGGGGGGTCGGGGTATTTCTAGGTGGTATTTGGGGCGGGCCACCCACCCATGCCGTCAAATCGGTCGAAATCCTTACCGTTCTCGAAAATGGTCCATACCCAATTTTCACCCCCTCGGTGTGGCACCCCCCGGGGGTGATGGGTGGGGGGTCGGGGTGTTTCTAGGTGGTATTTGGGGCGGGCCACCCACCCATGCCGTCAAATCGGTCGAAATCCTTACCGTACTCGAAAATGGTCCATACCCCATTTTCACTTCCTCGGGGTGGCACCCCCGGGGGTGATGGGTGGGGGTCGGGGTGTTTCTAGGTGGTATTTGGGGCGGGCCACCCACCCATGCCGTAAAATCGGTCGAAATCCTTACCGTTCTCGAAAATGGTCCATACCCCATTTTCACCCCCTCGGGGTGGCACCCCCCGGGGGTGATGGGTGGGGGTCGGGGTGTTTCTAGGTGGTATTTGGGGCGGGCCACCCACCCATGCCGTCAAATCGGTCGAAAACGACATTTTTGAAAATAAGGAATAAGGAATAGGGAATAAGTTCCAATTGTCATGTCTGTGCTCAATGGTAAGTAGAATATATACACCCAAATTAATTACGCCACATACGGCATCGTGTATCTCGTATTAATTGAAAAAAAATTCAGTTTCATAATGCCGGAAGCAAATTAAAAAAATTCAAAACCAGCCATGTTGAGCGAGTCTGCTGTGAGTACTATTTATAGTTCTAACGCAACACAATTTATATTTATAAAAATTAAATAAATACACACGAATTGAATTAACACGGATGCCGATTTGAAAACATGCAAACTTACAGGTATATAATTATATATTCCCTTCCACCACCATCTAGCCATAATATATGGGACAAACTTACATATAAACTTACAGGTATATACTTATATATCCCCTTCCACCACAATATAGTCATAATATATGGGACAA
The DNA here is from genome assembly GCA_032622095.1 of Siphonodentalium dalli. Lineage (NCBI taxonomy): Eukaryota > Metazoa > Mollusca > Scaphopoda > Gadilida > Siphonodentaliidae > Siphonodentalium > Siphonodentalium dalli. Next base: position 297,531,198 of record CP136063.1, read on the forward strand.
ACTTACAGCTAAACTTACAGGTATATACTTATATATCCCCTTCCAAATTGCCGAAAAGTTGGCTGTGACATTAAATGCGACATGTCCGAGCTGTGGACATAGTATATCCCCTTCCACCACAATATAACCATAATATATGGGACAAACTTACAGATAAACTTACATGTATATACTTATATATCCCCTTCCACCACAATATAGCCATAATATATAGGACCAAATTACCGATAAACTTACAGGTATATACTTATATATCCCCTTCCAAATTGCCGAAAAGTTGGCTGTGACATCAAATGCGACATGTCCGAGCTGTGGACATAGTATATCCCCTTCCACCACAATATAACCATAATATATGGGACAAACTTACAGATAAATGTCCGAGCTATGACATAGTACAGGCGTTGTTTCACTAATATACTCACGTATGCATGTCATTACTATATGGCATGGATGTCTCACACACCGCCAGTCCTCTCTGAATCCGCATACATCCAAATGGCCGCATCTCTACAAGGTGATCAATGTATAGCACCGTTACAAGGTGATCAATGTATAGCACCGTTACAAGGTGATCAATGTATGGTACCGTAACAAGGTGATCAATGTATCGTAACAACGTGGTCAATGTATAGCATCGTTACAAGGTGGTCAATGTATAGTACCGTTACAAGAGGATCAATGTATGGAATTATTGTTACAAAGCGATATCAGATATATACACAGAGTAATCGGTTGGTTTCGATGATTACGTGGCATAATACACGAGGGTTGCCCGGCATGGTAAAAATCCTTGTTCGCTCCGAGCAAGGATTTTCCCAATAGGACCGGCTCCCCGAGTTAAAGACATATTATGTACTTGTTTGGGTGCGTTAAACTTCTAAGTTACTATTCAGGCAGTATGCCAACTGGAGGAATGAAGCCTTCCACTACATCACCGAAAATATCAAGCAAATCGACCTTACCACTCCATAGCTTAATGCTTATGCATCTTGGCGGTAAAGTTATCGTTGCAACAGGGGGGCAATACCGTTATTCTATACGGTCGTTTCCTTAAAAGATTACGATGACAATTTACTGTACACGTGTGAGCTTTCATTGTTGTTATGAGCCATGTACATGCTGCGAGTTTAATAGCCGATGGTAAATTATACTGAGAATAGATAGCTATGGAGCAATATAAAAAATCGATACATTAGTAAATTATGCTCTTTTCTGTCAAAAACCCTTCGAAGCGCTCACCTTACTCTTTGGAATGTAACACAACCTCTGGACCGACGAACCCGGCCCTGGGCGGCAACTCTCGCCCACCCCCTCTGGGTCGGCCACCCTGGCCCATGGGCCAGAGTGGCCGACCCAGAGGGGGTGGGCCAGAGTTGCCGCCCAGGGCCGGGTTCGTCGGTCCAGAGGTTGTGTTACATTCCAAACTGGGGTGGGCCAGAAAAAAAACCTGGATCGGCCACTCTGACCCATGGGCCAGAGTGGCCAACCCAGAACTGAAACCTGGGTCGGCCACTCTGGCGCGTAATTTTGTCACAAATAAACGTAAATTAGACACATTGTCGCTTATACTAATTTATAGCTATGGCATAAAACAATACAATCAATCAATCTGTGACATTGGACGTTCGCTACGTAGCTATAGGAACAGCATAATGCTCTCTATCGCTATATGGTATCGCCGAATGGTCTGTTCTAAAACTTATAGACAAATAAAGTGTCCCAATTAATTATCTCATTTCATAATAAAATATTCGAAATAAATTCAATATTAATTGATAGAAGCCCTTTCCGGACAGGGGTCTTCAATTCACATCTATTATTTTATACCCACGCAACTATTTCAACTTTGTTATTTAAAGAGATAATCCATCTTTAATTCATGCTATCATTGTTCATGTATTTTATATTATACTAGCAGGTGACCCGACTTCGTCCGGGCTTTGGCCTTGAATTGATCATTTTGAAGGTCAAGGTCAGGTCGGGGTAACGATTTGACCCGTCCAGAAAACTCCCCGGACAAAGGTAGCCCTATGTATAAAATTTCATCGAAAATCCGTGCGTTTTACCCGATTTGACCTTGAATTGACCATTTTGAAGGTCAAGGTCGGGTCGGGGTAACGATTTGACGGTTTTGACCCGTCCAAAACAAAGCAGCACCCTTATGATGTCATACAGATAAAGCCTCTCGGCGATGAGTCAAGAGGTACGAATTAGTGCAAGTACATTATTTACGCGATGCGTCGAAAACGGAAACATAAGACGATCGATGGAGTCAACTAATAAGTATTGTTACCACTTTATAGGGCGTTCTCTATGCCATTGATAATGTTTTTCGGGGCGTTCCAAATAGCGTATTGTTACCAAAACAGCGGGTCGATAATGAGAAGCCTAGTTCATTATCGGCCCGCGGCCCGGAAACTAGATCTCGTTTATTATCGCGCGAGTTACGTCCCTTCAACTTCCGATCTGGCGTGTTTATTTCAAGAAAATAATGGGAAGATGTATCCGATTTTCCCGACACTATAGTGGTTTTATGATTGGAATTCACGCTATATGATTAAATTATTGTATCAGGCGTAAGTATGCATTAATAATTTTAGCTGTCAACCTCTCATTGTTTGTTACTCGTCTTCAATGCTGGTTTTTTCCCTGCCCTATTTTCGAGACTCTGCGTCAGCTGACAAGTCAAATGATATCAAATTTAAATGTTCTTGAAATTTTTCTCTCTTAATCTACTTCATTATTCCACTGAATCCTCAAATGGGTCAAATGTCCAAAACTGTGGTAATAATAGTAATAACATGATTCCATCGGGCATTATGGTTTATTAACGGCCCTCTGGAATGATTAACAGCCCTCGGGCCTATTAGCGTCCCTCGACTTCGTCTCGGGCCGCTAATAGGCCATTGGGCAGTTAATCATTCCAGCCGGGCCGTTAATAAACCATAACGCCCTCAAAAATCATGTTATTGTTATATTGTTCCCGGGCAATAAACAATATCTTATGACTTGCAATAAATCTCTCCTCATAGTCACACACTGGGGCATAATTGGGAAGTGAAGACATAATTTTAGAATGCCTCGCAAGGGATGAATTGAGGCCGAAGTGATTTCGAGTGACAAGAATGACGATGCCGGAAATAATTAGATATCTTGAACCCGGTGGTCGTAGAATTCGATTTTTCATGGGAAAATGGACAGACTCCACGCTTTAATTGTATTAGGCAATTATCGAAGAGACATAAACGCATTTATTAACAATTTTGCCAGCCTTGGGAAGATTCGTAGAAACGAGTTCTATGCAATGGACATGCATGCATATTTCCTATGAAACGGTTTAACAGTGTCTAAACGCTCTTTGTCAACGACACTGCAGATACGAACGCTCTTTAACTATCATGCGATTAACCCCCACAATTCCAAGTCGGCGGCAGTGGGCATGGAGAATGAGTGCCCGGAGCTTCTCAAAAGCAATGCGACGACACTTCATGTGGGGTTTACCCATAGATAGCAAGTTTGGTCGAAATCCGTCCGGCAGTTTTCCCGGCCATAGCTAACAGACAAACAGACAAACAGTAGTCCCAAAATATATATTAAATGCTATATGTTTGCAACTGCCCATTGAGGTGTTATTGCAATAAAAGCTTGTATCTTGTATCTAATACATGTACGGCTTTAATTGAACACTCACCAAATGACAATGAAATCTAGATCCCGATCTGATAGGTCCAGGTCCCGGTAGAGCTAGTGCGGCGGGTGCGTTGTTTGGCTCCTGGCTACCAGAGACGAATATTATCAGAGAAACCTGAAAAATAAAGAAGCAGATTAACCCTTTCTATATAGAATGGATTCTCCCACTCAGTTATCAAAAATACATTGGAATAGTCTATTATTCACAATGAGGGATGTTATAGGAACAGAAGCAGACAGGGGATATTACAGAAGGAGTACAGAAGGAGTCATATTTATTGAAGGGAAATTGCATGCAGATAATAAGTTCACACCCCTGTTCAAGTGGTTCTGCAAATGTGCTATGATGCGATTGGGTCCTGCTGAATTGCTATGATGCTGTTAGGACAAACTGATGCTGTTAATAAAAAGTACCGTTATTTTTAATAAAGTTATCATTTTTGTGGTTTTCGAATAATCTGACCATATCAAGGAAAAGCCATTATTTGTATCAAATATTCGAGAAACATATATTTTGTGAAATAGTTGTAATAGTAATTGTATTAGTTATTGAAAACGACTCTAATCAATTTGGCTATTCATGTCGTTTTACAAACACCAGCGGAGCCATCATTCAATTTTTCAAAAACATATATGTTATTGAATGTTTCATACAGACACTGGCTTTTTCTCAAATCCCTCGGATTAGACCAACACCACAAAAATGACAACTTTAGAAAAAATAACAGTACTTTTTCTTAACAGCATCAGTTTGCCCTAACAGCATCATAGCAATTCAGCAGGACCCACCAGCATCATAGCACATTTGCAGGACCACTTGACCAGGGGTGGTTCAACAAAATGACTTATTATTTTTTAGTCAGTAGTTAGCAACGAGATGGTTAAAGATGTATTCATATCAGTCGTTAGCAACGAGATTGTTAAAGATGTATTCATATCAGTCGTTAGCAACGAGATGGTTCAAGATGTATTCATATCAGTCGTTAGCAACGAGATGGTTCAAGATGTATTCACATCAGTCGTTAGCAACGAGATGGTTAAAGATGTATTCATATCAGTCGTTAGCAACGAGATGGTTAAAGATGTATTCATATCAGTCGTTAGCAACGAGATAGTTAAAGATGTATTCATATCAGTCGTTAGCAACGAGATGGTTAAAGATGTATTCATATCAGTCGTTAGCAACGAGATGGTTAAAGATGTATTCATATCAGTCGTTAGCAACGAGATGGTTAAAGATGTATTCATATCAGTCGTTAGCAACGAGATGGTTAAAGATGTATTCATATCCGTCGTTAGCAACGAGATGGTTAAAGATGTATTCATATCAGGAGTCCCAAGCCTAAATTTAGGTGGCTGAACACGATTTCGAATAGTCGCTAAAACACCTTCACCATGACACCAACCATAGGGTACACTTCAGGAGGAGGTGAAAATGGCATGTGGACCAATTTATAGAATGGTTCGGAATAATTTCACATAATTCCCCATATCTAGGTGGCCCGTCCAAAATACCTCCATTGAGAGGCCTCACAACTGACCCCCACCCTCACCACTTACAATACCTCCATTGAGAGGCCTCGCAACTGACCCCCACCTTCGAGGTCGAGCCTCGAGGGGTGAGAATGGTTTACGGACCAAATTCGAGAACAGTTCACCCAACCGCATAATACGTTCATTTCATCCGATATGAATTTATTGTATAGTACTTTCAATTTTAGTGGTAAAGAAAAGACCTCCATGCAGATTGTAATTAACCCTTTCATGACGGGAGCTGTGCTGTTGCGACATTAAAGATCATGTGCCATTATCTTATATACGCGAGTCTCCCATAGGGAGCCTCGCATATATAAGAGAATTCATTGGCTCACAAGCTCAATGCAACTATTGTTAGGCGAATGCATTCTCTTATATATGCAAAGCTCCCTAGGGCAGACTTGCATATACAAGATAATTCATTGACACAGGGTTTTCGCAAAATTTCAAGAAGCTCCAGTCATGAAAGGATTAAAGGAACACGCCGAGGTCACTGAAGGAGCTTCGTAATTGCAGTACCGGCCCGTATAAAAGAGAGTAAAGGTTCTACTCACCAGTGATATCAAAATGAGATTTGACAACGCCATCTTGAACTATGCATATGATACTGTCGTCTGCTGAGATAGACTGAACAATGGTACTGTTGACTCCTGAGGTAGACAATGTTAACTAATGCGATACCTATTGTTTTATACCTCGCTTACGGGTAGATTTCCCTAATTAATTATCTTGCACATGATGTTCCACTTCCCGATGCATGATTGTCTACCCGGATGTGTGAGTCGTGACTGACAATGTCATTATGACCTGTACATGGAGACAGGGATAATCCAGGAAACCAGAGCGACATGTGACAGCAATTGTGATTAATGTAAAGCTACATAATTATTTAATAATGTTCCGCATGTGAGTGCAACATTGCAGAAAAATATTATTCTACCGACATTTGCCATCACACAGGGACGTGGAGGGTACAGAGGATTTGGATGTGTCCAACTTTAAATTTCCAACTGCTGCTTTCAACAAGGGCCCATCTCTCATACTTTATAATTATTTGAATGTGGTTCTGTATCACTGATGCCATGATCGCACATAATTTACCTTCGATATTTCTTAGATATACTCCGTGTTCTTTTAACCTTACAAATGTCCATGTAATTTTAGCTGTTTTTTAAGTCATTGTCGCATGGTTTCTAGCAAAAAGACACACATGATCTCTCAAATGTGCAAAAAGACACCCAGGATGTCCCAAACGTGCAAAAAGACACCCAGGATATCAAAGGCTCACCAAACAACGGGAATTTATATTAGTCGTCTGCAATTTATTAATATTATTATAATAAGTATGTGTTTGTGATCGGAGTGAAATATCAACGGAATTGAAATGGGCATATATATATACTAGCAGGTGACCCGACTTCGTCCGGGCTTTGACCTTGAATTGACCATTTTGAAGGTCAAGGTCAAGTCGGAGTCACTATTTGACACGTCCAAAACACTCCCCGGAAAAAAATACACTTATGTATCAAATTTCGTCGAAATCCGTCCAGCAGTTTTCCCGGCCATAGCTAACAGACAAACAAACAGACAGAAGTCCCAAAATATATATTAGATCATTTGTGGGTACCCGTTTCAAGGTGAAGGTCACCTCGGGCGGAAAAAACATTCCTATGAACCCCTAAGTACGAACACAGACATAAGGATCACATAACACGCTCCTGTCTGGACACAGACACAACACGCTCATGTCTGGACACATCACGCTCTTTATCAACGACACTGCGGATACGAACGCTCTTTAACTATCACGCGATTAACCCCCACAATTCCAAGACGGCGGCGGTGGGAATGGAGGATGAGTGGCCGGAGCTTCTCAAAAGCAATGCGACGACACTTCGTGTGGTTTTTACCCATAGATAGGAAGTTTGGTCGAAATCCGTCCGGCAGTTTCCCCGGCCATAGCTAACAGACAAACAGAAGTCCCAAGATATATATTAGAAAGATACCGTCCGCTTTGAGTCTGACTGGCAGCGCAGTTCCTTATTAATAAATAGCAGACGACTGACTAATCTAAATTCCGTTGTTTGGTGAGACTGTCTTTGATATTCTGTGTGTCTTTTTGCACGTTTTGGGATACCCTGTGTGTCTTTATGCACGTTTGATAGATCCTGGGTGTCTTTTTGCTCGAAATATGCGACAATGACCAATTCAGCGTAATTTTAACCTTATCTTCTATCTTCTATCTCATATATATTTTGAAGACCTCTGTCTGTCTGTCTGTCTGTCTGTATGTTTGTATGTTTGTCATTAATACAAATCTACGATTCTCGACCGATCGGGACGAAACTTGGTACGTGTGTGTAGTTTGACCAGGCGGTGAACGTTGTCGTATTGGCATGCCCGTGCGGCGCCCGCTTTGCGCATGCGCAGACGAGATATCGGAAACGGGTAGAGCTATCGACTTGAAATTTGGTTTTTGAAACGGGTGGAGCTATCGACTTGAAATTTGGTTTTTGAATAACCCGGACAACGTCGGGCTCATCGGCTAGTCCTATATATTTTGAGAACTCCGTGTATTCGAGATATAGCCCACACCCTCCGGACCTCAATGATATGATCGTGAATGAGTATTGATATACCCCACTAAACTTTGACAAACACCAGTAATGGTGTGTAGATCATTTACATATATCTCCTATATATTTTGATACAATCTATCTAATTTACATATCTCTCTTATATATTTATGTTTGTGTGTGTGTTGTACTTCATACAAATCTACGATTCTCGACCGATCGGGACGAAACTTGGTACGTTTGTGTTGTTTGACCAGGCGGTGGTCGTTGTCGTATTGGCGAGCCCGTGCGACGCCCGCGCAGCGCATGCGCAGACGAGATATCGGAAACGGGTGGAGCTATCGACTTGAAATTTGGTATGTGAATGTATCTTGCGCCGGGTACAAATTTTGTCGGGTCGCCGAGCCCGTGCGACGCCCGTGCAGCGCATGCGCAGACGAGATCTAGGAAACGGGTGGAGCTATCGACTTGAAATTTGCTATGTGAATGTATCTTGCGCCGGGTACAAATTTTATCGGGTCGCCGACCCCGTGCGACGCCAGCTTCGCGCATGCGCAGACCAGAACGGGTGGAGCTACCGGGTACAAATGTTTCTTATTGAAACGCGTGGAGCTAAAAATTAAAAAAAAATATAAAAAAAATGTCATGTTTCGGACAAGCCGCCGGTGGCGAGCTAACCTGCTAGTAATTATATATTTGGTCAGTTGGAATATCTTATTACATAACATTTATTAGCAATCATCTGACCTCTGACCTCTGACAAGTCCATCACAATGAGTGAGAATACCTATCGCAGGCTGGTATGTTAACGAGGTTCATCTATAGAGGCATTCCAACGATTATATAAAACAACTGATGAATTGGGAACTCGGGAGTCAGTCTTGAGTTTGAGAGATCGCTCCTTTTTAGATGCAAGGATAGTCACCATGCGATGTTATATTTTACACTGGCTTGTCTCATTCATTTCGAACAACGGGTGATTTATTAATACGAGAAAAGTTCGTTTACCCTGTGTCAATAGATTTCACATGGATATCGCGATTTACCAACATGAGTATATGTTTGCACGAAATTAATATTGCTTTTCTTTGTTATCATATGGAATCGTATTAAACCAGCCCCGAATCGCATGTTACCATCCCAAATATATTAACAGGGTGCCATGACTAAAAACAGACCGGAGCAGCTAGGATCCGGATCAGCCCAGACTGGCCACATGGTGTATGTGCGGGATTTTAGAGACCAGAACAGTGCGGGATCTCATGAAAACCCACACACGCACTGTTGGGGATGCGGTCACGCAGAAGTGCCGATATTAACCACTAACTTGCCACAATTTCAATATGGTGTTTGCATTGGTATGACTTGCAGACGGGACCCCCCCCCCCCCACCCACATGTCGCCATCTTACCGCTAAGAACTCCACACATATATGTAGTGGAACTACCGTCGACTACATTTACAAAGAAACAAGTGGGAATCGCAAACCAAAGCCATAGCTGGCAATTAACACTCGAAATGCCGACATCATTATATGTTTGTCGCGATGAAGCTATCCAGTCTGGGACGCCCCTGGGGCGTCTTGTGTCATTTTAGTGGCCAAAACGTTGGGATGGGTTCACATGAAAACCCACCCACGCACGGACGGGGCTTGCCAGAATTTCAATATTGTTGCAATCGTACCGACGTACCGACGTACCGACGTACCACCAACAACTCCACACATGTAGATATAGCGGAACTATCGTCGACTAGATTCGCGAAGAAATACTTAATATTGACCAACATTTAACCCTCGAAATGTAGCCACGACCTATTATGTTCGCCGCAAATGAAGCCAACAGCCCGGACCGCCCGTGTGGTGTCTAATTATGATATAGGAAGTTGATTTTAATGTATACACTCAGCCTTGTAGGGACGTGACGATGGTGGGTTGGGTGTGTGTACGTATAGTACATGCGGACACTGTCGTGTCTGCTTGAACACGTCACGTGCAAGTTTTCACGGCTGGTCACATGAAGAGACGCGGAGACATGGGTTGGTGTGTATGTACATGGTATCAAGTATATATTTGACGAAAGTTGTGAAGCCACCAATCTTCTACGTTACAAACTAAACCATCTGCTCTTTGCTGACGATTTAGCCCTTGTGTCGGAAAGACAGGTAGGTTTACAGAGATGATTTGACAAGCTTGAGGAATATACTTATCAGAACAAATTAAAACTTAACGTGGAGATAACTAAATGTGTTACTTTCGGATCAACATGTATGTATCTCACTAACGTTCCGGTATTCAATAAAATAGTAATCAAATTGAGAACGATAAAGATTATACATATCTGGGAATACAATTTTCAGATGATGGGAAGTTTGCCAAGCCACAAGAGGCGCTTTTCTTAAAAAAACAAACAAAGTCAGAAAGCTATGTACTCACTTTTGAATGCATTTAGAGCAACAGCAATTTCTGCAATGAATTATTCGACATATTGATCAAACCAATCATATTATACGGATGTGAAGTATGGGGGTGTGGGACGTCACGAAGTAACCAATCATATTATACGGATGTGAAGTATGGGGGTGTGGGACGTCACGAAGTAACCAATCATATTATACGGATGTGAAGTATGGGGGTGTGGGACGTCACGAAGTAACCAATCATACTATACGGATGTGAAGTATGGGGTGTGGGACGTCACGAAGTAACCAATATAGTTTGAGTTGCAAAAAGTTACACACTTCTTGTTGTAATCATATATTGGGAGTAGGTAAATCATGCAGTCAGAGCAGAGCTAGGCAGATATCCCACATGGAGCCCCACACAGATGGAAGCATGCACTGCAGAGTGTCGTCTGCTCCACTCTATGTGGGGCTCTATGGGTTTATACTAACAGAGCTAGGCAGATATCCATGTTCCGACGAAATATTATGCAGAATGGCTAATTATCAAATATTTTTCAAAACAATATAATCGCATCAGCCGTCTCATATGTAATGACAAGTTCACAAACGATATCACAATCTTAAGTGCTAAAGGGCTAAAAGAGATGCACTCACTATTCAATGCGTGTAACCATAAATCACCTCTCCCCTTGTTAACGTCACTCAAACTGTTCCATAAACTGATCAAACCAATAATCCTGTATGGCATTGAACTGTGGGGTGTCGAAATAACATCTAAAAATCACGATCGCCTTGCGTTCGAATCAGTTCATATTAAATTTTGCAAACGTTTATTAGGTGCTGGAAAATATGCATCAAATAATGCTGTCCGTGCAGAATTAGGAAGCTATCCTCTGTATATAGATGCAGCTTGCAGAATGTCGAATTATGCTATCAGTGTCACCTCGCGTTCGGACTGTGAACTTCTACGAAACGCAGTTAAAGAACAACGGACGGTGTTATCTACAAAATCAATTAGGGTTAACTTTACCAGAGACTGGTCACTCTTAGTAGGGCAGCTAGGTACACCCCCTATTGAACAAATAATTGCGATATAACATTACAATGAATTGCATTTTGTTCCTTACATATTTCTCTGTTAACTGATATCAAATTTGTAAATTAAAATCCAAGATGGCTGCCAGAATATGGCCCAGAATTTGATAAATTAGAATTTTTTTCAAACAATTTTCAGAAAAAACCCAAAACCAATCACAATATGACACAAATATTTGAACATTATGACGTTTATTTGACCGCAAGTAACTCTTCATTATCATCTGACAAAAATATCTGCAATCGACAACTCAGGAAGAAAACAAAATGGCCGCCAGTGCGATCACCCGCAACAGTCGGTACATTTCGCGATATTACCCTATGTCTATTTATATGACGATTATGGAAAAACCAATTGAGTTACGACATTGCAATGAATTGAATTTGGTTCCTTATATATTTCTACGTTAACTGATGTTAACTGATGTTAACTGATGTTAAATTAAAATCCAAGATGGCCGCCAGAATAAGGCTCAGAATTTGAGAAATTCTATTATTTTTTCAACAATTTTTGCAGAAAAAAACACAAAACCAATCATAATATGTCACAAATATTTGAACATTATGACATTTATATGACCGCAACTAATCCTTCAATCTCATCTGACAAAAAAATATGCAATCGACAACTTAGGGAGAAACAAAATGACCGCCAGTGCGATCATCCGCAACAGTCGGTACATTTCGCGATATTACACTATGTCCAGTTATATGAAGATTGTGGGTAAACCATTCGCTGTATTACATGTGGTGTTTACCTAATATGGAATCCGAGAGTTCTCAGGACTTATTTTTGTATGTACATGGACACAACTAAAGTAGAACTTTGAATGTTAACAAGAATCGTCTTGGACGCACATGGCTTAATCCAAAATGGCAACAGGAGGGTGAACAATTTTCGCAAATTACCCCTAAGTTAATAATTACATGATTGGGAAAAAACTGTATGAGATATTAAATTGCTGTAAATTGCGTTTTGTTCCTTATACCATTCCACGTATTGTATTATGCGTTCTGTTCAGTGAGTATAAAACATCCTATCTACCCACACCAACGAGGAGGAATCAGGCACCAGGGCCATTGAAAATAAATCATGTCACGAATGTGTGACAATTTTGATGTACACGTTACAACAAGTATCTCCAACCTCAACATTATTCATCATGAACAGACGGCACGAGTAGCCTATAGTAAAAAATACGGACACCAACTCGTATTTATTAATCCTGATATCATCGAATTCAACATCTTCGTCGTCGGAGCTTTCAATGTTTCCCTCGACAAGCAAATCTTGGAGTGTTGGTGGAAGAATGCCACATTCGGACCACAGTGTCTCTAAAATCCCTTCGTCATCGGTCCATCCATTTTCCAATGGTGACAGAATAGTGTACTTATCCACATGAACAACACGGGAGTTCACACGTGTTGTGTGAGGCGTCAGCGACCTCTTACGTGGTGGCATTTTGGATAAGTCAAATTTTGATGACTTGGTGCCAATTAGTTCACCTTTACCAATCATCTATATTAGCATCAAAGATCTCACTGTGTCAACGTTCTTAGCTCTATAGGAAATCCAAGTCCACAAGGCATCTTATTACCATGCCCGGTATATGCCTACCATCAAGTCTTGGTCAAAGATGATGACTGCTGAAAGACGACATTCAGTACAAAACATGGAAGCTGGGAATTTGTCAAAATGCCTTTTGGGCTCTCGGGAGATCCTTATACCTGGTCGATGGTAATAAGCCTGGTTTCCAAGGCCTGAACTGGTCAGTAGCTTTGTGCTATCTCGACGAAGTAGTTATTGGAGGTTTTCAGTGTCTAATCACCCCCAGAATCTCCAGGAAGTAATACAGAGATTCCGTAAATATAACCTGAAGTTAAAACCCCAAACATGTGAGTTCTTCCAGCACAAAATCGCGTTTCTAGGAAGAATTGTCAGTCAGGATGGGGTTAAAACTGAATGACGAGTCCATAGAAACTGTTAAAAACTGGCCAACCCCATCAAGTACCAAGGAAGTAGAAAGCTTTTGTGTCCTGTTGATCTACCATCGGGCTTTTGTCAAAAGCTATGCCGAGATAGCTAGACCATTATAAGCCCTCACTGGAAAACAGCCATTCATACGTGGAAGAACAGCAGGAGGCCTTTGGTACACTCAAGACCCCTCTGGTGTCTCATCTAGTCTTGGCACTACCCAACAGCGAAGACTTCTTTGTCCTGGATTGAGATGCTAGAGGTGGGCCGTCGAGGCGGAGCTCTTGCAGATCATTGGGGATGAAGAACGTGTGATTGCCCATGGTAGGTTTATCCTTACACCCAAGCAAAGCCAGTATTGCACAAGCCGGAAAGAACTCATGGCTGTCATAAGGTTTAACCGACAATTCCGTCACTACCTTTTGGGCAAGACCTTCCTTCTAAGGACGGATCATCGCAGCCTCAAATGATTGATGGGTTTCAAGAGCCCCCAGGGTCAAATAGCTAGATGGTTAGAGGAGCTCAGCCAATATGACCGGGTAATAAGCATGTATACGCTGACGCCCTCTCCCGAATACCAACTGAGGTCACTTGCCAGCAGTATACCGCGGGCTGTGACATTGACAAGTTGCCCTGCAAGGGATGCAAATACTGTCAGCGTCTCCGGCGAAACCGGGCTAGATTTGAAGAGGAAGTTGATAACATTGTGGCTTTAGCCCAGGGGTCATGGGCGTTTGTAACTTAGAATGACCAAGTGACTCAATCTGTCTCAATGGTAACCTCCGCTAATTACTCAGGTGAGGAAGGAATGCTGGCAAGATGAATTCCAAGGGCTGCCTTGGGACACAGGAGGCGACTGGTCGGATTGCGAGCCATGTACTGTTTGTGTCTGCCCAGACACTGGATGGATGCACTCAAAATTGGACTTGCATTACCACCATATACATTAGACAAAGGTAAATGTGAGACAAGTTACAAGTTCAGATCCCGACATAAGCTTGGCCGAGATTTGTGATAGTAAATGAATTACTGGCTATGGCTATGGCTCATGATATACCCGCTTCTGGTCATCAGGGAGTGGTGCGTACTACAGCCAGGGCCAAAAAGTACTTCTATGCATGGAATACTCAAAACATTGAATCATTCATAGGGGTCTGCCCCCTATGCAATCAAGGGAAGAAACCATCGAGGCATGCCAAATGGGAAATGCAAACCTTCCATGCGGGTAATCCAATGGAAAGAGTGCACCTGGATTTCCTGGGACCATTGCCACTTAGTGAACAGGATGACAAATACATTCTGGTGATCACGGATCAGTTTACTAAGTGGGTGGATTGTATTCCCCTTCCTGATCAGACCACAGAAACGATGGCATGTGCGGTGGTAAATGAATTATTTGCACGCTTCGGATGCCCCTTGCAAATTTTGACGGACCAGGGCCCATGTTTTGAAAGTAAACTTTTCTGTGCGATCTGCGAGTTACTCCAGATACATAAAACCCGAACGACCCCTTATCGACCTTCGGCAAATGGCCAGGTGGAACGTCAAAATCGGACCCTGATGAATGCGGTCCGATGATTCGTTAACAAAAACCAACCAAACTGGGACAAATTCCTTCCCCAAATAGCGGGCGCGCTAGGATCATCAGTGCACAGACTTACTGGCCAAACCCCAAATAAACTTATGTTGGGACGTTAAGTTAATCACCCAGTAGACTTGGTGTTTAAGTTTACGAAAGAAACTCAGACTAAAACTGATACTGGTCAATACCTGAAAGACATTGAACAAGAAATGAAGCGGGCCCATGAAATTGCCCGGGAACATTTAAAAACTATTTAAAAACAATACTTGAGTATTATTTATAATAGGATCTCTGTAAAGAAAACATGCATGTTCTCTAAATTAAGGCATATCGTAGCGGCCATTTTGGGATTTACTGGCATCATTGACACCAGAAAAGTACGAGGAATACACCACATGTAATACAGCGAATGGCTTACCCACATTCTTCATATAACTGGACATAGTGTAATATCGCGAAATGTACCGACTGTTGCGGGTGATCGCAATGGCGGCCATTTTGTTTTCTCCCTAAGTTGTCGATTGCAGATTTTTTTGTCAGATGATATTGAAGGATTAGTTGCGGTCATATCAACGTCATAATGTTCAAATATTTGTGACATATTATGATTGGTTTTGTGTTTTTTTCTGAAAAAATTGTTGAAACAAAATCGAATTTCTCAAATTCTGAGCCTTATTCTGGCGGCCATCTTGGATTTTGATTTACAAATTTGACATCGGTTAACGTAGAAATATATAAGGAACCAAATGCAATTCATTGCAATGTCATAACTCAATTGGTTTTTCCACAATCGTCATATAAACAGACATAGGGTAATATCGCGAAATGTACCGACTGTTGCGGGTGATCGCACTGGCGGCCATTTTGTTTTCTTCCTGAGTTGTCGATTGCAGATTTTTTTGTCAGATGATATTGAAGAATTACTTGCGGTCATATAAACGTCATAATGTTCAAATATTTGTGTCATATTGTGATTGGTTTTGTGCTTTTTCTGAAAAATTTGTTGAAACAATTCTAATTTATCAAATTCTGGGCCATATTCTGGCGGCCATCTTCGATTTTAATTTACAAATTTGATATCAGTTAACAGAGAAATATGTAAGGAACAAAATGCAATTCATTGTAATGTCAAATCTGAATTATTTTTTCCACAATCGTCATATACATAGACATAGGGTAAAATCGCGAAATTTTCTGACCCTCATGGGCGCCATCTTGGATTACGTCTTATGCGGCCAGGTTGATTTCTTGTTAATATCCGGAATTCTACTCTAGAGGCATCCAGGTACATAAAAAAAATCGGTCCGGAGGAGTCCTGGGGGTCCATAGGGGGTGTACCTAGCTGCCCGACTAATAGTGCTAGGTGACATTTGACGTCCGGTTTGTCGTCTGTTTATGTACCACACGCTACATCTCAAAAACTATCGCCTCCAATATTTTTCCAACAAACTTTAATGAATGAATAGTTTTAAAAGTTATGTCATTAAATACGCCAAGGAGTCCTTATTTATCTGGGACTATTTCTTTACGTTGGTAAATAACATACGTACAAAAAAATAGTACGTGAAACGTCATCGCATGTAATAAATAAATAAATATAATCTACAACTCGTCCCAAGTTTATAGCGGAATTTACAAAACTCGTCAAGTAAATTAGGTCAGGCCCTCGCCAAAGGCTCGGTCCAGACCTAATTTACTGGACTCGTTTGGTAAATCCGCTATTAACTGGGGACTCGTTGTAGATGCTCCATACATGTCATATATTGGCTCTATGAGAGAAGGCTTTGTGTCATAATGTTAAGTATAATTTGTAATTGCATGATATAACATGGAATATGTGACCCGCCATATCAAATCCAGTCGTAAATCGGCATTTGTTTTACCCTGTGCCAATGCATTCTCTTATATAAGAGAATGCATTGGCCTAACAATTTTTTATCATTTTTTTAAAATAAATGTTTCTTACAATTTTTAGGACATAAAATAAAAAACATCCATTACCCTGCAGGGAGCCCCACACATATATAGAAGCATATAGAAGAGTTTCGTCTGCTCATGTTTGTCTGGGGCTCTGTATGGGTGAAATTATAAAATTGTTAAAGAATACAAGAAAAAAATATTAAAATTGTAAAAAATTGTTAGGCCAATGCATTCTCTTATATATGCAAGGCGACCTATGGTCGACTCGCATATATAAGAGAATGCATTGGCACAGGGTAAAAAAAATCCCGACTTACGATTGGATTTGATATGGCGGGTCACATACACTCATATATTACAATGAAGAATAAAGCAGCACCAGATAATTCAGCCCAACAAATGTTGGTATTCAGGCTAGTCCACTCAATCCATGAGCAATCAACTGGAAATCTGTCACAGTATTAGAGATACCTGGTCAGTTGGGGGATTTGGCTATGGACATGTGACGTAAAACTCATATTAGCCCAAAGTTTAATTGTCCATTAATGAACATTGTTAGTCTTTCTATATGAAAGTAATTATGAAACGTGATCTTCAGATATAATATCATGGATATATGAGATATATGTTCAAAAAGTTCTGTCTTACAGAAGTTCTTGGTACCGAAAAAGTAAATGGGTGATAATTTCTAACTAGACGCCAGTTCTTAAATATTGTGCAAGAAAAATAGCTTGTATACCAAATTTCAAAAAGAAATTCCGGATAGTTTTTTGAGAAATGCCATTTTGAAATATCAGGCCATTTTGGCAAAACGTGCGTCTGACCCTTAACACTTTCATGGTTGGAGCTTCCTGAAATTTTGCGAAAACCCTGTGCCAGAGTATTATCTTATATATGCGAGTATCCCATAGGGAGACTCGCATATATGCATTGATCTAACAATATTTGCCTTGAACTTGTAAGCTATTGCATTCTCTTATATATGCGAATCTCCCATTGATCTAACAATATTTACATTGATCGTGTAAGCCAGTGCATTCTCTTACATATGCGAGGCTCCCTATGGGAGATTCGCATATATAAGATAATACTATGGCACAGGATCTTTAATGCTGCACCAGCAGCTCCCGTCATCAATGGGAACGGGGGCGGTAACCGGGGTGTTACAAATAACAATATTTACATTGACCGTGTAAGCCAGTGCATTCTTTTACATATTTATGTACGAGGCTCCCTATGGGAGATTCGCATATATAAGATAATACTCTGGCACAGGATCTTCAATGCTGCACCAGCAGCTCCCGTCATCAATGGGAACGGGGGCGGTAACCGGGGTGTTACAAATAACAATATTTACATTGACCGTGTAAGCCAGTGCATTATTTTACATATTTATGTACGAGGCTCCCTATGGGAGATTCGCATATATAAGATAATACTCTGGCACAGGATCTTTAATGCTGCACCAGCAGCTCACGTCATGGAAGGGTTAGGATGTTCGTGGCGCATCCTGTTGGCTCTATATTATTTACTCGATCATGACGAAATAATCACATCGTTTGGCAAACTGTAGATGTCTACTAACCGTTATAAGCACATTAGCACTTTGTTTTTTTGTTTTTTTTACATAGTGCGCTAGCAATTATTCACGTCGTTTAGTCCATGTAGATTTTGACGCGTTGTACACAGCAGAATCAATGGGAACGGGGTGGGGGGGGGGGGGTAACCGTGGTGTTACAAATAACTCGGAACTATTGCAGATAGTAAAAACAAATATTTTACAAGGGAAATAACTACAAAACAGGGGAGATAATCACAAAACATGATAGATAACAATAAATCATCAATCAGTCATCAGTTCGTCCATCGACATTCAGGGGACACATACAGCATGACATTCAGGGGACACATACAGCATGACATTCAGGGGACACATACAGCATGACATTCAGGGGACACATACAGCATGACATTCAGGGGACACATACAGCATGATGTTTCTTCTAGATCAATCAGATCTGCTCAATCGACATCTTATCCGATTGGACAACCGAACGGACCACAGAATGGACCTGCAACATATAAAGGATTATAGTATTGTACAATGTATGTTGCAACGTATTGTGGATTATCTCTTCCGCAATATGATATATATAGTTCCCTGAGTATGAACTAATAAATATGAACCGAAGACTCCTGTCCGGAAACGCGTCTATCAATTGATATTGATCTTAGTTGGAATTGTGTTCGTACAAAATTACTTATGCCGTTCAATAAAGATCCCTGATATTCAGGACCGTATTTTTTTATTTGCGTTTTTTTTTCTTTCAGTTATTTTAATAATTGAAAATAAGCATATGCTACATTATATGTGTAATCTACTTGATTCGCACTTAATAATACAGTATATACAATACATCTTGAGACAGTTTGCTGCTCGAATTCGTTCGGAGCATCACGCTGGAGGCCTCTATCTAAAAGTTCTATTTATAGAGCAAAGAAGTGTCCCATTAATTGAATAAAATAATAATCGAAATAAAATCAATATTAATTGATAGAATCGTTTCCGGGCAGGGATTTCCAACTCATGGGTGTTATTTCATACTATATGGGCGGCCATTGGATCTAAAAATACGTCAAATAAAAATCATTAAGTGTTAACTAATAATCAATAAGTCAATCCAAATTAAAGATTGATTACCACTTGATATAACTTTTTTATATAATTTGCATTACCCTGCAGGGAGCCCCACACATATATAGAAGCATGTGTACTGAGTGTCGTCTGCTCATGTTTGTCTTGGGTGTAATTTAAAAAATTGTTAAAGAATACAAGAAAAAATTATAAAAATTGTAAACAATTGTTAGGCCAATGCATTCTCTTATATATGCTAGGCGACCTATGGTCGACTCGCATATATAAGAGAATGCATTGGCACAGGGTAAACAAAATCACGACTTACGACTGGATTTGATATGGCGGGTCACATATCACGACTTTTATGTGTATTATTTTATACCCATGAATCGATATAAAACTCATGAAAATTATTAAATGTCTAATAGCTGCGGACATACGTACCACAGTAGCGATGACACAGTAGGTGTGACAATTTATTATGGTGGAGTTTGGTGACAATTGGTCGTCATAATTAATATGCCATAGCAAGCCATGTCGCCCTCTGCAAATTCGCACAATGAGTCTATCAAGCTCTACCAGCGACGGTCGATCTCTCAAGGATGTATCTACCTGAATGTCTTGTCGCTGTTGATCTTTACTCAACACGCAGTGTTATATTTTGCATGCTAACACACAAGTCCACTTGATAACTTAATGAATAACCCATTTCTGTCAACAGACATGATTGTTCTTACTAAGAACAAATCGCCCGTGTAATTTCTCAGTAAATGCAAGTGAATCAAACCTTCACTCTTAGAACAAGAAGTCCCTCAGAGAACCCAAAAAGGTTCTTCACCTTGTCACAATAGGAGCACCTTATTTGGTGCTTCAAAGGACCCCATCATAAGGTTCTACCCAAGAACCATATCATAAGGTTCCACAGAAGAACCCCAAGAGGGTTCTTAAGGGAACCATAATATGAACATGGTTCTTCATGGAACCTTTATAAGAACCCCAGATGGTACTTCGGATGACCCAATCATAAGGGTCACACGAGGATTTTTTCAGAGAACCTTTCATATATCAGAACATGGTTCTTAAGGGGACAACAGAGAACTACAGAGAACCTGTATAAGAACCCCAGATGGAATAGCGTAAGGTGATAATATAGTATGTTTGCGCTCTTGTGTATATCGCGACGTTCAGTCAACTTTGAGGTGTTATATAATAACTAATAGATTGTCATGATATTGAAGCATTTATATATATACCTTTATTTCCTCCGTAATACAGAGAGCTTACATATATATTACATACACATTCCATATACAATTCGCTTAATTTTGGTGTGATTCATATTCTTGAATACACGAATGTGGTGAATTAGTCTGCACTTATAACATATATTCATGTGTATTTTGCGATTATCACACGAGGGTTCTTCAGAGAACCTTTCATATATCAGAACAGGGTTCTTAAGGGAACCATAATCTATCCTAACATGGTTCTTTAGAGAACCTTTAAATGAACCACAGATGGAATAGCGTACGATGATAATATAGTATGTTTGCGCTCTTGCATATTTGTGTGTATTTTACGATTAGCCGACGAACGTGCGATAACGTTGTCGGCTCCACGTATTCAATACGTTGATATTGTAAACAAACTTTTCTCAAGTGTCGTTTTGGTCCAACTATCACTTGGAGAGCTGGTCTGAATAAATGCTAAGATGTAATTAGATATAATTATCGACAGAATTTAACCGATTAGGGTGAATTTTAAGAGAATCGATTGGAGAAAACTTGGTAACTTGTTCATCACAAACGCGAATTCTGCCATCACATTTTTCTGAATGATGTAGACGAAGTAACTCTAAAACTTCGGCCAGTATTTAACCCATCAATCCCCATTACGGTGAAAGTTGAAGGGTGAAGAAGTTCTCGGACGGGCTCGCGAATGGTTCGAGTGCACTGCCTGTGGCTTTTTACCTTTAGATAGCAAGTTTAGGCCCAATCGGTCGAGCCGTTTTCGAGTCTATAAATGACACACACACGGAAGTCTCAAAATAAAATATATAGTAGATTACTCACAATTTTTGGTTAGTAGTAGGCCTACATTATTTGCTTTAGGCATTACTTGAGAAAATGTAATGCATTGCAATGCATTACTATTATACATTACTATTCCCCAACCTTGCGAACAAACACGTACTCCTTTCTCTCTGGTTGATGTGTTATGCATGTTAATCACTCAATTCGGCTCCATGGCACATGTAACAACTGCATTATTGTTTGGTCACGAAGAACCATTCAGCATCCAAGAGAACCCCAGTTACACACCGACGAACCCTATCGATTACAGAGAACCTTTTCTGATACCGAGGAACCTTTGGGTTCTTACAGAGAACCCTTGA